>OY728123.1:195041924-196304424 GCA_963277665.1 Viscum album | reverse complement strand
CTACATGAATATAGTATCACGGAGCATTTGAAATCCATTGTATGAACAAAATTAATGTTGTAAATCTTGGTAATGTTTTTCTAAGATGTTCTCCTATAATATTAATTCATTACCCTATAAATATAATATAGTTCTTTTTTAATGATAAGGATAATTGATTAAATATTGATACTTCTTATGTGAATATACTATAATTCTAAAAGAAGAAAATTGTTGATTCTGAAACTAGATCTATATGTGATTTTATATGTAGTTTTTTTTTGAAAATGATGGTGAAATAACAGACATAGATGAAAATAGTGAATATGTTCATATAAATGTGAATGATCATCCATATCAAATTGGTTAATTATAAATACATTCAAATAATCATAGTCATATATGACTTGTTAAAACTCAAAACATCAGTGGAAATTAATATGATTAAGTAAAAAATGGAAGATCAATCTCAAAAAAATATCATACTTATATGTTTTCCCATGTTGAAATCTAATGTTATTGAGGTTTATATATATAATATTGAGTGGGATGGTTATATTAGTGATGAAATTTAACAAATATAGAATAATGAGAATATGGAACATATTCATAATGAAAAAAATTTAATTGAACCCTAATGGGTTTTTGGGAAAAAATCTAAAAATAAATATGATATAGTAATAAAAAAATTCTGTAAATGTTATTCACATATTAAAGGAGTTGAATTTTATGGGTCCATTTCACTATTTTATAAGAACAACCCAAATAATTTATTATTATATGTTTTTTTCACAAATCCAATTCAAGATATACCAAATGGATGTTATTTGTTCAACATACAATGGAGATTTAGCAGGAGAAGATAACATTAAAAATCCATGTGGATTTCTCCATGGGGAAATTGAAAATACAATTTTTATGTTACAAAAATGCCTTATATTTGGTTGAAAATAAACAATGGGAATGGAGTTCAATGATTGACAATTTTTTGAAGAGGAGAAATTTCAGAAAATAGATGATGTACAACCATATCTACATAAACATTGAATAATAATTATATCTCCATGTTAATTTTTGTGTACTTGTTATCATTTCTTCCTTGAATTTATAGTGATTTTCATCATGACTATACAAATTAAATGATGGATCCATTTTATATTTCCATTCATGGTGAGATGATTAATTTTCATAATTATCCAATGTGTCATATGAATTTTTATAATATTATTTATTAAGTTAACTATATATAGTGTATCATGAAACTATATGATTTTTAGGATTAAAAATAACATTCTACACTAATTTTAGTGGGAAAATAAATGTAATATTATAAAAATGTAAATAATCATAATCCATGAGATTTTAGAAACATGAATAATTTCGTTATACCTTTTCGCATTAACACGAGCTAATTTATACTCTAAAAATCATTGTGAATGATATCAATGGAATCCAAAAAATCCCATTTTTTTAGGAAATATAACACTTGGGTATATAAAGGTACAATATTCATTGAATTTAAATGTGAGTTAAATTAAATATTTTTTCTATTTGATTATACATATACAGATTTGGAAAGCCCTACAGATGATATAAAATATATTTTTAGGGGAATTTATTTTAATATTAATCGACTTGTGTTCAAGAAAATGAAAAAAAATGTTTTGTTACATTGAGAAATATTAATATAGAAAAATTGGATTTAAATAATGATATACGTCAAATTTTGTTGAGGAATACTCAATTTGAGGACTTTGAGTTATGTGTGAAGTAGATAGTTCTTTTTATATGTGATCATTATAGTATCATCAATAAATTAATTAATCAAGAAAAACATTCGAGGTGAAATATCATTGATAATAATGTATGAAATCATCAATGATCATTAAATAGATATTTATTTATGTATTAATATATTCATAAAAAATAGATTTAAGATATAATCACCAAACATTTATCTGAAGACACATTCTAGAACTTGAGGATGAATTTTTTTTACACATCACTACGATGTAGGAAAATGGATAATTGTAAAATCCCACTCTCATGTTGTATCTATATTTTTTATCCAAAGGAAAAAATTTTAAACACCCAATAAATTTATTGACATGTGTTTTTGAAGCACCCAGATATTTTAGGTAAAGATTTATATTTCAAGGGATAATAATTGGAATCTAGTTGATGGGATTCATCCACAAAGGGATCTTGAGGAAAATAAATCTAATAAGGATGGAAGTGGAAACGTTAACCATTATGGGAATGTGGGGAATTCCACTTTGGAAAGATGTAGAGACTTGATCCACTATGATAATATGGGGATGTATGATCCACTATAGGATAATGGGGAATCATGATCCCTTACAAGAAAATTTTTGTGACTAGGGATGATGGGGTGTCCCTCATAATAGGTGTAATCCCTATTAATTTACAAGATAAATGTTTAAAATTGAGACTATACTTATAGTGAATGATATTTCATGTTTATGTATTCTCCACAAATTCTATGTCTTATACCTTTGATATTTTCACATGGTTTGTGTTTTTGATTATATAATGATTCATATCTTATGAACTAACAATATTTATTAGATTTCTCATGTTTATTATCTTTGATATACATGATATGATATTATAATATTATTCTCATGTTCTTGTACCATTATTTCCGTGTTATGCTTAATTTTTTTTTATTTACCCAAAATGATAATTTGAGCTCACCCAATTCTTCATTTTTTCATACCTTGGGTTTTGAAGAATATTTATATGTATAATTAATAAGGTGGGAGATCATTGTGGAAAAACATTAAAGACAACTCACTATGGTATTATATTTTTGATCCATGCTTCCAAATGCTCTAAACTAATATGGTCTTTGGAAATATGTTTTTGTAATATATTATATATTCTGAAAAATGATATAATGTTAATGTATGATGAGATAGGGTTTTTAAATATGAAATCATAGAAAATTATTAGTCAACCATTGTAAACCAGGATGAGAACAAATAAGTGATATACTTAATGATATTTATAAGTATATGTTTAGGGTTTTCTCTAAGGATATGTCTAAGAATGAGTTAATGATTAGAAAAATTCCATTTAATTTTGGTAAAGCATAGAGTGAGTGGGTACCTAGAATTAAATCCCTATTAGGATAATAAATGTTATTGTGGATATGGAATAGATATAACAATGTGTAACAACTCCAACAAGGTACATCAAGACTATCTCGAGTGTAACCAGGTATATGATAAGGAGCCTTACTGAAAATCGGGTTTGAATATACTATTTTATATTCTTTGAAAATTCAAAAAATATTTATGAATTATATATAATTATTTATGAATATTTTTTCTATGAATAACCTTGGACAGACTTAAGGTGTGATATATTATGGACAGTGTCATAATTTAAAAATCATATATGTCTTTTTTTGGGATTTTTTGGTTCAACACTACATTGATGTGTGCCTCAACTCTCTATGGAAAATGGGTGATGTAAGGACCCGGATCTTCGTTTTAGGTATGTTTTTCATTTTCTGGTCATTTTTACGAATAAGAGGAAAATCTGGAAATTTTTAAATTACATGTCGTGGACTTTGATACAACGACGATCTGTGTGCTGGCCTTGTCTGGGCCACACACATGGTGTGTAGGGTCGATGTGGAGGCCACTCAAAGCAGAGTATGAAAAAGCCAAGTACACACCATGTAACCCAGAAGTACATGTTGTGTACTTTCTTTTTTTCATTACACAATTCGAGGTCGAGACTGACAGATAAAACTTGCTTCTTCTCCAGGTTCTTCGACCGAGAGCGACTCATACAGCCGCGAACATCATCCGAGCCCCCAAGCCTCCGTCTGTTTTCTGAATCGACCACTTTCGATTGCGTTGGAACTGCAGTGGTGAAATCTTACTTCTTCTTGAGATTCATTCAATTATTTTTCCTCCTTCTAGAGATATTGTGGGTTGAACGTTTTGTGCGTTTTCGTAGATCAATGCAGTTCAAATGAGAATCAACCCTCATGGTCAATGTATTTTGATCTCCTAGCATCAAGGTATGTGGTTTGTGCCATACCGTTCTAAGTCTTTGAGTTTTATGTTCAAATTCCACCAATACCCATGAACGGGGTATTGCGTGTTTACCATTTTCCCCTGTTGCTTTCCGGACATACTTGTATGATTGTGTAGAGGTAATTTGATCTAGTTTATGGAGAATTCCTATGCTTGGATTTTTTTCCCATGGCTTGTTCGTGTTATAACCTTTGGGATTATTACCCTTTAGATGTTATACATGTTTCCATGGCTTGTGACGGTGGATGGAATGATATTCTTAACATTCTTGTTATGCTATAGACTGGTTATCCAAGTAGCTTTGTAGGTGTATATTGTCCTTATAGCATTATTATGCACTGACTGGAATGGGACCATGGGAACCTGGTGCTATAGACTATAAGGGATATATTGAGTGATCTTCCAAAAGTGTCTTGGTTATTATAGGCTAGAGGAGTACAGAGACCCCAAACCCGAATTATATGGACTTTACATTACTTTTGCGGAATAGTTTATACATAACAAAAACCAACACTCAAAGACTGTAATATTTAAGTGTCTTTAGAGAATCGGAAAAATAGTCTTCTAATCATGGGGAAAGATCTTCAACATCTCCCATAAAGATCTTACCCTTTTTTTTCTTACCTGAAACCATTCTTCATGTCCTAGAAAAAAGAAAACATAAAAATGGTCAGCTCAAATGCTCAGTAAGTGTAAACATAGAGAACATAAAACAATCTATAAACATTTGAATTCAAAAACGTGAACATAAAATGAAAACATCAAAATCTTTAGCAAAGACATAAATCATGAAGTATGTAAGGCATATATCATAAACGAACATCAATCATGATAAAATAGAATGGGAATAAAACGTGTAATTGTTGAAAACCATTAATCACATGATATGATTTCCATAGTATCCAAGGCATTTCTACCAAGACCATCTTAGGGGACAAAGTCCCTTTGGGAATCGAGTTTTCTCCTCATTCCAGTTTGTAACACTGAACCAGATTAACATACCCTTCCAGCCATGCCTATCTCATGAGATATAAATCTTGACCCAATGCATTTGAATGAGATATAGGTCCCATCCATCTCATAATGCAATCATTCTTACATGTGCCACAAAATAAACATAAATCATTCATCATAACCCAATGTATAAAATGGGTTTCATAAACATCATCCCATCATAACATAATCCATATCAAAAAATGGATATCATTTCATCATATGAAATGTGAAACCATTTAAATCATAGAGACCTTATAAACGAAACATACACATACGAAATAATATCATCTTAGATATAAAATGGTTTTGATAAAACACTTGAAACGAATTCTTGAGGTAAATATCCTTTCTTCTTCAAAATCATGTTATTTTCATAAAATGTCATGAAATTTTAAAAGAAACGGATTTTGTTGAAAATAATCATCAAATATTTTAGAGTAAGGTTCATGATAATTAGGTGTTATAAAACCATAAAAATCCGTTCATGCCGTATAAATTAAAAAAACATTTTCCTCATACTTTTAATGGAAAAGTCAAAATGTACCACATATGGTAAACAATAGAAAGATTCCTTCAATAATAAAAAGTAAATGTCAAAGTGGTGTAAACATGACTTTAAATATACATTTAAGAATATTAAACACTTTATGAAAAACATTTTTATTGACATGGATGAAAAAAAATATAACCCCAGTAAATACTTACGTATAAGAAATCTCGGATAAAAATGAAATTTGCAAAATTATCACATACCTTTTTTCCAATTTCTTCAATCTATGTCCGAGACACCTATATAGTGGGTTTAATCATATTATTAACTTGTAACATAACCATAATAATATTTATGATATCATATATTATTCACTTATGACTTTATATTATCCGTTCATTTGTCAATTCCATGTTAAAGCTGTGTTTTGAGTAAGATCGTTTAATTTATTATCCGTGTTTTGAATTGTAAATATTCATATGATTATATAGATCATGATTACATAATTCCAGAATATAAAACATTATTTATATATAATATATATTCAGAATATACATATATTTATAATAGATCTATATATGGAAAGAAATATACCATTCATGGAGACGGTAGGCCGTACGTACGCATGAACGCTGTTTTTTTTCCTTATTAAATTTAATAGATGTAATTAAATAAAATATACAGAAATACATTATAATTAATATGTCATATATTTCATTATAACTTGGTATACATACTTTATAATCATTGTTGAATTATTAACATGGAAAATGAATCGCATTGCGTCGTGGAGACGGTAATCCGTACATATGTATGAGTGGTGATATCATTCCCATATTTATTGAATGGAATTGGAGTGGATGATATAATATATTAGAATCATTATGATGTTATAATAATAAAATATAGTTATACTTTACACCATTATACCCATCCATGTAAGGTGGTGGTGGAAAACAGATTACACCACAGCGTGGAGACGGTATTCCGTACGTACGCACGCGCGGTGATTTCATTTTCTGTTGGATGGATAAGAGGTGAAATAGGGTTGTTTCATATTTATAATAACATCTCAGTATATAAGTAATACTGAGGTTATTACTTTCTAATTAATCAACTAATGAAGAGTATGTAGAAGAAGAAATAAACTTGAAAGAGTCTGTAGAAGAGATTACCTCTCCTCTACGAACATCCATTAAACTTATTCTTATGGCACTAGAGTTGGTCATTTGAGAAGTTCATAACCTCTATGATAAAACTAGAGAGTTTGAGAAGAGGAATTGGATGGGTTTGGCCAAGCATCAAGGCTCAAAAATGGTGTGAAGAGAAGAGGGGGGAGGTTCCCTTTTATAAGGGAGGAGAGGGTCACCTTTGGAATTATAAGAAATAATAATTTATACTAAATTCAAACCCCACATAAAAACTTCCAAAATGACTTCAATCAGAATATTAAGTGAGATAGGGATGTAATATCCTCAACCAATAAAATATATACATATTTTTATTTTAGTTTAAACATTATCAACTTTATTTATCCGTATTTAATCTATTTAATTTTTTTGTGGTAATAATATTCTAATTTTTAAATTGTTATAAATTATTAAATAGGTGTTTTGAATGGTCCATAATTGGATATTTTATGCATTTTAGACCATATAAATTTCAATTTATAATTTTTTAATATTTTGGTTATTTTTAAACAATTTTGTAATATGTTATTTTTATAAAATAACAATAGTGTCAATTTTGACATTATTTATTTATTTTAATTTAAATAAATTAAATATGGAGGATATATTCTAAAAAAATATATTTAATAGATTCATAACAAGTAGAGTTTTTCTAGAAAATTTGTGGAGAACATTAAATAGTTCATATAATATTTATATTCATATTTTTAAAACCATTTATTTGGTATATCTCTTAATAAAATAATTAGTACAACATTTTTGTATAATTATTTAATATACTTATTTGTTGCAAAATAATTAGAAATAAAATCCTATGATGATGATAAATATCATAGATTTTATAATAATACTTTTACATGAATTTATCATCTTAAAATCACAACATGTAAATTGTTAGATTTATTAAATTTTGAAAGTGACAACTTTGGAATTCTTTTTACGGATCCAAATAGTCATCAATTTGGCCATTGGATGAATATGGTTTATATATACACTACCAATTATTCTAGGTCTGGTTTTTGGGCCTTTTTATGTGTATTAGTATTTCAATAAAAACTATATTATTGATTTTGCACTAAGTAAATAATTTGTGCATCATTAATTTATAATATCATAAGGTAAATAAATAATTCTTAAAAATTAAAAATAAATTACCATGATAAATAAAAACATTTTATCTTTCAATTGAGTATTTATAACCGAATTAATATCCTGTATAACCTTATATGAAAAATAGTTTTATTATTAATGTTTGAGTGAGACAAATTTCACTTTCTTTTAAAAAAATTAATTAAAGTTCATAATCACATCCAAGTGGGTTCCAATGGATTCCATTTCAAACAACATATGCCATAGGACGAAATATAATCATAAAATTATATTAATACAAGTGTTAGTGTGATTTTATAACCTTATATTTACCCTCAATTACTCGTTTTACCTTTAACTATGGTAAATAAAATTTACCATAGTTACTATTCATAGTGCACAAAAATAAAAAGTAGAATATTGACATAATTTGGACCTACTGATTCCAAATATGGAATCCTTTTTTCCTAATTCAAATCACATAAGTTGTATAAACTAATTTAAAATTAATCCCATTGTTAATAAACTGAGTTTTAAAAGTTAAAACATTGCAAAAGATTGAAATGATTTATCTATGAATTCAATGTAAAATGAATGCTAATGAAATACGTTATATTAAATGATAAAAATATATAATTTTTATAATTTAAAACCATTAAATATTATAATTTAACCATATAAATTATCTCGATGAAAACAATTGTTTTAATAAAAATTTAGCGTATTTTAACTATTCTTCAAAATAAGAAACTTATTACAAAAATATCAAAAATTAATCCATAGTAAATTTTTATATCATGATTAAAAAGAGGAATTTTATTTTGTCAAATTTATCTTATAATAATTTTAGAATCTAAATATAATGTGGGTGCGCCATCAAAAGGCAGAAAACATCATTTTTTGAAAAATACTTATTTTTCCCGAAAAATTTATTTTGTTCTCATACCATGTTCTGTAAAATGTGTAAGATGAATTATGATGTCATAAAATTCAAAATGTTGATACTACTATTCATAACGGCTAGTTAATAGTAATATTATAACAATATATCATCGTTTAGTGAATCCCGATATTGCGTACAACACACACTATCGAGGAAGGTCGTGATTGCGTGTAATGCAAGACAAGTTAGGGTTGCGTGTAGTGAAAGACTCCATTGTTGTTTCATATAACAAAATCCAACCATATATAATTTATAAATTGGATATATATAAACTCAATGTTGCGTAGACTAACTATTATCAAACAAACTTGAAATTGTGTGTAACACGATCCAAGAATAGTATTGTGTATAATGCAAGCTAATACAGTGTTGTGTATAGTACAAGATAATCTTGGTGTGGCATAAAACATAATACATTATTAAATTAAAAGAATATTTTTCCAAAAAACTCAGGGTTTTACATTCTACCCCCCTTAAAATGAATTTCACCCTCAAAATTCATCGAGGTTATAAATGGTTTACTACTTGAAAGAATCTTTAATAGAAACCCCCATCGTAAAAAGGAATACAAAAACATAACTTTAAAAACTAAATTATGAAATGTATTGGTTATCCAAATTAACTAATAACTGGGTTTCCACAAAGGAGAACATAGGTAAAAATATGGATATGGAAGAGAAATATAACCATAAAGTTCTAATGGAGAGTGGAAGAGAAAATGGCTATAAAAAATCCAATAATCACAATGCCATAAATTTGTGATGATTTAAGGTACCATCTAATTCACTGTATATGAGGACACAAGGAAAACATTTTTGGTTATCAAGATCATTTCCCTAAAGTTGAAGAATTTGAATTAGAAGAAATAATTACTTGATTTTGGTATAATCTTACTGTTGTTTGTGCCTTGAACAATTTCCACTTCCTCTCTAAAAGAAATGAAGTTTAATTTTTCTTTTGTGAAGTGTTTGCAGATCATGTGATTGAATGATGGGTTATTACATCTGTCTCAAACATAATGTTAGTAAAAGTTATCAAATATACATAAGTCCATGTATGGTGAGATTAATCATATATTATTCCAAAAATGGACTTATACATCATCTATCATTCCGCTTAATAAAATAAAACTAGTTTCTACTAATCAGGGACTTAATGTTGGCCAGTGGTAGGCGATAAAGGCATGTCGCACTTCGGTTGTGGGTTTGATCCCATATCCTCATCCGACACGACGGGCTATCGCCAATTATTCAGGTTTTCCCTTTTCATAAACTACACTATTATATCATTCTATCAATAATATAGAAAAAATTTCAATCCTTAAACAATACTAACTTATGTTCATCATAATCCATTCCAATCTTCAGGCTTATCCAAATTACTTTTTTTCCAAACTCATAGTATAAATATAAAGATTACTAAAAAGGTCATATAACAAGAACTTGAAAACCATCATTTATCCCTAAAATATCACAAGATATATCTTGTTGATCACATTCCAAACATGTGAATACCTTAATCATGTATTCTCTGGAAAAATGAATACCCATTGAACCTTAGTGAAAACATGAATTCTATCAAAAGTTAACTCTTTTCGCATACCAAAATCTCAAAATAACTATATACTCAAGCCACAATATCATTTTCCTTATATCACTCATGAGCTCATTAATAATATCAAACAATTCATTATCTCTTTATCCTTTCATTATGTGCATATCATCTTCTTTCCAAAAAAATATGAATAACCTTTCATTGTTACTGGTACCATTCAACATATTCTTTCAAATACTTTAGGAAAAATAATAGTGTTACAATCCTTAGATGTGTCTTTATTCCATAGTACCATTACCTATACTAAATTACTCTTGATAAAATTAAATTCATTCCACTACCTTCCTAAACCATTGGCCGAGAATCAAAAATTCTTTCATCTCACAAATCATTTGTATTCTCTTCATCAACATAATTACTACCCATACGACCATGTTGATTCTCTTCATGAGACTTTCCCATAGAGAATTGGTTTGAATAATGCCCAAACATTCCATCCATCCAACATTAACTTTTTATTATTATTTCAATATGGGAAAATCCCTACACAGAACAAACCTGAGGAGGTCTAAAGTATTGGAGACCCAATGCATCTGCCCTAACAAAGTTACCACATGCATGTGGAAGAGACCCCAGCCTGGAAAACAAAAAATTACGATCACCATTAGTAATTCCTGAGGCGAGGAAGTCAGCCACCATGTTACCCTCGCGCCATGTGTGACTAATAATCACCTGTGGATCCAATAGACGTTTTCACTTACGAATAATGTAGACAATGGTCCAAGGGATTTGGAACTTCCCCTGCAGCGAACCATGGAGGATAGCTGAATCGGTCTCGATCGATTCTAACTTAATGTTGTGCGAGTGACAAAGCTCAATACCTTTCAGCATCGAGAAAGCTTCCGCCCTGAGGGAGTCTCCCGCTCCAAAGCCATCACTGAAGGCCAGAATCACTGCCCCTTGGGGATCACGAACAACTCCCCCGCCCCTCATAAAACCAGACACACATGACCCGTCCACATTTAGTTTCAACCCACTGCTCGGAGGATTCCATTTCACCCATTTGCCTCGCCTATTAGCATCCTGTAAGGTGCGAACAGCAGAGTTACCTGCCATGAAAACTCGCAGTGTAGGAATATTCGTCCATACTTTGATTAAAGGAACCAATTCGACCACGATGCACCTGGTTCTAACCATCATGGCCAGGCGCGAGCAGGACGTGTCCCCGTGACGTCTTTGGTTTCGGGTATTCCAGATGCTCCAACAGCCCACAACAAGCAGCACTTCCCGCGCCTTCTTCTCTGAAGCGTTATCTTCAGAACCCAAGAACCAAAGATGTAGGATCGAAATATAATATGAGATGCTCAATATACAAGAGGGGGGGGGGGGTGAATTGTATACTTCAAAAATTCCGTTGGAACATTTAAAGTAAGTTATGAATAACTGAAGTTTCCTTAAGAAAAGGAAAGGGCTAAGTTTAACAAAGTTAAACTAAGTAAATTCACAACACCTCTAACACCGAACTAAACTTGGAAAGAGATTCCAAAAGTAGGTTCCGGAAATAAGGTTCCGAAATTTGGAACTTAACAAAAGTTACAATATGAGATTCTACCTTAAAGCGTATAGAATCTAAATTACTCAGAGTAAGTAAGGAAGTATAAGAAAGTTATAATTTCCTTAAGATACAAATTGCAGCGGAATAGAAACAAGTAGTAAAACTACAAGTAACAAGAATAAGTCTTTTAACCCAAAGAGAAGGGTATCCAACAACCTTGGATAAAGGTCCCTTGATTTATACTTTCAAGCAAGTTTGTCTTACCCACACCAGGGTAAGCCCTCGATACGAAGATCGGAGTCTCTGTCTTGCTATCCCCGCAAGCCCTCAACTTCAAGGTAGTTGGCAACCTCTGTCTTTCTCAGCAAGAAAGCCCTCGATCTTTTAAGGTAGTCGGCACCTCTGTCTTCCTATCCCCGGAAGCCCTCGAATGTAATCACCAACATTCGGAGTCGCACGAAGCTTTGAGAGTTAATAAGAGACTCTCTCTCTAGAAATCACTTCAACAGCATGTATACACTTTTTCAGCAATCATCTATTAGCCATCAGCTCCGAGCTCTTTCAAATGAGCTCATATTTATAGGTAAGGTCGGCTCCTCTCCAACGGTCATATTTTCCTTAAAGATCGGAGGGACCTGTACACGTGTCACTTAGACAACGGTTAGTTTATAACAAAATGGATGACGTCGTTTTATAACAAAAAAATTGTAACAGAATGTACGACATCATTTTAAACTCTAACATAAAGGTTCGGAATAGAAACATCGGAGAGAAAGTTCAGAGTGAATAAATTCAGAGTGTATAAAACAATGATAATCAGATTCTGTTTAATAGGTGAATTCGGAATGAGAATTCGGAATAGGAATTCGTCATCAGAAATCGTAATGAGAATTCATCATCATAATATGTAATGAGAATTTGTCATTAGAATTCGTAATGAGAATTCGGAATAGGAATTCGTCATCAGAAATCGTAATGAGAATTCAGAATGGGATTTCTTCATTAGAATTCGTAATGAGAATTCTTCATTGGAATTCGTAATGAGAATTCATCTTCAGAATTCGTAATGAGAATTCGGAATGGGATTTCTTCATTAGAATTCGTAATCTGAATCTGGAATAGAACTTAGTCAGAGTTCATATCCGGAATTCGGAATGAAACTTCCTTATAGTTCTTGTACAGAATCCAAACCCTAAAACAGAATGCTTTATATCAAAGTTTCAATGATTCCGATAAAATGAATCTGAAACTCATACTTAAGAAAAATATGAATGAAAATATGATAAGGATAATTTTTCTTATAAAAGCGATTTTCCTTAAGAAAGCAATTTTCCTTATAAAAGCAATTTTCCTTAAGAAAGAAATTTTCCTTAAAGATAAGGTGTTTGTGATTTTCAAAACAAGAAGGAATGGAAAAGTCATAAGGAAAACCTTATTGACTCAACAATCTCCCCCTTTTTGGAAAGCACAAACATCCTTACGAAAAAGTTATTCCAAGAAGAAAGAAACACATTAAAGCTTATCTCCATTGGTTTAAGGATATAGATGAATACGACTAACTCCCCCTTAGGCTTTGAAACTCTAAAGATCGTATTCATATTTCTGGAGTGATGTTTCATAAGAAGGTCTTCTTTAAGAAAAACTCCCACTTACACAAACTCTTATTAGAGTTCTTTTTCCTTGGGTATTTTTCTTTCTCCCCCTTTGATAAACTCTTATTAGAGTTCCTCTTTTTCTTAAGGATCTTTTCCTTCTCCCCCTTTGTGATTTTCAAAAAGAATTGGAGGGAATGGAAAAAATAACAAAGTACCTGAAAAATTAGTAATGACAACAATAGAAACAACAAATACGACTTTCATTAAAATTGGAATTTCGACAACAAAGGGAAAAAAATACAACAAAAAGATCGGATTGGTTATTTCGGATCTTTCTCCTTCGACATTAGCCCCTTAAGAATCGTCTTGATCTTCTTTAAGTCTTTGTGATCTTCTTCTGCTTGCTTCTCTAAGGTGACTATTCTTGCGGACTGAGCTTCAACTGTTTCTTCCTGAGCCTTCAGTTTTTCTTCCTGATCTTGGATCTTTTCTTCCTGAGCCTTCATCCTCTTTTTAAAGTCGATCTGATGATCCCTTTCAAATTTCCAACTTTGATTAACGGAATTGATCTTTCCATTCAGATCTCTCACTTCCTGAATCCGAAAGTTCTTTTCCTCTGTCAACTTCTCTTCGAAGGATGCAGTCAGCTCATTAGTCTTCTTGTCCTCGGTTTCAAATGCATCCTTAACGTTATCCTGAAACTCATCGAAAAGCCTCATCTCTTCCACAGTTTTCTTAGACCAGCTTGTCATCCTCTTGCAAGATCTTTTATGAGCTTCGTAACCAAAAAGAATGTTTTGAACTGGGCTTCAATCTCAACACACTTATCCATAACCATGGATACGGAGTCTGTTTTCTGATTCAACGCATGTTGGATCATCTGGCATCTAGAGTCAATGCTTGAGAAGGTTGGAATGGTTCCCACCAACTTCTTTAAGGACTGAACAACAAAGTCATGCCCCAACGAGGATGACTCTGAATCTGAAATCTTTCTAGGAGAATTTTCTTCCTCAATAAGCTCCAACTTCCTCTTAGAAGAACTACCAGCTTCCTTCCTCTTTCTTACTACTGAGCTCGGAGTCTCGGTAAGAACATTCTTTCCCTTATCTTTTTCCGGAATGGAATCCGGTTCCGGAGTTTTCTTTTCACTATCAGAAACTTTAACAACCAAATCTTCCTCATCAGCAACTTCTTGAACACCAACTTCTACGTTTCCCATCTGAGCAATATCATGTAAAAGTTGTTCTTCTTCTCCATGATAGGCAACTTCTTCTTCTCCTTTCTCTTCTTCCATCGCAGGAGTAACTAACTTCGAAGATTCAGCTTCTGATGTTCGGAGCGATAAGTGTTCCGAAGGAGTTCCCTTGTACTCATCAACTTGTTTTAGAACATCTCCTGTCTCACCACTTCCTTCAGCAGCCTCTTCAACATGTTCCACTTGCTCTTCTTCCTCAGTATTTGTGGCAACAGCCTCTTCCAGAGCAACAAGATTTCTTCCTGGAGTCTCAGGTAGAGATTCCAGGGAGAAAGTTCTCGGAACTGGAATTGTTTCTGAAACCATTTCATTGAACTTCAACAACGCTTGGACTGCCTCAGCTTCTGACATTTTCTTCTTAAGCTTCTTTTCCTTAGCTTGTTTCTCAAGCTCATTAGCAGCTTTCTCCTTCAAAGCTTTAGCTTCCGCAGGATCCAATCCGAACTGCGGATCCCCTTCTTTCCTCTTCTCTTTGTCAGCTCTCCACTTTGTAACAACCTCATCAGGATAGGTATTCTTCTTCTTAGGCTTTGGAGGTGCGGAGTGGACTTCCTTAGACTTGGGATTTTCTCCTTGTTCTTCCACTTCTTTCAGCTTTCTCTTCCTTACCGGCTTAGATGATTCCGGATTAGCAGATTTCGGAGTCACTTCTACTTGAGGAGGTAGATCAATAAACATTCCAGACTTTTTGTCGAAAGCTACATTCATTCTCTTAAGAGTGGAATCACTAACTAGAATGATCTTACACACCCTTGGTTTGGAACTACAAGCTACCTTGAAGGACTCAAGGCACCGAACTATGAGCTTTGATAATTTTGCTGGGTACATCACGATCTGAGCTCTCAGATTCCCCTTCTTCAGATTTTCAATATTAAGAAGAATATGCTTCATCAAGTTGAACTTTCTTAGATTTATCAGGAAATCTAAGATATATATCTCACTCTTCTTCAGGATATCCTTATATCCTTTTCTCAGTACGATAAGCCCTTGCACCCATAACTCCAGCATCCGGAAGTTTGTAGATAGGCTTGCAATCTTCGGAGCCTTGTCATCATCCAATCCGAGAGTTTCTAAGGCCTTTTCCTTGTTGAAACTACCCATAGAGTCTGGAAATATGTGCGAAATAAACTCAGCTTCACCTTCATAAGATAACCCTACCAAGCTTGCAACCTTGGTGTAATAAAGCTTATATGTCTTGCCATACGATTTGAAAGAAAACTTCTCTCTATTATCTTCCATGAAGAAAGAAACTGACTCATAAAACTCAACAAGAAAATCAGAGTAGACTTCATCTTGGTTGCCAGTTTTTGATACCGCAACATCTTCCCAGCCATTCAACTTGATATTCTTTGAAATAATAGAATCGTAGTTGCTGAAGAAAGTCGGATGGACTAACCTTTCTCTGTAGACTAACCATTGAGAAATAGGCTTGGTTGAATACATTTCTTGAGAACCTAACTCTGTAGACATTCGGATCTGAAGTCTCTGAGAAGTTCGGAATTGAGAAGAATGAAGTTCGGAATGGCCTTAAATCAGAGAGTCGGAGCTTCAGCACGCAAAAGCTTGAAATCGATGTGGGACTAGAAAATAGGGTCCCCTTTATATAGGCAATGGGATGACGGTTCAACTTACTCGGTTGATCTAACGGTTTAGAATGATCTGAGATCAAATCTGACGATTGAGAGCTTGAATCCGATCTTTTTGAGGTTTTTATTAAAGTAAAAAATTAAGAAATCCAAAAACCGAAAACAAACTATAAGAAATTTCCAGCAAGTAAAATATGATTATGAAAACTTCGGTAAGAAAATCATACCTTTCGGATTAGCATAGGAAAGTTATTCGTAATGGGTAATATAAAGACTACTACGAAAAACTCAATACGAAAAACTAAATACGAAAAACTCAATACGAAGAAGTCAATACGAAAAAGTCAATACCAAAAAGTTAATACGAAAAAGAAAATACGAAAAACAAAATTTGGTACGAAAATATGGTTATGAAAGTCCCAGTACGAAAGTTGTCCATTCCGGAAATTTTCAATACGGATACTTTCATTCCAGAAGTATTTTGTACGAAAATATCCATTCTGGAAAATGGTAGTTCCGGAAGTTCCATTCCGGAAATATTCGTTCTGAAAAGTTTGAAAACAAATTTTGAAAAACTTTGTTTAAACAAACAATCAAATGTACTCCCCCTATGAAAAGGAGTTTATTACTGTAAGGAGACTTTTTCAACAGAAAGTTACTTGAGAATGATTACCTTACGGTTATCATTCCTAACTTCTGTTTAATAAATTCAAATCTATCAGAAGGCAAGGATTTTGTGAAAATATCAGCAAGTTGATCTTGTGTTCCGATAAACTGAAGAATAATATCTCCTTTAAGTGTGTGATCCCTAAGAAAGTGATTCCTAATATCTATGTGTTTTGCACGGGAGTGATGTGCAGGGTTTTTACTTAGGGCAATGGCACTTGTGTTATCACACAAAATTTGAGTTTTAGTAAAACTCAGGCCATAGTCTGTGAGTGTGTGTTGCATCCACAACACCTGTGCACAACAACTTCCAGCTGCTACATATTCAGTTTCAGCAGTGGAGAGTGCAACAGAATGTTGCTTCTTGCATGACCAAGAAACTAATGAATATCCTAAGAAATGAAAAGTTCCGGATGTACTTTTTCTATCCATTCTACATCCACCAAAGTCAGAATCAGAAAAGCTTTTTAGAACAAAATCATTTCCAGAAGTATAAAATAATCCTAGATCCATGGTTCCCTTAAGGTAGCGAAAAATTATTTTTACTTCCTTTAAGTGAGATTCCTTAGGATTGGATTGATATCTTGCACATAAGCATACTGAAAACATTAAGTCAGGTCGACTAGCTGTTATGTAAAGTAGACTTCCAATCATACCTCTAAAATATGTTTGATCTACTTGTTTCCCAGCTTCATCAAGATCTAAAGAATTTGAGGTACCAATGGGAGTACTTATACTCTTAGTGTTGTCATAACCATACATTTTAAGAAGATCTTTAATATACTTATGTTGTGAAATGTAAGTTCCTTCTGGTTTTTGAGAAATTTGAAAACCAAGGAAAAAAGTTAACTCACCCATCATACTCATTTCAAACTCAGATTTCATTAGACTAGCAAAAGAGTCAGTCAAAGATTGCTGAGTTGAACCAAATATAATGTCATCAACATAAATTTGAACAATCAAAACATTTTTCTTATCTTTCTTTATAAAGAGGGTTGGATCTGCATTTCCCTTAACATAGATATTTTGAAGCAAAAATCCAGTGAGTCTATCATACCATGCTCCTGGGGCTTCTTTAAGGCCATACAAAGCTTTGGTAAGTCTAAACACATGATCAGGATGTTTTGTATCTTCAAAGCCAGGAGTTTGTTCAACAAAAAATTCCTCTTGAACATAACCGTTAAGAAAAGCACATTTCACATCCATTTGGAAAAGTTTGAAATTAAAGAATGCTGCAAAGGCAAGTAGAATACGGATAGATTCAAGTCTAGCTACTGGAGCATAGGTTTCTTCATAGTCTATTCCTTCTTGCTGATTATAGACTTTAGCAACAAGTCTAGATTTATTTCTAACAATGATTCCATTTTCATCACATTTATTTCTGAAAACCCATTTTACTCCAATAACAGAAGTTTCCTTAGGTCTTTCAACCAAGGTCCAGAATTTATTCCTTTCGAATTCATTTAGTTCATCTAGCATTGCTTTGATCCAATCATCATCACCTAAAGCTTCGTCAGTGCTTTTTGGTTCTAATTGGGAAAGAAATGCTAGATGTTCTACTTCATTTCATAAGGAACTTCTAGTCCTTACAGGTTGATTAACATCACCAATGATACTATCACTGGGATGATTCTTAAGAAACACCTGATTTGGGTTTTGTAAAACATGTTCATCAACATAGGGTAGAAAGTCTTCTGGGGTAAATGTTTCAGAAGTATCTTCTAGAACAATTTCCTTCTCAGAAGGTTCTTCTATCAAAGGTTGATAATCAGTTTTTGAAAACACATCCGATGATGTAAGTTGGGATGGTTTAAAAACAAAAGGATCTGACTCATCAAATTTTACATGTACTGTTTCCTCAACAGTACAAGTGTTTTTATTAAAAACTCTATAAGCCTTAGAGGTTGTGGAATAACCTATGAAAATCCCTTCATCTGATTTTGGTGCGAATTTATGTAAGTTATCTTTAGTATTCAAAATGAATACTTTGCAACCAAAAACCTTGAAGTAGGAAAGTCTAGGTTTTCTACCATTCCATAACTCATATGGAGTTTTATTAAGAAAAGGTCTAATCAAAACTCGATTTATAGTATAACAAGCAGTACTTACAGCTTCAGCCTAGAAATGTCCAGCAATAGAATATTCACTCAACATGGTTCTAGTTATCTCTTGAAGAATTCTATTTCTTCTTTCAACTACACCATTCTGTTGAGGAGTTCTAGGTGCTGAAAAATTGTGAGTAATACCTTTCTTACTACAAAAACATTCAAAATCAGAATTTTGAAATTCTCCTCCATGATCACTATGAATAGTTTTTAATGTAAGGTTTTTCTCATTTTTTACTTGAGCTCTAAAACTTTTTAAATAAGAAAAATCTTCAGATTTCCTTGCTAGAAAATAGACCCAAGTAAATCTGGTGTAATCATCAACTAGAACAAACACATAGTATTTGCCTCCAATACTTCCAGTTTGTGTTGGACCGAAAAGATCCATATGCACCAACTGTAATGCATCGGTTGTTGAGACTTCACCAATTGATATAAAACTAGATTTATGTTGCTTTCCATATTGAAAAGGATCACAAACTTTAGAAGAATCAAATCTATGCTCCTGTAGATCCTTAACAAGTTTCTTCTTAGAGAGTTTACATAGGTTCCTTATATTACAGTGTCCTAATCTTCTATTCCATAACCAAGAGTGATCTTCCATTGCACTTAGGCAAGGTAAATCTTGGCTTCTTAGGTCTTCTATGTTTAAAGTGTAAACATTCTCTTGCCTATTGGCTGAGAGAATAAATTCTTCCTTGGAATTGTGAACTAAGCATTTATCATTCCTAAAATTCACAAGGTAACCTTCATCACATAACTGAATTATGCTAATGAGGTTGTGCATAAGACCTTTAACAAAAAGAACATTTGAAATCAAGGTTTTACCTAAAAGAACAATATTACCAATACCAACAATCTCTCCCTTAGCATTGTCTCCGAAAGTTACCTTTCCTCCTTTCGTTTTGATAATCTTTTCAAAAAAGATTTTGTTACCAGTCATGTGCCGGGAACATCCACTATCCATGTACCAAATATTGTTGCTGGAACTTTCTTTATTTTCCTGAAATTGAGAACACAGTTAGATTTTCGGAATCCAAACTTGTTTGGATCCATGATTTCCAGACAATAAAATTTTTGGAACCCACATTTTCTTAGAAAAGAACCTTTATGAAAACCTAAGGATTGAGTTTTGTTTAAGGAACAACTTCTTGCCCAGTGACCACCAAATTGACACTTGGTACAAAATGGGGCACTTTGAGGAACAAAATAATTGTTACTGAAAACAGGTTTTGCATGGGTATAACCAAATCTGGATTTATTTCTTAAAGGTCGTATTTGAGAATACATCTTATCAAAATTTTCCATACAATGGGTAAAGTTTGATAAACACTTATTTAAGGAAAAAATTTTGGACTTGAGTTTTACAACCAAGTTTTTATCCTCAAAATCATTAGTTTTGGAACTAGAGTTAGGCTCGAAACCATTTTTCATAGAAATTACTTTTTCTAATTCTTTAGAAAGTTTTTTCTTCTCAGAACTTACTTCCTCAAGATTTTTTGAAATATTTTCAAAATCAGCATTTTTCTTATCAAGATCTTTAGAAAGATCTGATATCTCTTTAGTAAGAACAGAATTTCTAGAGTTTTCCATATCATGTTTCTTGTTGAGTTTGGAATTCTCAATCTCAAGAAGTTCAGCAAACCTAGAGACTTCTTCAAAAGTAGGTAAAGTATTTTCCTCATCAGAAGATGATTCTTCATCAGAAGAGTTATAATATTTACTATCATTGGAATTTAAATAAACATTGGTCAATGATTCAGCATTTCATACCTTAGCAATAAGACAATGATTGTCAATAGGTAATCTGGCTATAAGACCAAGATTCTTCTGTCCTGAAGATTCATAATCAGAAGATTCATCTGAAGGGTCACCACCACTGGCACTCCAGGTGTCATTAGCTTTCAGAACTTTCTTATCTTTGGCTTTGTAATACTTCTTTCTGTTCCTGTCTGAATGTCTTTCCTTCCTTTCTTTCTTTTTGAGCATAGGGAAATCTGGTCAAATATGTCCCGCTCTTTTACATTCATAACAAGTAACTTCTCCATATTTCTTATCTTTCCTATCCTTCTTCTTATACTTGGATTGAAAATTTCTCTGTCCAGCTATCTTGTTCATCCTTCTAGCAAGATTGGCTAATTCATTTTCTGAGACTTCACTCTCACTAGATTCAGATTGGAAAATAACTTTCTTAGACTTGGATCTGGTTACTCTCTCAGGAGTCTTAGCTTTCATTTGATTTGAAGTTGTAGTAAAAGCAACAGTTCCATTTCCATTCTTCTCCTTGATGTTGTCAGCATCTCTCTTCATTCTAGTTTCATGTTGTAGAAGAGTTCCAAATAATTCATCAAGAGTAATTTGAGTAACCTTCCTGTTCTCATCTATTGCTGTTCTCTTGGATTCCCACTCATTGGGCATAATGTCAATTATCTTGTCCACAAGAGCTTCATCATCTAATCCTTTCTCTCCCATAGATTGTATACTGTTGACAATAGTCATAAATCTTTGTTGAACTTTACAGATGGGTTCTCCATAAGGAAAATTAAAGCCATGATATTCAGCTCTAAGCATAGCTCTTCTAGTCTCAATCACTTTAGAAGTCCCAAAGTGTGTAACCTCTAAATTCTTCCATATACAGTTAGCTGCTTCACAAGAAGAAATTTGGCTCTATATATTTCTAGTCATTGAACATAGTAAAGTGTTGCGTACCTTATAGTTGAGTTGATATTATTTCTTTTCCTGGTTAGTAAAGGTTCTGACTTCCTTGTCAGGAATTTTATAATCACCAGTAAGCATGAAAAAGTTATCTACACCAGTATTGATAACAAAAGTCTTCATACGATCTCTCCAGTACTCATAATCATTACCATCGAAGATTGGTGGCCTTGTAGGATTCAGATTGTCAATCGAGCCAACATTAATTCCTTCCATACTGAAAATAAATTTGCACACAAACTTGTTAGTAGCAAAGATTCGTAATTACAAAGTTCGAAATGAGAAAATCCGGAATGGAAAAATTGGAATGACAATGTTCGGAATGAAAAAGTTGAGCACGAATAACTTGTATGTGAGTACAAGTATTTCAGTAACTGTGCTCTGATACCAAATGTAAGAATGGTATAGAGTAAGAGGTTTCCAACCTCTGATACCAATTGTAGGATCGAAATATAATATGAGATGTTCAATATACAAGAGGGGGGGTGAATTGTATACTTTAAAAATTCCTTTGGAACCTTTAATGTTAGTTATGAATAACTAAAGTTTCCTTAAGAAAAGTAATGGGCTAAGTTAAACAAAGTTAAACTAAGTAAATTCACAACACCTCTAACACCGAACTAAACATGGAAAGAGATTCCAAAAGTAGGTTCCGGAAATAAGGTTCTGGAATTTGGAACTTAACAAAAGTTACAATATGAGATTCTACCTTAAAGCGTATAGAATCTAAATTACTCAGAGTAAGTAAGGAAGTATAAGAAAGTTATACTTTCCTTAAGATACAAATTGCAGCGGAATAGAAACAAGTAGTAAAACTACAAGTAACAAGAATAAGTCTTTTAACCCAAAGAGAAGGGTATCCAACAACCTTGGATAAAGGTCCCTTGATTTATTCTTTCAAGCAAGTCTGTCTTACCCACACCAGGGTAAGCCGTCGATACGAAGATCGGAGTCTCTGTCTTGCTATCCCCGCAAGCCCTCAACTTCAAGGTAGTTGGGAACCTCTGTCTTTCTCAGCAAGAAATCCCTCGATCTTTTAAGGTAGTTGGCACCTCTGTCTTCCTATCCCCGGAATCCCTTGAATGTAATCACCAACATTCGGAGTCGCATGAAGCTTTGAGAGTTAATAAGAGACTCTCTCTCTAGAAATCACTTCAACAGCATGTATACACTTTTTCAGCAATCAGCTATTATCCATCAGCTCCGAGCTCTTTCAAATGAGCTCTTATTTATAGGTAAGGTCGGCTCCTCTCCAACGGTCATATTTTCCTTAAAGATCGGAGGGACATGTACACGTGTCACTTAGACAACGGTTAGTTTATAACAAAATGGACGACATCGTTTTAAACTCTAACATAAAGGTTCGGAATAGAAACTTCGGATTGAAAGTTCGGAGTGAATAAATTCAGAGTGTATAAAACAATGATAATCAGATTCTGTTTAATAGGTGAATTCGGAATGAGAATTCGGAATAGGAATTCGTCATCAGAAATCGTAATGAGAATTCATCATCAGAATTCGTAATGAGAATTTGTCATTAGAATTCGTAATGAGAATTCGGAATAGGAATTCGTCATCAGAAATCGTAATGAGAATTCAGAATGGAATTTCTTCATTAGAATTCTTAATGAGAATTCTTCATTAGAATTCGTAATGAGAATTCTTCTTCAGAATTCGTAATGAGAATTCGAAATGGGATTTCTTCATTAGAATTCGTAATCTGAATCTGGAATAGAACTTAGTCAGAGTTCATATCCAGAATTCGGAATGAAACTTCCTTATAGTTCTTGTCCAGAATCCAAACCCTAAAACAGAATGCTTTATATCAAAGTTTCAATGATTCCGAGAAAATGAATCTGAAAATCATACTTAAGAAAAATATGAATGAAAATATGATAAGGATAATTTTTCTTATAAAAGCGATTTTCCTTAAGAAAGAAATTTTCCTTATAAAAGCAATTTTCCTTAAGAAAGAAATTTTCCTTAAAGATAAGGTGTTTGTGATTTTCAAAACAAGAAGGAATGGAAAAGTCATAAGGAAAACCTTATTGACTCAACAAAAGATGCAGAAACGTGGCAAGTGTGGCTGGCCGACTTCCCCACCTGAAATCCTCGCCCAGGTAGCTTCAGACTGTAGTCGCCCGGTCTCTGGCAAAGAATAGATGATCGACCGACTCCTCCTTGGAAGCAATACAGAAAAGAAATTTAGATGTCAAAGAGATCCCTTTGTTCCTCACCTGTTCGTCGGTTGGGAGAGCATTGTTCTGAAGATGCCAAAAAAGAAAGTTGTATTTCACCGGAAGATCTCCGCACCAAACCGTTCCACTCCATCGGTCGGGGATGCCATGGGCGGAAGACACCGAGCGGTACCCCTTAGCAGAGAAGGAACCCGAAGCCGACCCCGTAAAGATGAGCTTGTCCGGTTCCTCGTTCAAGGTGATGTCGTCAAACACCTTCAGCTGGTTGGGTGTGAGGATGGACTGAATAAATGGCCTGAAATTGCTTTCCTGAGAAAATGAGATCGTCGGGGCCGGACAGCCTGGGAACCCCAGCGGTGAGCCAACCCAGTTCTCCTTCCAGAAATTAATTTTCCCACAACCCACCAGCCACCTGGAATTCATGCGGAGCACTGGTAAATGTTTAGAAATCATGAGCCAGAGTCGCGAGGAAGTCCCTCTGCCACTGTCCATCTGTTTTCCATAGCGATTATTGATAAATCTTGCCCACATCGATTTGTTTTCCAGAAAATCCCACGCAAGTTTAGCTTGCATGCCCAACATTTCCCCTTTGACACTTCGAATATTAATACCACCATCAGAAATCGCCCTAGCCATCATATCCCATGAAGTCCAGTGAAGTCTGCCTTCATTGTGTGAGTCCCATATGAAGCCTGTCAGCACCTTTTCAATATTGTTCCGCACTTCCTTTGGAGCGTTAAGCACTGAAAGCACGTGCATGGGGATCGAGGACAAGACACAATTAACCAACGTGAGGCGCCCCCCATAAGACAAGAATAAGTTCTTCCAATTTGTAATATGGGTTGTAATTTTCCCAACTAGCCCATCAAAGTGGTGAATCTGAACCCTTCCTGGCGCAATAGGAGCTCCTAAATATTCCATAGGAAAGGACTTTTTCTGCATACCCAGCGCATCTGTAATCTTTTTCCCCCTATTTTCTGAACACCATTTCGAGATAAACACGCTACATTTCTCTCTATTGATGGTCTGGCCACTCCACTTGCAGTAAGTTTCCATTACCCTGTTAAATTCTCTAATGGTACGCCTGTTACCATTCAAGAAAAATAGCATGTCATCAGCAAAAAAGATATGTGAGATACCGTTAGTATTGGATCTACCACGGTAAGGACGGAGGCTTCCACTAAGAGCTTTCCCCT
Source organism: Viscum album (assembly GCA_963277665.1). Classification (NCBI taxonomy): domain Eukaryota; kingdom Viridiplantae; phylum Streptophyta; class Magnoliopsida; order Santalales; family Viscaceae; genus Viscum; species Viscum album. The sequence continues at coordinate 196,279,239 of OY728123.1, read as the reverse complement.
CTATATATCTGCTAAGGACGTCCTGCACCAAACTGAAGAGGCTGGGAGAGAGGGGATCTCCTTGTCGTAGTCCATGGTTGGGCTTGAAAAACCCACACTGCTTTCCCATGAATGAAATAGCCAACCAGGGAGAGCTGATAATTCTAAACAGTAAGTCCACAGCCCCTCTAGAAAAGCCCATAATCCCAAACACATTAATGATAAAGCTCCATTCCATTTTATTGTAGGCTTTGTGAATATCCACTTTAATCACCACATTGGATCCAGGTGACTTGATGTTGATATCCCCCACCAATTCATGTACCATGGCAATGGCCGATTGAGTAGATCTCCGTTTGATAAAAACTTGTTGGTTTTCAGAGACCCATTGGGGAAGATGAACCGCTAGCCTTCTGTTGAGAATGCTTGCCAGGATCTTGAACGGGAAGTTACACATACTAATTGGTCTATATTGATTGAGCGAAGAAGGGTCTTTCACTTCTGGAATGAGAATAAGTTTCGACGCGCAAGACACCCTAGGAAGGTATCCCCCTCTAAAAAAGTCCTGGATGGCCTCAACGACCTCCCCTTTAACCAACTCCCAAAAACTGATGTAGAAGGATCCTGGAAAGCCATCCGGACCCGGGGAACTTTCAGCATTAAGGGCCTTAACTGCCTCCCAAATCTCATCAACATCAGTCGTTTTTTCCAAATCCAGATTCACCTCACTGGACACCACCCTGGATAAGAAGCTAAACAAGTCGGTTTGTTCAGATGGATAGCCTTCCTACATAGATGGGTTAGGATCAGCCAGCAACATTTTGAAATAATCAAAGGCCATACCTCCCACGACCTCAATATCTTGGGTAAAAGACCCATCACCCATTCGGATATTGGGAACCGTTGTATGCCTCCTTTCTTTGATGCAGGCTTGAAAAAAGGCTGTGTTTCTATCCCCCTCTCTATTCCAAGTAGCTCGGGATTTCTCTCGGACAGCTCTTTCTTGCTACAAGAGTATGACAGCAAGGAGGTTTTTCTTTTCAACAAGAATTCCAAAGTTGTCCTCATCCCATGAATCCTCCATCCTTCTCTCAAGCTGCTCAATTTCGTCTTTAATCTCTTCTAAATTGGTCGAAAAATTGAGTCTGTTGATGAACCAATGCTGCAAGTCTTCCTTGAGCCTACGTAGTTTACTGTGCAAACCCATCCAACGCCTATCCTGCATGTGCTTCGCCCAAGACGAAAGCACCACTGAGCTGAAACTGCTGTCTGATTTCCATTGATTGGAATAGAAAAACCGCTGGTTGTTCACCGATCCTTGCTCCAGCTTGATGAGAAGGGGAGCATGGTCTGATAAAGCTCACACAAGTTGTTCCACCCTTGCATTTGGAAAAGAGGAGATTGCTTTAACATTAGCACAACACCGATCCAATCTGCACCAAGTGCGGCGATGCCCCCTTTGGTTGTTACACCACGTAAATTTACTTCCCACAAAACCCAAATCAAGTAAACCGTTGCGGGAGGCACAGGACGCAAAGGCTTGCTGGTCACTAATGGGGACCCTACCGCCTCCTTTCTTCTCCAACGGATCCATAATGACATTGAAATCTCCCCCCCACAAACCATGCTGAATTCCCTTGATCAAATTTGTCCAAACTCTTCCACAACGCTTCCCTCTCCCTGGCCTCACACTTAGCTTAGACAAAGGAGAAAAGGCACCCCTATTTCCCCTCAGTGATTTTCACAGAAAGATGCTGGTTAGAAACATCCAACAAGTCCATCGAAACATTACCTCTCCAGAAGACCCAAATATGCTGATTAACTGGATCACCGTGAATATAACCCCTCATGCCAAGCCTTGCAGCGAAGCTGGAAATTTTTGACCAATGATGTTTATGTTCAAGAATCACAACTACGGACGCCCTTGTACGCCGAACTTCAGAAACCAGAAAATCCGACTTAGCTCGTGCCCCCAGGCCCCGGGCGTTCCAAAGAATGAGTGATACCATTGATTCCAAGGTCGCTTGGACGTGGCCCCAGACGACATCTGGCCTTTAGAATTACTTGAGGGAGGAGTCTGATAAAGCTTGGCACGAGCTCGGGTACACACACCACTGACCGGGGAGGACGGAATGACATCCCCCGGAGAGAAATTCTCCGGGACCTGTAAAAGGACATTGAAACAGTTTGGAGTAGGCAGCAAGGAACTAACCAGGGTAGATGAGTCTGGAGGGAGAGACCCCATCTTCCCATCCGAACAAACCAGACTCCTCACATCGCAACCATTGAGGAACTCTCTCAGACATTATTGAGACTGTGACCCCAGCCCATGGAAACTAGCCTCTTGAGTCTCCTCGCATCGCGTCCCAATGCCTAGGACAGAGGAAAAATGTTGCCCAGATGGGGCAATGTTCGGCCCCTCCAACAGAAAAACAGGAGTTCTGGAAAACGGATCACACCCCGCAAACACCCTCCACAAGCTCCCGAAGAAGGAACTTGGAGAAGTTCTTCGAACAAGAAAAGAAGCACAAAACCCCGAAGGCATCCGGAGGAGAGTCCCAACCAGTTCTTGAGGCTGAGGAAGGCTAAAACCCGCACCATGTTGACGTGAAGGAAGCAGTTCCATGCACGGAGAGTCGTGCACACCAGAGGAGACCGTAAGCATGTCGGCCCCATCCCCCTCTTCCTGAACAACCGAAGACACGAAAGAAGTCTCCGCATCACCCACGGCAGGCATGTTCTGGTCATAAACCACGGGAGAAAAAGACTTCAAAACACCAGTAGAGCACCGGGCCTCCGAATGACCGGTAATCGTGCCCTTCGAACGCCGTCTATGGCAGGCGGAAGACGAATGCCCCTGAAGCTGACATCCCGAGCAGAAGAACGGAACTAAAGGATAAACTAGAGGCTGCGACCAGTCTGCCATTCCTTCCACTCTGAGGGCGATCCTTTCTGGTAGAGGATAAGCTAGATCCAGGTCAACGCAGATTCGTGCCATCGCCGCATCCTCGAGGCGGGGGGTCCTCTCATCAGTGCAAAGAAAGACACCAATCGAGTCTCTGATCCCACGTAGAAGATGCGGATTTCGAAACGGCAGGGGTAGACCGGGTAGCGAGATCCAGACCGCTGCCCTTGAAGAATCCCTTCCATACTGAGAAGCCATCGACCACCGGCACAGATGGAAACGCCAACGCCCGAAAGCCCGGGGGCAAGAACTCCAAGCCTTGATGAAGTCCTCGATAGATTCCAAAACAATGCAGTAACTACTCCGGTTCAGGACCGAGATCTTGGCCGGAAAAGATAAGTTCCACGAATTCACAAAGGGTTTGAACAGATGCAAAGGAGGCCTGTCTCTTCCTAATCTTCCAACCAGCGTCCATTTGAGTAAATCTGAAGCTTCCCGAAAAGTCTCCGCCGAGACCGAGAATATCATTCCATTGTCCATCATGAAACTCCATATTTCTCTTATTAGATGAGTCAGGAAACATAACAAAGTTGATATTATTGATCATAATATGATATTGCTGATTAGGCATAATAATGATGATTGGACATCAAAATACCATTTCATTTGGTTGCACATGAAGAATATCATTCCATTGTCCATCATATTCTCCATTAACATGAATCCTTTTGTTTCCTGCCATTTCATAAAACCCAAAAACAATAGTATGAGAGGCAAAACTTGTACTAGAAAAACAACATAATCAAGGGGGGTTCATTCAATCTCTAACAACATAGTTTTAATTATATAATCATTACCATAATTATAGGATGATAAACTATAATTATATTTAACCTTAGGTATATTCCTAGACATACCATAGAAATATCTATAGGGATCTCACTAAAATTTTCACATCTTAGTTTCCAAATGTTAACTAAACCTTACCTCTGATACCAACTGTAGAGACCCTAAACATGACATAAATAGACATTAAATTACTTTTTCAGAATACTTAATACCTATAAAAACCAACACTCAAGGACCATAATAGTTTAGTGTCTTTGGAAACTTGGAAAAATAATCTTCCAACCATGGTGAAAGATCTTCAACATCTCCCATAATGATATTCCCCTTTTGTTTTCTTACCTAAAACCTTTCTTTATATCCTCTGGAAAAATAAAACATAAAAATGGTGAGCTCAAATGCTTTGTAAGGGTAAACATAGAGAGCATAAAACAAATCATAAACATTTGAATTCCAAAACATGATCATAAAATCTAAACATCAAAATCTTGAGCAATGAAATAAATCCTGGAAATACGTAAGGCATATATCATAAAGGAACATCAATCCTGATAAAATAGAATGGGAATGAAACATGTAATTGTGTCAAACCATTAAGCACATGATATGATTTCCATAGTAGCCAAGGCATTGCTTCCAAGACCATCTTAGTGGACAAAGTCCCTTTCTGAATTGAGTTCACTCCTCATTCTAGTCCTGTAACACTGAACCAGATTAACTTACTATTCCAACCATCTATATCTCATGAGATATAAATATTTACCTAATGCATTGGAGGGAGATATAGGTCCCACTCATCTCATAATGAAATCATTCTTACGTGTGCCAAAAAATAAACATAAATTTTTCAACATAACCCAAAGAATAAAATGGGAATCATAAAGGTCATCCCATCATAACATAATCCATATAAAACAAATGGATATCATTTCATAATAATAAAAGTTAAACCCTGTAAATTATAGAGACATTATACATGAAACATACACATATAAAATAATTCCATCTTATATGGAAAATGGTTTTGATAAAACACTTGAAAGGAATTCTTGAGGAAAATATCCTTTCTTCTTCAAAATAATTTTATTTTCCCAAAATGTCATTCAATTTTAAAATAAAAGGATTTTGTTGAAAATAATCATAAAATCTCATAGAGGAAGGTTCATGAAAATTAGGCTTTATAAATCCGTAAAAATCCATTCATGTTGTATAAGTTAAAAAAACATTCTCCTGATACTTTTAATGTAAAAGTCAAAAAGTACCACGTATTGTGAACAAAAGAAAGATTCATTCCATAATAAAAAGTAAAAGTCAAAGAGGTTTAAAAATGGCTTTAAACATACATTGAATAATATTAAACACTTAATGAAAAACAATTTTATGGACATGGATTAAAAAAACATAACCCCGGTAAATACTTACGTATAATCAATCCCGGATGAAAATGAGATTTGCAAAATATTCCATTACCTTTTTTCCAATTTCTTCTGTATCTGTCCAAGACTCCTGTATAGTGGGTTTAAAAAAAATAATTAACTTTTAACAGAACCATAATATTATTTATGATATCATATATGATTCACTTACAACTTTATATTATCTGTTCATTTGTCAATTCCATGTTAAAGCTGCGTTTTGGGTAAAATCATTTCATTTATCGTCAGTGTTTGGACATGTAATTATTCATATGATTACTTAGATCATGATTACTTAATTCCAGAATATAAAACATGATTTACATATAAAATAAATTCAGAATATTCATATATAAAATTGATCAATAAATGGAAAGAAATACACTGTTCATGGAGACAGTAGGTCGTACATATGCATGAACACTGTTTTCATTTCCTTATTAAATTTAATAGATGTAAGTAAAAAGCATATACATAAATCCAGTATCATTAATATGTCATATATTTCACGATTAGTTATTATATATACTTTATAATCATTTTTTATTTGTTAACATGGAAAATGAATATCATCGCGTCGTGGAGATAGTAATCCGTACATATGCACGAGCGATGATATCGTTCCCATATTTATTGAACGGAATTGGAGTGGATGGTATAATATCTTAGAATTAGTATGATGTTATAATAATCATATATAGTTATTCTTTACACCATTATACCCATCCAAATAAGGTGGTGGTGAAAAACTGATTACACCACAGCATGGAGACGGTATTTCATACGTACACACGCACGGTGATTTCATTTTTGTTAGGATGGATAGATAGTGAAATAGGGTTGTTTCATATTTATAATAACATATCAGTATATAAGTAATACTAATGTTATTACTTTATAATGAAAAAACTAATGAAGAGGAAGTATAAGAAGAAAGAAACTTGAAAGAGTCGGTAGAAGAGATTACCTCTTCCTCGACGCACCTACAATAGAATTCTTCTTATGGCACTAGACATGGTCTTTTTTGAATATCAGAACCTATATGATATAAATATAGAGGTTTAGAATAGTAATTGGTAGGGTTTGGCCGAGCCTCAAGGCTCAAAAGGTTGTGAAGAGAAGAGGGAGGAGGGTCCCTTTTATAAGGGAAGAGAGTGTCACCTTTGGAATTATAGGAAATATTAATTTATAATAAATTCAAAACCGACATAAAAACTTCCAAAATGACTCAAATACGAAGCTTAGATGAGATAGAGTTGTAATTTCATCAACCAATAAAATTTAGACATATTTGGAATTTATTTTAAACATTATCAACTTGATTTATCCTTATTTAATCTATTTAAATTTATTTGTGGTAATGAGATTCTAATTTTTAAATTGATATAAATAATTACTTATGTGTTGTGAATTCTCCATAATTAGATATTTTATGTCATTTTAGACAATATAAATTTATATTTATATTTTTTAAATTTGTTTGTGAATTTTAAACAATTTTATAATATGTTATTTTTATAAAATAACAATAGTGTCAATTTTGAAATTATTTATTTATTTTAATTTAAATAAAATCCACGGGGAAGATGTATTCAAAAAAAATATTTTTTAGATTCCTAACAAGTTATTGTTTTTCTAGAAAATTCTTGGAGCGCATTAAATAGTTCATATAATATTTATATTAATATGTTTAAAACCATTTATTTGGTATATCTCTTAATAAAATAATTATTACAACATCTTTGTATAATTATTTAATATACTTATTTGTTGCATAAAAATTAAAATTAAAATCCTATGATGAAGACTAGTCTCAAATATTTTATAATAATACTTTTAATCGAATTTATCATCGTAAAATAACAACATGTAAATTGTTATATTTATTAAATTATGAAAGTGACAACTTTGGAATCATTTAAAATAAAATAATATAAGTGTCATAATATTATTTATGTGGATCAAAATGGTCACCAATTCGGAAATTGGATGCTTTGGGTTTATATATACACTACCAATAAGTCTTGTTCTGGTTTTTGGGATTTTTGATGTGTATTATTATTTCAATAAAAACTATATTATTGATTTTTCACTAATGAAATAATTTAGGCATCATTAATGTATAAGCTAATAAGGTAAATAAATTATAAATAAAAATTACAAATAAATTTCCATGATAAAGAAAAACATTTTAGATTTCAAATTTGTATTTATAACCTAATTTATATTCTGTATAACCTTATATTTAAAATATTTTAATTATTAATGTTTCAGTGAGACATATTTCACTTTATTTTAAATAAAATAAATTAAAGGTCTTACTAACATCTAAGTGGGTTCCAATGGATTCCATTTCGACCTAAATATGAATAGGAAGTAATATAATCATCCAATTATATTAATACAAGTGTTACGGTAGTTTTATAATATTATATTTTCCCTCAATTACCCGAATTACTTTTAACTATGGTAAATAAAATTTATCGTAGTTAGTATTCATAGTGTCCAAAATTAAAAAGTATCCTATTAACATAATTTGGACCTACTGATTCCAAATATTGAATCCATTTTTCCTAATTTAAATCACATAATTTGTAGAAATTAATTTTAAATTAATCCCCTTGTTAAGAAAATGAGTTTTAAATGTTATAACATTGCAAAAGATAGAAATGATTTAACCTATGAATTCAATGTAAAATTAATGACAATGACATACATTATATTAAATGGTAAAAATATTTTCTATTTATACTTTAAAACCATTCAACATTATAATTTAACGATATAAATTATCTCGATGAAAAAACATGTTTTTAATTAAAATTTAGCATATTTTTACTATTCATCAAAATAAGAAACTTATCTGAAAAATATCAAAAATTTACACAAAGTAAATTTTTATATCCTGATTAAAAAGAGGAATTTTATTTTGTCAAATTGAACTTTTAAACATGTCAAAAAATAAATTTAATGTGGGTGCTCCATCAAAAGGCAGCAAAACTAAATTTTTTGAAAAATACTTATTTTACCCGAAAAAATTATTTTGTTCTCCTACCATATTCTATAAAATGTGTAAGATGAATTATAATTTCATAAAATTTAAAATGTAGATACTAATATTCATAACGTCTAGTTCATAATAATATTATAACAATATTTAATCATTTAGTAAAACCCGGTATTGCGTACAACACACACTATCGAGGAAGGTCATGATTGCGTGTAATGCAAGCCAAGTTAGGGTTTCATGTAGTGCAAGACTCCTTGTTGTTGCGTATAAGAAAATCCAACCATATTTCATTTATACATTGAATATATATACACTCAATGTTGCGTAGAATAGCTATTATCAAACAAACATGAAATTGTGTGTAACACAATCCAAGAATGGTGTTGCGTATAATGCAAGCTAATAAGGTGTTGTGTATAGTACAAGATAATCTTGGTTTAGCGTATAACACAAGAAATCAATAAAATTAAAATAATATTTTTCATAAAATATTTGTTTGTTACATTCAACCCCCCTTAAAATGAATTTCTCCCTTGAAATTCATCAGGGTTATGAATGGTTTACTACTTAAAAGTTTCTTTAATAGAAATCCACATCCTAAAAAGGAATAAAAAAACTAAACTTTAAAAACTAAATTATGACATGTAACGGTTATCCTAAATAATTAATCACTAGGTTTCCACATAAGAGAAAATAGGTGAAAATATGGATATAGAAGTGAAATATTCCCATCATGTTCTGATGGACAGTGGTAGAGAACATGGTTATAAAAAATCCAACAATTACAAAGCCATAAATTTGTGATGATTTAAGTTTCCATATGATTCATCTTATATGAGGACACTAGGACAACATTTTTGTTTTTCAAGATCATTTCCCTAAAGTTGAATAATTTTAATTAGAATAAATACTTAATAGATTTTGGTACAATCATACTGTTGTTTGTACCTTGAACTATTTCCACTTCATCTCTTAAAGAAATGAAGTTGAATTTGTCTTTCATGAAGTGTTAGTAGATCATGTTTTAGAATTATGGGTCATTCCATTTGTCTCAAACAAAAGGTTAGAAATAGTTATCAAATATACATAAGTCCATATATGGTGAGTTTAATCGTATATAATTCCATAAATGGGCTTATACTTCATCTATCATACCACGTAATAAAATAAAACTAGTTTCTACTAACATGGGACTTCCCGTAGGCCAGTGGTAGGCGAAAAAGGCCTGTCACACTTCGGTTGTGTGTTCGATTCCCACATCCTCATCCGATGCGACGAGTTGTCACTGGTTCTGTAGGTTTTCCCTTTTCTTAAACTACAGTATTATAACATTCTATCAATAATATCGAATATTTTTCTAGCATTAAACAATATTAACTTATGTTCAACATAATTCATTCCAATATTTAGGCTTATCGAAAACACTTTTTTCAAAACTCATAGTATAAAGAGAATGATTTCTAAAAAGGTCATATAAAAGCATGTGAAAACCATCATTTATCCCTCAAATATCACAAGAAATATCTTGTTGATCGCATTTCGAACATGTTAATACCTTAATCTTGTTTTCTCTTGAAAAATGAATACCCATTGAACCTTAGTGAAAACATGAATGCTGTTAAAAGTTAACTCTTTCCACATACCAAAATCCAAAAATTTATATATACTCAATCCATGATATCAGTTTGTCCTTATATCAGTCGATTTCTCATTAATACTATCAAACACTTCATTATCTCTTTATCCTTTCATTTTGTGCATATCATATTCTTTACAAAAATATCAGAATAACTTTTCATGGTTACCGGTACCATTCAACATATAGTTTCAAATACTTTAAGAAAAATAATAGTGTAACAATCATTAGATGTGTCTTTATTCCATATTAAAATTACCTATACAAAATTACTCTTGATAATCATAAAATCATTCCACTAACTTCATAAACCATTGACCGAGCTTCAACAATTCTTTCAGCTCACATATCATTTGTAGTCTCTTGATTAACATAAATACTCAACATATGGCCATTCTGATTCTCTTTATGAGACTTTCCATTAGGGAATTGGTTTTCATAATTCCCAAACATGCCACATTTAAAACATTTAACAATTGTTGATGTCTTAACAATACCATTATCCTTGTCCATGGTGTTAACTGAACCTGTTCCTTTGAAATTACTGGCTTTGTGTCCTTCTTTTCCACACCCAAATAATCTTCTAGTTCCTTTGAAACATTATCCATTATTCCTCTTCCCACATGATTTAAATGAGGGAAATTTAACATTCTTTCCTCTATGATCATCATGAAACTCCATCTTTCTCTTATTAGCTATGTCAGGAAACTTAACAAAGTTGATATTATTTATCATATTATGATATTTCTAATAAGGCATAACAACGTTGTTTGGACATCCAAATCCCATTTCATTTGGTAGCTTATGAATAATATCATTCCATTTTCCGTCACACTCTCTATTAACATGAATCCTCCTATTTCCTTCCATTTCTTAAAACCCAAAAAGAATTGTATGAGAGGTAAAACTCGTACGAGAAAAAAATATTCAAGGGGGAGTATATTCAATCTCTAAAATCATACGTTTAATTATATGATCTTTACCGTAATTATTGGAGTATAACATATACTTATACTTAACCTTAGGGACATCCCTAGACATACCTTCGAAATATCTCTATGGATATCAATAATGTTTTTGCATATTAGTTTCCAAAGGTTAACTAATCCTTTCCAAGGATACCAACTGTGGAGACCCCAAACCTCACGTACAAGGACATTACATTAATTTTTCGGAATACTTAATATATAACAAAAACCAAAACTCAAGGACTGTAATAGTTTAGTGTCTTTGGAAACTCGGAAAAATAATATTCTAATAATGGTGAAAGATCTTCAACATATCCCATAAAGATCTTCCCCATTTGTTTTCTTACCTAAATAATTTCTTTATATCCTGGGGAAACGAAAACATAAAAAGGGTTAGCTCAAATGGTCAGTAAGGGTATACATAGATAACATAAAACAATCAATAAACATTTAAATCTGAAAATTTGAAAATAAAATCTAAACATCAAAATCTCGAGAAAAAACATAAATCTTGGAAGTACATAAGGCATATATCATAATGGTACATCAATCATGATAAAATATAATGGTAATAAAACATGTAATTCTGGAAAACCATTATTCTCATGATAGTGTATGGAATGATATTCTTGACATGCTTGTTATGCTATAGACTGGTTATCCAAGTAGCTTTGTAGGTGTATATTGTCCTTATAGCATTATTATGCACTGACTGGCATGGGACCGTGGGAACCTGGTGCTATAGACTATAAGGGATATACTTAGTGATGTTCCCTGAGTGTCTTGGTTATTATAGGCTACAGGGGTACAGAGACCCCAAACCTGAGGTACATGGACTTTACATTACTTTTGCAGAATACTTTATACATAAAAAAAACAACCACTCAAGGACCGTAATAGTTAAGTGTCTTTAGAGAATCGTAAAAATAATCTTCCAATCATGGTGAAAGGTCTTCAACATCTCCCATAAAGATCTTCCCCTTTTGTTTACTTACCTAAAACCTTTCTTTATATCCTAGACAAAATGAAACATAAAAATTGTGAGCTCAAATTCTTAGAAAGGGTAAACATAGGGAACATAAAACAATCTATAAACATTTGAATGCAAAAACATGAACATAAAATCAAAACATCAAAATCTTGAGAAAAGACAAAAATCTTGAAGTATGTAAGGCATATATCATAAATAAACATAAATCATGATAAAATAGAATGGGAATAAAACATGTAATTATGGAAAACCATTAATCACATGATACGATTTACATAGTATCTAAGGCATTGCTACCAAGACCATCTTAGGGGATAAAGTCCCTTTCAGAATCGAGTTTACTCCTCATTCCAGTTCTGTAACACTGAACCAGATTAACTTACCGTTCTAGCCATGTCTATCTCATGAGATATAAATCTTGACCCAATTCATTTGAAGGAGATATAGGTCCCATCCATATCATAATACAATCATTCTTACGTGTGCCACAAAATAAACATAAATCATTCATCATAACTTAATGAATAAAATGGGTTTCATAATCATCGTCCAATCATAACATAATCCATATCAAACAAATGGATATCATTTCATCATATGAAAAGTGAAACCATTTAAATCATGGAGACATTATACTTGAAACATACACATACGAAATAATGTCATCTTAGATAGAAAATGGTTTTGATAAAACACTTGAAACGAATTCTTGAGGTAAATATCCTTTCTTCTTCAAAATCATTTTATTTCCACAAAATGTGATGAAATTTTAAAAGAAAAGGATTTTGTTGAAAATAATCATGAAATATATTAGGGTAAGGTTCCTGAAAATTAGTTGTTATAAAACCATAAAAATCCGTTCATGTCGTATAAGTTAAAAAATCATTTTCCTCGTACTTTTAATGGAAAAGTCAAAACGTACCACATATGGTAAACAATAGAATGATTCCTTCAATAATACAAAGTAAATGTCAAAGTGGTGTAAACATGACTTTAAACATACATTAAAGAATATTAAAAACTTTATGAAAAACATTTTTATGGACATGGATGAAAAAAATATAACCCCAGTAAATACTTACTTATAAGAAATCTCGGATAAAAATGAGATTTGAAAAATTATCCCATAACTTTTTTCCAATTTCTTCCATCTGTGTCCGAGACACCTATATATTGGGTTTAATCATATTATTAACTTGAAACATAACCATACTAATATTTAATATATCATATATGATTCACTTACGACTCTATATTATCCGTTCATTTGTCAATTCCATGTTTAAGCTTCGTTTTGAGTAAGATCGTTTAATTTATCATCCGTGTTTCGACTTGTAATTATTCATATGATTACATAGATCATGATTACTTAATTCCAGAATATAAAACATGATTTATATATAATTTATATTCAGAATATACATATATATATAATAGATATATAAATGGAAAGAAATACATCATTCATGGAGACGGTAGGCCGTACGTACGCATGAACGCTTTTTTCGTTTCCTTATTAAATTTAATAGATGTAATTAAATAAAATATAAATAAATACATTATCATTAATATGTCATATATTTCATGATTTCTTATTATACATACTTTATAATCATTCTTGAATTGTTAAAATGGAAAATGAATCTCATCGCGTCGTGGAGACTGTAACCCGTACGTATGCACGAGTGATGATATCATTACCATATTTATTGAATGGAATTGGAGTGGATGATATAATATATTAGAATCATTATGATGTTATAATAATAAAATATAGTAATAATTTACACCATTATACCCATCCATGTAAGGTGGTGGTGGAAAACAGATTACACCACAACGTGGAGACGGTATTCCGTACGTACGCACGCGTGGTGATTTCATTTTCTGTTGGATGGATAGAAGGTGAAATAGGGTTTTTTTAATATTTATAATAACATCTCAGTATATAAGTAATACTGAGGTTATTACTTTATAATTAATCAACTAATGAAGAAGATGTAGAAGAAGAAAGAAACTTGAAAGAGTCTGTAGAATAGATTACCTATCCTCTACGGACATCCATTAAACTTCTTCTTAGGGAACTAGAGTTGGACTTTTGAGACGATCATAACCTCTATGATAAGACTAGAGAGGTTGAGAAGAGTAATTGGTTGGGTTTGGGCGATCTTCAAGGCTCAAAATGGTGTGAAGAGAAGAAGAAGGAGGATCCCTTTTATAATGGAGGAGAGGGGCACCTTTGGAATTATAAGAAATATTCATTTATAATAAATTCAAAGCCCACATATAAAAATCCAAAATGACCCCAATCAGAATATTAGATGAGATAGGGTTGTAATAACCTCAAACAATAAAATTTATACATGTTTGGATTTTATTTTAAACATTATCAACTTGATTTATCCCAATTTAATCTATTTAATTTTTTTGTGGTAATAAGATTCTAATTTTTAAATTGTTATAAATAATTAATTAGGTTTTTTTAATTGTCCATAATTGGATACTTTATGAAATTTTAGACCATATAAATATAAATTTATAATTTTTAAATATTTTGGTGATTTTTAAACAATTTTATAATATGTTATTTTTATAAAATTACAATAATGTCAATTTTGACATTATTTATTTATTTTAATTTAAATAAATTCCAAAAAGAGGAGATATTCTAACAAAAATATTTAATAAATTCATAAAAAGTATATTTTTCTAGAAAATTTGTGGAGCACATTAAATAGTTCATATATTATTTATTTTCATATTTTTAAAACCATTTATTTTGTATATCTCATAATAAAATAATTAGTACAACATTTTTGTATAATTATTTAATATACTTATTTGTTGAAAAATAATTAGAAATAAAATCCTATTCTGAAGATAAATATAATAGATTTTATAATAATACTTTTACATGAATGTATCATCTTAAAATCACAACATGTAAATTGTTATATTTATTAAATTTGGAAGGTGACAACATTGGAATTCTTTATAAGGATCCAAATGGTCACCAATTGGGCCATTGGATGCTTAGGGTTTATATATACACTACCAATTAGTCTAGGTCTGGTTTTTGGGCTTTTTATGTGTATTAGTATTTCAATAAAAACTATTTTATTGACTTTTCACTAAATAAATAATTTGTGTATCATTAATTTATAATCTAATAAGGTAAATAAATAATTCTTAAAAATTACAAATAAATTACCATGATAAATAAAAATATTTTATCTTTCAATTTAGTATTTATAACCAAATTAATAAACTGTATAACCTTATATTAAAAATAGTTTTATTATTAAAGTTTGAGTGAGACAAATTTCACTTTCTTTTAAAAAAATAAATTAAAGGTCTTAATCACATCCAAGTGGGTTCAAATGGATTCCATTTCGAACAAAATAATCCACAAGATGAAATATAATCATCAAAATATATTAAGACAAGTGTTAGTGTAAATTTAAAACATTATATTTACCCTCTACTACCCGATTTACCTTTAACTATGGTAAATAAAATTTACCATAGTTACTATTAATAGTGCACAAAAATACAAAGTATCCTATTAACATAATTTGGACCTACTGATTCCAAATATGGAATAATTTTTTCCTAATTCAAATCACAGATGTTTTATAAATTAATTTAAAATTAATCCCATTGTTGAGAAACCAAGTTTTAAAAGTTAAAACATTGCAAAAGATTGAAATGATTTATCTATGAATTCAATGTAATATGAATGCTAATGACATACGTTATATTAAATCGTAAAAATATAATCTATTTATATTGTAAAACCATTCAATATTATAATTTACACCTATAAATTATCTTGATTAAAACAGTTTTTTTAATTAAAATTTAGCGTATTTTTACTATTCATCAAAATAAGAAACTTATTAGAAAAATATCAAAAAAATAATCTAAAGTAAATTTTTATATCATGATTAAAAAGAGGAATTTTATTTTTTCAAGTTGATCTTATAAGAATTTAAAAAACTAAATTTAATGTGGGTGCACCATCAAAAGGCGGAAAACATCATTTTTTGAAAAATACTTATTTTACCCGATAAATTTATTTTGTTCTCATAACATGTTCTATAAAATGTGTAAGATGAATTATGATGTCATAAAATTAAAAATGTTGATACTAATATTCATAACGGCTAGTTCATAGTAATATTATAACTATATATCTTCTTTTAGTGAAACCCGGTATTGCGTACAACACACGCTATCGAGGAAGGTTGTGATTGCGTGTAATGAAAGCCAAGTTAGGGTTGCGTATAGTGAAAGACTCCTTTGTTGTTACATATAAAAAAATCCAACCATATTTCATTTATAAATTGAATATATATAAACTCAATGTTGCATAAAATAACTATTATCAAAGAAACATGAAATTTTGTGTAACACGATCCAAGAATAGTGTTGCGTAAAATGCAAGCTAATACGGTGTTGTGTATAGTACAAGCTAATCTTGGTGTGGTGTAAAAAACAATACATCTATGAAATTAAAGAATATTTTTAAAAAAATCTCAGGGTTTTACATTCTACCTCCCCTAAATTGAATTTCTCCCACAAAATTCGTCGAGGTTATAAATGGTTTACAACTTGAAAGATTCTTTAATAGAAACCCCCATCATAAAAAGGAATAGAAAAACATAACTTTAAAATCTAAATTATGAAATGTATTGGTTATCCAATTTAACTAATCACTGGGTTTCCACATAGGAGAACATAGGTCAAAATATGGATATAGAAGAGAAATCTAACCATCAAGTTCTAATAGAGAGTGGTAGAGAACATGGCTATAAAAAATCCAACAACCACAAAGCCATAAATTTGTGATGATTTAAGGTACCATATAATTCACTGTATATGAGGACACAAGGACAACATTTTTGGTTATCAAGATCATTTCCCTAAAGTTGAAGAATTTGAATTAGAAGAAATACTTACTTGATTTTGGTATAATCTTACTGTTGTTTGTGCCTTGAAAAATTTCAACTTCATCTCTTAAAGAAATGAAGTTTAATTTTTCTTTCGTGAAGTGTTAGCAGATCATGTGATAGAATGATGGGTCATTCCATCTGTCTAAAACATAAGGTTAGTAAAAGTTATCAAATATACATAAGTCCATTTATGGTGAGATTAATCATATATGATTCCAAAAATGGACTTATACTTCATCTATCATTCCGCTTAATAAAATAAAACTAGTTTCTACTAATCAGGGACATCCTGTTGGCCAGTGGTAGGCGATAAAGGCCTGTCGCACTTCGGTTGTGGGTTCGATCCCATATCCTCGTCCGACGCGACGGGCTGTCGCTAATTCGTCAGGTTTTCCCTTTTCTTAAACTACACTATTATATTATTCTATCAATAATATAGAAAAAATTTCTAGCCTTAAACAATACTGACTTATGTTCAACATAATCCATTCCAATCTTTAGGCTTATCCAAAATACTTTTTTCTAAACTCATAGTATAAATATAAAGATTACTAAAAAGGTCATATAATAATAACTTGAAAACCATCATTTATCCCTAAAATATCACAATATATATCTTGTTGATCACATTCCAAACATGTGAATACCTTAATCTTGTATTCTTTTGAAAAATGAATACCCATTGAACCTTAGTGAAAACATGAATGCTATCAAAAGTTAACTCTTTCCACATACCAAAATATCAAAATCTCTATATACTCAAGCCCTGATATCATTGTCCTTATATCAGTCATGAGATCATTAATACTATGAAACAATTCATTATCTCTTTATCCTTTCATTATGTGCATATCATATTTTTTCCAAAAAAATCTGAATAACCTTTCATTGTTATTGGTACCATTCAACATATTCTTTCAAATACTTTAGGAAAAATAATAGTGTTAAAATCCTTATATGTGTCTTTATTCCATAGTATCACTACCTATACAACATTACTCTTGATAAAAATAAATTCATTCCACTACCTTATTAAACCATGGACTGAGCATCAAAAATTCTTTCATCTCACATATCATTTGTAGTCTCTTCATCAACATAATTCCTACCCATACGACCATGTTGATTCTCTTCATGAGACTTTCCCAGAGAGAATTGGTTTCCATAATGCCCAAACATTCCACATTTAAAACATTTAACCATTGTTGATGTCTTAGCAAAACCATTATCCTTGTCCATGGTGTTAACTGAAGATTTTCCTTTGCAATTACTATCTTTCTGTCCTTCTTTTCCACACCCAAAGCATCTTCCAGTTCCTTTGAATCATTCTCCTTGATGCCTCTTCCTACATGATATACATGAGGGAAATTGAACTTTCTTTCCTCTATGATCATCATGAAACTCCATATTTCTCTTATTAGATGAGTCAGGAAACATAACAAAGATGATATTATTTATCATATTATGAGATTGCTGATTAGGTATAATAATGATGATTGGACATAAAAATCCCATTTCATTCGGTTGCACATGAAGAATATCATTCCATTGTCCATCATATTCTCCATTAACATGAATCCTCCTGTTTCTTGCCATTTCATAAAACCCAAAAAAATAGTATGAGAGGCAACACTAGTACTAGAAAAATAACATAATCAAGGGGGGTACTTTCAATCTCTAACAACATAGGTTTAATTATATGATCTTTACCGTAGTTATAGGACGATAAACTATAATTATATTTAACCTTAGGGATATCCCTAGACATACCATAGAAATATATCTAGGGATCTCACTAAAGTTTTCACATCTCAGTTTCCAAATTTTAACTAAACCTTACCTCTGATATCAACATTAGAGACCCTAAACCTGACATACATGGACATTAAATTACTTTTTCAGAATACATAATATCTAAAAAAACCAACACTCAAGGGCCGTAATAGTTTAGTGTCTTTGGAAACTTGGAAAAATAATCTTCCAATCTTGGTGAAAGATCTTCAACATCTCCCATAAAGATATTCTCCTTTTGTTTTCTTACCTAAAACCTTTCTTTATATCCCCGGGAAAAGGAAACATAAAAAGGGTGAGCTCAAATTCTTAGTAAGGGTAAATATAGAGAACATAAAACAATCCATAAACATTTGAATTCCAAAACATGATCATAAAATCTAAACATCAAAATCTTGAGCAAAGACATAAATCCTGGAAGTACGTAAGGCATATATCATAAAGGAACATCAATCCTGATAAAATAGAATGGGAATGAAACATGTAATTGTGTCAAACCATTAAGCACATGATATGATTTCCATAGTATCCAAGGCATTTCTTCCAAGACAATCTTAGTGGACAAAGTCCCTTTCTGAATCGAGTTCACTCCTCGTTCTAGTCCTGTAACACTGAACCAGATTAACTTACTATTCCAGACATCTATATATCATGAGATATAAATCATTACCTAATTCATTAGAGGGAGATATAGGTCCCACCCATCTCATAATGAAATCAGTCTTACGTGTGGCAAAAAATAAACATAAATTTTTCAACACAACCCAAAGAATAAAATGGGTTTCATAAAGGTCATCCCATCATAACATAATACATATAAAACAAATGGATATAATTTTATCATATTAAAAGTTAAACCCTATAAATTATAGAGACATTATACATGAAACATACACATATAAAATAATGTCATCTTAGATGGAAAATGGTTTTGATAAAACACTTGAAATGAATTCTTGAGGAAAATATCCTTTCTTCTTCAAAATAATTTTATTTTCCCAAAATGTCATTCAATTTTAAAATAAAAGGATTTTGTTGAAAATAATCATAAAATCTCGTAGATTAAGGTTCATGAAAATTAGGCTTTATAAATCCGTAAAAATCTGTTCATGTTGCATAAGTTAAAAAAACATTCTCCTGAAACTTTTAATAGAAAGGTCAAAAAGTACCACATATTGTAAACAAAATAAAGATTCCTTCCATAATACAATGTAAAAGTCAAATTGGTTTAAACATGACTTTTAAGATACATTGAATAATATTAAACACTTTATGAAAAACATTTTTATGGATATGGATTAAAAAACATAACCCCGGTAAATACTTACTTATAATCAATCTCAGATAAAAATGAGATTTGCAAAA
Organism: Viscum album; assembly: GCA_963277665.1. NCBI lineage: Eukaryota > Viridiplantae > Streptophyta > Magnoliopsida > Santalales > Viscaceae > Viscum > Viscum album. The sequence continues at coordinate 196,259,378 of OY728123.1, read as the reverse complement.
TATTCCCTTAAATTTTTTTCTAATTTCTTCTATATGTGTCCAAGAATCCTATATAGTTGGTTTAAAAAAATTATTAACTTGTAATAGAACAATAATAATATTTACGACATCATATATGATTCAATTACGACTTTATATTTTCTGTTCATTTGTCAATTCCATGTTAAAGTTGAGTTTTGGGTAAAATCATTTCATTTATCGTCTGTGTTTGGACTTTTAATTATTCATATGATTACTTAGATCATGATTAGTTAATTCCAGAATATAAAACATGATTTATATATAAAATATATTCAGAATATTCATATATAAAATAGATCGATAAATGGAAAGAAATACATTGTTCATAGAGACGGTAGGTCGTACGTACGCATGAACACTGTTTTCGTTTCCTTATTAAATTTAATAGATTTAAGTAAATAAAATATACATAAATACAGTATCATTAATATTTCATATATTTCATGATTACTTATTATATATACTTTATAATCATTCTTGAATTGTTAACATGGAAAATGAATATCATCGCGTCGTGGAGATGGTAATCTGTACATATGAACGAGCGATGATATCGTTCCCATATTTATTGAACGAAATTGGAGTGGATGATATAATATCATAGAATTAGTATGATGTTATAATAATCATATATAGTTATTATTTACACCATTATACCCATCCAAATAAGGTGGTGGTGGAAAACCGATTACACCACAGCGTGGAGACGATATTTCATACGTACGCACGCGCAATTATTTCATTTTAGTTAGGATGGATAGATAGTGAAATAGGGTTGTTTAATATTTATAATAACATATCAGTATTTAAGTAAACTGATTTTATTACTTTATAATGAAAAAACTATTGAAGAGGATGTATAAGAAGAAAGAAACTTGAAAGAGTCGGTAGAAGAGATTACCTCTTCCTCGATGCACCTCCATTAAAATTCTTATTAGGGCACTAGAGTTGGTCTTTTGAGAATATCAAAACCAATATGATATAAATATAGAGGTTTAGAAGAGTAATTTTCAGGGTTTGGACAAGCTTCAAGGCTCAAAAGGGTGTAAAGAGAAGAGGGAGGAGGTTCCCTTTTATAAGGGAAGAGAGGGGCACATTTGGAATTATAAGAAATATTAATTTATAATAAATTCAAAACCCACATAAAAACGTCCAAAATGAATCAAATATGAATATTAGATGTGATAGAGCTGTAATTTCATCAACCAATAAAATTTAGACAGGTCTGGAATTTATTTTAAACATTATCAACTTGATTTATACTTATTTAATCTATTTAAATTTATTTGTGGTAATGAGATTCTAATTTTTAAATTGATATAAATAATTACTTATGTGTTGTTAATTGTCCATAATTATATATTTTATGACATTTTAGACCATATACATTTCAATTTATAATTTTTAAATATTTTTGTGGTTTTTAAACAATTTTATAATATGTTATTTTTATAAAATAACAATAGTGTAAATTTTGAAATTATTTATTTATTTTAATTTAACTAAAATACACGGAGAAGATATATTCTAAAAAATATATTTAATAGATTCCTAACAAGTTAATGTTTCTCTAGAAAATTCTTGGAGCACATTAAATAGTTCATATAATATTTATATTAATATGTTTAAAACCATTTATTTGGTATATCTCGTAATAAAATAATTATTACAACATCTTTGTATAATTATTTAATATACTTATTTTTTGCATAAAAATTAAAAATAAAATCCTATGATGAAGATAAATCTCATTTCTTTTATAATAATACTTTTAATCTAATTTATCATCTTAAAATAACAATATTTAAATTGTTATATTTATTAAATTATGAAAGTGACAACTTTGGAATCATTTAAAATAAAATAATATAAGTGTCATAATATTATTTATATGGATCCAAATGTTCACCAATTCGGAAATTGGATGCTCTGGGTTTATATATACACTAACAATAAGTCTTGGTCTAGTTTTGGGCTTTTTGATGTGTATTATTATTTGAATAAAAACTATATTATTGATTTTTCACTAATGAATTAATTTATGCATCATTAATGTATAAGCTAATAAGGTAAATAAATAATTCGTAAAAATTTCAAATAAATGACCATGATAAAGAAAAAGAAATTAATCTTTCAAATTTGTATTTATAACCTAATTTATATTCTGTATAACCTTATATTTAAAATATTTTAATTATTAATGTTTCAGTGAGACATCGTTCACTTTATTTTAAATAAAATAAATTAAAGGTCTTAGTAACATCCAAGTGGGATCCAATGGAATCCATTTAGACCCAAATATGACATAGGAAGAAATATAATCATCCAATTATATTAATACAAGTGTTAGGGTAGTTTAATAATAATATATTTTCCCTCAATTACCCGAATTACTTTTAACTATTGTAAATAAACTTTACCGTAGTTGCTATTCATAGTGTCCAAAATTATAAAGTAGCCTATTAACATAATTTGTACCTACTGATTCAAAATATTAAATCAATTTTTCCTAATTTAAATCCCATAATTTTCATAAATTAACTTAAAATTATTCCCGTTATTAAGAAAATGAGTTTTAAAAGTTAAAACATTGCAAAAGATAGAAATCATTAAACCTATGAATTCAATGTAAAATCAATGCTAATGACATACGTTATATTAAATGGTAAAAATATATTCTATTTATACTTTAAAAAAATTCAATATTATAATTTAACGATATAAATTATCTCGATGAAAAAAGTTGTTTTTAATTAAAATTTAGCATATTTTTACTATTCATCAAAATAAGAAACTTATTTGAAAAATATCGAAAATTTACCCAAAGTAAATTTTTATATCCTGATTCAAAAGAGGAAATTTATTTTTTCAAATTGAACTTATAAAAATGTTGAAAAATAAATTTAATGTGGGTGCTCCATCAAAAGGCGGTAAAACTACATTTTTTGAAAAATACTTATTTTACCCGAAAAATTTATTTTTTTCTCCTACCAAATTCTATTAAATGTGTAAGATGAATTATAATTTCATAAAATTTAAAATGTAGATACTAATATTCCTAACGTCTAGTTCATAATAATATTATAATAATATATCATCATTTAGTAAAACCCGGTATTACGAACAACACACACTATCGAGGAAGGTCACAATTGCATGTAATGCAAGCCAAGTTAGGGTTGCATGTAGTGAAAGACTCCTTGTTGTGGCGTATAAGAAAATCCAACCATATTTCATTAATATATTGAATATATATACACTCAATGTTGCATAGAATAGATATTATCAAACAAACTTGAAATTGTGTGTAACACGATCCAAGAATAGTGTTTCGTATAATGCAAGCTAATACGGTGTTTTGTATAGTACAAGATAATCTTGGTGCAGTGTATAACACAAGAAATCAATGAAATTAAAAGAATATTTTTCATAAAATCTTTGGTTGTTACATTCAACCCCCCATAAAATGAATTTCGCCCTCGAAATTCGTCGGGGTTATAAATGGTTTACTACTTAAAAGTTTCTTTAATAGAAACCCACATCCTAAAAAGGAATAAAAAAACTTAACATTAAAAATTAAATTATGAAATGTAATGGTTATCCAAATTAATTAATCACTGGGTTTCCACATAGGAGTTAAGAGGTGAAAATATGGATATAGAAGTGAAATATTCCCATCAAGTTCTGATGGAGAGTGGTAGAGAACATGGTTATAAAAAAACCAATAATTATAAAGCCATAATTTTGTGATTATTTAAGTTACCATATGATTCATCTTATATGAGGACACTAGGACAACATTTTTGTTTTTCAAGATCATTTCCCTAAAGTTGAAGAATTTTAATTAGAATAAATACTTACTTGATTTTGGTACAATCGTACTGTTGTTTGTGCATTGAACTATTTCCACTTCATCTCTTAAAGAAATGAAGTTGAATTTGTCTTTTGTGAAGTGCTAGTAGATCATGTTATAGAATTATGGTTCATTCCATTTGTCTCAAACAAAAGGTTAGCAATAGTTATCAAATATACATAAGTCCATCTATGGTGAGGTTAATCGTATATGATTCCATAAACGGGCTTATACTTCATCTATCATACCACTTAATAAAATAAAACTTGTTTCTACTAACCTGGGACTTCCTGTAGGCCGGTGGTAAGCGAATAAGGCATGTCGCACATCGGTTGTGTGTTCTATTCCCACATCCTCGTCCGATGCGATGGGTTGTCACCGTTTCTGTAGGTTTTCCCTTTTCTTAAACTACACTATTGTAACATTCTATCAATAATATCGAAATTTTTTCTAGCATTAAACAATATTAACTTATGTTCAACATAATCCATTCCAATATTTAGGCTTATCCAAAACACTTTTTTACAAACTCATAGTATAAAGAGAATGATTGCTAAAAAGTTCATATAACTAGAACGTGAAAACCATCATTTATCACTCATATATCACAAGATATATCTTGTTGATCGCATTCTGAACATGTTAATACCTTAATCTTGAATTCTATTGAAAATGAATACCCATTGAACCTTAGTGGAAACATGAATGCTGTTAAAAGTTATCTCTTTCCACATACCAAAATCCAAAAATTTCTATATACTCAATCCATGATATCACTTTGTCCTTATATCAATCATGAGCTCATTAATACTATCATACACTTCATTATATATTTATCCTTTCATTATGTGCATATCATATTCCTTACAAAAATATCTGAATAACCTATCATGGTTACAGGTACCATTCAACATATAATTTCAAATACTTTAGGAAAAATAATATTGTAAAAATCCTTAGATGTGTCTTTATTCCATATTAAAATTACCTATACAACATTACTCTTGATAAACATAAAATCATTCCAATAACTTCATAAACCATTCACTGGGCTTCAACAATTCTTTCAGCTCACATATCATTTGTAGTCTCTTTATGAACATAAATACTAAACATATGGCCATTCTGATTCTCTTCCTGAGACTTTCCCTTAAGGAATTGGTTTTCATAATGCCCAAACATTCCACATTTAAAACATTTAACAATTGTTGATATCTTATCAATACCATTATCCTTGTCCATGGTGTTAACTGAACCTGTTCCTTTAAAATAATAGGATTTGTGTCCTTCTTTTCCACACCCAAATCATCTTCTAGTTCCTTTGAAACATTCTCCATTATGCCTCTTCCCACATGATTTACATGAGGGAAATTGAACATTATTTCCTCTATGATCATCATGAAACTCCTTCTTTATCTTATTAGCTATGTCATGAAACTTAACAAATTTGATATTATTTATCATATTATGATATTTCTAATAAGGCATAATAACGATGTTTGGTCATCCAAATCCCATTTCATTTGGTTGCTCATGAAGAATATCATTCCATTTTCCATCATATTCTCTATTAACATGAATCCTCCTATTTCCTGCCATTTCTTAAAACCCAAAAAGAATTGTATGAGTGGTAAAACTCGTACGAGAAAAAAACATATTCAAGGGGGAGTAAATTCAATCTCTTACATCATAGGTTTAATTCTATGATCTTTACCGTAATTCTTGGAGTATAACCTATACTTATACTTAACCTTAGGTACATCCCTAGAGATACCTTAGAAATATCTCTAGGGATATCAATAAAGTTTTTGCATCTTATTTTCCAAAGGTTAACTAAACCTTTCCACGGATACCAACTATGGAGACCCCAAACCCCACATACAAGGAAATTACATTAAGTTTACAGAATACTTAATACATAACAAAAATCAAAACTCAAGGACTGTAATAGTTTAGTGTCTTTGGAAACTCGGAAAAATAATATTCTAATCATGGTGAAAGATTTTCAACATATCCCATAAAGATCTTCCCCATTTGTTTTCTTACCTAAATAATTTCTTTATATCCTACGGAAATGAAAACATAAAAAGTGTTAGCTCAAATTCTCAGTAAGGGTAAACATAGAGAACATAAAACAATCAATAAACATTTGAATCCAAAAACATGAAAATTAAATCTAAACATCAAAATCTTGAGCAAAAACATAAATCTTGGAAGTACATAAGGCATATATCATAATGGTCATCAATCATGATAAAATATAATGGTAAGAAAACATGTAATTGTGGCAAACCATTATTCATATGATATTATTTCTTTAGTAGCCAAGGCATTTCTGTCAATACCATCTAAGTGGACAAAGTCCCTTTCTGAATCGAGTTCACTCCTCGTTCCAGTCCTGTAACACTGAACCTGATTAACTTACCATCCCTTCCATGTCTATCTCATGAGATATAAATATTTACCCAATGAAATTGAGGGAGATGTAGGTCCCACACATCTAATAAGGAAATCATTCATACGTGTTCCACAAAATAAACATAAATCATTCATCATAACCCAAAGAATCAAATGGGTTTCATAAACATCATCCTATCATAACTTAATCCATATAAAACAAATGGATATTATTTCACCATAAGAAAAGTGAAACCATGTAAATCATAGAGACATTATACATTAAACATAAACATATGAAATAATGTCATCTTAGATGGAAAATTGTTTTGATAAAACACTTGAAATGAATTCTTGATGAAAATATTCATTCTTCTTCAAAATAATTTTATTTTCACAGAATGTCATGAAATTTTAAAAGAAATGGATTTTGTTGAAAATAGTAATGGAATATTGAAGAGTAAGGTCATGAAAATTAGGCTCTATAAAACCATAAATATTCGTTCATGCCGTATAAGTTAAAAAAATTCTCCTCATACTTTTAGTGGAAAAGTCAAAAAGAACCACGTTTGGTGAACAAAAGAAAGATTCCTTCCATAATAAAAAGAAAATTTTAAAGAGGTGTAGACATTACTTTAAACATAAATTAATGAATATTAAACACTTTATGAAATACAATTTTCTGGACATGGTTGAAAAAAATACAACCCTAGTAAATACTTACGTATAAGCAATCTCGGATTAAAATGAGATTTGCAAAATCATCCCTTACCTTTTTTATAATTTCTTCCGTATGTGTCTGAGACTCCTGTATAGTGGGTTTAAACATATTATTAACTTGTAACAGAATCATAATAATATTTATGATATCATATATGATTTACTTACGACTTTATATTTTCTGTCCATTTGTCAATTCCATGTTAAAGCAGCATTTTGGGTAAAATGGTTTCATTTATCGTCCGTGTTTTGACTTGTAATTATTAAAATGATTACTTAGATTATGATTAATTAAATCAAAAATATAAAACATGATTTATATATAATATATATTCATAATATATATATATATATATAATAGATCGATAAATGGAATGAAATACACCATTAATGGAGACGGTAGGCCGTACGAACGCATGAACGCTGTTTTCGTTTCCTTATTAAATTTAAAAGATGTAAGTAAATAACATATACATAAATCCAGTATCATTAATATTTTATATATTTCATTTTTACTTATTATATATACTTTATAATCATTCTTGAATTGATAACATAGAAAATGAATCTCATCGGGTCGTGGAGACGGTAATTCGTACGTACGTATGAGCGATGATATCATTCCCATATATATTGAATGGAATTGGAGTGGATGATATAATATCATAGAATCAGTATTATGTTATAACAATCATATATAGTTATTCTTTACAACCTTATACCCATCTAAGTAAGTTGGTGGTGGAAAATAGAATACACCACAGCGTGGAGACAGTATTCTGTACGTATGCACACTCGGTGATTTCATTTTCTGTAGGATGGATAGAAGGTGAAATAGGGTTGTTTCATATTTATAATAACATATCAGTATATAATTAATACTTGTTTTATTACTTTATAATGAAACAAAAAAAGAAGTTTAAGTAGAAGAAGAATGAAACTTGAAAGAGTCGGTAGAAGAGATTACCTCTTTCTCGACGCACCTCCATTAAACTTTTCTTAGGGCACTAGAGTTAGTCTTTTGAGAAGACCAGAACCTCTATGATATAACTAGAGTGGTTTATAAGAGGAATTTTCAGGGTTTTTCTGAGCTTAAAGGATCAAAATGGTGTCACGAGAAGAGGGAGGAGGTTCCCTTTTATAAGGGATGAGAGGGGCACCTTTGGAATTATTCGAAATACTAATTTATAATAATTTCAAACCCTAAATAAAAACATCCAAAATGAATAAAATCCTAATATTAGATTATATAGGGTTTTAATCTAATCAAAAAATAAAATTTATACATGTTTGGAATTTATTTTAAACATTATCAACTTGATTTATCCTTATTTAATATATGTAATTTTATCTGAGGTAATATGATCCTACTTTTTAAATTGTTATAAATAATTACTTATGTATTGTGAATTGTACATAATTGGATTGTTAATGACATATAAGACAATTTTAATTTAAATATATAATTTTTATATATTTATTTGATTTTTAATCAATTTTATAATATGTTATTTTTATAAAATAACAATAATGTCAATTTTGACATTATTCATTTATTTTAATTTAAATAAAATCCACACAGAGGATATATTCTAAACAAAATATTTACTATATTAATAACATGCCAAATGTTTCTTGAAAATTCGTGGAGCCCATTAAATAGTTAATATAATATTTATTTTAATATTTTTAAAACCATTTATTTGGTATATCTCTTAATAAAATAATTTTTTCAACATTTTTGTATAATTATTTAATATACATATTTGTTGCATAAAAATTAAAAATAAAATCCTATTATGAATATAAATCTCATAGACTATATAATAAAAACTTTTACTCGAATTTATCATCTTAAAATTACAACATTTAAATTGTTATATTTATTAAATTATTAAAGTGACAACATTGGAATCATTTAAAATAAAATAATATAAGTGTCATAATATTCATTATAAGGATCCAAATGATCACAAATTCGGCCATTGGATGATTATGGTTTATATATAAACTACAAATAAGTCTTGGGGAGGTTTTTTGGCCTTTTGATGTGTATTTTTATTTCAATAAAAACTATATTGTTGATTTTTCAATAAATAAATAATTTCTACATCATTAATGTATAAACTTATAAGGTAACTAAATAATTCATAAAAAATACAAATAAATTACCATGATAAATAAAAAAAATTTATCATTAAAATTAGTATTTGTAACAGAATTTATATTCTTTATAACCTTATATTAATAATAGTTTAATTATTTAAGATTGAGTGAGACATATTTCACTTTCTTTTAAATAAAATAAATTAAAGGTCTTAATCACATCCAAGTGGTTTCCAATGGATTCCATTTCGACCGAAATATGCGATAGGAGGAAATATAATCATCCAATTATATTAAGACAAGTGTTAGGTAATTTTATAATATTATATTTACCCTCAATTACCCGATTTACATATAACTATGGTAAATAAAATTTACCGTAGTTACTATTCAAAGTGCCCAAAAATAAAAAGTAGCCTATTAACATAATTTGGACCAACTGATTCAAAATATGGAATCAATTTTTCAGAATTAAAATCAAAGAATTTGTATAAATTATTTTAAAATTAATCACGTTGTTATGAAAATGAGTTTTAAAAGTTAAAACTTTGCAAAATATTGAAATGATTTTACCTATGAATTCAATGTAAAATCAATGCTAATGACATAAATAATATTAAATGGTAAAAATATATTTTATTTATACTTGAAAAACATTCAATATTATAATTTAACCATATAAATTATATCGATGAAAAAATTTATTTTTAATTAAAATTTAGCGTATTTTTATTATTCATCAAAATAAGAAACTTATCAGAAAAATATCAAAAATTTATCCAAAGTAATTTTTTATATACTAATTCAAAAGAGGAATTTAATTTTGTCAAATTGAAATTATAAACATGTCAAAAACTATATTTAATATGGGTGCGCCATCAAAAGGTGGCCAAACATCATTTTTTTAAAAATACTTATTTTAACCAAAAAATGTATTTTGTTCTCATACCATGTTCTATAGAATGTTTAAGATGAATTATAATGTCATACAATTAAAAATGTAGATACTAATATTCATAACATCTAGTTCATAATAATTTTATAACAATATATCGTTGTTTAGTGAATCCTGATATTGCATACAACACACGCTATCAAGGAAGGTTTCAATTGCGTGTAATGCCAGCCATGTTAGGGTTGCGTGTAGTGAAAGACTCATTTGTTGTTGCGTATAACAAAATCCAACCATATTTCATTTCTACATTGAATATATATAATCCCTATGTTGTGTAGACTAACTATTATCAAACAAACATGAAATTTTGTGTAACACGATCCATGAATAGTGTTGCGTATAATTCAAGCTAATACGATGTTGTGTATAGTACAAGCTAATCTTGGTGTAGCGTACAACACAAGACATCAATGAAATAAAAATAATATTTTTCATAAAATCTCGGGGTGTTACAAGGAGGGTAGACCGAATGAGCTTCCTTAGAGAGTCTAGGACATTGTAGACTATAGAGGATTGACCGAGTGTGCTTCCTAGATAGTCTTGGATTTTTTAGACTAGAGGAGGGTAGATCGATTGAGCTACCTCAGTGAGTCTTTACATTGTTTGATTTTCTTTAAAACATTTCTAGGATAGAGAAGGAATTGACTGAGTGAGCTACCTTAGAGAGTCTGTGATAGACCTGAGACTATAAGAGGATTGACCGAGTGATCTCCTCAGAGAGTTTCTAGACATTGGGGATATAATAGGGTTAGACCGTGTGATCTACCTCAGAGAGTCCCATACAAACCTAGAAAATAAAGGGGAATTGACCGAGTGAGCGTCCTCAGAGTGTCTTATAATTTCTTATGACCAAACTAGAAGGGTTAGGCTAAGTGCCCTGCCTAGAGGGTTGTTGGTATTTCATGGATAGGACCAGAGGGGTTGGTTGCGAGTACTTCCCATAGGGGTTCCAGTTGTGGTTAGTTGTTTGCTTCATTGTGGTTATGTGGAATGATTACTGTTGTATATCATCCTGTTACTGCTTACTAATTACTGCCTGCTATTTAATGTTACAGTTTACCACTTACTGTACTATTACCTACCATATGCTCACTGACTGTTAGGAAAAGATCTTCGAGTGGTTTCCTACTGGGATTTAGTCTCACACCCTATTTGGGCCATGATTTTGGGCCCAAACATACTATGTTGTTGTAGGTATAGACAAGGGAAATCGCCTTTCGACTTTAGGTACTTGATTGCTTTGGAGTAGGAGATCATGGGACCAAGCATAGGCCTGTGATGCTGCGAAGCTGTTTATCTTTTCATTTGTACTTGTTTTGGTACTATTTGTATTTCCAGCATTATGACATGCTTGTCTGTTTCATAGATATGTATCATTTATCATTTCATATATACATATGTTCTCCCGTTTTTGATTTTTTTAGTCTTCCGTTGGTTATTTTGATGGATATTTACTGCTTCCTCTATTGCATGTTTTGTTTACTTCCGTTGTGTACTCTACCAATGAGGGCATAGTTTCCCCACATTCACACCCAAATCCCTCACTACTAGTCAGCAGCCTTTGAATTTTGGGAAATGCGATTGAGGCCATGTGACCAACCTGGTAAGGGGCGCCTTTGGGTGGCTTCCAGAACCGGGACCTTACAAAGTGGTATCAGAGGAATTATTTTCTCTTGATCTACTGTATGGAGCCTTTATCTAGGGATATGATTGATTCGATACATGGTAAACAGATGTTCCCAGGAGTAGCTAACCCGTGTAAAGGTAAAATCCAATCTACATCATTTATTGTAGTTTTCTGATTTTCAGATTTTACGGTTGATATGATTTCACCTAGAGTGATTCACATGCCTTGCGTTGTTATTTTTGTTGCTATTGTGGTTCTATTTCTATCACAACCATATGAGATGAGGGTATTCCATCTCATGCATCATATATGCACTTGTTAGAAATCACAAGGCATGCATTCTTCCCCTATCATCTTGGGTGAATTAGCGATTGAATGTTGTTGTGATAGACGTTTTTTAGATTAAACATGTTTTTGTGATAGATGCTTAATAGAATCCTTGCGGTAGGAAAGAGAAATTGGTTGTATTGTACCCTGCTTAAAAAAATGCCAAATGTTGGTTCTTGAGATGTTATGGGATCTCATGAATTGGAACGTGGTGGATCTCTGACTTGTTTCCCATGTATTTGACTTGTAGGATATTCCAAGCCTTGATTCGCGGTGAGTATGGGCCCTCACGGATTGGAATTTGGAACATCCATGCTAGTTTTTCAGGGTTTTCTAGGATTCAGTGCAGTTTCTGAGCTACTTCCTGGAAAAACCCAGAATACACAATGTGTACTTGACTACAAGTCGTGTTGTTTTAAACTGTGTCACTGACTATGTCAGCAAAAACACGATGTGGTGAAAAAGTTTTCATAAACACACTTTGTTTGGTCGTTACACGCTGTGTAGTAGTGAGCTGTGTACCCGTCTATTTAAATTACAAAATGGTTTGGGAAGCTCATGTAGTACACGCCATGTTTGGTATGAACACGTCGTGTAGCCTTATTCCAGGTACCCAGCCTTGTCACGAACAAAACGGGATAGAATTATCTCTCCTATACACGTCGTGTTTCTTCGGAACACACCGTGTAAGGGTCAGCCGTGTAGCCGGCCGTGTAACTAACAACACGTGTCGGGGAAGCTTGTGTAGTACACGCCGTGTTTTGTATGAACACGTCGTGTAGTCAAGGATTAAGAAGACCATGTGAGTTAGCTATGTAAAGAGACTTGGGTAGGGTAATGGAGATGAAATACATGCCTTGTGGGTGTATAACACGCCGTGTAGTTTGGGGTGTTACACACCCAGTGGTAGCAGAGTACACAACCATGTGAATGGCATTAAAGAACACATTGTTTAGTTTTATACATGTCGTGTAGGCGTGATGTGTAAGAATTAAATGTTTCGTTCTCCTGTTCTCATTTTGTACTCTTGTGTTCTCTATCTTGATATTCCTGATCTATGGTGTGCTTTTGTTTTTTTAAAGCTCTGCCTACGAGGCGTCCTCTGTTTGTATGCCAGCTGCCAGACGGTGATCAGACACCGGACATGGCCAATCAGGAACCTCCTGTAGATCATCCTACTTTTCCAACCTTGGCACGTGCAGTTAAACCCATTGCAGTAGCCGATGCACAGTTCTGAGAGGACTTCCTGAGGATGATGAGGACCTTTCAGGGAACGCCGAATCCTGCCCCGTCGATGGCTGAGTTGACTTGGGTTTTCCAGCAGCAGCATCCTCCTATATTCTCATGGGATGGAGGACCCCAGGCTGTAGAGTCATGGAATGAAGAAACATTGATGATTTTTGGGAACCTGGAGATACCTCCAGAGAAAAGGTTAAAGCTGGTTACTTATATGCTCCGAGACACTACAAAGAGGTGGTGGGAGGTGATCTCACAGTTAGGGAACCAGTAGGGTATGACGTGGGATGATTTCTAGCGCATCTTTTACGATTAATTCTACCCAAAAACCTTGAGGGCCGACCGATCCCAGATTTTTATGAGTCTGGAGCAGGGTACACTTTGTGTTGTGGAGTACTCGTCTCGCTTTATCGGGATGTAGCGCTTCACATCGATCCCAGTAGGTGATGATCTCTTTTTTGCTAGGAAGATTGAGGATCGTCTCAGGCAGAAGATTCGTTCCCAGGTCAATATCATCAGGTTGAATTCGATATCATCTATCGTCAACCTGGCACAGATCATTAATCCAAATCTGTGGGATTCTGGAGTATTGAGCCAGGGCAGTTCGACAACCAGAGTTAGTGTTCCTCCTACTGATAGCAGGAAGCGCCGCAGGGAGTCTACATGAGGAGATCAGGGTAGGCATAATGTATCATTGGACATCCATGTTGTACGATACTAGTGTGTTATGAGTGGTAATACTAGGACTCAGTGCTAGAGAGACCCGATGGAGTGCCGATCTTGCGGCCAGATGGGTCATCTTCAGCATTTTTGTCAGATCTTCTTGTCTACTGCTGGTGGTAGGGGTTATTCTATGACCCAGTGTGTAGGAGATGTGTCACCATTTTCTCACCAGTCTGGGGACTAGAGTTATTACATCCGTTCAGGCTGAGGTGGAGGTCGTGGTCGTGGCGGTCAGTCACCAGGTTACCAGCAACAACAAAGTGCATCACCTCAGAGTGGTCAGCCTGGGGAACAGGGCCGCGGTTTTGGCCAGAATTTCAATGTGGAGAAGACCCGTCATGAGAAGGAGACTGAACCTTCTACAGTTTGAGGTATGATCTTAGTAGCCTCAGTTTTATCTTCAGCTCTTTTCGATAAAGGAGCTTCACACAGTTTTATATTTAATGCTCTTCTAGAAATCCTTGGGCTCTCTATCCTTTTTTCTGCCAACATGATGACTCTTCATACACCATTGGGAACGAGGACATCTAGCGTACGTCAGTGGAGAAAGATCCCTCTTGAGGTTGCATGGTGTCACTTCTTAGGGGACCTCTATGACCTGGAGATGATAGGCTATGATTTCATTCTTGGTATGGACATGTTAGTTCCCTTCTAGGTAGTCATCGATTGTAATTGCCGCAACGTGAGTTTCGTATCACCAGAGAGAGGATCCTTTCTTCATAGAGGCGAGTGGGATGTCTAGGTGGGTAGTGCTAGATCAGAGCATCATGGGCTAGGAGGAGTTTCAAACGAGATTTCTTGTCTTTATCTAGATGACCAGGGGACTTCATAGTAAGACATTCCTCTAGTGGTGGATCATTTCAGGGATGTCTTTTAGAGGACTTTTCAGGTTTTCCTCTAGATCGTGAGTTAGAATTCTCAATTGAGCTCATTCAAGGAGCGGCACCAGTGTCCATTCCTCCTTATAGGAAGGCTACACATGAGTTGCAGGAGCTCAAGAAGTAGTTGGTGCAGTTGCAGGAAAAAGGGTTTCATCCGACCCTGTACTGCTCCTTGGGGTTCACCTATCATGTTTGTGAAGAAGGTAGACAAATCCATTAGTCTTTGGGCGGATTATCAGAAGCTGAACCATTTGACGGTCAAAAACTGACATCCATTTCCGATGATCAATGACCTCTTTGATCAGCTTTGAGTAGCCTGAGTGTTTTGGAAGTTTGATTTGAGGTCCGGTTATCATCAGTTGAGTGTTAGACCATCAGATATACCTCTTATAGCCTTCAAAAGAAGCTATGGTCTATACGAGTATACGGTCATGCATTTCAGTCTCACAAATGCGCCAACCGTTTTTATGGAACTAATGAATCGAGTGTTCCATCCATACTTGGATTCTATCGTGGTGGTTTTTGTGGACGACATCTTAGTGTACTATCACAATCGACACGACCATGCTACCCATCTTGAGATCATTTTGAGTATACTGAGAGATCATTAGTTAAATGATAACCTCTAAAAATGCCATTTTTGGATGGATCAGATTTACTTCATGGGTCATGTTATCTCAGAGACAAGAGTAGCAATAGACCCAGAGAAAGTGAGAGTTGTAATTCCCTGGGATCAGTCGAAGAATACATTTGAGGTAGGAAGTTTTCTAGAGCTGGATGGATACTACATGCTCTTCATACAAGACTTTCAATGCCTAGAATAACCGCTTATAGGTCTGACCAAGAAAGGGGCGATGTTCTAATGGTCAAATTCTTGTGAGACAACCTATCAGGAGCTGAAAGGGAGGTTGATGTCAGCACCAATACTAGTCTTTCAAGAGCTGGGAAAGAGCTATACAGTCTATTGTGATCCTTATGGTATCGGACTGGGATCTATACTTATGCAGGGAGATAGAGTCGTTGTGTATGGGTCTCGGTAGTTGAGCCCACACGAGAGGAACTACCCGACGCACGATCTGGAGTTGGCAGCTGTTGTTTATTCCTTACGTTGTTGGAGACATTACCTTCTGAGAGAGAACTCTGTGGTGTTTACCAACCATAAGAGTCTCAAGTATATTTTCACTCAGCATGATCCGAATTTGAGACGGCATAGGTGGGTTGAATATCTTCAATCTTTTGATGTTGAGATTTCCTATACGCTGGGAAAGGGAAATGCAGTGGCTTCTGCGTTGAGCAGGAGAACTCAGATTCAATCATTTTAGGATGCCAACAGTGAGTGGAAGCTTATGGCTATGTTCTCTAAGATACACTTGAAGATGTACGACAGACAGCGGTAGAAATTTCTTTCTTCTATAGCTATTACCTATACACTTCTCGATCGGGTATGGATGAGGTAGCTATCAAACTCATAAGGCCTAGTCTTGCGGGAGAGGGTGTCAGGACAGGACCCTCTTTTTGGTTTACTATGGGAGGGGATGAGATCTTTCATTTCCAAAGATGCGTATAGGTTCTAGAAGACATACATGAGGAGATGATGCTGGATTTTCATTCTTCAGTTTGGGCAGTTCATCCTGGCGTCACCAAGATGTATCATGATCTCCACGGCCAATACTAGTGGCCTTGTATGAATAGAGATGTTACTGGGTTCATCATGCGATGTTCTAATTGTTAGAAGGTAAAAGCAGAGCATCAGGGACCAATGCGAATTTTAAAGCAGTTACCCATCCCTGAGTGGAAGTGAAACAATGTTGCGATGGGCTTCGTGACCGGGTTACCGACGTCACCTCAAGGGAGTGTTGCTATTTAGGATGTCGTCGATAGGCTTACGAAGGTTTCTCACTTCTTTCCTATCATAGAGAACTTCATTGTTGATGAGTTGGGAAGGTTGTACATCCGATAGATTGTACGACTGCATAGAGTTCCACACTCCTTTTTTTTTCAGAGAGGGATGCACATTTTTTAATTCTCGGTTCTGGCAGGGGATTTAGAAGGATTTGGGTACACAGGTACTTTTGAGTATAGCATACCATCCCCATATAGATGTAAAGTCCGAGCGTACGATCCAGTTGCTTGAGGATATGATCTGAGCTTGCATTCTAGACTCTGGTCGTTCTTGGGAGAAGCATATTCCTAGTAAGGAGTTTTCCTATAACAACAGTTTTTAGGTGACTATTCAGATGGAACCTTATGATGCTTTGTACAGTAGGCCATTTCGATCACCTTTGTGCTGGCTGGAGGCAGGAGAGGTAGCTTTGCTGGGACCTAGTCTTGTTCAGGAGACATCCGAGCAGATAGAGTTGATTCGGAAGAGGATGGCTATAGCACAGTCTCGACAGAAGTCTTATGATGATCAGCGGAGACGACATCTTGAGTTCTAGGTTGGGGATCAGGTTTTCCTACGTGTCCCACCGCGGCTGGGACACAAGTGGATTCGGAGACAAGGTAAGATTTCACCATGGTATTCCGGGCCATTTGAGGTGTTGGAGAGAGTTGGGTCGGCGGCCTATCGGTTACAGTTACCTCACATATACCGGGCTATGCACGATGTCTTCTAAGTTTCTCAGCTCCGATGTTACTTTTCAGACCCGTCTCATGTCTTTCATCCCGAGGAGGTTGAGCTAAACGAAGATTCATTATTTGAGGATCATCCTATCCCGATTGTCGATCATTGTACAAAGGTTCTTCGTGGCTGGTTTGTTCTTCTAGTACGGGTTCTATGGCAGTATGGGTGAGTACAAGACGAGACATGGGAGAGGGAGGCCGATGTGCGATCACAGTGGCCAGAGCTGTTCGGGGTTTCTTCTTCTACACCTCACTAGGGAAATTTGGGGATGAATTTCTTTAATGGGGGAATTTTGTAAAAACCTAGATCTTTGTTTTGGGTATGTTTTTCCTTTACTGGTCATTTTTATGAAAATGAGGAATATTTGGAAATTTTCGAAGTACACGCCATGTGCTTTATAAGTACACACAGTGTACACTGATGCAATGGCAGGCCGTGTGTTGGCCGTGTCCGGGACATACACATGGTGTGTAGGGGAGATGTTGAGGCTGCTTAAATTGGAGTACAGAAAATCCAAG
The DNA here is from genome assembly GCA_963277665.1 of Viscum album. NCBI lineage: Eukaryota > Viridiplantae > Streptophyta > Magnoliopsida > Santalales > Viscaceae > Viscum > Viscum album. The sequence goes on along the minus strand of OY728123.1, from coordinate 196,241,391 downwards.
TTCACATTGTGTACCCCATAAGTACACGCCGTGTACTTTCTTTTTTTCATTAAATGGTCTGGGGTGACGCCTGAAGGACAGAACTTGCTTCTTCTCTATGTTCTTTGACTGAGAGTGACCCTTATGGCCGCGAACATCCTCCTAGACCCCGAGCATCTGTCTATTTTCCGAATATACCGTCGTTGATTACGTTGGAACCGCAGTGGTGAGCTCTTCCTTATTCATGAGTTTCATTCCAATATTTTCCCTCCTTGAGATATAGTGGGGTGAACGTTTTGTGCGTTTTCGTAGATCAAAACTGTTCTAAGGAGAATAATGCCTCATGGCCAAAGTATTTTCATCTCCTAGCATCCATGTTGGTGTTTTTTTCCTTACCATTCGAAGGATTTGAGTTTTCTGTGAAAATTCCACCAATACCCGTGAACGGGGTATTGCGTGTTTACATTTTTTCCCCTTTTTCATTCATGCATTGCCTGTATGCTTGTGTAGAAGTTATTTGATGATGTTTATTGATAATTTCTAGTCTTGGATGTTTTTCCCATGCCTTGTACTTGTTATGACCTTTCGGTTTGTTATCCTTTGGTCGTTATACCTCTTTCCATGCCTTGTGAATTTAGGATGGAATGATATTCTTGACATGATTGTTATGCTGTAGACGGGTTAGCTAAGTATCTCTGTATGTGTACTTTGTCCTTATAGAATTATTATGCACTAACTGGCATAGGACCGTGATAACCTGGTGCTATAGACTATAAGGGATATACTGAGTGATCATCCTAGAGAGTCTTGATTATTATAGGCTATAGGAGGGTTGACCGAGTGAGATTCCTCAGAGAGTCTTTGACATTGTAGACTACAGGGGATAGACTGAGTGAGCTTCCTAGATAGTCTTGGATTTTATAGACTACATTAGGGTAGACCGAGTGAGAATCTTCAAAGAGTCTTTACATTGTTTGATTTTCATTAAAACCCGTTCCAGGCTAGAGAAGGAATTGACTGAGTGAGATTCCTTAGAGAGTCTATGATAGACCTGAGACTATAAGAGGATTGACCGAGTGAGATCCTCGGAGAGTTTCTAGACCTTGGGGCTATAAGAGTGTTTGACCTCGTTATCTTCTTTAGAGTGTTCCAGACTACCCTATACTATAAGGGGAATTGACCCAGCAAGCTTCCCAAGAGAGTCCTATAATTTCGTATGACCAAACCAGAAGGGTTAAGCTGAGTGCACGCCCCAGAGGGTCCTTGGTACTTCTTTTATAGGACCAGAGGGGTTGGCTGCAAGTACTTCTCAGAGGGGTCCCTATTGTGGTTAGCTATTTTCTTCATTGTTGTTCTATGGATTGATTACTGTTGTTTATCATCATGTTACTGCTTACTGATTAATTTGTGTTGTTTACTATTATTTTTTTCTACTTACTCTACTATTACCTTCCATATGCCCACTGAATATTAGGCACAGATCATCAGGTGGTAGACTACTAAGATTTAGTATCAAAACCTTTTTGAGTCATGATTTTGGGCCCAAAAAGACTATGTTGTTGTAGGTATAGACAAGTGTAAGCACCCTTCGACTTCGGGTACTTGATTACTTTGGAGCAGGAGAGCATGGGACCAAGCTTAGGATTGCGATGCTGCAGAGTTGTTTATCTTTTCATTTGTACTTGTTTTGGTACTGTTTGTATTTCCATCATTGTGACCTGTTTGTATGCTTTACTAGATATGTATCATGCATCATTTTAGATATACATATGTGCTCTAGTTGTTTATTGTTTTAGTCTTCTGCTGTTTATTGTTGTTGGATATTTACTTCTTCTGCCATTTCATGTTTTGTTTACTTCTGATGCGTAATATTCCATTGAGGGTATAGTTTCCCCACTATCACACCCAAAGCCCTCACTGTTAGTCGGCAGCCTCTGTCATTTTGGGAAATGCGCATGAGGGCATGTGACTAATCGGTTACGGGGCGCCTCTGGGTGGCTTCCAGAATCGGGACGTTACAGGTGATTACTTAGTGAAGATGGAAAATATAAAGCCCCCTTTCCACTGTGGGAGGGGCCTCAAAACCAATCTTGGGGTTATCTTCATTAGTGGTTCTGGGATAGCGTAGGGGCTTCATTCCATTTTCTATAGTTGAGATCCTCCCAGTCTTTCCCAATTTCATCATCTCTCTGAAGGTATTGGGGGTCCTTCATGGCCAAATAATGGTTCCAATTTACCCACTAGAATCCTCTAAACCTACTTCAATACTCTCTTCATCTATGGGGTCCATGTTCATTCAGCACATGCTTCCTTTTAATATGTTTGACATGTCTATTAATTATGAATGGGGTTATTCCATCGTATGATAATTGGGATCCATGGTCCATAACAGATCCCTATTCATTTCATAGATGAAGATGATCTAGCTCTAGCATCCTTTATATATGGAATATCTATTAGTGGACTCTATTTTAATCTTCGTCATCTATTTTTCGACCATTACATGAACCGAGATCCTTCCACTGTGTATATTTGTCTTCAACTTCATGATATACTATTTCCCTTCCATAACCTGTCTGTTATTCCATTTATAGGAAATTCCATCAGCCGCTTCAAGTGCGCATATCATAGAACATATACATTAAGGTGTCCTATTTTGGAACACATTCATGTTGAAATGGAACACTCAAATCCCCAACAATACATTGTGTGGATCGGGATTGAGGGATAATAAATGTATTTTTCACCGAAGTTTTGTGAATCATTGAAGAATTTTTTATCTTTTTGTATCATGCATGGATACTATCACCTAGAATGGTGTAAAAGGGTTTCAGATGGCTGTTTGGTTGACCCACATAATCTACCTATAGGAACTATGGCTCCTTATGTTAACAATTCAGGTGTAGATTTCTCTGTCCGTGAGACAATTTTAGATGAATTCCAGATGATGTTTAGGGATGTATCAGGTTGTTTGGGTATCCCAATTTCATAGCCATTCCTAGTAGAGGTGACCCCTATTGTTTAGGTTCAGGAGGACCCTGAATCATCATATAAGGACCAGTCCATGTAGGTCATTGGGGAAAAGTAGCGGATAATATATCTTTCATCCTTTATTAATTGCGATGCAAGAAGGTCAAATCAATATCAGAAGGTGGAATATTTGATTACTCAATTGAAAGATGACATGGGTGTAATAACTCAATTGCAGGTTCCAGGTGATAATGTGGAGCATATCCCTAAAAATATAGCTTTAATCAGTATTGACTGGAAGGTCACACTCAGATCTCCTACAGCTGAGAATAAAAATTCCTTAATCACACGAGGGGCCTCTGGAAATAGTGTGATGGCCGAGCCATCTGGAAATACATTAAAGGAGGAGCCATTTTTGGGTTATAAAGAATCACAACTGAGAAAAGGGAGGTTGTATGGGGTGAGTGTATTGGGGCCCTTAGACCCAAACACTCTTTATATAAAAACATCAAACCCAATGAAGGCTGGGAGTGCAGAGAAGAGAACTGCCACTAAGGATAATGTTCATGTGGTGAAGCTTTTAAACAGACATATCCCCCTTATTTATACCTCTTTAGTTAAGATGGGAAAATATTTTAATGGCCTAGATATTGAAGAATCAACACTTGATCAAGATAAGGATTACTGAGGGGACGAAATTTGTAGATAATTTTCAGTGGATAGTTTGGAATGAATTCTAGCGATGGTGTTCATTAACCAATATGGACGAAAGGGGGGAAAAGAAATCAAGGATAATTGAAATTTATTGTGGTAAATGGGAAAAACAAAAAGGGATGAAATTATTATTCTCCCTTTCCATAACCTATTGAAACATGGTAAGATATGAAGGGTGTAAAAATGGAATGAAAATCCATAATGAATGAGTAATGTGATGAACAATGTGATACAGTAGGAATAATGGAAGAAGAGGAAGGGAAGTGTATGAAGCTCATCCAACATTACAAGGAATAAATTAATGAAAAAATCTATCAGCATCAACTACATGTAAAATGATATCTAAATAATATAGGAACTAATGTTGAAATTCAACACCAATGATATGAAAGAGGTGTGGTTAGACCTGGAAGATTGAATCCTAGATCGAGGATTCAACCAATGCATAATCACCTTTGAGTAATTGAAAGTGGCAATGGATAGAATGGATACCCACCCAGAAGATCATATCATAGAATATCTAGACACATTGGATAGAAATATGAATTAGGAATTATATAGAGTGTCTGATTAAAATATTTAGTGTTGTGTTATATCAATTTTTGATCCCATTTTCACATTGTGGTATCAATGATTTATAAACCCTGGTTTCCATCATTTTACATTATGGGTATTTAAAAAAATTATATTTTCATTTAGAAGGTTCCTCACTATGATACTTTTTTATAATAAATTCTTTATGTTTTGGTCAATGGAATAAACGATAAATAATATGGTTGATGTTGACCATAAAACTAATTCTATGGAGAAGACAGAAGGAATTTCGATTGAAGTAAATGATGTTTTGATCATGACTGGTTAGTTTTCAGGAAACACGATTGAAAATGTATACCATAAAAAACTCTTAGACTCTCAAAGGATGGGAATGAAAGAGTTTTTATAGTGTTCTAATAATGTAAACTATAATGGAATGATGATTCGATATCCTTTTTTTCTGGAATGATTAATGATTAACCTACATGAATGTCTTATTTTAATAATATGATATTTTGACTATGGGAATAAAGGCAATAGAGTATCTAAATTCATAAAAAAAAATATATCATTTAATTAAATGGAAGGAAATATTGGCCTCCCTCTGACATCATCAAAGTATGAAATTATATGTGTGGAATGAATTTTCAATATGCATATCGACTTCTTATGTGGAGATATCATGAAGATAATTGGAATGGTGGTAAGAGTAATGGTTATATTTCTGATGATGATGATACTACCTAAGAAATGTGAATGGAAAGTGGTATTAAGTAATATAATGAGTTATCATTCTTATGGATTAAGGATGGAGTATATTAATCATTGTTTTAATATATTTGAATTCAATATTTATGTTCTATGAATGATGAAATATATAATGAATATTCAATTTTTATTTTTTTCTATGGATATACATGAATCTGTTTGATGGATCTCATTGACTTGAAAAATGATTTAATGGAATGTTGATGTCCATGGAATACACATGATTATGGTCCATATAACCCTTAATTTGTTTCTTCTATTAAGATAATGTTTTTTGGAAAAATTTGAGTTGGATATGAATAAGAAAATTGGATGGGGATTTTTTACTTAGAGGTGATAATGGATTTTTTGACCATTTAGTTATTCTATCATGGATATATTTTAGATTCCTTATATTTTAGGGAAATATCCAATAAAATATAGAATAATTTAGATTTCATGGTTTACAACTGGATATATGGTAAATATGGTTATTTCAATGTTTGAAGAGAATACATGATGATGGTTTTCAATTTCATGAAATGTGAAAATTAAGAGCCAATTTATGATATATGGGGGATTAATGATTGATGGTTTCATGACATTATTTCTATTATTTTAGAATTATATAAATTTAAAGGGTTATAAGATTGACATTTTATATAAATTTTATGTTAATAATCAGTTTATGTTTTTTAGATGTATGTATTATCTCCCCACATGAGGAAATTTGAATATTTGATAACCTATTTGAACAACATTTTGTTTATTATAACTGATTATAGAAGGGATGACTTATCATGGAACTCATTATCTGTAAGTGAATAAGGAATAAAAAATTGACATCACATTTTGGGGAATGATGTGACGTGGAAATTAATCAAGACACAAAAAAAGTGAGAATTTATTAAATCAAGTTTGAATATATTCTCATGAAAATTATTCAAATTTATGTAAATGGATCATGAATCCAAAAAATGTTATCCTAGTACCATAATTTATGATGAATCAAATCCTCCCTCTAATCATCACATATATATGGATTTCTAATTTGTATCTTTCTCCAGACCACGTGCTCTGTCACTCTCTATTGGAACATGATATGTATATTTCTCTTCCAGGTATATTTTTTCACATCCCACATATGTTATCAGATATGGGAACCTAATTATAAGATACATTTTGTAAACACCATTTTTATAACATTCTCTTTTTAAAGGATTATTTTTGTATTCATTCTAATGATGTGAGATTCTATGAAAAGAAATTTCATGTATTAAAATTTTTAAAATAAAGAGAAATTTAGAGGGATAAATTCATTTTAAGGGGATAAAATGAAACACCCTTAGTTTTTGGGTAATGATTTTTATAACATGAAGTAATTTTGGTAATCATGTTAACTAGCTTGATACACTATGGGATTTTGGGGAATCTCAGTCCTCTAAGGGATGATGGGAAAAACTAATCCTCTATGGGATGATGGGGAAAATTGATCAACTATAGGAAGATGGGGAAACATGATCCCCAATGGGATGAAGGGGAAAACTGATCTACTATGGGTAGATGGTGAAACCTAATATATTAGGAGGAATTTTTTGTGTCTATGGGGAACAATATAACATGATTATGCGTTTTCCATAAAATTTATATTATATTTTCATGATATTTTCCTATGGTTCAGGTAACAAATTACATTATTATTCATGTCTTATAAACTATAAAACATTATTATATGTATCATGATTTTTATTATTTATATGCAGGGTATGATCATATAATTTTATTATCTTTATCTTGTACTAATATGATAGTGTTATTCATAAAAATCTCATTTATTTTCCCTTACTGATAATTCCAACTTATCTACTTCATACATTTCCTTTCCACATGTTTTGAAGAATTTTTTTTCAGTGGAATAAATCTAGGATCACATTTTTTGGGAACATTGATGATCTTTCACTGTAACGCTCTGACCCCAGTTACCTAGAGTTCATGTATTGTTACATATCATCAGCATGATAAAAAAAGATCAAGTCATGAAAACCAATCAATTTAGTATCGTTATATGTATTATATACATTCATATGTTTTATATTACATTATGAAATGAAAAATTAACAACATTGTGTCTCCTTTGAACACAAAAATATCCCTTATACAATCCTTACAGGTTAGTCCTAAAATAAATATTCTCATCACGGGAAAAATAATTCATAATAAAGGGTGATATCATATTCTTAGTAAGGATAAAACTGTAGTGGAAACTACAATAAATAAAAATAATCATTTAAGACAATATATATGACTAAAACAAAAGGATTTTAAACATAATCTTCAACTTAATATGGAAATGATAAATAAAAAAAATACTATTTACATATTCATATGGATTTTCTAGTAGTCTAATAGTAAAATATAATAGCAGTAGATAATCTCAAAATGATGGAATGCATAATTTCGTACATCATAATCACATAGTCTGGGCTAGTTCCATTACTATAAATTAATATATTATCAATGCATTATACCAAGATACTAGCCTATCTAATGATACCTTCTAATGCAATGACGGGCTACAGTGGGCCTCACCTATCACTTACTATGTCCAATTCATTCCTCCTATGAAAAGGGAAAAACATAACATAAGCATTCGTATTAAAATAACATTCAAAATGTTAATACTTCAACCATAAACTGGGAATGAGATAAATAATAGCACATATGTATTCAAAAATATCATAAAACTGTCAATACAATATAGAATATTGTATCATAATAATTCAAATTCAATTAATCCTAACATTCAAAAACATACGTTGACATATAATAATTTAAATCAAAAAATATTTGAGAGGAATATATCATTCTACATTTAAATCTTTTATAATATTAATAATAATAAAAGAAAAATTTTATTTTCAAAATATTTCTATAATATTTTAGGAGAATTATTTAAGGTATTATAACATCGATAAATAGATGCACACGTCTTATAAGTAAAAAAGACATTCATCACTTAATTTGTCTAAATGGTCAAAATGTACATTGTTTGGAAAATGATAGAAACATTCCTTTCGAAATAATTAAAAAAAATTAAAAAAAGGATATAAATTACTTCAACCAATAGTGGAGGAAATAGTAAAAAAAATTTGAAATACATTTTAATGAAACACATATTTCAAAGATAAACATGTCCTGGTAGATCTTTACGTATAAATAACCTCAGATATAAAGAGATTGTAAAATTATCCCTTACCTTGTAATTTTCATTAGTCAAGGGTACAATAACCTCTTTTATAATTGTTATATAATGTTTATTAAAATAAAAAATATCCACATACACAAATATGATATCATATATGGCCTCTAATATTTCTTTGTTTATAAAAATTTAGTATTATCATTGTTTCGGGTGTTAACTGATTTGTTTTCCTTCATGTTTTGTTATGTAAGTCATGTTTGTTAGGGATATGATGTATTTTTTTCAGATAAAGAAAGATATTATTTATGGAAAAATTATATTTCATCCATCAAATAAATGTTTTTCTTCAATGGTTATGATTGGGAATGAAATCTCATCGCGTCATGGTGACAGTAAGTTGTACATATGCATGTGCGATAATTTAATTATAATGAATATGAAATCATATGAAATTTGATGATATATTATTTATAAAAATTTATTGAAATGTTATATTTATTATTAACATCAATTATACTCATTATTATACCCATCCAAATAATTAAGTGTAAAATAACAAACTACACAACGACATGGAGACGGTGAGACGTATGTACGCACATATGGTGACTTTGTCATTCATATAATGGATATAATAATTATTATGGGTTTTCCATATTTATAATAGAATCTTATAATGTATATGGTACTATAGTTGTTATTTTATTGTGGAAATAACAATGAAATAGGAAGTAGAATAAGAAATGAACTTTGAAATAGGTGATAAAATAATTTGCTCTTATTCGGGTGCTTCATTTTGATTCGAACAAATCGGCACAATAGGATAGATTTCTAATCAATGTAAGTCCTCTATGTTTCATGGTGAGTAGTTTAGAGGTTATTTGAGTTGGTTTTGGTAGAAAAAATTTATTTAGATGTGTGAATTTAAGAGAAGGGGATGTACCCTTTTATAAAAGAGTGAGGGGGACTTTAGAGAAGTTTGAAATATTAATTTCTAATAAATTTAAATTTGGAATATAATATGAAAAAATGGATTTCTTTTGATTCTATGGTGGGGATTGATTTAAATCCTCTCAAAAAATTTGTTATAGAAATGTTTAGTTTACCATATTAAACTTATCTTAAGGATTTAACTCTTAATTAAAAAGTTTATCATTTTCCATGCCTTATTGTATTTTTATACCACATTGTTAATATAGTTAATATAAAATTCCAAGAGAACCTCAAGTTATTAATTACTTACATATATAAAATTATCTATATAATTTGGATAAATATTATATATTTAATATATTATTTCATTTAACAAAATAGTATTTGTTTTAAAAAATCATTTATTTTAATTTTGACAGTAGTTAGAATCTAGTTTTTGTGAATGTAATAACAACTTGATTACATCTAACAAATACATCAAATAAACACTAACATGTCATATTATCATTGAAAATTAGTTGATGGCATCAAAAGTTTCAATTTACATATATTTTAATAATTATAAAATCAATTATTTTAATCTGTCATTAATAAGGTTATTATTGCATCATCATTGTGTAATAAATAAATTTAATTATTTAATTTCTAAAAAATACCATGATGAATGAAATATTTTTATCTTTTAATGAATATTTAGAGTGAAAATTAACTAATGTGTGACCCTATATAAAAATAGGTATAGTAATTATACTTTAAATTTAACACTTTTAACTCTTCTTTAAATAAAATATAATAAATTTCCCAATCTAACCCAAATGGATCAAAAAAGGATCTTATTTGTGTACTGAAGTAGATTTTGGTGGAAAAAAAACATATCCAATGGAATTAAGACATGTTTTAGGGGTAATTCTATATTATAATAGTATTATTTGTACATTTAATTAATTTATTTACTTTTAATAGTGGTAAATAAAATTCAAAAGTTACTATTCACCAAATATTGTTTTCATCCTCTTTAACCACTTTTTACATACTGATGACAACATATTTTTTTTGGAATTTTGAAATTCAATTCACAAAAGTGGTAAAATTACGTTTTATGTTGATTTTCAAATTTTAATAGAAGGTGTTTAAAAGGGGTTGAAAAGTTCAATATAATTTCATATATCTAATCTTATTATAAAATGACTCTAATGATTTAAATTGGACTAATATAGGTTTTACCTATATTTTTTGAAATTAAAATAATTTTAAATAAAAATAATTATTTAAATAAAAATTTGGTTTTATACAATAATGAAGTGTTCTTCACAGTTAATAAAACATTAAAGATTTAAGAAAAATACCAAAAATTAATCCCAAACTAATTTTCATATTCTCAATCAAAAAACGAATTCCATTTTGAAAAATTAAATTTATAAAATTTCAAAAAGTGCATTTTACTATTCAAAAATACTCTTTAAACGTCTAGTTTGATTGGTCGAGATGAGCAAGAACACAGATCTCTCTACAACACAAGTTATTGTAATATTTAAAGATAAGTGTACCTTGAAACCATGTTGTGTTATATTATTCCATCCATAAAATAATTTCATCCTCAAAATTTCTATAATATTTCAAAAAAAAAATGATTTTGGTGGTTATTTATCATATGTTTCTCAGTTTCCCACTTTGTATCTTCAATTTTATGGTTTCTGTAATAATCTTTTACCAAACAAGTCATTCGATTTCTCAACACTTGTTCACAAGTATCAAGAATCCCGATAGGCTCTTCACAATAAGATATATATAGTTCATGTTATATTTCTTCATAGGTGAGTACATGTATTGGTTCAGTTATGTATTTTTTCAGCCGTGATATGTGGAAGGCACCATGAACTTTGGTGATACATGGTGGAATTTCCCAATTGTAAGCTAAAAATCGAAGTCATTCTACAAATTTGGAAGGTTTGATGTGCATGGGTCCTAATTTACCCTTCATAATGAATCATATAACACCACTCCATTGATATACCTTCATGAAAACATAATCACCTACTTGAAATTACAAATCCTTACATTAGTTATAGGTATAGATATTTTTCCTACATTGAGATGCTTTGATGTGGGTCTGGATAATCTTCACCTTATCAAATTTTTCATCAACATGTTCTTTTCCTACATGTTTTCTTTCTCTAACATCACCCAACAATTTGGTGTGTGAAATCTCCTTTCATATAACATTTCATATATATCAATCTGAATACTTGAATAAATGGTTTTCATATAGGATGATTATAGGAGAGGTAAATAATAATCCTACATACCTTGAAATTCATGTGAGAAAGATCTCAACATGTCTTCTATTGTTTTAATTTTCTGTTTTAATTTTCCATCACATTGAGGGTGGTAGGTAGTGTTGAAGAGAACCTTTGAATCCTGGGATTTCTAATGACTTCTCTAGAATATTGATTTAAAAAGGGGATCACAATCAGAATCTATCGATAGGGGAACACCATGATTTCTTACAACTTCATTAATATATAGTCCTATTAAACGTTCAAGTGGTAAATATTAACTTATAAAAAGAAAATATGTTGAATTTTCAAGACGATCAATAATGAATCATATAGCATAATTCCTTCTAGGATTCTTTTGTAGCCCCATGACAAAGTCCATCCTAATATTATCCCATTTCCACTCAGGTATGGGAATAGGTTGGATGACTCCTCTAGGATGTTGTCTTCCATCCTTCACCTGTTGTGAAACGATACATCTAGACACATAACCAATTGTCTCCCTCTTCATGTTTTCCAACAAAAAACATTCCATCAAATCTCTATACAACGTAGTGATACCCAGGTTTATAGAGAAATTGGAGCTTTGTGAATCATCCAATAATTCCCTTTTTAGATCTGGTATATCGAGATCACAATGCCTCTTCTTAGATTCCAAAATTCCATATTCATATACGATTCCAATCAATCTCCCATAATTCAAATCCTTATTTTTCATTTGAATATCATCATCATTAGTCTGATATCATTTTATACTTACTATTAAATATGGTTTGGAAACAATTTGAAAAATTATTAATGTTTCACCATCCATGGTTATTCCCATATCCATATTTACTAGTTTAATGAATACAGGATACCTTTCAAACCTTATCTTCTTTTGAACTCCATGATCCATTTTAAAAAAAGAATCTCCCACCTTTTTTGCTTTTTCCAAGTGGTAGTGTGTTATGAAGTTGTAATCCTTGAGTAGTTCATTCCATTACCTTTTCCTCATGATGAGGTATTTCTAAGATAAATTATACTTCAAACTCTTTTTATCAATATATATCTTACATTTTTTCACCAAATAGATAGTGTCTCCATATCTTAATCAAAATGATAAAAGAAACTAACTCAATATAATGATTATGATAGTTTTGTTCATGATTTTTTAGCTTACGTGATGAATAGGAAATAACTCTATCATTTTGCATATGTACAAAACCAAGTCCATTCTTTGACTCATCAATATAAATAAAAAACCCATCATTCCCAAATGGTTGAGTCAGGGTAGTTACATTGACTAATATTCTCTTAAATTATTCAAAACATTCTTCACACTATTTTTCCAAATATATTTATCCTCATTACGTGTGAGCATGGCCAATGGGTTATCTAATCAGGAAACATTCTAGAAAAAATGCCGATAATAATCTGCTAAAACAAGAAAACTGCGTACCATAGCTATACTTGTCAGTGTTGATCATTCTTGGATATCCCTTTTATTTTTAGGATAAAAGGAGATTTAATCTGTAATGATAGTATTGGAAACAAAAGTTATTTCATGAAATCAGAACTCACACTTGATAAACATCCCATATAATTCATTTCCTCTAAGAGTTTTCTGAATAGTTGGCATGTGATTTTAATGATCATTAATGATTTTGGAGTATACCAAGAAATCATCAATATATACCACGAAAATTTCATCCACATAATCCATGAAAGATATATTCATTAGATTCATGAATACAGAGGGTGAATTAGTCTCTAAAAAAGGAATTACGGTAAACTCATAATGCCCATACCATGTTTGAAAAACATTCATTAGATTCTTTTCTTTATTCGTGCACAACTGATGTTATCCAGATTGAAGGTTAATATTTTAAAAATTTTGATCTCCATGAATTTGATCAAATAAACACCATGTGATGTAGCAAATACTTGTTCTTTATTTTTGTAGAATTTATCACCATTTACTCAATGATCAACCTCATAGATCAATAATTCTTCTTAACAAAAAGAAATTGGGATCCCCGTATAGTAACACTGGGGAAAATAAATAATGTATTACTAAATTACTCTAGTTGTTTCTTTAGTTAATCTAATTCCGCAGTGGATATTTTGTAATGGGTCTTTGATTTCGGCCTTGAATCAGGAATTATGGTAATTGAAAACTCAATTTCTCATTCTGTAGTATATCTAGGTAAATAATATGGAAACACATTAAAATATTCCAACACAATAGGTACTTAATATAATTGAACTTTCCATTCCTCACCCATAGTTATTTCACCCCTTCCTCCCCAATAATTGAATTTAGTAAAGATATTATGGTGGATCTAGATGAGAAACAAATGGTGGTGTTTCTTCTCCACTGATAAGGGTTTTTTTATCATTATCAAACACTTTTTACCACATTCTTATTACAATAAATTTTCACATTATGGTCTGAATGCCAATCCATACAAAGAATTATTTCAAATTTAATCATTTGTATGAAAATAATATTAGAAGATAAATCATGCTTATATACCATAATGGTAAATGATTTATAAAATACAGTTTCTATGATACTTCCCTTAAGAGTTTTGACTGAAAATTCCAATGTTAAATGAAATTGGAAATAACCAATTTTCAGAGCAAACATTGAATATATGAAAGAATGCAATGATCTAGAATCAACTAATGCATTAGATAATTTGGATGAAATGATTAAAGTACCTACCACCACTTCATTAAGAACATCAACCTCAATAGTGATGATCACATAAGCTTGGCCGTTCTCTATTGGCCTTTTCTCATGTATGTTTCCATAATTCTATGGACATTAATTTGAATAATTCTCCATGTATTTAAAATTTTATAATCGAACAATAACAACATCTTTATTTCCCTTGTAATCACATAAATGGGGGATTTTTTCTCCTCACATGTAAGAAACACTAATACCCTTTTGGAATGTAAAAGTGGTTTCTTCCTAAAATTACTGCATGATGGAAAGTAACCTTTTTCCTTCATCCCTTATTTCCTTTTACAGAGGGTTCAACAGATCTATTCTTCTCTTAATTAAAGTTAATGTCATAAGACATATATAACTCCATTTCTATCTTGATAGAACTTGAGACTATATCTTCGTATGATGAGAAGTATTTTGAAACTAATGCATGATGGGGAAATGGTTTTAAGCCATCAATAAATTGATAAATATTACATCTTGGGATACATATATAATATGTAGAATGCTTTACTAACCATGTAATGTTTGCCTCAACATTTTTGAAATTATCATCCTTATATTTCTTCAGACTCAGAAATTTTCTTTCAATATCAGCTTGATGTTCTTAGGGAAAGTACTTTTCTAATAAAACCCCAATAAAATACCTCTATTACATATTTGATACTTCTTCATCCTATTCTGTGTTTTGAATTAATGAATACCACAGATCTACATATAATGAGAGATGAAAATCTTCCATGACAACTTTTTCCCTTTCTATACTCCCCAAAGCATTAAAATATTTTCTCAATAGAACATATCAATTTTCTTGAAAAAATTGATTTGTAGTACCATTGAATGTATGAGGTTTTTTCTCATGAAGATATCTAACAATTATCCTATGTGTTGTGCATCGGGGTTTATTATACGGGTAAGGTTATTATTCATTAGCTATGTGAGTAGCCCCAATATGGTTATAAGTTGTTCAAAACTAGTTGCATCACCATCCGTATAATAATTATCTTTAATCAGAGGGATATACCTACATGTATTATGTGCATAGATACATTTTCCCTTTCTTCCACTAGAAGATATTTCTAAACAATGGAATAAACTCGATTCTTTTATGAACCAAAATGCATAATTCAAAACTGGAAAAATACTTGACATAAATTGTGCATTTTTGGCATATAGTCCAGAATCATAAAAATGTATTTTTTGGGGATTTATTAATCATAACTCCTTCATAATTCTTTGAAATTAAAATGTGAATTCTTCTAAGAATATTACCTTGGCGTGTCAATCCAGGTGTGTTGTAAGGCCCATTTTCGTGTTCCAAGATACCCTAGGTCAAGCCCAAAACTCTTTGTTGGAGTTTTCACTCCTAGGTACATCTATACTACATCAACATCCAGATATTGTTTCAATTCCAGGATTTATTTTGTGGAATACCAAAATAATATCTACATTACCTAAATTTAATGATGTTCTTCCATACTAATACTCAAATTCTATCTTAGGGTAAGGTTATCTAATCCGAGTATTTCTAAATCAAGATTATATGGGTTGTACTAGACATCTGCCAAAACAAAATGTAACTCGCCAACCCCAGTTACCCAGATTCCGGGCTTTTTTACATAACATCATCATGGTCACTAGAGATAATGTCCAGAAATACCGATTAGTTTAGTAGCATTGGAAGTACTAGATACATTCATAAAATTTACATTACATTATGAAAAAAATAAACAACATTGTGTCTCCTATTGACTCAATCATACCTCTTAGCCAATCTATTCAGGTAAGTCATTAAATAATATTTGCATCCTAGAAAAATTAAAACATAAGAATATGGTGATCTATTAGGATCAGAAAGGATAAAAATATAGAAGAAAAATGCTTTTTTAATCATAAATATTTATGTTGACATATAAGACTAAATCATGATCCTTTTTACCAAAAATATCCGGATAATATGGAAAATATAAATCAATTAATTTCATTTAATTATTCACATGGATATTCTACTAGCCTAATAATCACTTGTAATATCAATAGTTAATCTCATTATGATGGAATGCATAATGCCAGGCAATATAACCTCATTGTCATGGCCTTGTTCTATGACTATAAAAAAACTTTCAACGCCTTGTGTAGAGACACTATTTTTTCCCATGAGATCGACTGATGCATCGAGGGATATAGTGAGCCATGCCCATCACATACTACGTCCAATTCATTCATCATATGAAAAGGGTGGAACATAACAAAAAAATCATATGAAACTAACATAAAAAATTTTAGTACATTAACCATAAACTGTGAATGAAATAAAAAATTCACATCTATAGTCAATGATATAATAAAACTTTCAATAAAATATGTAATATTGTATCATAATAAAGAAACTTCAATTAAACATAAAATACAAAAATAGAAGATTACATTAGTGAAATTAATAAAAAAAACTATTTGAGATAAATATGTATTTATAAATTGAAATAATTTAAAAGTCACATAATTATAAAAGAAAACATTTACATTGAAAATATTCGTATAATATTATAAGAAAAGCTTTGAAAGTGTTGTAACGGAAGAAAAATTTCTCACCCACTCTATATGTTAATAATAACATTCTTTCATTACATTTTCAAAATGGTCATAAAGTAAATTGTTTAGAAAATAATGGAAAGATTCCATTAAAAATATTAATAAGTAAAACAAGGGTATAAATTAAATTAACAGATAGACTATGAAATTGAAAAAATTCATTGAAATTTATTTTTATAAAACAAGGATGTAGATGATAAAGATGTCCCAATATATACTTACATATAAACAACCTCAGATAATAAACATATTGTAAAATTAACCCTTACCTTGTAATTTTCCTTAGTCAGTGGTATATTGACCACCTATATAACGGTTAAGTCATTATTATGAAATTATACAATAACCACATACAAAACTATGATATCATATATTATCCTCTAATTTTGTTTTGTTTATAATATTTTAGTATTATCATTTTTTCAGGTGTAAACGGATTCATTTTCCTTTATATTTCATTATATAAGACATTTTTGTTAAAAATAGGATGTATTTGATTCATATCCAGGTTTGTAATATGTTCTTAAATATAATTTCATTATCCTCAAAAGAAAATTATTCTTGAATGGTTATGATCGGGAATTAAATCTCATCGTGTCGGGGAGATGGAAAGATGTATGTACGTATGACCGAAAATATCATTATATTAATGTTGAAATTATAGGTAATTGGATGGTATATTATATATAAATAGTAATAATCATGTTTTATTTAATATTTACATCAATTATAATAATTATTATTCATATCCAAAAAATGAATTGTTGAATAACAAACGACACAACAATGTGGAGGAGGGAAGCCGTACGAACACGCGGATGATGACATTGTCTTTCATAGGATGGATAGAATAATAAATATGGTCATAAATTATTTATAATTAAATATATGTATGTATAATTTATTGTATTTATTATTTTATTATGTAAATAACAAAGAAAGGGGAAGTAGAAGAAGAAAAAAACATTGAGATAAGTGATAAAATAATTATCTCTTCATCAAGTACATCCTTTTTATTTGAACAAAATAGGCTCCATAGGTTAGATTTTTTATCACAATAAGGACACTATGATTATGTGAGGGTAGTTTCGTGGAGCTTTTAGTGGGGTTTGTCTGAGTCAAATGGATTTGGAGGTGTGAATTTAAGAGAAGGGGAAGCACCGGTTTATAAGAGAGGTGAGGGGCACTTTAGGTAATTCTTGAAATATTAACTTATTATAAATTTTTTTTCTGGTTATAATAGCTTCAAATGGATTTATTTCGAGGATATAGAGGTTATGGGTAGAAATAATCTCAAAAATTAGGCTTTAGACATGTTTAGGTCACCATATTAACCTTTTGATTTAGATTTAACTCTGAGTTAAATAGTATATCTTTTACTATGTCTTCGTATATTTATATACCACTTGGTTAATATAGTTACTATAAGATTTCAAGAGGATATGAAGTTGTTAATTAATGAAATATATAATAATATATATGTTCTTTAGTCGAGTGATTCAATTTTAGGAATATTATGTCATTAAACAAAATAGTATTTTTTTTAAAACATTTTTTAAAATATTAACACTATTTAGTTTTTGGTTTTTGTGAAGGTCATAACAACATGAGTAATTTGAAAAACAATATATTTAAACAACCCTAAAATGTCATATTATCCATGAAAATACTTGGATGCCACCAAAATATTGAATTTAAATTTATTTTAATATTTATTATATCAATTGCTTTAATATTTCATTAATAAGGTAATTAATGAATCATCATTGTGTCATAAATAAATTTATTTATTTAATGTCAAAAAAATTAACTGATTTTGGAAATAATTTCATATTTCTAATTAATATTTATCATCAAATTTAACATATGTGTAACCCTATATTATAAATGATGTATTTATTAAACATTGAATTTTTCATTTTTAACTCTTCATTAAATAAAATATAATAAATGTCATAATCTAACCCAAAATGGATAAAAAGGATCTTAAATTTGTCCAAAGGATGATTTTGGACGAATAACACTTATCCAATAGAATTAGGTCATGTGTTGGGGTAATTCAGTATTTTTATAGTATTATTTATAACTTTAATTACAAAATTTTATTTTAACCGTGGTAAATAATATTTAAAAATTACTATTCACCTAAAATTATTTTCATCCTAATGAACCAAATTTTAATTACTAATGACAATCATGTCTATCTAATTTTTGATATTCAATTCACTAAAGCTATAAAATTACATTTTATATAGACTTACAAATGTGCCTAGATGGTGGGTAAAAGGTAATAAACAATTCAATAAAATTTTATATATCTGACCTTATTATAAATTGACTCCATTGAATTACATTATACAAATATATGTTTTTTTGTATCAATTATGACACTAATATAAATTCAAATGAAAAATAATTATCTAAATGAAAATTTAGTTTTATAGAATAACATAATTTTTTCAAAATTCATTTATAATTGAAATATTATAGAAAAATACCAAAAATTTCACTATAAGCTAATTTTCATATTCCTAATGAAAAAATGAAGTTCATTTGGAAAAAATAAAAAATAAAAAATTTCAAAAAGTGGATATTAATAATCATAAGTACTTTTAAATGGCTAGTTAGACTGGTTGGGATGGGCTAGAACTTAAAGCTATAAACAATGCATCCTATTTTGTTATTCAAATAGAAGTGTATCATTGATGCTTAGGCTGTTACATTCCCAGAGTTATATTATTTTTATTCTATGTATAAAGATCCCAAATTTTCATTAGGCATGTGTGTTAGATTCTGTTTTTTTATGTTCATTATTTTGGTTAAATAAGTGTTTCCAATGATCATTATAAGGATCGAGGGTGTTCTTGGGGTTCATGGTAAGAAAAGAATATTAAAGAATATGTTTTTTTAGGGAATCTTTTAGGGTTTTCACGTGGTTTGTAGAAACCATGTGGACCATCCACGGTAAGAGTGTATTCCTGGACAAAGACATTCAAACTGTTATTACAAGGTTAAGCTAACATCGTAGAATTATCTGGAAACCATGTGAAGGCAAGATGTTTTCCTGTATCTCTCTCATGGATCCATCATTGTTTTACATACAATGCTAGTAAATCTTTAGGCCTAGTATAGATGAGAAACATGCAAGAATGGCCACTCTGGGATTTTAAATGTTCACTCGTGATTTTTCTTCCTTTCTTCCTCCCACAACCAAAGTAAAGAACCAAGACCTCCAATAGCATGAAAGGATCAATCACTCTCATTTCTATCCCGTTTTGTACATTGTTGGTTGCAAATCGATGATCTAGGTATTCCTGATCTTCCTCTGGTGTCTATTTTACATATTAGGATTATTAGTTTCTCCGATCTCTTTCTAAGGCTCTAAAACCCTCTTTTTTGGTGAAACTATGTTTTTAACATCAATGTGGTTTGGAAGGCCATAATTATGAGTTTTTTCACTATTAGATTTGAGGTATGAGGTCTACAAATTATATACCATTGTTTTATTTTATATATATCTTCATTTTTTTGAGATCGTTCCTTCCTCTTGTTTTGTATTTATTACCTTGAGTATGATTTGGTAAATTGGGTGTCTAAATGATTATTTGATCACATCAAGGTCCCTATGGGATTTTTTGAGGATGATTAGGATGTTTTAGGGTCACCCATGTGGTGTGTCGACCTTATCAGGCCTAGGGATTGGTACTGTTATATATGAAATTGAGGGTTGATAATATAGAGCCCTTATTAAACATGAAAATATGCTTAGTTGAACAGGAAATGGAATTTTATTAGTCATACCTAGGTTGTTAATGTCATAAGGTGTTGTTTGGAATGACTTAGTAATGGGATATTTGGGTTAACATAGATTACGTCAAAAGGGTTATGAATTATCTTATGTTTCCCAAAAGAATTAGTATATGTTAGATTAATTACTTGTTTATTTGGAAATTTATTTTGAATTGGATAACATGTGACTGGGTTTGTATAAGGGAATTGATGAATATGTGGATTTTAAAATTACATAGGGATTATGAGGTGAACCTAATGTGATGAATGCGATAATGTGGTCATGCTATGTGATATATGAAATGTAATTGAAATTCATAAGTAGGAAATTATTGTGAAATGATAAGCAAGAAAGATGGGTTGGTACAAGGTAATTGTTTAATGTTGCTTATGGTGTGAAAATATATGAACATACCTAATGAGTAAATGAACATGAATGGGAATTATGAGAAATGGTATTTGAAATGAGAATATAAATTTTATTAATGGGTTATAGAATATTATCAAATTCCATGTTGATTTTTGTGGATTGTTATTGCCATTGATATTTGGTTATGTTTGTTCGGTTATTGTATTATTTTTATATCTATAGGTTTGGTTTGTTTCTGACATTTTTGGTGAAGTAAACAAATAGTTAATTATGTGAACGTGGCATGGTGTTGGGATAAAGGATAGATCCCCCTCCCACATATAGGTATGGAATGATGCTCTAACCTACTTATGAATGTGTGGGTTGGGGGTTGGGGAGTAGGACCAACTATCTATGCCCCCGATGGTTTTATTCAATAAAACTACATGGACTAAGGCTCTAAGATAATTGGGTGATTACATGATATACTCATCCCTATTGAGATTTGGACATAATTTTTCTCTGATGAAGAATGATATATTTCATGAACCATGTTAGAATGATGTGAATGCATAACTTATGCACTGGATGTTTGATGATGAACTAGCAACAAAAGAGGCATAGTGAATTGTCACTTGGTTAGTAATTGCTACGTATAGATCTTTGACTAGTTTCCCAAAATTTTTCATTCTATTCATTTTTATTAAGATATAATTTCAGACAATGTATATTCGACTGGATATATAGAGAAACATTTGGTGGTGGGATACTATGTTCTACAAACACCCAACTCAAGATGCTATTGGGAACCCGAGAAGATTTCATGGATCCAATTAGGACAACGGTGGTGACCCAATTCTTTGGAATTGAGTTCACATTTGTATGTAAATTATTATGGTTATGTACTTAGTGTTAAGACCACTTGGATATTTCTACTATTTTCTTTATTTTGGGATTACTATACTTGTGGTACTACAAGTACATCATGGAATGGTTATATTTGATTTGTGGCTCATAAGTTGTTTGGGGGATTCATTGTAATGAAAATGTTATTGGTTATTAAATATTTTTACTACAATTAATATTTTATTCTAGTATAGATTACTCTATTAAAGAGGGTATAGTCTCCCAAAATACATGATAGAACCTCTCTTATAGTCAGCAACCTCTGGCATATGGGGAGGTGTGCTTGAGGTAATGTGATGAACCGACTTGGGGAACCGGTTCAGTGGATCCTGGGAAGAAGAAATTACAAAGTGGTTTCAATGGAATTCTTTCCTCTTTATTACTATTTGGTTGTTATAGAATGGAAATTATATTAGTTTCGGGCAGTTGTAATGACCTTGCGCTTGGGAGTAGCTACCCATGTATGATGGAAAACCCTTGTCACCCAGGACTGGAATTTCTATTCCTGGTGTGTGTTGTTACAGTTTAATGATATTTCACCATGGGGTGATTCAAATGTCATGTGATTTGACTTATTTTTTTATATTTTTCCCATGGCCATAAATTCATTAGGCTACTCATTTATACCTCATTTTAGGAACCTAAGGATAATGCTATCTAGCATCATAATAGGCACCCACCAGATCGGTTTGTGGGGCATAAAGATTTGAATTACTTTATATCTATAGGAAATTTGAAGAAAATGATACCTAATAATGATAATGAATGTGAGTATGGGGAATTATTTAAATTAATAAATAATTATTATTGAGAATAATGAAACTTTATGACTATGGTAATGTTTTGGGCTATATAAAATTGTAAAGAATTAATGGTTTTTAAAAGAGGGTGACATAGGTTGTGATAACGAAATAATTAATGAATTCAACCGCAAGAAAACTGTTTATGAGTTAAAAGATTATTTATAATATGTTTTGGGGTGATAAATGAGCTTAAAAAAATTTTAATGTGTGAAGGGGGAAATGATTTAAAGAGATGTTTGATGATTGGTTTTTTTATGTAATTTGGTTTCCCCATGTTGACCATGACCAGTTCTATGAGGGGTTAAGGGTAGTGATAGAGATGTGAACACATATACTGGAATGGTGTGTGTAAAATTGGATAAGTATGAGAGGTAGTGAATTTTACTCTTACGGTATATATAAATTGTACTTACCTAGGGATATTTGTTGATGAAATTTTTGGGGGGATATTAATCTGAGGAAGTATGGATTTTGAGAATTTGGTTAACATATATATCCTGATTTTAATTTACCACTCATTGGGAAATAATTCTTTTGAATCATCGTTTATAAGTTTCAGTCAATATTTTCAATGTGAATTTTTTCCAAAATATTATTGATTATTTCATCCTGAAATGACATTTTCGTAGTGGAAATCATATTATCCTCTAGAATTACTGTTATTTTCATTTCATGTTGATTATATTCACCCAAGATTATAAATTATTACTTTTAATATTCTCTTCTATGTAAATATTGTTATTAAACCACCCCTACTCATTCTCTTGATGGTTTATAATTAGTTGGATTGGGGGAAATATTCTCATTTTCTATGCTATTTTTCCAATATGAGTGATTTAATTGAGTATGTATTGAATATTTATCCTTATCATTCATATGATGATTTATTTAAGTATTTAATGAAAAGGGATATAACTTCTATATCCCCAATATTCATTAATATATCTTTTATGGGAAAATAATTTGGGTATTTTTTTGTGGTCCAACCCATATATATAATATGTTTTTTAATGATGAATTAAAGAAAATTTATGTAGGATCCAAATTAAGAAATATATAATAATGAGATTATTATTTATCTACTTGTGATTATTTGAAAAATTATGGTATCGATGTGTAAGATACATGATCATGTGATTTCTAATAAGTAATTTTCTAGCGATCATTTATTCATTCTGTGTAACTCTTAATGTTCAAGTTATTGATTAAATGGAATGTTTATTAAGTAATTTACATTTCCATATTGATTATTAATTATTTTTCGATGATATATTCCTCTTTAAATAACCCAAGATGAGAATTTAATACCATCCTCATTTTCTATTCTTTTTCCAGAATATCAAGAAGTTATACGTGAATGATTTTAGAGGTATAGTATATTTACACTAACTTTGTTTTATTTTTTATTTTTTTCAAATTTATTTTGATATTCAAGTGTATTTACAGATTACCAAGACTATTAAACAATTCAGTCTATTTAGAAGTTATCAATTCTATACAGTGCTAGTTAAATAATGTAACTACTATCTCTATGAATGTAGGGTAAGGGTATTTACTATTACATTATTGATTTATTCTCACTTCATTGTTATAATTAGTATACATGATATAATATCAATTTCTACTCTATAAATACATATATACACCTATTTACATTTATTTGGATAATATATGTCATTGTTGATGTATTAAACGTGAATAAATATTTATTAATTATGAATAATTTTTCAATTCATGTTTGCATATTTTATGATTCATATTCTAAATGTTTCCACATATGTATGGATTTATTTTAACAAACTCATTTTTTGGGACTAATGACATTTTTAATGAATTATTATAATATATCTTTCCTAAAATTCATATATTTTAATATTCTAGCTATATTGATGGATTTATTATTTTATTTGATCTTTTTTTTCTTTTTTGAACATTATTTACGAAAAGAATTGTTTAAATAAACATCTGATATTATTTCAAATTTTTTATAGGGTAAATGTTTATTATATTTTAATATTTTAAAATATTTAATTACATTTTTATATTTTATTTAGTCAAATTATTTATTAAGGAAATTTTATATTATTTATTATTTATAAAAATTATTTAAACATTTATATTATTTTTTAAAATATACATTTTAAAATGTCATTATTAAAAGTCAATATTAATGTTTTATTTTAAACGTATATGTAGTTTAAAATGTTTCATTTTACCATAATAGTTTTAGGATAATTGAATTCATTTAAACCATTTATATGGTATTGAAAATAAAACACATCACTGAGAATTTATTTTGTTTTTTTAATTTTTTAATTTTTACAAAATGAGTTTATTTTATTTCATAACATATATTTATAATGAATTTATATTTCTTTATAATCTCTAATTATTTTTCTCATTATCATTCTCTTGAAGAATTCGGATTCATGAGATCACATTATATGGAAATTTACATGTCCATTAAATAAACATATACATTTTATTAGGGAAATCGTTATTTTTCTAAACCACATATAATTATAAATTTCATATTTTAATGTGAATGTTATTTTATTGATGGGGGAAATCATAATACAACATATCCATTAGTAGAAATTATATTTCATGATATGAAATTTTGATTATAAATTAAATTGGTAATTCTATATATAAGTATTTTGTATGAAATGTACTATTGGGTGGGGATTGAATCATGTAGCCCTTAGTGAATCAACATGTTTTTTATGAAAAAATTTAGATTCAATCCATTTAAATTGATTTTTAGTGCATACCTTAAAATTATTTTTTCTTTCATGATGATTGTCTTTGATGAAAAAGATATCCAAATGTTAGATATCATAACATCAATTATTATTAATTTTAGTCATTTTGAATTCTGTTTTTATTATCTAAGAGATTAATATATTGAAATTATAAATAAAATATTTTTATTTTTATTTTTATTATTAAATTTAATGTGATTTTAGTTATATGCTTTCTCATTTAAATTATATCTAATTTAATAATGATAAATTTACATTATTGTAACCCATACTATGAGTAATTTCACACCTTCATTTTGTTTCATATCCCCAATACAAAGAGAATGAACCCTTGAATATAATCAAGGATATTGAATATGTACTATCACATTGTGATTATATTTTATTTCTAATAAAAAATATGAATAATGATTGTATCTCTTTTTCAGGGATACAAAACTATTTGGTCCCTTGGTATTCAGTATCTTGAATCTTAGGCCAATATAATAATGTAACCACAGGATCTAGGCGAATATAGTCGGCTCTAATTAGTTAGAACTAGTGAATGATTAGTGGTAACCATGTGAAGTATATTTAGGAAAACATAGATTTGGGATCATAGCCCTATGACAAACATTAAGGATATGTTTACATAGTTAATAATATTCTAATGACTTGTTAGTGTATAGATTATCTGGACTTAATATCAACACTTCCACGTATAGAAAATATTGGAGAACAATGTCCTAGAATTGTTTAATTTATGGGGAATAACCTCAATACGAGATGGTAAAATACATCTCATTAGACATTCTGGTGCATGGTGAGGATTGAATTATAGACCACATAGATCGATACAACAATTTTATATGATATAATTAATTCAAATTTTCTTTATAATGAATTACAATGAATAAAAAATATTAACTTATTGAAATAATTGATATTACATAGTTATTTTAGAAAAACCTAACGTATCATGGGTTCATCCATATAAGTTAGATCACAATTTTAATGTCATAGATACTAATTTTGATGATTTATATGATTAATGTTTAACAAGAATAATTATATGTTTTCAATAATTTATAGGAATATAAACATTTGGTTTAGTAAATTTTTTATAAAATGTTTTATATGAGGAATAGGAGTTAAAAATTTTGTTGAAAAATGTTTAATTTTTTAATTACCATTTTTTTAAATATTACCAATGATGTTAAGATAATAATAATAAATTAACAGTATTTGATATTTTGGAAAAACTAAAGATGTATAAAAAACAATGGTGGTAAAAACTGATTAGGTTATTTTTTTTATAATGTATAATAATCATAGTTTTTGGGATATAATTTGAATTACATTAATATATTTTTATAAAAATAACAACCTATAAGAAAGGAAGCAACCCATCGCATCTGAAAAGGGAATAAGGATATAATGCACAATCTATTGGCGATAAGGATGTGGTTCCTACTAGAGGCCTAAATTATGTCATTACTATTATTACATTCTTTTAATTAAAGGATTTTTTGGATCAGTGTTATGTTTATTTTTGGAATCATTTGATTGGATCTTATTTTAATTATTATTAATTTTATTTGATTAATAATATTTTGAGTAATATTTTATCACATAGAGGTATATAAAATATTATGGATTCATATAAATGATTATTTAGGAATAATTATTTTAATTTTCATAATTTAGGGGAAGGGTTGTATGAAATAAACATTATGGCTACAAAATCAATAATTCTGAATATGTTTAGGTTGTTAGAGATATTTGGATATTTATTTCTATATTTATTTATGTTGAATAGTTTTTTTGATTTTAGTATTATAGAGTCTACTCTATTAATTATTCATATGATGGTCTATTCATGTTAGTTATTATCTTATTAGTAGATATGTTTTTTATTAATGATACAATGAATTTATTTCCAGTTATTTTGACTAATTGATCTATTAATTGATGATTGTAGTTCTTCCTGTTTGAAACATACATCTTAAATAACAATCAATTCTAGAATAATATGAGATTTTATTAGTAGTTGATTAATTGATGAAATTATTCCTTCTATGTTTTTATATATCCATGTGTTTTTTTGTATATATGGTAAATTAATTTATCAACTATTACAAAATTATCTTAAAATGAAACTATCATCTAATAACTTTTATTTATGATCAATGGGTATAATTTTTTAAATGTCATGAATTTAGGTGTTTATAGTCATTAACATTATCATAAGTAGCTTATATATCACAGTATATTAAACCAATGGGGTTACTTTATTATTTCATCCATCTAATTTGACTTCCTATAAATATTACTCTTCTTTGGGAACCTAATTTTAGGTTATGTTTGGTAAATTTTGTCTTTCCAAATTTTCTATTTTTCATGAATATTTTATATCCCTATTTATGATGTTGGTTTACAGTAAATATATTTTAAAATATTTCACAATTTATTATGAAGTGGAAACATTAGGAACATAATTTATATGAGAAATAAATTGTGGAAACCCAAAAAAATTATAATATTATTATTGATAACTTTCATAACATAAAACAAAAATGTTTATGTTTACCAAAATAAACATTAATATTATTATAATTTAAATTTGAAATTGTAATTTTATTTTAGGATATTCAAATTAGTAACCCCATTATAATATATATATATACATATCACATTAAATAAATATATATTTGTATTAAGTACTATGAAATAAACAATTATATTTTATGGAATTCATTTTAATCTTCAAAAATGCATTTACTATCAAATTGACTTAAATTTTATTATGTAAAAAATAATATATTTAATTTCTACAACAATTGAAAAATGGTTTTGAAAATGATAGATATTTTTTTAATTAGTATATTGAAATAATCTTAATATAAATTTTTGTTATTTTTCAATAAAATATTTATTTTTTCTATTAATAGTAAAATATAATGAAATAATTTTAATGATATCATTTTAAATTTAAGAATAAAAAATATTATATTATAAAATTTCATTCCTAATATAGTGATTAATCAGATTATGATCATTTTAATCAATTTTTTTCTCGATTATGATATAAAAATGTTTTACACCAAGGAATTTTTTTTGGAAATCTTATGAATTTAATTGGTTAACTAAATTTATTTTCTTAGGGATATATTAATCATTCATTGTATTTTCTATGAGAATATTTTGTGGGTAATTATAATTGATAATTTTATATTTTATTTACACTATTAATACTTTTATTTTCTTTTGATTCAAATTATCCATTGATAGAATAATTATCAGATCAACATTATAATCATTATAAATAATTTCTCTACTAACATTCAATTCATTATGTTATATAAATTTAAATTTTTATTATTATTATATTATTATGAGAGTTTTATCATTTCATTTATGTAGTTGTATATATACATGTATTATATTCTTTTACATTTCTAAAACAAAAATACTTTGTTGATTTATTATCACTTTATTATAAGGATATTTTTACGGGATTTCATAACACAATATCCTTTATTGGGTTATACCATCTACTTCAATGGATATCTTATGACATGATTATGTTGGAAATGTAATATGATTATATTGTTAAATATTTATAATTATATATATTTTTCATTTTTAATACATATTTAATTCAATATTAATCATCACATTAATAATTACATTATTGTATTGAATTTCATCATAATGACCAATCCATTTATATATTATTGGTATTATACACAAATATAAATTTATATAACGTATATACAAAACAGTTGATATATTTATTAAGATAATATATATATATTATGATAATTGAAGTTATTAATGATTAAACATTAAAGTGGATTCAATTTTATAATTAACAAGGACGAATTGATTTATTCATAAAATCTCATTTTTGGGATTACCCTTATTTGTGTGGATGATATACTATAATCAATACTTCATGAAAGACATCTATTTTCTCATCCTTAAGATATTTATAACGATAATATGGTCTCATTTTAACCATCACATTCCACATTACATGATCCATGCAATGAAATGATTAAAATATAGTCTAGTTGTATATCTTTTTTATATTATATATACATTCCTTCTGCATCCTCAATTTTCAGAATTGATTTTAAAGATCAATTTTATTTACATAGAAGATATATTATTTAAAATTTATATTATCATATTAATTTCACTATGTTTTGAATTAATATTTTTAATTATTTATAAAAGGATCAATTTTATATTTTGTTAAAAAAGATGAAGTATGATTTATTTTTTGAGAATACACTATTAATGTAATTCCCCTCCCTCGAAATTGTATACTCATAGGTATATTTTTCAATAATTTTTCTTGATATTTTCAACTAAAAATCATTAATGAAAATTATTTTAATTCTTCTATTATTATTTCGTTATTTCTCAAAATGATTAAAGATTATGGCAAAAATTTTATTCCATATGAATTTATATTCATATTTTTATCTATTAATATTTTTTTTATAATATTTATTTTTAATCATTCACCTTCTTATGATAAATTTTATTTTTAAATAACATTCAATATCCCTATATTTTGAAAAAATAACTTTATTCGATAATGATTAAGATACATAACTTTGCTGTTAAACAAATTACAAATTACTATTATTTAAATATGAAAATTTAAACATTGAAATTAATTTGGAGGTTATTAATAAAAATTATTATTTAATGAAAATTTATAACATTCCTAATCAATATAAATAATTTTTTAATTTCATAAAAATTTATAACAAATTTTCAAGTTATGTCATTTTATTATTCAAAAATTCATTTTCCTCAAAATCAAGTTTCTATTTTTTTATGAGTTATTATAATAAATATTATACTGATATATTTAAAAAAAATTAAACATAAAATTCATTTTTTAAATAATCATTAAAATTTTATAATAAGGTGATTATTTTAGAATTTTATGAAAAAATTGATTTTTTAATAAAAACTGAGAAATATTGATTTCTTATTCAAATAAAAAAAATGTTTCATGGTAAAAAACATTCAATAGTTTTAAAAATTAATTATATAAATAATATTTATTTTATTTAAATTATTGTGTTTTAAATTAATTTTAGATGTGAATTTGTTATATAAATATGCTATATATAAAAGTGCAATTTTCTAAGAAAATTCATCACATTATTATTTCTTAATAGAAATTTAAATTATACAAAACCATTTTCATAAATTTTGAAAATAGATTAAATATTTTAATTTAGTTTATCCAAATTTATAAAATATTACCTTTTATTTTGGGTAAAATTATATGTAACCATAATAACATTTGTTTTCATGGTTGAATGTAAATTGGATAAATAAGCGTTAAAAATTATTTGGTATGGATAAGAAGATCACCGAAAAAGGTTCAATTTTTAGTTATATTATAATATCATTTAAATGATAATTCTAATTTATAAATATTTCCTTTTTATCATTTTTGATGTGATTAGGAACTTTAAAATATTTTATTTTTAGGAAATTCAAAAACATAACACAGAGGTTTTTAAAAATTATAATAATTTTAACATATGGGGAAACATGTTATTTTTTATATGTATTATGATTAATGATAAAATATTTATTTTCATCATGGAAATTTATTTTTAATTTTTAGTGTTGAAATAATTACCATTAATATTTAGACAAAGCTGATGTAGTAATTAATAATTTAATGGAAGATATAAATAAATATCAATTAAAATATTAAAAGGAATATAGTTTCAAAAACAATATTGTTATAAAAAAATTCTTGATGAACATGACATATTCTGGAGATTATAAAATATTTTCATTTAATATTATTTTTAATTATGACATAAAATATTAAAATTGAATAGTTTATCAAATTGATATTAATGATATATTGTATTTAAAATATTTGTTAAATAAAATAAAACAGGAAAAAAATTATACTCCACCAATGGATAATGAAATGGTCTGTAATAAATACTGTGTCCCATTTTATGAGATTTTTTACACTTATAGTAATAATCATGACCCACAATGAGTAAAAAACTTTATTGTCAAGTTATGTTTAAAATATGATAACATTTGGATAAAACCAATAGATAACGGAAAACATATTTATAGAATCCCAATTATGTATGCTAGCATTTGGAAACAAGATCATCATATTTTCTAAATAAACAACATTGGATACATATAGAATTTATAATTATATAATATTAATTTAATAGTTTTAGAAACTCCAATAGTACACCACCACTATCATATAAAAGGGAACTACTTCATCTATGTGAATAAAACATCAAAAAACATTTTTTGGGAAGATCCCAACCTTTATAAAATTAAAAAATCCTTCCTTACACTCTATATTTCTTAGTTTATTCATAACACCGCCCAAAGATGGTTAAGGTGTTAATAAAATGATGTTTTCCAAAGAAGTGGTATAGTTATTATCTGAATGTATTTGTTTTTTTCTTTCATCCACCACCATTAAATTTTTTTCAAAAATGATAAAATAATAACACAATTATCTCCCATAGAATATAATTTAATTAAGTTAATGTAACAAAATGTATTAATCTCCATCTTCAATCAAATGTGAAATGGATTCATCGTTTCTGTGTACGAAAGACTCACATATCACAAACTTATGTAATTCATTTTCCTTAAGCATATATTATGACTAGTTATAATCATGGATTTCAATTATAAAAATGATATTAATGAAATATTTATGATTATGGAATGATTACCAGAAACATAGATTCTTATCTATCCATACAAAAAAAATTGATAATGACATTCAGGAATATACGTAGACTACCACCTCCCCGAAGAGATGTGTTTCATTTTTCATCACATCATCAGAGGGATGATATTTATATATATAATGAATTAATATGATATATTTGGTATCATGTAAATTATATAAGGATAAAATAATATTTTTATTCTTTAAATAACTATTGTTGAAAAATTGAAAATATTCATCACTCGTACATACAACCTACTGTCTCCATGACTTTATCATAATTCATTTTTCATAACCATATTTAATTGGTGTATTATAAAGTATCACTAATTTTTAAAAATAATAATTATATAATGATTTTTAGTCTGGATATGATTAAATATGGGATTTTTTCCACAGTCGACTTACAGATGTAATTTTGGACCTAACAAGAGAATATTGTAAAAATATCAATGTGGAAATAATAAAATCAGTAATTGTAAAAAACATGGAAGGAAATAAAAAATGAACAATGTAAATGAAAAAATTTCTTATGAAATTATAAATTGACCTATTATTAATATTAACGTTGAGAGTGACCTTACGTCATGTGTTGGATTCATTGTAAGGGGTTCTCTTCTAAAAACAAATATTTAAAGTGTTCATTCAAGATATTTTTTTCATCTCAATCCTTGTGTCAAAAGAACACAAATTTTTTACTAATAAAATATAATTATTTAATGTAATTTTTTATGATAATATTAATCAAAAATGGTTTGAAGGTAATGTTATTATCATGTTCCCAATGTGGAACGTTATTACTTTTCTAAAAGATTATTAATGGAATTTATTTAACATATATGGCCTAAAAATATTCTCCCACTGTTATGACTAATTATTCTTTTAATGAACCATTTTCATGTTTAAGGGTTCATTTTAAATAAAAAATAACATTAAAATTCACATTTCTTATAAAATAATTGTTTTACAGATACAAAGTATATATTCCTCAAAAAAAATTTCATGGGATAATTAAAAATTAGTATACATATAAGAGGACATACTTTTATGTTACATAAGGTGAAATGGAAATTCTCTTAAATTTTATATACCATTTTCTATTCAGCAATGCAAATACCATAGTAAAATTTTCATTTTGTATTGAAAATGTGGTTTTAAATAAAATGGTATTTTTATATCCAAAAGGAATTTTCATATACGGATAATATGTTTTTTCAAATGGTTTATTAATAAAGGTTGAAAAGTGAAAAATATTTCATATAGTACATGATAAATATATAAGAAACAGCTTAACCAAATATAGATTATATAATTTATTTATCCCTATTGTAGCTCGTGGGTGTGCTCGATATAGCATGTACAATTGGTGTAACAAGATATCACAGGGTGGGCTTGATATATAATATATGATGGTTTAGAAAAGATAAAACACTAATGAATTGTGTAATTAGACATTTACTAAAAAATAAGGAGGTTATTAAAATGAAATCCTAGAACATGAACCTAAGGATCCTATGATGGAATGCATAAATATAACATTTTAGAATATGATGCTGATAATTGTGAGTCAATTTTTTACATAAGAACAATAAAACCACAAAAGGAAAATATGTATGACATTAATTTTGGAGGACCATTTTTATAGTTTTATATAATTAGGAAATGGTAGATACATACCAGAATCATGAGATATTAAATGAGAATTTATCCCACTTAACCCCACCATTATTCTTTACAATTATACATCATCATCATCCATATGAAATCCCTTCTACACCTAACTATTTCAACATCATAACATTATAACATATTGTAACGAAAATATAATAAAAGATAGATATGATGATCTGTACTGTAAAATATATGCAGTAACAAATGAATGTCATCGGTGTACATAACAAGAGAATAATGGTTTAATGAAATAATCAAACTGAATGAATATAACATATGAAAATACATACTAGTAAATACATGGGTCACTCAAAATTAAATATTGTTAAATTCAAGAGAGATTCAAATAAATAATGAAAATCCTTGAGATATAAATCTAGATAATTAGTTATTTTATAAACTGATTATAATCAACTATAACTCCTTTTGGAATCAATGAAACATCAGTTTCATAAACCACTTTTATAGTTCTTTTTAAAACCCTTTTAATTTGAATAAACCGACATGAAAATTATAACATTGTCAGTAACTTATTCATTATAGAGCTATAAAAATACCACATGGCTCCATCTAGGCCACCCCATGTTATGATGTAATGGGTATTCCCAATGTTATCATGGCCATTTAATTTTTATATCATATTGGATATCTATGTGCTATCTAGGCCACCACATCTTTTATGATTTCCAAGAACCCCAGAAAGAATAAAAAACTGAAATAGTAATAAAACATTTAACATGTTAAATACATGGATGAAAAAGTGTTTTAATGTTAATCTCTATCATACACGATGAACACGTGGAGAAGAAACTAGTTGCATAATGATATCTTTGAAACATGATTAACTTTTTGAAAAGAAATGGGATCAATATCAATAGATTTGAAAAATTGTTATCCTATGGAAAGAATGGGTTCCCAATTAATCTCATTGAATCATTATTAACCTAGGGAAATGAAATTGGTATCAAAACAATCTCACTGAATCATGAGTAACACATTGGAAATAAATGAATTTCAAATCAATATAATTGAATCATTTATTTACAATAATGTTAAAGAATGATGATGATATAAATATAAAATATCCCAGTGTAAGAAATGTAACATTAAGGGTTATTGATGTGGATAAATGGGAATACCTTTAAACTGATCATCAAAAACATTAATTAGTAAAATAATATTTAAAAATTCCTTAGTGTCAAATAATATAGTGAATCATTTGGATAAAAATCCCCTTTTGTAAAAGAAAATAAAATAATTATTAATCAAATTATAATAATTTTATTTATGATATATCTTTTAAAATGATCAGTAGATACACGTCATAAATTAAAATTATTCTTTAACAAAAAAAATTTGACATGGAGAGGAAAATTATGAAACAAATGCGTTAGCCCTTTGAAAAATTTAAAACTATAAACATTGTGAATTATGGATCCTAAAATGGATATTTAAAATCATATTATATGTAAGATTATGATCATAAATTAAATTAATGGGAAGTATACACACAAAAAAATGAAACTATGTGGTGAATACGGTGTATATCTCGTAGAAATTAAAGTCAAACTAGAAATATAATTACAATGATCATAGAGTTAGAGTGGAAATAAACCAATGGAATACTTCAGTTTCAAATATTTAAATACAGAAAAAATGAGTAAATACATTATAAGACTATCTGAGGTCATTTAACACATATTCATGTAATAATATAACCAATGTAGTATATGTTTAACTGAATGAATGGAAATTGTGTTTTGATTTCCGATACCATGATATTTTTTGGTCATGCTTGTCTGGTATATTCCAGAGTAATAATCTTATGTTAATTATTTAATTTCATCATAACCATATCCATGTATATTAATTATTTTATTTCACTAATTAAAATTTTATGTAAACATACTTAATCAATAATTTTTATGTACTACTTTTTTAACATATTCAGCTTTCATGTAAAAAACATAATTTGATTGACAGACTAAGTTCAATGAGTTTATTTTTCAAAAATCTAATGAATAAAAACCATAAAAAAATTGTTACATTTTTATATCAATAATAATTTTGAAATCATATAGTAAATATGGGGATGAAATATTATGCAATGTTACAATCTAGGGGACAATTTGTTGGTTGTACACATGAGTAACATTCCTATTTATGAATGATCACTAAAAAATTAAATATGTAAAACCTATTTTTAAAGAATAAAAATAGATCCCAAATACCATAATATATAATTACATACAATTATAAATATATATATATAATTCATGTGATGTGGTGAAGAAAATGGAGGACTCACATCTATTTGAAGAGGTGATAGTCCACATGTCCAGGAATGATGCTATCACTTTTTTAGCATGTGAAAATGATACATATAAATTGATATATTATATTCAAAAAAGATTATTATTTCATTAAATTCATATAATATTAATTTATATCACATATTTTTATTAAACCCATCCTTAATAAAATATATTTTATGTGGGAATGTATCACATCAACTTGAGGAGGTGGTAGTCCACATGTCTACAAGTTATGTTATTGTACTCCAAAATGGAAAGTATGAAGTTATGTAACATATAAAATATTTTAAGTATCAATACATCATAAATTTAACATATATCATAAATAAAATAATTCTATAATTAGTCCCATACTTCATAGGTGGTAATGGAAGATCAAACCACTTCGGTTCATGAGATGGTAGATCACCATACACATGAATGATCATTTTTTATCACATTGGATGGACACATGTATAGGTTATGAGAACAAATATAACAACATATTAGTATATTTAATATACTGGGATAATTATATAATCATATAATAATATGAATTCAAGGGGTTAATAATGAAATAAAACAAAAGTGATTGTAGAAAAATGATATCTCTTCATTAAGTAATTTTTCATTTTGCAACCAAATAATTCAATTAATTACATTCTACACCATGATATTCTTCTAGTATTTGAGATTTGTTTCTTGAGAGGTCTGAATATGTGGGGAGAGTGTGTGCCTTTATATTGTTGAGTGGTAGTTGAATTACTGTAAATACAAAAAGTTAAACACTATTAGAGATATATCATAAATATATTGCTTCCAATAAAAATCCAAATTATATCTATGAAATGGAAAACTCTAATATTTCACTTAAAATGGGTATTGGGAATTTTTTTTGGTTGGTTTTACTTTTATGATTAATGTTTAACTACTATGTGAAATCTTTTCTACCTTAATGTATATAATTATTTGTAATTACATTCTCTATATTTATGGGTACAGAAATAACATACCATAATATATATTATAAATTATTCAGATTCCAAATATAGAAACCTTTTTTTCAAATTACAGTAATAGTTGTGGCTGAAATCATATTATAATTAATCTTGTAAACCGGACCAGAAAATATGTATTTAATTGGAAAAGTTCAAATTTTTGAAATATTTATATATCCAATTACAATGTGATATTGATTAAAATAATCTAAATTCGATTTATTGATTTATTATTTATGTAATACAATTTTAATCACAATTTATATATAATTTAACTATATAATTACATTAGAGAAAAAGTTATTTTCAATTAATATTCAATATTATTAAATATTCATCAAAATATAAATGATCTCAATAGAATTCCCAAAATTAATCCAAATTAATTTTTGGTGACAAAATTTAAAAAAATTAGTTTATTAATATTTTTTAAAAAAAATTATTTTTAATTCAATTATTCTATAATATGTTCTAAAAACTAACACTAAAAAATATTCAACATTTTATGCTTATAATTTGATTTATTGTTATCATAACCCTATGAAACCTTATAAATGAATTTCAAAAAATTTATTTAAATATATAATATTTAAATTTCTTTAATATATCTCAATAATATTTAATAGTTTAATCTATCAATATAAATGGAAAATCTGATATTAAAAATATTTTTTCCTAAAAACGTATCCTTTCAATTCAATTGATCTTAAATTTAATTTATAATTAATTTCTAATGAATGGATATATTTTATAGACATGTGTAAAGATTAATTTTATAATTTACTTAAATTCATTCATTCCTCATATTCCAATAGATATGTGATATGTATCGTATATATATATTAATAGTATATTATGTTCTTGTATTAATTAGGATAATATGTGACATATGTCATCAAATTAGCTTGATGATGCATGAAACACAACATAAAATCATTTCTGCGTGTGATGTAAGAAAAACATTATATTTGCAACACAATATGAAAAAATTATTTTAAATAATTTTGAAGAATATATTTTCTATTATCTTAGTATGTTACATCCTAACCCATTATAAAATCAATTTCTCCATCAAAATACGACATAGTCATAAAATTATTATCATTTCAATAATTACATCATTAAATCACACATCATACAATTGTTTTATTAAAACAACCTCAAAATATTGGAATGTGGGAAACATAATGGTCACCTGATGATACTCATAACTAATATTCCACATAGGGATAATATTGATGGAAAATTTAAAAGGTTAATTTGTAAGGAATAAAAAATTTCAATGGAGTAATATATATTTATAGAGAACATAGTTAAGATGAATTCAGTAAAAAACCCACAATCTAAATTGGTTTTTAAAAGTTCATTGATATCATTATAAAAATGGTAATAATAAATTTTATATAATGATCAATTTTGAAAGGTAAACTTTCTCCATCACTATATATAGATATAATATGGAGTATAATTACATATTGAGTAAAATTTCATCCTTTTACAAGTTTAAACAGTAATATTATCTTTTCTATAATTGATGAGTAATCAAAGTGAATTTTAAATTCTTAGAAAAATAAAATAATACTTTAAAAACTATATAATAATATAATGTATTTCCAACTTATTTCAACTGTCATTAGAAGTTAATTAAAGTCAAAATGGGTAGTACATGCTATGATAATTAAAAAAATTATTATAAATTAATGTGATACACTAATATTCTAATTTCAAACATAATTCCCAATATTCATACTATATTATCCCATAAATTTCTTTCCTTAAAATTCATCAAAAATTTCATCACTAAGTTCAATAACCAATGGATATAAAGATTAAATCATATATTATTATTAGATATATCAACCCTCATTCCTAAAATAAAATCCAATATTTTTCCAAAATAAAAATAATCATTACTTGAAAAACATTTAGGATGAAAAAGTTATTATGTTGGCCTGTGGAATTGTGTGAAAAACTTATCATCCTTAGGTCATGGGTTTTAGACCCACATTTTAGCCTGATGTGATGGGTTCTCACCCAGTATATGGGTTTTCATTTTATATTAATTCCTGAAAAATAAATTCTTCTAAAAACATTTCATGTTGATCCTAGCGGTTACAAATTTATCATCCCAATAATATATCTCGACACAATCGTTGATAACCTTAAAAATTTTCATATTGAAATCGTTAATTTTGTTTTCTTAATAAATTGAAAATATATTATATCTTTAGGTTATATTCGTATGAATATATCCAAAAAATTTATAATATCCTGATGTGATGATAAACAAATCACCAATGCTATCTAAACCTACCTTTTACATCACTTATAATATCCCAGAAACCACACCTCCAAATCCAATGATAAAATCCCTAAATCATAAATAACTAAATGTGATGCCTATAGTTGTGAAATTATTTGATCCATAAAAAAATTACAACCTCCAAAGGAAAACATGTAACACTTACATTCTAGAGAACCTTTTTAGTTAATCATTTTATTGATTTAGAAATACTTTTTCATAAATAAACCACATGACATTAAATAATATTTTATCCCTCTTAACCCAAAATTTCTTTATCTCATTAATACATCATCTTCATCTATATGAAATAAATTCTATAACTAAATCATTCAAAATAATTTCATTAAAACATAATGAAAAAGAATCACAAGAATAGGGATATCTAATTATTATTAAGGGAAAATTTAATAATTGAAAAATAATCACCCATGTGAACATAAGAGGATTATTAGGGTATAAAGACAAAATCAAACATCTTGATTACTACATATTAATATTCAACCTATCAATACCTAGGACCTAAAACATTATAAATTTAAAGCGAATAAATAATTAGAATCAAAAATCATGATCTACGTGATATCAACCATGATTATTAGAATCATTATAAACTCATAATAATAAAAAAAAGTTATTATTGGAAACAAGGAGTTTCAAATTCATAAAACCCATTCAAATCCATTTCAAATCCATTTTAATATGAATAACTATATGAAAAAATTCCAAAATTATCATTACCCAATAAATTATATATATATAACATGATCACTCTGTCATATTTGTGACACCCCATGTTAATCTCTAATATGAGTTCATTTCCCTATTGATTCCACCCCATGTTATGATGTAAAAGGCTCTCCAAAAACAATTTGGGTCACCCCATAGTGGAAGATATTTATGTACCAAAACATGAATATAAATAAAAAACAGCCACTATTAATTTATAACTTGATAATCTCATGGAATAAACATGGGTTTAATGTCAATCCCGTTGAAACATTATTAACATGTGAATGATAAATCAGTTTCATAAAAGTCCCTATGAAATATAATTAACCCAAAGAAAACTTTTGGGGTCCTTAAAAATATTATTGAAACTAGGTTAACCCATGAACAATAAATGGTTTTTATAAAATTATATTCGAATCCAATTAACCCATGGAAAAAAATGGATATCAAGAAATATAATTGAAACATGATTAACCCTTGGAATAAAATGGGGTTAAAAAAAACTCTTTGATTCAATAATTATACATCATAGAATTAACAGGGATGGTATCAATAAAAATATATCCATATTGGTTGATATACAAAAGCATAGTATTTTCATGTTCATTTATGGAAATATAATTAAATAGATTATTAAATACATTTATGGGGAGAATAATCATTATACAATCCAATGTAGCTCATCCTAGATTGATAAATTATAATCAAATCCCAATGAATATTATAACATTAAATGAATTGGAATTTAATATTAATAATGACATTAATTATATAACATTTCAAAGGGGGAATATATACACATCATAAAATAAGATAGGTGTATATCTTAACAAACCTCACAATGAAGGATAATTATGAAAAAAACTATTACTTATTTGGTAACATTGATAATGTGAACCCCAGGAAAGATAGATCGATAATTGGAAATATAAAACCCAAAATTTTAATGTATATAAATCCTAAAATTAATTAATGGGAAGTATAT
Organism: Viscum album; assembly: GCA_963277665.1. Classification (NCBI taxonomy): domain Eukaryota; kingdom Viridiplantae; phylum Streptophyta; class Magnoliopsida; order Santalales; family Viscaceae; genus Viscum; species Viscum album. The sequence continues at coordinate 196,200,386 of OY728123.1, read as the reverse complement.
GCACCATATAACAAAAATAAGTGGATAATATTCCATGTGTGTCATAAAAATATGTGAGACTACAAATCCCTATACAAAAATTGTATAATTAGAGTGGGAATAAATAAATGAAATAATATTTTCTGAAATATTTAATTCCACGAAATAATATTGTGAATAAAAAATTATTAAATAATTACTCATTTCAAACATATTAATGGGATAAAAAAACCCAAGATATTTATGTTTATCAATATTAGTGGAAAATGAGTTGTGAAATCTCTTACATTCAGTCCGATTTGTCATACATGTCTTCTATATTCCTAATTAATAAACTGATGTTTATTATTTAAATACCTTATAAAAATAAAAAAATTTATTTCTAATCTTATTACACTTATAAATATGTTATATAAAATTATTTAACAGTTAAATTTTTTATCAGATATTTTGACCATATTCTACTTTTTTTTCAATACTGAAAATGATTAGATAATTATGGTTCAAGGATCCATTATTTAAACATATATTGAATAATAACCATTTATTAATTATAACTTTTTAACATAGATTATTAATTTAAATTCATATATTGTAGATGATTGTGGAAAATGAACCAATTTTATGATCATGGAGACTGCAGGTCATATAAACACCTGAGTAACATTCCAATTTCCCAAAGATTAGTATTTCAATAAGTTGTGTAGAATTTATAATTACATAATTATAATTATATAAAAATATCATATTATTTAATTATATATACTTTTATTTATAATTATTGTAATGAGGTGATGAAAATTGAGGAACCACATTGCTTCAACGTGGTGGTAGTCCACACATCCAAGAACGACGTTATCACATTATCTGTGTTTGAAAATATAAGAAAGAATGTGATATATTATATTTTAAATGTAAATTATGCATTTAATATCATATATATGTCCATTAAATCAAATTTTTTTATTAAAATAATCCATAATATGTTACATATAGATTTGAAAACATATCACATCACTTTGATGTCCCAGTAGTCTATGCATCTGCAAAATAATGTTATCATATTCCAAGAAAATAAAATTAAGGAATTCATGTGTTGTATAAAAATTATAGAATAATTAATAAATCATTAATATCGCAGATATCATTAAAATATTATTTCCATAATTATTCACAAACTGGAGATATGGTAAGGGGAGAACGATTGACAACACTTCATGAAGTAGTAGCACACCGTACACTGAAATGATTATTGTGTATCCCATTTGATTGATTTTTATATATATATTGTTTCAATCAATAAAATATAAAAATATAATTATAATTATTACACTATGGTTCTTCAACAATAATGTAATAATATATATTTAATTTGTGAAGAAATTAGAAAAAAATAGCGCTCGTTAGAGAATGTCTCCTCTTATTTGGGTAACTCTTTATAGTTTGAAAAAAAAGACTCTCATGGTTTACTTTCATCCCAATTTTAGGAATATATCATTTGAGTAGGGATGTTTTGAGATTACTTTTTCAGTATTTGTATGATCCAGTGGCCATGATATGTGTTAGTATGTGGGGAGAGTGAATTTCATTTGTAGTTGAGGGGGAGTGGAATTCTTTATAATACCAAAAGTTAGAAATTATTTGGAGGACTTACATATAACATTTTCCCCCAATTATGATCCCAATTTTAGAAATGATATTAATTGGTTGAATAATATACAATAATTCTATTCTGGTCATGTTTCTAGGTCATTCTAAATCATAAGATTAAGGATTCACCACTAAATAAACTCATTTTTACATTAATAATTATAACTATTATTAATTTATTCCACTAATTATTATTTTCCAAAAATAAGTTGACCATACTAGAAATTAGGATTATTTTGAATCAATTTTTTGAATCAATTTTTCCAATTTCCAAGAAGATAAATAGTATAATTTAATTTAAAAATAATCCTACATTTGGGACCATAGTACAGTTTTTGATGAAATATTTTCAAAAGATTGAAATATTTTTATATTATATATAATTGTAAAATTGAATAAAATTGCCTTCATTGGTGTTATATAATTTTAATTGAACTAATTATACATTAAAAACAAATTAAAATATTAATTAACTATAAAATTAAATTATATGAAAATCTATCAGTCAATAATAAGTATTTATTATTTACTGTTTATTAAAATGTCAATGTTCTTAGAAAAATACCAAGAAATATCCCAAATTAATTTATGATACTTTTATTTAAAAAGTTAAGTTTCTTTTGATAAATATAATTAATAAAATAGTCAAAATTTATTTTTAAAACATTTCAACCATTACAAGTTAGTGAAACTATCTTTATAAAATATACATCTCTATATGCATAAAATTGGATTTATTCTTATCTTACAACTAATAAACATAGTGGATGAATTTAAAAACACATTATTATATATATATATATAAGATAAATGACATTAATAAATTCAATTAATAGTCATTAGTTTTATTTATTAATATAAAATTCTATTCTTGTAATAAAATATTATTTATCATAAAAAACATTATATTCAATGCATCATTATTTTCATTTCAAATTAATTTATAACAAATGAATTCAACATAGAAAATGATGTCAAATGTAATTTCCAAATTTATTTGATCTTAATAATAATTGACTTCCCAATGGGTAGTGATAACTATCATTATAATATTAAAATTATATTGTTTTCTATTATGAGATAGACTTGTTTGTTAAAGAAGTCATCAAAGGAACTCGATGTTTTATGAAACATAAGCTAAAATTGGTGTTTGATGTGATACCTTATAAAATATGTATTAAAATTAATAAAATATATTATATAAATTAAATTAATTATAATGAATACATTTCATAATATCCAAGGATGTTATATACTACCCCACATAAAATTAATTTATCCCTCGAAATTAGTCTTTGATATCAATGGATTAACATTTCAAAAATTCAGTCATAAAAACCCACATCATTATAAGGGGTACTAAAAAATCCTCATAAATTTATATAGTTGAAAACATAATTGTTACTTCATTATTTATATATCTATTATTCCACATTGGGAGAAAATAGGAGAAAAATGTAAAATATTTTTTGGGAAGGAAAAAAATTCCCATGGTCTATTGAATTGTGATAGCGAATGTGATCGAGAGGAAGTCAATGAATAAAAAGAAAAAACCAAAAATTTGTCGAAATGGTTACTGAAATAACAAGAAACATGGTAATATTTTATCATTTTATTCCACCCTCCTTTGTTCTAAAGGTGAATATTTTATTTCACTATCTAGAGTGAGAGAATATGGATGTATATATACATGTTGAGTAGAATTTCATCCATTTTCCAGTTTACACAACAATATCATATTTTCTCCAAATAGTGAATATTAATGATTACTGTTTAGTTCCTAGGAATCTAAAATCATATTTTAAAAACAAAATAATCATAAATGATATTTTCAGGATAATCTACATCGCATTAGGCTTTAACCATGTAAGATCCTGTTCATTTTTGTAGATGTCTTGAGATATTTTTATGTAATATTTTTTTATTTTAGTATACTTTTTTATGGATTATTTCATGTGGATTTTTTGGGAGAAATTTGAAAACTTTTGGAAGGAGATGTGGAATTGTATAATTTTTTCCTTATTTTCCAAAATTGTGTGCCCGAGCATAGAAAACCTTGTATACCGAAACAAAGGGGATTCACATGGGTGATGTATAGTTTATCAAACCATAAACCTGGATATGAGGAAATCTCCCCCCCCCACCTGAATAATTTCATAGATACTTTTCTTGGTTTTGAAATTCGTGTTCCCCTAGCCAACAAATTGTGCATGTGTTTTTAATTAACATGAAAAAAGGATTTAAAATTCCATGTATCCTTGAAGCTCCTCCAAGTTAACCCTTACTCATACTGCCTTATTTTATCTAATTTTTTGAGTCTCCCTAATGGATTCTATGTCTTCCTAGACTATATTGGTGTGAAATTTATGGGAATATTGATGATTTTTCCCCTCCTAGTATGATTTTATCATCCTGTGTAGTTTCTTTCTTTGTTCCCACATATCCCTCATCATTTAGAGTGTCATTGTTTTATATTTTTAAAGTTAGATCATGGTTTTTTGGATCTAGATCAATTATTATTGTATCATGATTGGTTGATATTGGATTTTAGTTTTCTGTTATAGACTTTATTATTCACCATCATTCTATTTCAAATTAGGTATTTCCATTTGAGAGTGTTTCTTTATTAATTTAGGTGGGTTCTGTATTATTCATATCACATTCCCTTGATTTCACTTATGTGTATGTAATGGTTTAATTTTTATTGGAATATTATAAATTTCAATTCAAAAAATTTAATTATTTAATTAATTTGGTAAACTAATTAATTAAGGGGTCATGTAATTCAAGATATTGGGATTATGAATTTAATTATAAATTATTTAATTAATTATGTGTTGTTAGTATTTTGAAATTAGAACATATTGTTGATTTAATAAAGGGATATTGTAATTGTGTAATATTATTAATAAATAGTTTAATTAATTAATAGAGATATTTGAGATTGTGAATTTTATTGTTGTGATTCTTTATTTTTTGAATTGTTTAATGACATATTCTGGAACATGTGATATATGTTATTGATTGATATATGAATGTGGGACATGAAATGATGCTCCAAATACCCATGGGGTACTAGAAATGAGTTTGTTGGACAAAAAGAATACATGAAAATTGTATAGGACATGGACTGATTGTCTAGAAACCCATTAGGTGTAGGATAGGTTACTATTTTGAAGATACTAATATGGTTCTTAACATGATGATTTATGCCAAATAAATTTTATTTAGACTATAGTTCTAGTTATAAATTTTATAATTTCAAAATTCAATGGACAATAAAACCCCCATTTCATAATGAATTTTTAATTAAATATGTGATATGGTTCATACTCTTGCATGAGCCGAAGAATGTATTATGCTTTGGGTGTATTAGGGAATCCATTAGATTATGGGGTCAAAAAAGGATAATTTAATAAATGTAATTAATTTACTCTAATAATTGAATTTTCTTCATTATAAAAAAACACACTATATTTTATTTTGTATTTGTTTTAGAATCACATGGTGGTGGCCAACTGATTTGTACACACATCTGACTCTGTTATTCTAATATCTACTATAATAGACTAAATGATTATAGTCCATGGTAAGGGAAAAGTCCCTATTATAGGTGACTGGTTTGCGATGAATCATGGATGAGGGTACTAGATGATGTTTGGGAACATCTTGTTATTTTTCAGTGTCTTTAATTTTGGGTTTTCATTATGAAACATGCCATATGCTTTGGCATGGCATATCTATTTTTCAGTTTTGATAAATTATTCCCAGTTTTGAATATCTTTTGGAACTTATTTGGTATATTTTTTGTTATATCATTGGTTATTCTCATTTATTTATATTCTTTAATTATTTAATAAATAAGGTATAATATCTCCATGATCAATATTTACCTTCATTTATAGTGAGTATCATCTATCATATGTTGTAGCGTGCTTGAGTTCAAGTAGTAGTCTGGCATGGTACATTAGTTAGTGACAGCTTTATCAAGATGATTAGTATTATTATCATGGGAGTTTCTTTTCATTTCATTTTCTAATTTCATAATATTTGGGAAGGTATACAGTAGAACAGTATAGGTTGGGGCCTTGTTAAGATATCATGAATAGGATAGGTAACCCATATATGAGGGTAAAATAAAAGTACCAATGGTGGGTTTGTTTTTATTGATGTGTTTTGTTTTAGTAGTGGTTATATATCCTAGAGTGATGCACTTGTTGTGTGATGTGTATATTATTATTATATTATACATGTGGACCGAAAATTAATAATAGATGCTTATGCATTCATCCTTCACAGAAAATAGGTTAATTTTATTACGTTGATCAATTTTGGAATGAAAGGGTATATGGGTTTTGGGTATGTTGGTGAACATGAAATATTTTTCATAGGGTTAATGTTTTATTTGAAAAATGATACTATCATGAACATGAAAATTATATACATATGGTTAATGAGTAGCATAACCTTCTCATAGAAAATTTAATGAAAAAAGAAAATCACCAAAAATGTTCTAAGAGAGGAGAATTACAAAAATAGGTATGTAAATCAGTACAAAATTTCACCTATACAACACCAGAGTGGTAGTCTAGTATGAAAATGGACTAGATAAAACTGACCTCCATAATATATCTCATAGAATTAACATCACCGACCTGATTGGCCTCCCGATAAAACTGAGTTACATTCAAATAAATTGATTCATCATGATGAAGAAAAGAAATCTATGGTGATAACATCGTCCATTGTTCATTCATGGAGCGATATTTGAGAATTTTAAAAGCAATAGATGAAACTAATTCTATTCATAAAACATGCCTACCATAGTGGAAAATATACCTTATCAAATTTATCATATCCTACAGTTCCTGTTCGATTTTAAATCCATTTCCAATTAAATGAAATGAAAGAAATTTCCATTAACGAAGCCTTTATGGGTGAGAACAATGCTACAACAACTAGCAGGCCCAGGTGCACCATAGGACGCCCCATCAATATTGACCTTTAGCCAAACTGAGATCAGAGGTATATATTGGATTTATAACACAACTAGTGGTCTCTATTCCCTACCACGAACACCGCATGTCATCAAAATTTATCGATCAGAAACATTGTTATTCATTTTTCCTGTTTGAAGTTTAGAAGAAAGTCTGATCCTATGTTGAATATCCATGAAACTAGAATGAAATTAAGGTATGTGGATATTAAAAACCAAGTCATTCTATGAATTTTAGTTATATTATTAATCAGTAACAGACTCTACCAACATGAATGAATTCAAATTGTCACAACAATCAATGTTTCATATTGTTGTAAGTAGCTCCAATATGGACATAATGATGATGTGGAATCCAAATAAGTATTGGATTTCACTCCAATTTCTACGCATAAAATTACAATATACAAAGATAAAATGAAATTATTCCATTTTATTTAATGAAAAAAGTCCAGATTAAGCATAATTCAGCCCGGTGAGATGGAAGAGGCACTAAATAGGAAACCACTGCTTACAAATATTCTATACGAGAAAACAATTATCAAGGGAGAAAAATATATTAATTAAACTTATTACCCAAGATGAATACATGGTTATGTAGATCATTGATGTCTATAATAGACACTGGTGTTGTATTTACTGCCGAGAATTGGCATCCCATCTAAGTATTTACAGTCAACATAATCATACTCGGATACCTCTATATGAATATGAGTAGGAAATAGATCACGAATATTTTAGTTAACTAGTAACTCAATAATGGTGATAACCATCATGGTTAAAGGAATATCAATATTAGCACCTATATGTCGAAAATTCACAGGAGTTTCCAATAAATTTAATTGAGAGGTCCTATAGGCCAATCATTTTGAATGCTCCATAATAGAAAAATGAGGTGTCTTGAATGCTAGCCATACAGAAGAGGGAATATACCCAGCATAACCCTTATATATCCTATCAACAAATATGGTGACCATATATCTAGTGTGAAGTTGGTCATGGAGAGAATCATCCATGTGAATTTTTTTATCAAATTATCTTCAAAAATCCTCATGTCAATAATTCCCATTCCTCCAATATTCACAGGAGTAACAAAATCATTGTAGGAAACCATGACCAACTTCTTTTAATGAATCAAAAAATTTGAGATAAATTTTTTTATCATTCCCCTAAAATTAATTTCTAATTAACTAGACCATCTATATTATGAGAAAGTGTAAAAAATCAAGGAGGTGATAATATATATGAATAATAAAACCCTTCCTTTGTGGGACATAGTCATCCCTTTCTAATTTTCCCACCGATTAGTAATTTTGATGGAAATACTATATAATTACCATTATTTCACCGATCCACTGAAAAGGGGAATCCCAAGGTAAACGAAGGGAAATCCGCCTCTATTCACACATATTCTTCAAGATATCATATTTTTTATATCCACAATCACCCCCTCTCCAAACATAATAATAGAATTTTTCCAGCTGATAACCTGACCAGCAATATCTTCATTGTTTGAAACAATTATCTGGATGAAAGAAATGGTATCTCTATTAGCCATAAAAAATGTAAAATATCATCAGCATAATAAAATTGTGAGGGTGATATGATGTCCCTCCCAACTCTCATCCACAGATACAAGCCAATATTTATAGAATCGGTATGGCCCCAGCTCAGATAGTCCTCATATATAAAAAATAAATATCCTGATATATGGTCACCATGCCCAACTCTTCTTGAGAAATTGAAAAAACCGATTCGGTACCAATTAACCAGAATATAATGACTTCTACATTACAATATGGATCAAACCAAACCAATAATCCTCTGTGAGAACCCACAGTTTTTAGGATTGAAAAAATAAAATCCGATTTTTTTATATCAAAACAATTATACATATCAACCATAAATTCTTTATTGGTATCATTTTCCCTATTCTTCATGCTATTAACACATTTATAATTAGTTAATATGAAATTTTTTATGTTCCCCCCAAGGACAAACTCGAACTGATGGATATTGATAAGGCCCTCAACAATCTCACCCATCCCGTGAGCCAGGATTTAACAAATGACCAATGGTAAAAATTTTCCAATAGTGACATCTTTAAAATAATTAATATCCAGAACATTCAATTCCTTTGGTAATTAATGGAAGGAAATTCTAGTTTATCGCAAATGACATTGAAGAATGAGAAAAATACTCCCTCATTGAATTGATTACCTCAAGATGAACAATATACCAATAAAACATAATGAAATTATTGATGAATCCATCCGGACACACATCATAATCCATGTTTGAGGATAATTGAGCTTTATGTATTTCCACTTCTTTGGGGACCTTAGTAAGACAATTATTTTGTGTATCATCATTATTGTATTCAAATCATTTAATTTTTTTTTTCGAATTATCCACCTAATTATCTACGTATAAATTCTTAAAATAACATGTCACAAATATTTCTATATCATTATCTTAACTAAATATACTAGAATAAATTTGTAGAGAAGGGATGCTCTTTTTTAACTCCTTCTCTCTATGCATGCAATGATATAAATAAGAGTTCTTATCTCCATCCATCAGCCACATGATGTTGAACTGGTTATGAGAAATTATAACATAGAGACTCTAGAGGTTATCCAGCTTTGATGCCTCTTGTATCTCATCCAAAGAGGGCATATCCCAGGTAATTATATTTTTATGGCCAATAACCAGATGGGATTCAGCTCCATTGATGTTAATTTTTATGGAGTAAAATGATGCCTTACTCCATTCAATCAGTCTAGCCTTAACAATATTGATCTTTTTGTTTTAAATATGCATAAGGAGTCCCATACAAATAGTTTTCTAGGAATCCAATATAATTACCTTTAATCAAGGAATGACCGAAATGGAATTGTTAATCATGAATGGTATAGGAGATGATCATAATCTGTTGAAAAGATATCAATCAATATGGGGTTGTGATCAGAGTGAAATCTAGGAAGAGTTATTCCTGAAACTTCAAATGCATCATTCCTCGCATCCACTTGCACAAAACATTGGTCCAATTTACTTGTATGCCTCCCATTTTAAGTATTCCTTTTCCAAGTGTTATCATTTGGCCTCAAGAAACCATTAATATAACTAATAGAAATCAAACTTGTAAACATATTATCAGAGGTGGAATCCAGATTTCTCAAAAGGGATCTTCATCTTCTATATAAATTATAGTTATATACAAAAGCAATAGAAATAGGTATTCTATTAATACAACATTATTAGGTCACCGATGGATGGTCATTTTAGAAGGAATCAATCATGATGCGATAGTTCTTGAGAACCCACAAGGACATTGTGGTAGAATAAAATTGATTATTAGAAAAAAAAATGAGTAACCTAAGAAACTCTATTTGATATCCATTCATACCTCAAACATCATTCATGGTTCTACAGTACCAATTAACAATGGTATTTAGGTCATAATAATATGCCTGCAGGTTTTGATCTGGGGAGAGTTCCCAAGACCTTGTAAATTCTTGAAGATAGTCTTAATTGATAAACAGACCAACACTTAGTACTAGGCCAATCATAACCATGTGAAATGCCTTTATTAAAGGCTCAGTTTTCATTAGCCCATTTATTAGTAGAATATGATTTATAAATGTCCTACCCATATAAAGAATAATCTCTATCATCACTAGGAGATTATTTAATGCTAATAGAGGTGAAAATGTCGGCGGAATCAATTGGGGTTAAGAGTAGGCTAGAGAGTAATTTCATCCTAGAAGTATTTCATGATGGGACCTATGAAAAATCACCTAAAGTATGGACATCGTTTTCTTACAGACCTAGGGGCTCCTGTTCATATGAAGGACACTCAATAAAACACAACGTACTAGAACCCATGACATTACCTTGAGAGAGAAACTGCATAGGTAGTAGATTAGATGGAGGAGAAGCATCATTGTCTATAGACAATGTTATACCCAATAAATTATATTAAGGCACATAATCCTAATTTGGAGAAGAAATAATAACCTATGTAGATTCCATGAAAAATTTTATTGATATCTAGAACGTCTATATTGACCTGACCAGGTTCCAGTCTGGGAACCAAACTACTGAAAACAATATCATGCGGATTATAAGTCACTACAATGATATGGAAAATATTAGGATCATCCTAGGTATGACCAATTAAAACATTAACAATGAAATTATATTGAGTATCATTATAAATCAATTAATTTGGATTCATTTCAACATCTAAAGGATAATAATGTCAAAACATTGTGTCCACCCTTGTGGGCATGCATTTACTTTTTCATGGAAGGACCAAAACCGGAGGATAGTGCCACAACCATTTCAGAATTACTCCTACAACTAGCATCATCATTCCCCCTACCATTGAAATAGTTAAAAAACATGTTCTTATTATATTCAAAGACCATATGCCCAAAAAAGTGATATTTTAGATAGAAATGTTCTTCCATTAAGGAAAAATTTAATGTTTATTGTTGTCATATCATGTAGTGAAAAAAAACATCCTCTAATAATGTTTTCGACATCTTATCCTAAAAAAATCCTATAATAATGCCTCAAACATGGGTTGTCCATCTATATATCAAGCCTTATTGGATTACTGACAGAGGAAACAATATCCCAAAGGATTTTCGAATACCAGTAGAGAAAACTAAGATTAAAAACTCAGATCCAGACAAGGGAATAAGTTTACATGATAATACTAGGATAAAAATTATGATTATATTAATGAATGATGAGAAAACCTAGTTTCATAGGAACTGGTCCCAAACGCCAAGTGTGTCATTTGCGTTAATCTAAATGGAAAACAATGTGACAAAAACCACATCCCATTTTAGTTATCTTTCAATAAACAACATCATACATCTCAGTTATCCTACAAGTGAGTTTATTAAACATCCTTGGGTTTTCCCCTTTTGGGATCACAACACTTTTGATAATTGAGAATTTTCAAAACCTCTCCCACTATTCTAGAACACCATGATTTCCTGATAAATGAATAATATGACCCTTCAAGAGGTTTGTTTGGAGTTGTAGATATATACCTCCCTGATGACCCTTTTTTATAAGACAATAGGTGGAAATGAATGTAAATTCTCCCCTAGTAGTGGAACATGAGGCATTAGTAGTATCTATGGAGGGAGTCAGAGAGTAGATTTTAGAGAACATTACTCGTTTCATGAAATTCGTAGAAAGAGAACCTGAGAGAGTTGTGAAATTTTTTTATGTTATAGGGGAGATTCTATAGTGACCGTATCCTTATTCACATATAGTTACATGATTTTAATCATAATTAAACATAATATTACAAGCCATGGATCACAATGTATATTTTATTGTAGATTAGCTAGATATTTAATCATCATGAAAAATATATAAATATTTTTTATATAATTTTAATAATGTGTTATTTACTCCATTTGAGCCTTTATATAGGCATATGATATCATGGGGGACCACATGAAAATTTTATGAGCTAGAAATATTAGTATTTAAGTAAACATAAGAATAAATAATGGAACATGGGGTAGAAGAAATAACATACTGATATAATGGGGAATGTAACATGAATAAACATAGGGAATCCTAAAATATATCACATGGGACCACATAATAATGTAATATTCGTAACTTTGGACCAGTGTAAAACATGAATTTAGCATGATTCGTGGATTATTTCATATGGAAAAACATGTGCCAAGGACAATAATTAAAACCATTATGAATGGATAATGAGTCAAGGATAACTACAAAGACTATTTCACATGACGTCTCATGGGACTAAATGTTACCCAATTAATTATAGAGCTATCAAGGAATATCGGAGATAAAATACTCAGGGATATGTTTTTCTCATGAATAATCATATATAAGAATACAAACTTGAAGACAATGGTTACCCATGGAATTTATTTGCTATCACAATCATGTTAAAAGTCATATAAAAAGGGAATATCATAATGTTTTCCATGAAAGGATGAATTTAAATCATACATGGACATTAATAATGGAATATAGGAATAGATCATGATATGTGATGAGAATATAAAGTGAAAACATGTAATAAGAGTGTTTATGAAACCTTATATATAAAACATTTTAGAATATTTTCTGGGAAAATATTCATGTAATTTTAAAATGGAATGGAATAATATTTCATTTAAAACCAAAATTGAGCCAACATAGTTTTTCAAGATTAAATTAGTTATTTTATAAAAAATTATTTCATAAAAAATATTATTATGTGCTCTAGAAAATTGTTATGAAATCAAGATTTTCCTTTGAATCGGGTTTTCTTTTCAAGAAGATTTCAAAAGAGAATAATATTAAATCATTTATTACCATGAAAAAGATAGTTTATATGATCTGGATACATTATATTGGAATATATATTAAGAATTTATAATATTAAAATAAAAATGAAGGAGAGTTACCTTGGGAAAATACATAAAAAACGTAAACTAAAAGAAATATGGATTTGTGGAAAAGATCCCATACCTTATATACAAAACAATTCATCACATGATTTTGATTTCCTGAATAATCAAATTTTATCCATTAATTTACTTATACAAAAAAAATTTCTTGAACATAACTCCTTATAGTTTTTTTAAGCTCATTTATATTCTTTTTCATCAGTTATATATTTTACTTTCATTGTTATGGGAGTGTTTATTTTTTATTTTTTCATTATTGGTTCACATATATATTAGTATGGATGTTCATATAGATTGGGTAACATACTATATTATTGAAATTAAATGTTTTTTATAAAAAAACATAATTTTAATTGGTCTTATATACCTTCATTATTTTTGTATTTGATGATGAATCATTAGGTTACAAGTTAATGAAAATCATTTTAATTAATTATAGTGGGTTTTCAATCACAACGAACTCGTTTTATTCTATTACTTATTATCATTTAAATATAACATTTCTAGAACCTAACATAAGATATAAAACATATATTATAATCTACTTCAATCATAAACATGGTTTTATAATAATCCATGAAGAATGTAATAGGAATTTAAAACCCATCAGCCTTGAATTTTTTAAGTTAACACAATATGGACGATGTGTTCAATTAAAAAAATAAAAAAAAGAATAAATGATATATTTTTTCATAAAAATAATTAAATTCCAATATATGTATTATAATGGATTTATCATGAAAATTTAGATGTTGGTATGTTAATAGATAATAAGAAAAGTAATAACATGACATGAAAAACTGAAAAAAAAAGAGGGATTTACCTCTCCATGTTCCCCTCCATGGGAGCATCCTTAAGGTAATGGTTTTGGTAATTTGAAAAGTTAATATCTCCTTGAAGTGGGTGAGAGATTTGGGAATATATTTTAGTATAATTTGGTAAATTTTCTAATCTTGATATGTTTGAGCAGAAGAGGTGGTGTGGGCGGCATTTATATTCGAGGAGAGGGGTGTTTTCTCATTATTTTATTAATTATATTAATATTCTTTTTCCTGAAAATAAATAGTGAGGATTTTTGTGAGTAAATAAAGTAATTATTTATTATGACATCGAACCAAATGTCACTTAATTTATCCATGACTCGTACATGACTCAAAAATTTATTAATTTACAAATATTGTAAATAACCTTATTTCGTTGTTCATAAATAATTCAAGTATATCAGATAATTTTAAAAAATTATCATAAAACTTTTTCATTGTTTGGAATTAAAAAATGAACCAATTGTATGGAAATAATTTTATAATTATGGGAAATTAAATTTTTATCTAAAATCATCATTTAATGGAAAAATACATTTTTTATATTTTTTACATATTTAATAACACAATTTTATATTATATAATGTCCCATAAAGTAATATTCAAATCATTAGAAAAGATAAAAATAATTAAGAAATATAGTTTATGAAAATAATGTTTCTTTTAAATTATTAAACAAATCATAAAATTTTAATTAAAAATTCATGACTTATAAAAATACCCACACCTAATTAGTAATTTTAAACACATTTAATTACATATACTCTGATATAATTATTTAATACTTCCATTTATAATATGCCTAATTTTTTTATACTTTAAAATGTGAGGTGACTAATCATTTGGCCAATTTCCTATTCATAATGGCAATATTACTATTCCAATTTTCATGTTACTATATCATCGATATATTATCCTTAACTTCTAGAAACTCCTATTATTTTATTGATTCGTTACTTATAATGTTTATATTATGTTATTAATGTGATTTTTATGTGATTTATACTATATAAAATAAATTTAAATTTGTAATTTTCCTTGAAATAATTTTTAATAATCACATTCTTCCCCACTAATGAAATACCATGCTCAATGTTTTTTACACTCTGGGGAAAACAGGTGGGGGTACTTCTCCTTAATCATATCATCTACTTACCTTGTTGCCTAATTTCACTTATGGTTCAACCATTTTACATTGACAAAGTGATTGGTCTTTTTGTGTAGAACATTATCTCTATGATCCAAGATCATCACTGGTTGCTTCTCATAGGAGATATCATTCTCTAACTACATAACATCTAAATTGAGTACCTGTGATGGATTTGGTATGTATATCCTTATGAGTGATATATGGGAAAAAAATCATGTACTTTTCACATCGTAGGTGGAAGTGCTAGTGAATATGGCACATATCTTTAATGATCAAGGATCTAGAAGGGGTCGATGTACCTAGGATATAACTTTCTTTTCATTCCAAATCTCGTGATCATCTTCTATAGAGATGTACAGAGTAATACCATGTCTCCCACATTAAACACAAGGTATCATCTAAAATTGTCTACATAACCCCTTTTTGGACATTATGTATCCTTGATGTCATGCTGAATATATTTCACCTTTTCCATCATTTCTTCTTAAATTTAATGTACAAGAATATTAAATTAATCACCATCATCCCTACGTGTTGGTGTTCAATATATTTTACCATAAAAACATTATTTGGTGATAATTAGATTTTTGAGTGGAAACTATTTTTGTAGGAGAATATAATTAGTTATGGATGTTGGTCCCATCATCAATTTAATTCGATAAAACATTCACTCAACATGTCTTCTACTATCTAAATAGTCCACTCAGATTGGCCCTCAGTTTAAGGATGATATAATGTCATGATGTTTAGATCAATGCTTAGATCTTGTTGTAGACTTTACCAGAGCATGAAGGCGAATATCATATCCCGATCAGATACAATCAAAAGTGGAACTCCATGCATGCTTGACACATCATTGGTTTATATCCTTGTATGTTGATAAGTTGACAATTCGTCTCAAATTTTGATAAAGTGATATGTCATTTTATGAAAATTCACTAAAATCCATAGAAAATTATTTCCACTTGATGTATTTGGATATCCAGTGAAATAGCCTAGGGTAATGTTCTCCCACTACCATATCTTTATGGCTAGTGGTTAAATCATCCCCTGAGACATTTTTATTTCATCATTCACTTCCAAACATACTAGTCACTTTGATGAATATTCATTGCTCTTCCTATTCATATTTCCCAACCATTAGTTCTCTCAGAGATCTCGTTACATCTTTGTTATATTTGGGTGTATAGAGAAGGATGATCTTTCTACGTCATTTATAATACACTTCATTATATCAGGATTAGATGGTACACATTATCATTATCAAAATTTTAAAACTCCTTCCTAATCAATTTTAAACTATGATGATATCCCTTTAATCATAAATTCTACCTTCTTCTATATTTAAACATCATTTCTTTGAGAATAATTTATTTTCATCACTAAGGATGGTTGAGAAATCATTTGAGAAAGGATTGAAGATGTACCTTACTTATTCATTCTCAAGTGAATCTTTTTTAAATAAATGAATTGGATCATTCTCAATCCTCATTAATTATAAATATGTATGGTCATTAAAACATTGAACATCATCCACCTTGATTGAAACACCAGGGTTAGAGTGGATTGAGCATTAATAATCCTTACTGAGCTCTAACCATCTTCACTAGTTCATGTTATTCTCCTTCTGGGTGAATATATATTTTTGACTCATGGGATTATTATAGATCTCACACATCTCCTCATATTGATAATTCGACCTAATAATCAATGCAAATATCACATATTCAAACTCCTAATCATGTCTGGGATAGTATTACACATGAATTTTCAAATTCTATGAGGTGTTGGATATCACATTATCATTTTCATCACTACACAAAAAATATACTTATCTTAATCATTACTATACACCACAATTTGTTCCCCGCTCTTTAGAAGTGTTTGTACTTGTGCAGTGATAAAATTATTCTTTATCTCTTTGAATATGACATCATAATCAGTGGTCTAGAAAAACTTCACTCCATCCTTATTCAAATTGGTTAGTGGGCTCGAAAATAATGATAATTCATTCAAAATTCATTGTTAATACACAACCTAACAATGGAATCTACATAATTCCATTACAGATATTTTACTAGGACACTCTTCGATTTAAGTTGTCTTGAATGCATCCATATATATTATGTTGATAGAGATAACATGCCCCAATAGTTATAAATCCTTCATCTTTGACACACATTTACTGTAACCTGAATAATGTTTCTCCCATCGTAATTTCTTTAGTACATTATTCAAATACACCAAAAACACCTTCTTTTTTCATGGAGTATATAATATTATCATCAATATATACTACCAAAAAAATTTCATGATAATCTATACAGACTCCATTAATTAAATCCATTAAAATTATATAGAATTAGTGTTTCCAAAGGATATCACTATGAACTCAGTGTGTATTACCAGTTTGGAAATAATGTCATGGGAATATCGTCCTTTCCCACCTTTAATTAGTGAAATTGATACCAATGTTACACCTTATATAAATAACAGGACCCACATAAATGATCAAACACGTCTTCTATCCATGGAAGGGGATATATATATTCCTTATCATGATTTTGTTGAGTGAATGATAATCATTGAAGAGGTTCATTGACCCAACATTCTTCTTGAAAAGATGGACTGGTTCACCCCATGGTGAAACACTCATGCATATAAATCCCTTTTCAGGAGGATTTTTATTATTTAGTTCTTCCTGCTCAATGGTAACCATTCTAGAAGGTGTATTTTGATATAAGAAGAGATCTAGGAATAAGTTCATTTTAGAACTCAACATCTCCTTTAGGAGGAAGAATAAGAAACTCTTCAAGGAACACATCTATGTAATCCCTAACAATGGGAATTTCATTGAGAATGATTTTCTCCATTCCCTCAATTATTTGATCTAGATATGATTTCTCATAAAGAATTAATACCCACAATAAAGGCAGTGATTCTAAATGACATTCATCCTTTTCCTTACAATTGTATAGAATTAGATTTTTCTTCAGTGTGTGAAGTTTAATCTACCCTCCCTGACAGTCGAGGATAGATTTATATAATGACACATCATCCATGCCCAATATTGCATCAAACTCCATGAAATGGTTTTTGAAAATATTTTATGAGAGTTTCAGTTCACAACCATTTACTTGGGAGGAGTTATATAATTTGGAATCCTTAATTCCAAATGTTCTATTCAAACATTTAACATAATATCTATTTAATGAGTTGGTGTTTTAATATTTATACTAACCATGGAATTTATGAATTAAAGTGTTTAACTAGAATAAAATAGTACAATTAGTATTATAGAATGAATAATCAACGTACCTTTCACAACATCATTTTTGGCTCCACCTTAGAAGAATTGATAGCATATTCCATTCCTTGCTGCCTTGCATGTTGTTGTTGTTGTTGATTTCCTCTAACAACCCATGGATTAGTTAAATGGTTCACATAATTCCAAGGTTCCATGAACTTGAAACACTCAATAACAAGTATGGTGTTGATGTGAACATTCCCTTTTTCATCCAAATAATTGGAATTATTCATATCCCTTTAGTTGTTATTATCTTGATTACCTATTCTTCCAAATTAAATCATTTTGTGGTTCTATTTTAATAGTTCCCTAGATAATTTTCTCAAATTTTGACATGTGGGTTATTCGAATTTAATTACATCGTGGGTTTTATTTTCTCATCCAAATAGAATAGAATACATTTTCCACTTTTTATCACTGGTACCATGAGACCATTGAGAGTATCTAGTATCCATTTCATCCTTAATGAAATAATGAATAATATCATCTTAACTATCAATGTATTAAGTCTCCAACACATTTCATAGACAAATATTCATTATACTAAATGATATATCTACATTTCTTTCATTGTTTTTGACAAGTCCATAAGCATATCTTGTAATTCTTGTGATGTTTTATAGAATTTTACGATAGACATGTCTCCCTTCATCTTAAGTATGAGGAATTAACTTTCTATATTTTGATGGAGGATTTGAGGAAATATTAATTATAAAATATATTCATGAAATATTACCATTCCATGGAATGAATTTTCACATTCAAATTAATGTTTTTTTAATGTGCACCATAGTTATGCTTTCCCATTAAAACTATAGATTTTCAGCACAAATTTCACTTACTCTAAGAACTAAATGATAGATAATATATGTTCAATGGAGTTAAACAACAATTCCATGAAGCGGGGATTAGAATATCCACATAAAATGGGAGGTATTTATACTTGACGAATTTGAGGACATATTTCTCTCTCAATGGAGAAGGAGGTAATTCAACATGATTCATGTTATTATTCATTACTTGATCCAATTGATCTTGTTTAGTCATGATATTTTGAGCACCCATTCCAATATTATTTTGAATATCATTATAAAAATCGTCACATTTCATATCACATTGATTTTTGGAATGACTTGTTGTAATCATAGCCACATACTATGACAAATAAATTACAATTTTGGGGCTGTAATAATTATCTAATAAGAATAATACCAGGAAACATTGAACAAAAAAGCTAAATATTTAAAGGAAAAATGTATAATTTTTTTTGATTCCCATAGTTTCAATATAGTTTTTCCACTATCAATATCCTATCATATATTCTTATTATTGTTATTTTAATCCAATAATAATTGTTCATAATGAGCTTTTGAATGTTTCAAATCATTTGTCCTGGGAGTTCCAAACCATGTGCATAGTAAGGAATGCTGTCATGTACTAGTTTATCCTAATTCTAGCCCGGAACACCTTGTCATAGTTACTACTCATTTGTAGATTTATTCCAGAAACATGTACTCTTTTACTATAGTGACAACATTGTATTTTCTTGATATTCCACTTACACAAGGTTAACAAAAATTTAAGGATATTTTATATTATTTATTATTATCCATAGTTTTCCTACTAAAGTCGTCTATTCAATGTCTCCAAAAATAATTAGATCTTACTATGATCCCACTATAAAGACCCTACCCTTCGACACATATTATTACATGATTTTATTCATAATTAAACATAAAATTACAATCCAAGGACTGTAGGTTCGAGTTTCTTGGAGAGTAGGTACATAATTAAACATCATGAAACAAAAATATAATTATATATTATTAAATATATATTCAGATCTTAAATTCTTTTCGGACCTTATATTTTCAGAGGATGGCCAGGGGGAAGACATCAATAAAATAATGAGCTAAAAATACAATAATGAAATTAATTATTAGAATAAATCTATGAACATGGGTATGAAGGCCTAACATAATGATATAAAAAGGAATGTACCATGAATAAACATAAAAAATAATAACATATAAAACATTGGATCATATAATAATGGATTAATGGTAATGTGGAAGACACATAAAACATGAATTTAGCATTAGTTAATGATCGTAGTACATGGAGGACATGTCATGAATTTTTCATGTGTATCACGAGTCAAGGCTAACCACAAAGAACATTTCTTATATCGTATCATGAGACTAAACATTACCCAATGAAATGGAGTTATATCTAGGTGAACTCATCATAACATGATCATTAATATTTATTCAACATAAATAATCAAACATAATCAATCAAACAAAATCATAATGGTTACCCATTTAAGGAATTCGGTATCAAAATCATGTAATATGGTATATCAACATAGAATATCATGGTGTCAATGAATTGATGGATTTAAAAAATAAATGGAAATTATGATGATAATATAGGAATATATCCAGTTAATTTATTTTATACATAAGTAAAAACATGTTGAAAGAGTGTTTACGAATGTTCAGAAATAAATCATTTTTGACCATTTTAAGATAAAACATTCAAGATTCATTATAATGGAAAATAAATTATTTTTCATTTAATACCAAAAATGAACCATGGAAATTTTTCATTATAAAATTTGTTTCTTTATAAAAATACTATTTTCTTTATCATAATTATTATGTTCTCTTAAAATTCGATATGACATCATGATGTTCCCCTGATTTGACATTTCTTTTCAGGACGTTTTGTTAAGGGAACCTTCTTAAAACATGTATTATCCCATAAAAGAATGATTATGTGGAATGTATAAATGATTTTGGAATATATAAACGTAATTAAGTATATTAAAATAAAAATAAAGTAGTGTTTCATTAGGAAAATCGAGAGAAAACCTCACACGAAAGAAATATGGTGGTTAAGAAAGGATCCCATATAGTTTGTCCTAAATGGTCCTCCACATTATCTTAATGTACTGTATAATAAAATTAAATTCATTAATATACTAATCTATCAAATTTTATTTATGAATTATATGAATTATATTTTTATTAATATCATTTATGGGCTTCACTGTGTGTTATTGATTTTTATTTCCTCATTCGAGAGTGGACATTTTCTTTTATTTCATAACTGGTTCGCATGTATATGAATATGGAAGTTCATGTAGAATGAGTATAACTATAAATAATTAAACATATGTGTTCTCAATGAAAAAAAAGAATACTAATTGGTCTTATATATTATTATATTTCTTAATATGATTATAGATCATTTTCTAATATGTTGTTGGTAATCGTTTCGATTAATTTTAGCAGGTTTTTTATCTCAATGAACTCATTTTGTCCTATTATATATTATAATATAAATATAATTGTTCATAAACACTAAATATGATATAATAAATATATTATAATCTATTTCAACCAGAATAATGATTTCATGACGACCCATTAGAGAGATAATTGAAAATGAAAACCCATCATCATTGATTGTGATAAATTAACTCATTGTAGAGAATGTCTTCATTTTTTTAAATGAGAGAGGAAATAATTAAGGATGTATTATTCCATAAACATAAAAACATGAAATTATATTTATGATACTAGAGTTATAATTATATTTGGATGAGGGGAGGGTATGTGATGATAGAATAAGAACAAAAATATGAAATGAATGGAAAAGAAAAGAAAAGAAGAATTTTCCTCTTGAATTTCTCATTGTTGAGTGCCTCCTGAAGGAAAATGTTTTGTTATGTTGAGGATACCGAGAGATCCTAAACATTATATAGTGGATCAAGAAGTTATTTAGGCATAATTTTTGCAAGGCTCAAATCATGATAGGTTGGAGGGGAAGAGGAGGTGAGGGTGCTATTTATAGTGGAAGATATGGGTGTTCTCTCTTTAATTTATTCATTAGTTAAATATTTTTCACATGAACAGAAATATTGAGGATTATTACTACTAAATAAATTAAATAGTGATTGTATTTTCTAAACAATGGCCACTTATATTATCAATGACGCACGTATGATTAAAAAATTCATTTATTTACTTATTATAATTTATCAAATTTCACTATTTACAAAACATAGGTATTTTATAAAAATTACAAAAATAACCTTAAATATGTTTCAATGAGTATAATTAAAAATTATAACCCATTTTTTTAATATAATATTATAAATATGAGATCTCTATTTTTTTAATGAAAATCAACATTTACTAAATAAATATCGATTTATATGTTATAAAAAAATTTATAACTCTTTTAAAATTAAAATAAGGTCTCATTAAATTATCTTAAATCCATAATTATAAAATATATGATTTTATTAATACATTTTTTAAAAATAATTTTTCTTGTTCAATTATTAGATTAATGAAATAATTGTTATTAAATATATTTGACTTATAAAAATACCAACACTTATTTAGTAATTTTTAAAAATAATTAATTACTAATAGTATAATATAATTAAATCCTAATTTAATTTATGAAATACCAAGCTGTTATTTATACTTTCATATGTAAGGTGGCTTCATTTGGAAGGTTTTCTATTCATAAGGGTCATGTTACTATTTCAATGGTAAAATTACTATTTCATCAAAATATGTTCCTTAACATCAAGTAATCCCCCTCATTTCAATGCATATTCATTTAAAAAAATTTATTTTTTTAATTTGTTTTTATGTGATTTCAACTATATAAAATAATTATTTGAAGGGTTTTGTTATTGATAAAATATTGGGTCACTATGGTTCTAGTTGATGTACCCGACGTTATTTACTGGAAAGGGTGGATAAGTGTCATCAGAATTAAAGATGGTGTCTATAAAAACTATACATGACCACATAAAGCCTCATGTTTATAAGAGATTCTAATTAGCTTATAACATTATATGTGGTAAAGATAGCCATTGGTTAGACATCCAGATTTAGGATGGATAGTTGGTGAACATGGAGTGGAAGGACATCTATTAGAAATTATTGGAAGACATACACTCAAGAAAGAGATTTTGGATGATTTCATGTGATTGTACTAGGGGAGAATATCGATGATAGACTATGATGGATTCCTTACTATTTTATGTGATTCATATTAGTATTGGTTGTAGATGAGCCTACTGTGGAAATTATTTTTCATGACGGAATTTTCTATGAAATTATGTTCTATGAGAAAATATTCAAGGGAATAGTTTTTTAGAAGTGGTGGATAAATATCTACTATCTACGGGTAACATGATAGAGGCTTCTAGTGGTGGATATGTGGATCCAGTGGGATGGTCTTGAGGTATTTCTTCTGAGAGAAATAATTGTCACTATGAAAACATTTTCCATAGATATGGGAAGTGGAGTAGTCGGACCAAGGGATCAGTTACTCAATATCATACTCAGGTGATATATTAACAGTTTGGTGGGTTAGGACACTTTATTATACATTTTTCCAAACCACATGTAGATTTTTGAGTATATGAAATAATGGGTCATTTACAATGGTATTGCAAGAACCTACATCAAATGACTAGTTATTGAGAAGCTAGGAAGAAATTGGATATGAAAAAGGGATATTATTCCATATATCAATAATACAACTTGATTTATACTATCCACGGTGGAAGAGGTAATGGGAATGGATAATATAGAAATGAAGACTCATATTAGTTGAGTGGTGAATCATATGTGACTCAGATTGCATCACAAGGTAATGGGCATGAAAGTTATATGAAAATCATGCTACACAGTTTGATAGCATGGTTGGGAACTTGACTAAGATTTGTAAAATTCTGTTTGATTCATGATTAATTATTTCCTTATATTCTACTTACACTTCTCATTCATTTAATTCTAATTTTTTAATTATTTGAGCATGTGGGTTAAATTCATAGGTGTGTTGGTATCAATAGGTATACATTCGGGGTTACGGTCGGAAGACCTCTATTTTTGAAAGGTATTAATCTCGAGGGTGTGGAGTATAATTTTCTATTTTATATTTGTATCCTTTAAATGTGATGATTTGACCTAATTATTGGTATTTCCTATTTAGTAGCATACTTAGGCCACATTGATTTTTACAATAGGAGAGTGAAATTTACATTAGTACGGGGTGAAAAATATATAACTAGGGAGAGTGATATATTTAGGTCATCCTTGTAGGGATATTCTACAAGAAACTTGGGGTGCTTTCTACCCATGTTTCTATTTTGTTACTGGATAACATTGGTATAGAGCACGATTTCATTCTACCAATAGTGGACACGTTTAAGGATGTGTTCCCTAAACTCATATAAGGGGATACATCAGAGAGAGTTATAGAATTTAAAATTGAGATCATGCCAAGGGGTGATATAATTTCTATTCCATGATATATATTGAAACTGAAAAACCATCAAGAGATCAAGACTCAACTGGAATAATTTATTGATAATGGGTTTATATGACTATGTAAGTAATTATGGAGTTCGCTTGTTTGGTTTTCAATTAAGGATTCCAAGACATTGTACTTATTTTTCGACTACCAGAAGATGAAATAGATGGAAGACAAAAATTGGTATCATCATCCACGTATTGATGATCTGTTTAACAAGTTCAGGGGAGATTTTATTTCCACCATGATTAACATGAGATATGGGGAACATCGGTTGGCAGTATGATCTTCAGATATATCATAGAATTCTTTTATAAGAAGGTATGGTCTTCATGAGTTAGTTGTGATTCCATTTGGGATGATGAAAACTCCTATTGTTTTTATGGCCATGATGGATATAATATTTCACCCATTCCTGGATCCATTTGTGAGTGTATCTGTTGATGAAATATTGGTGTACTCTATGACTTAGGAATACCATTCAGAACATATTGAAATTGTTCTAAATACACAGAGAGAGCATCAGTAAAATTCCAATGTATATAACTATTAATTTTCTATTGATCGTGAAAACTTATTGGGTCACAAAATCATGGAATAAGTTGTGTTAGTGTGCCTAGAGAATTTTCAAGATGTTTTTTCTTGTGAGTATCCTAAAAATGTTTTTAATATCCATATATTACACTTATTATCGAGATATTATCAGAGATTCATTCATGATTTTTTTCGATTAAAATTAAACTTTTTGGATTGAGAAAGACGGGATCAGTGTTTAAAAGGTAGGATGAAAGAGATAATTCATTAAATGAGTTGAAATATATATTGAAATGACCACAATCCTTTATCACATTCTTTTTGAGGTGTACATGGAGTTCTATGACACTTATGGAATAGGGATTTGAGCAGTGTTGTTTCAAGAAGATATATTTTTGGCATATGGGTATCAGTAGTTGATTCCACATTAACTGAACTAACATATTAATGATGTTTAGTTGGTTCTTTTTGTTTATAATTTTATTTTTTATAGACATAACAAGATGTCTACTAAGTATTGGGATCAAAATACTTTGAGTTATATCCTTCTGTAGTGGTAATTGAATCTATGATAGTGGAGATTGGTTGATTGTATGATGTCATTCTACATTGTAATTTTTTATATTACTAGGAATGGGAAAACCATGGTGAATGATTTAAAACAAAAAATTTATACTCAAGAAGTTCTGGGGTCTACAGTTTATTTGAAGATGACGAATTTATAGGAAAAGATGCATGTTGCTGTATAGGAGAGTCTAGAGAATATGGCTATAAAATCAGTTTTAGTGGAGTATATACTATGATAAAGATTCAGAAAATATATTATGAGGATATGGAATGCATAACCATGAGGTAATTCCTTGAAGTTTGGTTTTCACCATCTAATTGGACTATATTTGTGAATGAGATCCTCTATGTCAAGAATCGACTTCTTGTTCCAACATGTATGCAGGCAGTACTAATACATAAATTTCATTCCTCGAATTGGGTTGTATATTCAGGTGTGAAAAATGTTCCATGATCTATGATTATAGTTTTAGTTTCCATGCATGAAAAAGAGATAGGATGGTTCGTGACATGTTGTGACACTAGTCAACATGTGAAGGACAAGCGTCAATGATCTAGTGGTTTAATATAGCAGTTTCCCATTTTACAATGGAGGTGGAATGATGTAACTATTTAATTGTGATGTATGCCTCCAAAGGAAACATCAAAAGAATGATTCTATTTAGGTCATATTTGAATATTTCAAAATGTAGATCATTTCCTTCTTTTACAAGAGAATTTCCTAGTGGGGATGTTGTGAGTGTTGTACATACATTGATTGCCTATCATCATAGGTTTTCACGTAATATTTTTTAATACCTAGGAACGTTTTTACATCATGCTTCTCCTATATGTTTTATATAGTGTATGGTACATCGGTTTTACTGAGGACTGAATTCTGTCCACATATATATAGGGATTAAAAGGATGATATAGAGGTTCTTGATGATATG
This sequence comes from Viscum album, assembly GCA_963277665.1. Taxonomy (NCBI): domain Eukaryota; kingdom Viridiplantae; phylum Streptophyta; class Magnoliopsida; order Santalales; family Viscaceae; genus Viscum; species Viscum album. The sequence continues at coordinate 196,173,641 of OY728123.1, read as the reverse complement.
ATACTAGAATATGTGCAAGATATTGGTGGGTCGTAGAAGAATCATATAGATTTAGTGGATTCAACCTTCAAAAATAGTTATTATGAAATTATAAATATGATACCACATGATTCATGTAATTGTATCCCATAGAGACCACCTCTTTGTTGGATGAAAGTTGGTGATTAGGAAATGTTGGGACTGAGTGTTGTCCATGAGACGTTAGAGTGGCTTCTTTTTATTCAAAAACTTATTTCTATTGATCAGAGTAAAAATTAGTCCTATGATGAAATAAATTTATGAACCCTAGTGTTTATAGAGGTTTATAATGTATTTGCTCGAGTGTCATCTAGATTGGGTAACCATAGGATATAATGATTTGAAAAGATGCCACCTAGGTTTATTAGACCAATTGAGGTAATTTTGTGAATCAAGATGGTGGAATACTAATTGTTACATCTATTGATATATAGTGTTATGAAAGATGTCATTATCTTTTCACCGCTTCATTTGTATCACCCCATCCTTCTCATTTCGTCAATGTGGATGACATTGATCTTGAGGCCAATACACCCATTGAAAAAAATATGATCAGTGTGTTGGATCACACTGTGATTGTGTTTTTGCAATAGACCATGACATTATATCATTTATTGTCGAGACATGGTTGTGTTTAAGCAATGAAATGCGATAGAGAAGTAGATGTGAGGGCTCAGTTGTCTGATCTTTTTTACTCTGAATTTTACAGATTCTTGTGAGTACAACTCGAGGATGAAATTCTATAATGTGGTGAGATTATAAGATCCTAACTATTTCACAAGATGTCACAAGCTTGTTTTATGGTATGATTTTTCATTGTCTTAGTACTTTTTTTCTTGGATATTTCATATGGAGTTTGGGGGGATTAGAGAAATTTGGAAAAGAGGAGAGGTGGTCCATTGTTGGCACACTGTTTTCCCTAACCATGATAATCCAAACATAGGGTATTTTCAAATCATTACCATGGATGGAAAAATAACTCTCCTAATATTAAAAACCATGTACTCCTAGAATATCCACATGGTTATAGAGCATATTTTGGAAAATTCTGGGGCCCTTCTCAACAAACCATAATAATGGTTTCAAATAACAGAAAAATTTTATTTATAATTACCTGAACCCCCAAAACTCCTCCAAGATGACCCTAACCCAGACCAAGTTATTTTCATTCATTATATGAGTCTCTCATATGTATTTAAATCCCACAACCTTCATTATTGGTGATACAAAAGGAGAACTGATTATCTTAACTCCCCCCATTAAGAGGATCTTTTCCCATGTGGTTTAATTCATCTATCTAGTTGCTCCATCATATTGTAGAGGGATGTTATCCATTGTTTTATATGATCTGGATATAGTTCTGTGGGATATATATCTAGAAATTTTTTATCAATATTTTTTTATATTAGATTTCAGTTTTCTATTCTAAATATCATTCATCTATATTTTTCTTTTCTAAATTGGTTATTTTTGTTGGTGACATTTTTCATCTAATTGAGGTAGGTAGTATATTATTGAAATAAAAAAGTACTTATTTCAATTAATTTTATGTAATTATATATTTTTTATTTTATTATTATAAATAGTGTTTCAAACACCTGAACCTACTAATTTGGTACGTAAATCATTTAAGGGATCATCAAAATGAAGATATTGGGATTGTTATCAAAAAAATTAATTGTTGAATTAATTATGGGATATTGGAATTAGGAATTGAGTAATTAAATATTGAATTAATTGTGTGATATTGAGATTATAGAATTTGAAAAACAATTAATATTTGAGTTAAATAATGTGTATTTTTATGATTGGGAAATTTCTTGTTGTGACTAATTAATAGTTATGTTAATTTTCATAATTGATGTGGCCAATTAAATGGGTAAATACTTGTAGGTATTGACATGAATAATTATATTTGGAATTAATTAATGAAATAATTTCAATATCTGCTTACTAATTTGGATTAATTAATCATTCAATTAATTAATTTGATATTGTGGTATATGTGATATATGTGATTAACTGATATACCTGTGTGGACCATAGATTAATTCTTCAAATACCCATATTTGATTGATTGATAAAGATGTGTGGGAAAATAACTAATGAAAGAAATACCCATTCTGTCCTATCCATGATAATCTACAACCCATAATATTCATTATTATTGTATAGGGAATGGACAGATACTCTAAAAACCCAAATGGTTTAAGATATGGATGGATTCCCTAAATAACCATCAAGTGCTTGACAAGAAATTATATTCCCAAAATTTCTCATTGGATCATGGATCCAGTTATATTTTTAGAATTTTAAATGAAATGGATAATTATCAAAAAATATTATAATGAATTGTGAATTAAATATGTGATATGGTTTAAACTCCAATAAATTCCAAAGTCGATATTGTGGTGTGGGTGTAAATGGGAACCTGGGGGTTTATGAATTTAAATTATGGATAATTGAATAAATATATGAGGTTTACATTATTAAATATATTTCATTATTTATAAAACTACATATATTATTTTGACTAGATTTTTTTTTAAAAAAATGGTGGTGGACTACTAAGTTTTAATCGCACACTACATGGGATTCCTGATCGATACCCAAATAGGCTTCATTTTTTAAGGAAAAGAAAAGGGAAAAGTTTTGATGATATATTTATGGATTAGTATGTTTCATGGATAATGGTACAAGCCATGTTTTGAGACCCACATGGGAGTTTTCAATGTCATTACATTTGGGTTTTCATTCTAACACATTTCACGTATAATGGCATGGAATATATATTGTTCATTTTTTATATTGTATTCCTAGTTTTGTTCATATTTTAGTATTTTTTGGTATCTTATTGGTTATATATATGGATATAATTCTTTATTTATTATTTTTGGATACTTTTATTTGGAAGGCATAGTCTCCCCTTTATCAATGTCGACCCTCTCAGCTGGTCAAAAGCCATTTGAACAGGGGAGGAACTCATGAGTTCAAATAGTGTTCAATCATGTGTAATTGCTTGTTTTCACCAGGGTTTGGTCATTACTAAAAAAATTGATAACACAGGGTATAATAATTACCACAATGAGTAAAGAATCCTACGTTATAGTAATATTCAAAATTAAATACTAATAACCAATGTTCAAACATCAATACTGCATAAATAACTATCCTTAAAATACATCTAAAATTTCATAACTATGATTGAAGCCTAATTATTAGAATGGTGTATCATTTATTCTTCCATGATAAATTAACAATTATTGCTCAAATAAAATCCTATATGTTTTTGAAATAAAAAAAATCATTACCTGAAAATAATTCATGTTATCTTGGGCATAGGGAAGACTAAGGTAAGTGTGTGATACCCTTATCATCCTTTATAAATTATATCAAGACCCACTGTCTATCTAGATACGATGAATTATCAAAAAGTATATAGGTTCTCCTTTTACTCTTTAACGCTGAAAACTAAATCCTCTTAAAAATAGTTCATGTTGGTCTTATTTGATTTAAAAAACACATCCCAAAATAAAAGTATTTAAAATCATACATAAATAAACTCAAATATTTTACTACTTAATACCTCAGATGTGGTGTTTTAAGGCAATGATGTTATGATCATAAATAAGCATATAGACCTATGATGGTATCAATTTATCATAATATAACCACATATTAAAACATACTAATTCTGAACATTATCTAACCTGAAAATTGATACCAACTATAGTAACCACAACCCCCACCCCTGATTCATGTGTTGAAATTAGTAACTCGTACATTTCTATCTATGCAACTGGAAATTATGACCCAATTGGTTCAATCATAAACCAAAAATAGAAAAAGTAAAATATTGAGATAATATCCACAGTTTCTAGTATGTAACATTTCCTTTAGGGTTTTTATGGTTATTTTTCATAACGGTGAATGTTGGTATAGTTTGGAGAACTTCCCATGATTTTTTTATGATTAATTAAAGGAAAATAAGAGGTGCACGGTTTGTCCAAATAATCAGAAACCAATTAGAAAACCTGAAAATGTGAAAATGTTTGAAATAGATATTTGGAATTCTCGGCACATGGTTTGGAATCCATTAGAGTAGGAAAAGTTAATTTTTTATTAAGGTAGTAGAAAGAGCACAGTCAACATAAAAGTTTTCTAATGATGTGACTAATCCTTGTGTAGGTCAAAAAACACCACCTTTAATGTAGATCATGGACATCCTTTCCATTAAGCCTATATTACTTCCATAAAATTTCACTAACTATGGATTTTTCTTCTCTTATGCCCATATAAGGATCTTGCATTGTTCCATTGGTGGATTGAAAGTATATCCTGGTGATTTGAAGATGATTCATTGTGGTAAGTGCTAGTTCTTCAATGTTCTTATCACTTTTTAATTGATCTATTTATAAATGCTTCTCATTTCCTCTCGGTTTCACAAATAAACACACTATATGGGTATATCAATGATTTTTTATGCCAAAGATGATCAATTTTGGTTTTGTTGTCGATAGGGGAAGCGATCTAAGGCAGTTTCATGTAATTCATGCCTAGTTTTGTGAGCATTCATCGTTTTAATTTAGTTTTCATTAAAATGGATGATTTTGGTGGCATCACTTTTGAATAATCTTCCTAGAAATTATTGCAATAGTTTCTAAATGATTTAATTTTATTATGAAATTGGGGCGCAAATCATGGAATACAACTTTTTTATTGACAAATTTTTGTTATTATAGATTTGTGTATTTTTGGTGAATTATTGTGAAAGGTTTTTTAGCTTCATTATTATAAAATGGTTATTTTAAAATGAATTTTTTCTGGGAATACTAAAATGATTTTTTGGAAAAATTGTTTTTTAAAAAAAATTGGTGATTGATTGAAATGGCTTGATGAAAATGTGTTTTCAATAATAGTGTGATTTTATTGAAATGGTTTTGGCATGTTTTTTCATCATACATTAGGTGTGTGTGTTTATATATCATTTATGATGGTTGATAGAGTAATCGAACATGGGATATAAATAGCTTCCAATGGCATGGTAGATCGATGAGAAACTGCTCATGAGTGTGAAAATATAATAAAGAAGAATTCACGGATGGTAATAAAGATATGTGAAATGTAATGTTTATTCCAAAGAGAAATTGAGAAATGGATTCAATGTATTGGTTAGTCCATTTCCAGAAATTTGGATTTTACTAAAAATGGTTTGACATTTGATTTAGTTTATATTTAGTTATAAACTATTTTATATGTGTGTTACTAAACTGTATTATATGTTTTTATAAATACTTTTAAACTATATTGTAAAAATAGTTTTATATAAAAAAATTAATATAAATGTTACTAACTCTTCTATACTAGTGGCATGAGTAGGGATGTCATTGGGGAAAACATACCATGTTTGAGTAATCACCCCTACTTTGGTAAATTAGATATTTTTTAGATGTCATCTACTGGGGAATTAGAAAATGTAATGTATAACATGTTTATCACTACTTCGTGATTAAATAGGTATTTGGTGATGTTGGAGTATGGAGCTTGTGGTACATGTTGTCTTGTGGTTGTTGTGGTGTTTTATTAGTTTTTCTTATGTTATTTACATTGATGTTGTAGTATTTCATTATGGGACTAGATTTTATTATGATTTTGATATATAAATTTTTTAGATGTATCTTATGGTTTTCATGCATCAAATAGTTGTATTTTTTGTTATGTATTGTTGGTTAGATGATTCATTTGTAAAGGTTAAATAATAAACCAATTGTTTTGATGCCATTCTACATTTATTTCTAGCCTTTGTCATCCTGTGGATGTTTCTTAAGGCCTTGTAACACCCTCCCACTATCCTAATCCAATTACGTGAAGAAGGTATGTTACATGTGGTATCAACATAGTCTTTTCGTTGTGATATATGTGGTCATCAGTTTTCTAATTCATGTAGTTAAAATAATTATTTTCTATCTCCTGGGTTTTAATCATGGAGAGGAGTAATATTTTTTGAACATGAAATGTTTAGTATAAAAGGATGTAGAAAACCCGTTTATGCAGATCGTCATGTTACTAGATAGTTGGCTACATATGTGTTTTGGAGACAATTCTAGGTTTTTGAAATCTCATTTTCATAAAATTAGTAAATGAGATGAGAATGAAATTCATAAGAGTAATGACATTCCAGAAGGAGTCCATACATTATTTTGAGTAATGATATTTGATATTGTAAAAAATTATTGATTTTTGAAAAAATTGAAATAGTTTACCGATGATATAATTTTTAAAGGAACATTGGTTTTGGTAATTTTGAAAAAGGTTTTATTTTAAAAGATAATGTGGAATTTTTAAAAATTTATTTTAATATCTATATTGTAGATTTTGGAAGTAATGTTTTGATAGTTAATGTGATACAATTTTAAATATTAATCCTTCAATTGATTGATATGAAAAATTTGGACATTTTTTTCTGTAAAGAAATAGGTTCATATAGGGAACAATAGAAACCAATTAGAGGATTCTATGGAGAAGTTGGTTGTAGATAAAGAATAGGTGAACCAATAGCATGTTCATAGTATCATTGAGGAATTCCAAGCAGTGGACACTGGGAACAGGAGGGATGAGCCAAGACATGAGGACCCTTCTGTCGTGTTTCAAAAAAAGAATCCACCCATCATCAGGGGAGATTCTAAACTAGAAAGAGTACACGAATGGATGAGTATGATGAATTGTATCTTTGAATTCATCGACACAATAGTGGATCAAAAGGTGAGGTTGGTGACATATATGCTCGATTATCTTCCTCGATATTGGTGGGAATTAATACTACATGCCAAAGTGGATCATGGTCTTAATTTGGAGGATTTTGAGAAATTGTTCAAGAAATTATTTTTCCTTCACACGTTCAAGATCCATTTAATATTTTTCATTTTCATCATTTAGTTGAAAAATATCTTTTCCACAGAGTATGCTGCTAAATTCATGAATTTATTGTGCTTTACTTCCTGGGTTTCATCTAGTATAGCCCTGAAGGCAAGAATCATGGAATGAAGACTAAAAGGTGAGAGTTTCTCAATGATATCATTACTCGATACCTCTGAATATAAGGAGTTTCTCAATTAAGTGATGGAATCAGAACATGGCATATCAAGAGCTATGGGAGGAGAATGTATATTGAAATCCATGGGAACTTCTGGGAACTCTAATGTTGAGATCAAAAGGAAAAGGGACACCTATTTCCATGGTGGGATAATAAATCATAATTAGACAACTGGATTGGGAAATCTCCCTCCGAGACCCCTGAATAAGGTAGGATTTTTCCAATGTGGATCCTTCGTCCACATGAAGCAATAGTGTACAACAACACCAATATCATTCCATATTTACCACATGATGGGACATCTGAAATGCTATTGTTGCAGCGCTACAAGTTCAGGTACTGAAGACACTCCTTGGGTGTTGTAGGAATCATATTCATTGACTTGGTGAGGACAATAGAATCACTCTCTTAAACATATTATAGATATTGATTTGATTCATGGAATTCCATGACTACAAATCAAGGGAAATATCATCAAGGTGGAAATGATCATAATGCTATGATGGAGTAGTTAAATGGAGATGAGAAGATGATTATGGATAATGAGGTTGGACCTTCAATGTTGGGAGGTATGATTGATTTGAATTCTAACCTTATGAAAGTTATGGTTGATATTTTAGAATTACATTCATTTGTTTTTTCTAAATATGGTTATTTTCATCGTTAAAACCTCATAATGATCCCCTCTATGTTAAAACATCAAAATAATCTCTGGGAAAGAGAATATAGGGCCTTATTATGTTGATCATGTTTTATTACAGTTGATGGATCTAAGATAAAACATGACATCTTGGTGTTGGAGATGGGTGACTATGATGTAATACTTTATATGGATTTGTTGAAAAAATTTAAGGATCACATTGACTCTTATAGTAGGAGAGTTAATTTGGAGACTAATCATGATGTCGAGCATCACATTAATAGAGAATGGGTTTTAAAGGTATGTGTAATGGGATTGTTGGCACCAATAGTGGGAATAATCTCTCACCAATTAGGGACGTTGACTTTGGCATCGATAGAATAGATCGTGAAAAATATTTTTACAGGTGTTGTGGATATTTCTTGAGGTTTTTCCAAATAACATCTCAGATTTATCACCTATAAGGGATGTGGAGTTTACAATTGATCTTTTTCTAGGGACCAGTTCTATTTACTACATTATAATTGGATAAACCCAATAGAGTTATGTTAATTGAATGTGAAGTTGGATAAGATATAAAGAAAATTTTACATTCTTATGAGAACATATCAATGGGTATAACTAAAATAATTTAATGAATGCAGATCGAACATTATGTATATGCATCGATTATTACAATATTAACCTAGATACAATAATGAATCAATATCCAACACCATGCATTGATGATCTGTTCGATCAAATGAGTCTAGCTCAGTGGTTCTCTAAAATTGAATTATGAATAAGATATCACCAGTTGTGAGTTCAAAAGGATGATTTTAATAAAACATCTTTCAAAAGTATATATGGACATTACAAGCTTGAGGTAATTCCTGTCGGTCATAAGAATACCCTAGCGGTATTTATGGATTTGATTAGTCAAATATTTCAATGATCTATTGATTATTTTTTTTGTGTTCACAGATGAAAAATTGGTGTATTCGTGAAAAAAGGATACGCATGACAAACAATTTAAGATAGTTTTGGGAATATTATGATACCATAGTTTGTATGAATTACTATCAATGTGTGATTTCTGTATATGAGAGGTACACATTCATGGACTTGTAATATCTTAAAAAAATTGTGGATCTAGAAAAGATATAAGTCATTATCTCATGGAATCAATTAAAGAAATTATTTGATATAAAAAAATTCCTTTGTATAACTAGTTATTAAAAATTCTTTGTGGGAGAATTCTCATGACTAGCTTTTCCTAATATACATTTGATGAAAAAGTATGCTCCATTCCAATGGACTACAGAATTACAGAAATCATTGCAAGATCTTAAAGTGAAACTTAAATCAGCATATATCTTGATTTTCCCATAATGAGGACTAGGGTACATGGTGTAGTTTGATGCTTCAGGATGTGGTTTAGGATTAATTCTCATGAAATGAGAAAATGTTATCTATTATGGCTTAAGGAAGTCGAGGGTGCATGAGAAGAACTACCCAACACAAAATTTGAAGTTATCTATAGTTTCCCATGATTTGATGACATGCCATCATTATCTATTTGGTGAGAAATTAACTCTGTTAATAGATCATAGGAAGTTGAAACATAGTTTCCCACAATGAGATTATAATCTAATTCAATGAACATGGATGGAGTGTATCCAATAATTCCACATTGAATTAATGGATACAATAGTTAAACTAAATTTTGTGGTAGTTGCATTAGAAGAATGATCAATTCATTGTTGTAAAATAAAGAATTAGATAAATGAAGGTTGGTTTTGTTTATAGCCAAAATGCTTTTGGAATTTGAAGAAAGAGGTGATGTTGTATTTTTTGTTTTCATCCAATATTTTCTTAATTCGGAAAATATGGTCAATGTGGCCCAAAAATTCTATGTTGAATTAATTTTTATGAGTTCAAAACTCAATGGTATAGAGTCCATTGTGGGATAGAAGTTGAAGGGAGTTCTTCTTTTTATTTATAAAATCATATGGTTGAACTGATGGAATTCCTAGAGGAACTTCTTCATAATTACCTCCATTCAAGATGGTTTATTCATCTGAGAATACAGAAGAAGTATAGGTTTTTTAGGGAACATTTTGTGTGGAGTACCATAAAATGGAATGTTGGAGATTTCATTTTGTAGTGATTAACTTATCAACAGGTTAAGGGATAACATCAGAGACTTGCGGGTATGTCGCAGTCTCTACCTATTATAGTTTCTAAATTGGTGTAGGTGGACAAGGATTTAGTTACAGGACTCCCATGAACGGTTTGGATGAATTATTACGTATGGGATATAGTGGATCATCTCACAAAGTCATCCCATTACATCCCACTTCATGAAACACATACGCTGGAGGATCTATTCAAAATCTATATCTAAGAAGTTGTAAAGAAACCCGACAAACCGATTTTAATCATTTTCGATAGAGTTCCATGTTTCACATATTGTTCATAGAAATACTTATATAAATACCTTGGGACACAACTATCCAGGAGTATAGTGTATCATCCTTATATGGATGGAAAATCAAAATGGTTGATATAAAGGTTGGAGGACATGTTATGGGATTCTGTTATGGATTTTGGTGGCTAATGGGAGGATCATATAGCCTTAATGGTGTTCATATATAAGAACATCTATCTAGACTTGATTCATATGGATCCATTTGAAGTTTATAATTGGAATACATGTCATTTTCTACTTTTTGTTTCAAAACAGGTGAGACATCATTAGTTGGGACATGCCTTGTCTAAGAAACTACATAGAAGATCCTGTTGATCAAAAATAGGATGGAAATGGCTCATAGTCATCCAAAATCATATGTGTATCATCACTGAAGACTATTGTTAGTCATGGTGAGTGATCATGTGTTTTTAATGGTCTCTCTAATGCATGGAAATAATCATTTTAGGCTTTAGGGAAAGTTATCGCCTCAATAATTATTACCTTTTAAGAGAAAATAACTACTTAAATAGGTGGAATATTTATTGTAATTAGAACCACGGTTCTGTGTGGTGCATAATGTGTTCCAAGTATCACCGTTGAAAAATTATTTGCCTGATCCTGATCATGTGATCAGATGGGATCATGTTGAACTTGATTGTGATGCATTCATGGTACATATCACAGTGCAGATTTTTGATGCACATTATAATGTCTTATGGGGGAAAATCATCATCCTAGTGTGGTTTTTGTGGCTACAAGGTCATGTTTAGGGGGACACTTGGGAACATGATAAGGAAATGGAAGATCAATGGTCGTAACTCATTCAAGACAACAGTTGTTTTCTACCTACTAGGGAATGAAATACAAATGTTGGGGAGAATTTATTACCCCTATTAATCATATGTAAACATTACTTTGTGATTTCTATGTTTATTATATACATGTGTGAATGTTGGGAGAGTTTGGAGAACATGTTTTTTGTTTTTGTAGCTAATGTTAAGTCCCATGGGCTGCACACAAGTATCCCAAACCATGCAGAAGCCTAGTAGAACCCTTGGATATGTGAAGATGATGATCATGGAGAAATGGAATGGTCATAAAATCGTTTTGAATCTGTAAGATGTCTTTATTAATGCAGAAGCAGGAGAACAGATTGCTCATAGTTTGTCTAACCTTGTTAATAAACCCTGTACAGATCAAAAACAACCTTCTTTAATAGATGATCTAAATTAAACCTGACATTAGGACACATATTTTTTTACTAAAAATGTTTCTAACCTAGTATTTTACTTATACCAATGACATATAAAGTTCTCCCATTGTTCCAGTGTTGAATTTAAGGCTTATCATGGTGATTATAAGCTGATTCATCTTGATAAGTGCTTTTTCGACACCGTTCTTGACAAATATTCTAAGATCTACAATGATATACTTCTGATTTCCTGTCAGATTCTCAAATATACTCCCGTTATGGGTATATTTACGATTTTGGATTCCAAATATGATGATATTTGGCCTTTTTGTTGATAAGGGAAGTGATCGAAGGTGTTTTCATGGAATTCTTACCCGATTTCATGAGATTTCATTTTTAGATTTCTGTTTTTTAAAAAACAATTGATGTAGGTCGCTTCAATATCTACACCTCTTTATTGAATTTAATGAATTAATTTCAAATTTATTTATTTTCTTGAATAATATTATTAATTTTTTTTCATGTAATGTAATAAATATAGTTAATAATGATTTATGGTTATGATTGAATTGTGTACCTTTGGTGAATTTTTGTGAAAACTATGTTGAGATTCTTTATATAAAAATGGTTTTATTATATATAAGTTTCCTATATATACTAAAATTGTTTTTTAAAATTGTTTTCAACAAAAATGGTGTTTGATTAAAATTGATTTATGGAAAATTGATTTCTATAAAAGGATGATTTTATTGAAATTGGTTTGGCATGGTTTATGGGCATTCATGGTGTGGGTGTTCTTATTGAATTTACATGTCTGGGTTGAAATATAAACTTGTACTCAGTGCCACAGCTATAATGGTTCCGGGGATAAATTTTCTTATGAAGTCTTGGTAGATCGATGAGAAAGTCGTCATGAATATGAAACTTTCATAACAAAGCATGCAATTTTGGTAATGTGGATATAATGAATTGAATGGTTAATCCAAAGAGAAATTTAAAATTTGATTCATTGTATTTGATTGTAGATTCATGAAAAATAGCTTTTTCTGAAGTGAGGTGACCATGGAATTAGTATATATTTTGTTATAAAATATTTTGGAAGTATATTACATAAACTTTTTTAGTTGTTCATTATATATAGTTGATAACTAATTTTTGGAACATGTTTCATATAAAAATAGTTTATATAAATGTTTTTAACTCTTGTATCATAGTTGAGTGAGTAGGTTTGTCATTAGGGAATAAATACTATGTATTATTACTCATCCCTATTTTGTAACATTGGTGCTTTTGTAGATTTCATCTACTGGGGCGTGGGAAGAGGTAATGTATCCCATGATTATAACTACTACGTAATACATGGGTTGTTTGATGATTATATAGAATGGATTATGTGGAGCATGGATTCATGTGGTCATCATGGAGTTTTAATAGTTTGCCACCCATTATTTATGTTGATTTTTTAGTATTCTGTTATAGAACATGATTTCTCTATGATTTTGATATATGATATGTTGAGTTACCTTTTATGGTTATCTTTCATCATATAGGGTCATGTTTCATTATATATTGTTGGTTATTTTTTACATGATGTGTAAATCTTCCCCAAATTTTTTTGAAACCCTTCTGGATTTATTGCCTATATTTGTCATCATTGGGACGTATCTTAAGGAAAAGTAAGACTCTCCCATCATCTCAAGACCTTGAGGATAGTGAGGGATGTTACAACGCATCCCATATATTATAGGGGACCATATAATTTTAGAGATTCATGAAATTAGGTAAACTCTTAAGTAAACAATTCAATTATATTTAAATGAGAATTTTCCATATATAACCCAGTATTTCATTATCACATTAATACACTTTCATATTACATATAAATTACCTTATATATAGAAATCATTCAACATTATTTGATGAAAACCTAGGGTATGGAAACATTATATGGGCAATCTCAGTTGTGAAGTATGTGAAACCATATAAATTAACAAATGAATTTCATTGGTGTATGTATGAAGAAAATAATAGTATAAGTAAATAATCCAAATTCATGAGTATAAGGTATAAACATTCATATCCATCAATACCTGGGTCATCAAAAATAAAAAAAGTAAAACTAAAGAGTGATTAGAATTGATAATAATGATCCATGTTTATAGGGTCCTGAAAATTTTTCCATGGGAAGAAAATACACCCACAATCACTTTGCATAAAGAAGAAAGTAGTAATACATGTATAGGAATGTTAATGGACTTAAATTGAGTTAAAAATTCCAGAATAAAATTGATATAATACTCGTTTTAAATGGATTCTATATGGCCCTTGTACCAGCACCAGGAAGGGTTTGCATACCACATAGACCGCAAATTACTGGTACGTGGGACAATCCTCGAGGAACTAGCCTGTGGAGCGATAGCCAGCAAGCCTAGTGGACCATGATGTAAGGTACCAGGATGTGTAGTGGAAGACTATGGTCTGAAAATTTTAAATTATTCACATAATAGAAGTTACATAACAACATCAACTATGGTGATCCTATCCCAGTACATTCCTAGGACCACACGTGTAATTGATAGAGCACAAAGATAAATCGAACATGAAAATTGCTCGAATGTGACGTGTGGAATTCCTTTTCAAGATGTTGGAGTCCATTTCTTGAAGACTCTGGGGTCTAATACCCCAGGATCATCTACACACACCCTATAAATTTTCCCGCTCGTCATTTGTTAAAATTAGGGTGCTAGACCGGTACACCAATGAGCTCTTCAACACAAATAGTGATCACCATAAGGCATTAGTCTTTGATCAAAGAAGGATGAGCTTTGAGATCTTCCTTACATTATTGAATCTCTCTCTAGAGTCTAGGAGGAGAGATTTTCTCTCAATTCATACACATAAATAGTTTCATGGGGAGAGATTCTCTCTTACGTATATATGGAAAATCTAAAATAATTGGGATGGGTTCCTATGCCCCGTGTAATAGATATTGATATTAAGTATTGTAACTATTAATTTTTCTCAAATTAAATTATTCCAAAATTAATATTTATAATTTAATCACTTACTGAAATAAAAATTAAATATATATTGAATGATATACATGATTCTATAACTCGACTCAGTTCTCAACCATGGATATTTAAATCCATTCAAATAATATTTTATCATTGTATTTACATAATCACTAGTAAATACATGATATAAATAATTTCAAAAAAATTATTTTGTACATGAATAAAAAAGAATATATTTATTTCTTGGTGATCCATAGAACTCTGATTATACTCAGACCCCTTAGAGGGGCCCACCATGTTCTATATTCCTATTCCCAAAAATTTGTCAGATTCTCAAGGAGCTGTTGTGTGTGAACCTCTATGAATTTATCTCAATATTATTGAATAATTTTGACCACCCCAGAATAGTTTCGATAAACAATCTAGGACCCTATAAAGTCAATGTAATGTAAAATAATCAACTACCTTCCTATGAAAGTTTTCAGTTTAATATAATATCATCATCATCGATATCTCAATGATGTAGAATGAACACTAGTTTCATCATCCTTTATCTTTATTTATTTTTTTTTATTTGCCTAGATAATCATATATTCCACTACCATGGAAACGTATTTGATAATGGTGGAACCATATTAATCAACGAGGCTGAAGATATCTCTACTTCATCTCAGAAGCGGAAAATAATATCTTGATCAATTAATAAATTTCATGTCCTCAGGGATATACCCAACACAAACTACCTCACCACGACGTCGTTGAAATGGTTTTCGCCATGAATCATAGTAAAAAATTAAATGACATACATTGATAATAATCTCAAATCTGGAGACCATTACACATTTATATAGATAGGAATGACCAATGACACCTGAAACATGGGGTGTTCATATTATGAACGTAAGTCCTAATGTTATCAACTACACGGGATCATTAAGTGAGAACTTCTTGAGAAGAAGCCTCAATGCTAATGAGCCCCCAACACATGATGTAACACATCATCTATGTCCTTTTTTAGTGATGTAACAAGACCTTAGTAAATTACATTATGATTAATCTCATTTAATCATGGGGTTCTCATTATAGTCCAGGATCATATATAAACATTTCATACGACATTTAATCGAAGAAAATTTCCATAAAAAATGTGGATGCAGACATATCTACACTATTATGGAAAGGTAAACACATGTATATATAAAAAATGCATACATGTAGTGGTAATAAATGTACAACATAAGTTGTGTCTAGGGGACCATCTTTCAACACTCCAACATTCATTAGTGGTTTCTACTAACAGGTTTCAATCCTCTATCTCTCACATGAGAATCATGCTTTGGCTACAAAATTGATTTATTTAGGGGGGATGCCACATTTTCCACTATGGAGACTTTTCTAAATGAATCTTCACCTATATGAGTAAAATCCCTCAAGTTATGAATCTTTTGAAGAATATGCATTTTCCTCTAGTGAGACATGGGCTCCTTGGGATGAAAAACTGTTGATGTTTTATCCCAATATACTGGAACATGGTCTGCACTACTAGGAAAAACACCAATGTATGAGGTAAATATGTCTATCGAGACTACTTTATTTTATCCATCAGAAAATGCAATAAATTCAGACTCTGCTATAGAATCGGCAACCATAGCTTCCTTCAAGCTTCTCCAGCACACAACACCACCATTTAGGCAACATATGAGGCCTGACTATGATTTAGATCATCATGATCAATCTTGAAACTAGAATTTCAGTATCATATCACTATTAGTTTCTCATATCCTCCAAACATTAGGAACATATCATTTGTATGCCTCATGTAATTTAGGATAGTTTAAAAAAATTCAAATAAAGCTATCGTAGATTGGATTGATATATACCCACCGTGCATAGAGAAAAAGTGAAACTAAACATAGTATATAGCATGTAATACATGATATAACCCACTATTGAGGCATAAGGGATTCTACTAATTCTATTTATCTTCTTTTGTGTTTGTGGAGAAATTATCACGGAGATATTTATACCATATGACATAGGCAACAATCCTCTATTGGATTTTTGCATATAGTACCTTTTGAGAACCTTATCAATATGTGTACATTGATATAGCCCAATAAGCCTTTGATATTTATCTCAATAGATATTGATCCATATAATGTAGGCTACATAACCTATTTCATTCATGGGGATGTATTCATTTAACCAAATCTTAAAAGATTGTAACACATGAACCTCATTTCCCATAATTTATTTTTCATCAATATATAACACTTGGAAAACGGTGGCATTCCCTTCATTCGTTTTATAGACATATGGCTCACTTTGGTTTTTTAGAAAATAAAATTCTCTTATATCCTCATCAAAATGAACATTCCATGACTATGATGCCTACTTAAACCCATTAATGGATCTCTGAAACTTTCATACATTATTTTTTTTCTATGACTTGACAAACCCTTTAGGATGAGTCATATACAATTCTTCATACATCGTCCCATTTAGAAGAGTAGTTTTCACATATATTTTCCAAATATCATACTCATCAATGGATGTTATTGCAAGTAATATTTTGAAGGATTTAAGAATTTCTACTAGTGATAAGATTTTATCATAGTTTATGCCTTGATGTTTATTGAAACCCTTTGTAACCAGTCTAGAATTAATGGTATTAACCTCATTATCCATGTCTGGCTTCTTTCTGAATAGAAATTTTCATCAAATGGGATTTACATCGGTTGGAGGTTCTACCAAAATCCATAACTAATTTTTTTTGAAGTAGTCCATCTCTAAATTCATGTCTTCTTTCTATTTAGCAGTTTCTTTTCCTTATATTTCTTCCATTTAGGTTACTAGTTCATCATCCTCAAAGACTAAGTTTTCACCAGAATCGGTACCCCTAAAACCATAGAACTCTATTTCTCTAACCTTTGGTGTAGACCAACACAATATGTGTGTCTCTCATACAAGTTCTTCTACCATTTTCTCTTGTTGAAGTTGTTCCTCTACAAACTCATGTTCATCTAGAGCATTGGCTTTATTAAAGTCAATATTTTTCCAACTATTTACTATATAAATGTTTTACCTTTCTAGAAATATGGTGTATCTTTCCATGAATATTTTTAAATCTAATGTTTTATATATATAATATCAATTTGTTTCCTTCGGATAACATATAAAAATGAACTTTGGGATTCTGGATGCTAATTTGTCACTTGTTAATATCTTGAAAAATACCTCACATTCCCAAACACAAATTGGTGTCAGACTATGATTCTTTCCATACCATAACTGATATGGAATCCCATCCGTAGCATTTGAGGGTAATCAGTTAAGGGTATATGTTGTTGTATGAAATGTGTATCCCCAAAAGGATAATGGAAGAGTTTCATGACTCATCATTGATCTAAACTTGTCAGGAAATGTCATATTCCCCTTTCACTAACACCATTCCATTTTGGTGTACATGGAGGATTGAGAAAGGATATTATCCCACACTCCTTCAACTGATCTATGAAATCGTGGTTATGATATTTTATGCCTCATATTGAGAATATTTCTTTTTTCATTTTACGAATTTGGTTTTCTACATCATTTAGTTATTCCTTAAAAATGGGAATGGAATCAGAAATATTCTGCATTAATTAAATATATCCATATATACTATAGTAATCTGTAAAAGTGATGAAGTATGAAAAAACACCCTTTATATCTACTAATAATAGACCACACACATTAGTATGTATTAATGACGATATTGCTTTGGCTCTTACTCCATTTCCTGAAAAATTGCTTTGGTCATTTTTCCTTGTAAAGAAGCTTGAAATAAATCCTAGGGTTCTAACTATACTGAGCCTAAATACCATTCTTGAATTAATATTTGTAATTTCTTCTCGTTAACCTGATAGTTCCTAATTTTCCAAAATAGAGTGATATATAAGTCATTTTGGCTGTTTTTTCATTGATTTACATTATGGTGTTCTCATGTTCCATCATTTAATAACCATTGTTAAGATGTGGTATATCTTAATATATTTTATCTATATAAAAGATGCTTAATTTTTCTTCCAAACATGAAATAAAATCCCATAGTGTCTAAACTCAACCAGAGATAATGATCCTAGTCACTGAAGGTACATAATAACAATTTATTAAAACTATAACCAAACTACATGTAATGGTTTTGTGATAGACTCCCACAATCAAGGCTGCAAGCCTTGCACCATTTTCAGCTCAGAGATCCACATAACCTTTTGCAATCATCTTGATCCTACATGGTTCTTGTATATGAAATCAAATTTTGAAGCCACATGCCATATCTAATACCAAACATGTAGATAATGACAGATAGAATTAGATAAAAAAGTACCTGAAGTAGAAGGATTAGTTTTATTTTTATTCCCATCTATACTATTCTTATTGCAAAGGCCTTTTTACCACATCCAATCGATGCATTGGTGTCTTTGCACTTGACAAGTCATTAGACCCATTATCCATGCCCATGTTTTTTTTATTCACCATATGGAAAGATGGATTGGTATTTTTTATATCCTTGTCGGCTTGGTGAACTAAAGCCAAACGGTCTGGGATAGACTTGGTCATATCATTCAGGTTATAATTGACAAGGAACGTCGAGTAACCTGGAGATAAATAGGTATGAATTAGATCAAATACTAGTTCTTGGTTCAATATAAACTCAAGGGATTCAAGTCTATCAATATAACCAATCATCTTGAGTACCTGAGGACTGACACGGGGCCATTATACTAGCATACACTTGTAATGGTCACATGAAATCTCAAACCATTCCTTTCTGGCCCTCTTCAGATATAATTAATAGAAATGAGAAATCATTTGGTTGGAATCTTCATCCTCGTAAATTTTTTCAATTGGATTGACATGGATGAAATCATGATGCATTGAACATAATGTTCATCGTCTACAAGCTTTCTCCATTTATATTTTTCCACCTTACTTGCTCTCTGAAATGACATAGGTGTAACTGGGATTTCAAGCACATATAACTACAATTCATGTATAAGTACTATGTGCACGTTCGTATACCATTCATAGAAGTTATTTCTGGTCAGGATATTTTCTTTATCAACCATTGATCATAGTGATAACATATGTTTCGGGTCTGTGATTTCCATTTCAAATATACATCATATAAAATTTAGTAGTTTGTACTTTTCCTTGATTACCTTTTTACATTTATGGTTAATAAATTATTTTGTCATTTTAATGTCTCAAACTATTTTAGCGAAGCTTTATAACCCTCATTATTTTATTGGGAATACTTTTTCTCATGATTTACATAGTGGCAAGGATCCTTGAAACCTCCCACATAGTCTACAATCTATGGCTACACCACTACTAGAGGATTTCAATGAAGGAACTAGGATAGCTAAACACATGACTCATGATTTCATGTTTTTCTGAGTAAAGAACAATATTTTGAAATACTAACCTGATTCCTTCAACAACTTTCCTCTAATGTGATAAAAAGATAGATAAGGCCAATCCTAGACTAGAAACTATAGTTATGTCGACTATGTTCTCACATGAAAACCCTTTGTTAGTAAGAGGCACTCTCAACTATGGATGAAGGGCACCACAAACACACGACTTTCTTTAAATATGAAAAATGGAAGGCATTGGGACATAATGTATCATTGATGGATTTTTTATATTTTTTGGTGAATATAATCCTATTATATTAATATGTTCAAACTAGATTGTCACGCTCACAACAGAACATGCTATACAAATACATTAGTCCAATCATTATGCATATTTATCTTGTTTACTATTCTATGTGATCAAGCAATAATCATTCACTCGCATAAAATAATATATAATGCATAATGTTAAATCATGAAATCTAACTTGTATTGATATTTCTATAATGATCGCTCCATAATAGGTCAATCATCACCTAGGGGCATCAATACCAGAGTCGACACCTGACTCATGTCCGAGAGTGCAGAGTGCTCAGCTAGTGTCTTGATTACTACCTCATCTTGGCGGGGTCTGCATCTCAGATCATCACTGTATAATTAAAAATGGACTCCCACATAGGCGAGGGGATATAGGGGTACCAAATATGACTAGTGAAATGGACGTACAATACCTTATACATATTTGAATTAAAATATGATTCACATATCATCATTTATCTAATTGTTTATTACAATTATCATAGGCCTTGGATAACATTATAAATATGTTCACCAGACATGCACCGTTCAGTTGCTTGCAAATGAACAGTCTGTATAAATAAAACGCAATTTGAAAATTAACTACAATAAATTTAAATATTACAAGGGTGTTATAATAATTTGAATGGATTTAAATAAATTCAACTAATTTATTTAATCACATCCAATTAATTAATTTAATTTTAATTCCAAAAATAAAATTAAACTATTAATTAAATTCTATTTTTAAAAATTTAATTAAGATATTAATTACATTGTAAACTTAATTAAATTAATCTTTTGGATTCTAGTGAAAGATAAAATACAAATCATTCTAATTAAATAAAAAAACTTAATTAATTAAATCTAATTTGGATGGTTAACTGTATCCAGGGAAGGAGTCTAGAAAGACTACAAACTGCCACAAGGGTGTCTTACTTAAGCAGGGTGAAGGTGCGAGGGAAAATGAACGCTTCTCAGTGATCCATGAATGAAACATAGAGGCACGTCGGTCTATTGGTGCACTACTCTGGCGAGCCGCGATGGCCGAAAGCTTGGTCTGACATTGGTATGGTTTGGCCGAGATAACGATGTCAGGGGGTGGGGTCCTCCGGGGTGGCTTGAGATAGCTTGGAGGCCCAGATCGATTTTTTCCTACAACGATAGTCGAGCATGGTCCGGCTGAGATGCCAAGGTAGCACAACATGTGTTCCTCTAGGAGAACGCGGTCGAGCCAAGATGTTAAGGCGGAGCCGGAATAGTAGGATTAGAGGCTCGGTGTGGTAAGGTCCAGCTGAGATAAGGCAGCACAGGGAAGCTGGATGGTGGAGTGCTGCTCAGTTCGACAGCAGGGGTGAGAAGGGGTAGGGTTTAGGGGGTGTGGTGCACTACTTCTACCCATGGAAGAACAATTTTGTGTGATCTTCCCCTTTTTTCATTTTTCAATTTTATCATTGCACAAAACAAATCATCATTCGTTTTTAAAAAAAATATAGGACCAAATTTGTTCATGGTCTTTCCCATTTTTTTTGTTTTTAAAAAATAAAGTCTTAGGACATAAATAAAAAAATGAATTTCCCCAAAGTCTTAAATGAATTCCCTTTTAATTTTTAATTTTACTTGAGATAAGTAAAATAATAATATATTATAATATATTTTATTTAACTTCAAAAAATCTACCCACAAGAAATATTATGGAAACAGGATTCCATCCAAATCATGGCTATATTTTGGTTCACTAAAGAACACATGCATAAATAAAAATTGAAATATTTATAAAATAATAACCTGAATATCTTAATACTAAGGATGTCTATCTATTAAAAATTTCAAATGGCTATAACTCGGATATTCAGAAAGAGATTAAAGTATGGTCATATCCGTTTGAACATATATAATTCCATGTAATAAAATTTAATGAAATGTAATTTTTTTCGTTGTCTATGTGAAACCACACATCCCTCTAATACCACTGTATGGTACCGGGACAAGAAATGGAAGTTGATGAGTCAAGATTTTAAAATTTTTCATTTCACCGGAGTGACATAAAAACTACAACTTCGGTGATGTTATCCTAGTCTGGTCTGAATAATAAATGTGGATTTGACAGGGCATAAAAAATAGAACATGTAGCTTGTTCGGATCTAATGTGTGCAACTCCGTCACATGATATCAGTGATCGTTGCTCAAGAAATACCACATCGAATTCCTCTAGATCATCGACACATACCCCTTAAATATGATCATGCATCATTCATTGGAATCTGAGGGCAAGCGTAGTACACCAATGAGTTGTTCGACACAATGGTGATCACCATAATGCATGATTCATCGATCCAAGAAAGATGTGCTTGAAGAACATCCTTTCTTGTGATATTCTCACTCTAGAGACCAGGAGAAGAGAGAGGATCTCAATTCTTACACATTAATAGTTTCATGTGGAGATATTCTCTCTTACTTAGGTAAGGATCATCTAAAATACTAGGTATGGGTTCCCAGCCCCCTTATAATAGATATTCAAAGTTTAAGTATTATAAATATTTATTTATTACAAATTAAATTATTCCATTAATAAAAATTATAATTTTATCACTAACTACAATATGTGGTATCTATATATTGTGTGATAAACTTTATTATATAACTCGAATCACGTCTCAGGATAATACTAAACAAATCATGGATATTTAAATCCGTTGAAATAATATTTTATATTTGTATTTACATAATTACAAGTTAATACATCTTATAAATAAATTCAACAAATTATTTGAAACATGAATAATTAATGAATTAATTTGTGACATGGTGATTCATAGAACATATATATTACTCGGACCACATTGTGGGCCCCACTAATTTCTATATTACTCTACTCAATATAGGGATGATTCTCAATGCACTATATTGTTTTACCCTCTTGGCCCTAATCTCAATAGGAGTTAATAATATTCACGAACAAAAAGTGGGATCTAGCAACCCATTGAGGCCCTTTAAAGATAACGTAATATCAAAGTAACGACTATCTGCCAGTGAACATGGTTTGTGTAATATTTTCTCTTCATCTTCAATATCTCAATAATGAACAATGAACAACAGTTTCATTATACTTTTCTTTCTTTATGTTGTTTTTTTATTTTTCATGGCGGTCTTACCTTCCACTACCATGGACATGTATTTAATAAAGGTGCAACCATCCTAATCAAGCATGCCCGAGATATCTCTTCCTCAAATCATAAGTGAAATATTCTATATTGATCATTTAATCATTGTCATGTCACCAATGACGTTCCCAACACAAACTATCTCATCACGACTTCCTCGATATGGTTTTCTCCTTGAATCATAGAATGAAATTAAATTAAATATATTGATAATGATCTCATGTCTGTAGACTAGTAAACATGTATGTAGATAGGAACACCCAATGAAACCTGATACATGTGGTGTTTCTATTATGTAGGCCAGTCCTAATGATCACAACTATGAGAGATCATCAAGTGTGAACACCAGGAGAATAATTCTCAATGCTTATGAGACCTCTGCACCTGATGGTCACACATAATATATGTCCTTTCAAAATGATGTAACAGGACCATAGGACATTACTTTAAGATTACTGTCATGGAATCTTGAGGATCTCATTATAGCCTAGGATCATATATAACCCTATGATATGACATGTATTCTAAATAAATTTACATAAACAATGTAAATTCAAAATTATCTTCACTATTAGGGAAATGTAAACAAACACATATATAAAAAACTATATACATGTAGTGGTAATCAATGTACAAAACAAGTTTGGTCTAGGGAACCCGCTTTAAACACGTGAGCTATGTCACCGAAGGAATTTTACATGCGAAGGCTATCTGTATACCATCTCACAAATTGAGTGGTTCACGAATCAAGAAAACTGACATGCTTCTGCGAACCATGATCATGAACCGTAGCATCCGCAAACTCTAGTTGACAGAGTCTCCCATGGGTCTGGATATCTCTTTATAGGCCACCTCAAATGGCGCCACATGCGTAAAGATACGATTTCCTCAATGCTCTACAAAATAATCACAGAAGGAATAAAGAAATGGGATGAATGAATAGTTATTTAAGGAGACCCCAAGGGTTGGAAGAATGAATTTGAAGATTATTAGGCCTTTAGTATTCAGTCATCCATGAAACGCGAATTACGAATCATGCTCTCCATAGGTACAGCTAGCTGCGAACCGTAAAACAAGGGAACATAACAGTAATAATAGAACCGCAGAACTGATTGGTGAACATGAGAACCACATATTATTCGTTGATGAACTTCTAGTGATTGATAATCCCTAAAAATTTCCTTAAATATAGAGTTACACGTAGTGTATCACTACACAGATTTAACTCGGTGATGCGTATGAAATCTTTACGTGGATGTAACCTGATGCAGCATGATGGACCATGTAACACTATGGTCTATGGTTGTCTAAACCAATGTCCTGCCACCACAACATTATGTGGATTAACCCTCTTCTCGCATACCACTATGGTATATGGATCTTCCTCCATCCCGTATAAGAAATCACTATGCGGAATTTGGTGTTTTCGGGTTTTATTTCTTCTACTTCCAATATCCCTCCTCTGTTACTATCCATTCCTCCATAATCCCTCTTCAAAACTCTCCACTGGTATCAGGACAATGCCCCCTCAAAATCAACTGGACCCATATGATCAGACCATTAGGTGAATCAGTGCTTCCCTTTGAATCTAAAACCCATGGTAAGAAGAGTCACAAAGGCCCTCTCCACAACAGTTTGGGCTCAGAGAATGTGTGTGGGTCTGCATTCCCATGGTAACCCATATTGAAAACCAGGGATGACAACATGAACCTCCCCATACTAGGGACTATGGTTGATCACACGCTTTTCCATTAAATGTGGATTATTGATCATTTTGAGGGGTTATTTTCTCTTACCCTTTTATGAGGTCTACACTCCTCATCTCCCCATAACACTAATGGGGAAATCCCATTTGGGTAAGCCCCAAATCATTCGAGGCTACGTCACATGACCATTAATGACATTTCACATTGAAAGGTTCATCACTCTACACCCTCTCCCAGCTTCACCGTGGCCTCATCTGCCACATGATCTCCCTCTCCCACCAATAGGAGAGGAATCATGTAGTTGGTTGGATCTCCCACATCATCTTATTTCTCATAGCGAGCATGACTCAAGTGGGATTATTGATTTGTGATGATACAAATATCAACACCATTATGAACATTGAGAACTATGATTCCTAGTAAAATCATGATACGTAGGAGGCATACATGAAGGCTTGAGATCAAAAGGTTGTCCATGCAAAATGGTTCACCCAACAATGCCCTGTTAAATGGGTAGATTCTAGGCGTATGCACAAACAATTCCAAACTATGTGGGTTTGGATTCATCTCATAGGGATATGTATGAAACCTATATCATGAGTCTGATCCCAAAATTATGTCACCATATGTTCCCCCTGGATGAAGATAAACTCTGGAGTGAATTATTGTATGGCTCATATCAACATTACCTTGGTAGATATAAATCAATGCAGGTTTATGATAATTCTGCAAACCAGTGTTAGCCCATGGAAACACACTTTGGGAATGAACCAAGGAATCAACAACATATTATCCTGACTTAAATCTATATGGGAGTCTGTAATAGGGAATAATTTCCCCCCAAATGGGATGCAGTGAGACCGACATCCCTTATTCTTGTCCAATGGAGTCCTTAGGTTTTGCTAGCCAAACCATTTTCCAACGAGTGCGTGCCATTGGAAATAAGTTCCAGGAGTCATTGATTCAAGTGTTTTTGGGTGATTCTATATCCATGAATAAACCTTTTGGAGACCATCCAAGGTTGTTATATTTGAGGATGACCAATTTCACAAGTACTTGACCCCATGCAATCACCCTTTGGGAACCTCTAACTGTGGAATCTATTTTGTATTACGGAAGGGGTGAATTACCCCGCCCCACTGGATAAATTCACCCATATTTTAAAGGATAATGATGCAGAACATGTATAAAAAAAATGAAATGGTGAATTTAAAAAGAAACAGTCTTTAGAAAAAGAGATGGGTGATGATTATCATCAAACCATTTCCTCATCACCTGGAACACACCACCTCATAGTCAAAACAAAAATTCTAATCTCTATGTGAATCCTTTACAATGGTGGTGGTTCTACCACAATGATAATAGATAAAAATGGTATTTCACAACATACCATTTTTTCCTACTATACACGTAGAGCTTTCCACCTCGGAGATGAAAAAAATGGTGAACACGATGTGAAACCTTATCCAAGGTGGTGGTCTTACCCAACTCAAGCCCATTCACCCCACAACAAAAAATAGAAGGGAATGTGGTCCATGATGAATTTTTAGATATGCATACATTTAAAAAATGATAAATTTGACGGGTTTCTTTGTTTGTATGTCTTATATAAATGATTCATGTTCCTAAAGAGTAACCTTCGATCCAAATGACATCCTGACGACTGATACAGACACACAAATCAGTGATCCCACAGGCGGGCTTGTCCCCAATGAAGACCAGGACCCCCTCTCTTACCACGTGTCTTCAATGCAGGGAATCCGACACGTGGATCAAATAGTACATTTGAAATGGTACTCTTCCCATGGTGGAAGCTGTGAGAAAGGCCCCCTAGTCTTTGAGGACTCGGCAGCCGCGACCGACAACCTCGCACAGGGTGGCCCCGGTGGTCCTATCAACTTCATCTCAACTACATTAGGGTAATACGCATATGAAACCACCAAAGAGCCTCGATGAGAACCCCGGAGGACCATACCTCCTCCCGTTGAAGAGGAAAATATTCCGATGGCACATGCTAAAGCCCAGAAGACCCTCGGACATCAGGCTTCCTACCAAGGGCAGTGAAAATATAATCAGAAACATACTATCATGCAAGTTCTTAATTAGAAACTCAACTGTACTAATGTGGAAACATTCAACAATCAGACATGCGACTATGCCCCCTCCACTCAAGCCCACAACATAAATAAGGTGACATCTAATGGGAACATGTACATTCCTACTAGTGCCCCTTAGTCCTACTACACATATAGAGCAGCCAACTATAGGAAGTTGCAGATACTTACTGAAGCATAAGTAGCCAGTCATGAAAATAGGATGAAAACTAGCTATACAAAGGAAAAAATAACTACTGATGACTGTCAATACATCCATACAAATAAAAGGGAAAAAATATTAATAGAGTCAAATTCTGGAAGATGCATACCAGGAATGTGAAACAAATATTGTGACTATAGAAAAAAGGAAAATACCCACTCGTGATTATATAGGCCACCAGTCACATAAAGTGGAAATAGGAGAACAAAACTAGTAAAAGGCTTGTTCCTCTGTCTCAGCACAGGAGAACTGCAATTATCTATTTGAAACTCATGGAGGACCAATGAATTCACAAACTAAAAATATGATATGGGAATGGTCCTTCATGACCGTTCAAGTGAATGGTGTATCTCAACACATCCTCTAAATGATGGAATATTCCATTTCGTTCCTAGACCCTATCATCCAAACATGCAAAGACATTATTTTGTCAGTAGAAAAGGCGAGAAATGAGTCCCATGACTTGGTTTCATCGAACAGAGTGACCTAGTAACAAAATGATTCAATCACTATAGAGCAGTAATGAATTCCTACTCTAGTCCAGGAGGGTCAATGGAAATATGATGTGATACTAGATCAATAAGATCAAGAAAAAACACTTGTTCTTGTGGTGGGATGCTGGTCCAATATATAGGCCGCTTCAGGAAGGCATATATCCCTACCAAAACTCTAGATACACTTTGGCATGTCCTGATGACATCATAGGACCCAACAAGATATGGACCCATATATGAAAGTCGTTACCAATAGTAGGCAACTGTGGTTACCTACATGATTTTTCCCAAAAATCAAATGCATTGAAGGCTACCCGAAAATGAAGAGAACATACATGATCCTACTATGCTGGATGTTGGGGTTCTTGATTCCATAAAACATATATCAATAACGGATCAAGACCCAATTGGTCTATTACAATATTATGGAAGCGATATTAGTATTTTCAATGGCCCTCTCAACAATGTCTCTACTAGAAGCTCTGATGGTCCTCTATATGGAACCAATGGATTCTCACTCCATTGTTCCGGAAAGATCGATCACAATAGCCCATCTCATAATTCACATTAGGGTTTCCCTCCCCTCAACATGATGATCAGACAACAAGTAGGTCATCCCCTTTCTATTTTTCACCCTAATGGTCCTCCTCAGGGAATACATAGTGAATATAATTCTCCCTGTAGTCGAACACCAAGTCATGATGGAAGTCCTCTTCATGATGACAGTCATTACGAAGGCCCTCCCTGCATTGGGACTTTCTATGAAGGCCACCCCCATAGTAACAGCATGAAACGAGAAGGTCATCCCCTCATTGTAGTACATCGTGAAGGCCCTCCATAGTATTTTCACTAGATATATTCTCCCAAAAACTAGCTATCGATCCATGATAGTTGTCCCCATCATCACAGTAGTCGTCGAGAAGGTCCTCCCCTTAGTGACATTACGGAGAAATAATGTCATCCTATGATTGTATCCCTCCTTGAAGTTCATCCCCTTATTATATGTCGTAAAGACATTTCATACGGCCATGCATTGAGTTTCAATATTATCCCTCACCATTATAGCACCAATGTCAAAGGTCCTCCTCATAGAAAAACATACTAGTAAGAAGGGCCTCCACTTGCCAGAATAAATATGAGAAAGCCCTCTTATGCTGAGGTTCTCAGAGACAAGTCAGACATATCAGGCGCTCTGTTTAGAATGAGTGATATCCTTTCTCAACTAGATGATGGCATGGGTCCACACGAATCTTCAATGCCTCCTCCACGCCGTTCACATATCAATGAGGTACCCACCATCCTGGATTCTTGGAATAAAATTTTTATGATGTAGTCGAGCTGGGAATATCAAGTAGAGGAGCCCCTGGAATATTAATAGTATGATATGTTGCTTTTGTGAAAAAAGATATATAAGGATAATAGTCTCGTGTTTTGTGGTCCTATTACCACTTCTCACATCGACATACCAGGAGTGTTGTTGGTGGAATGTATACATGAAATTCTCCTAAATATATGGATGAATCTTCGTCAGCATAATAGAAAATTCCTACCCTGCAAAGTGTATGAGGACCATGTAAAAATCTTAGTAGAGAATCTCCATTTAATCGATCCAGAATCCCTCCTATCCACATAGAAGAGACAATCAGAAAATTAAAAGAAAAAAAAAAGAATTATTTTGAGTCTGTGCACTGCACAAGCTATGTAGCCTCATAGGAAACTCCCCAAGAAGAGATCAATTTCTAGAATGGCGAGAACATGGATCTCTACACATCACCCCATGTCCCGTCCTATAAACCCCATTGGAAATGACATCATGCAATTTCATCACCCATAGGAGGCAATCAAATGAAACCCTACATCATTAATATTGAGATACTAAAAAAATTGGTAAATAGTATGTCTCTATAGAGTCCAGACCGAAGAGTTCAAAACATCGAAAAACATTGGAGTCAGGAAACTAAAAAAATCCAGTAGGCTTCCTGCCTAAGGGAAGCTGACATGCAAGCAGTGGTCATGTATTTAAAAGACCATAGATTCCATGAAAACCCAATTCCATAATCAATTCACATACTCTTAGGGGTATGTGAAATTGAAAATGAGGAAATAGAGGTGTTTATGACCGCGATGCTGGAACAACCCCATTGCATAGGGCTTGTGGAATTTTAAAACCAAATTCCCCCATATGACACAAAAATATAGGTCATAGCACATTAATGTATGAACAGAAAAAACCCCATCTTGCAAGGCTGGGGGCATATTTACCTCAAGTTCCTACATATCAGACGTATGTCTTCTCTAGTCTTGGAAGAACAATGGGCATAAGAGTAAACTGTTCCACCCCTTCTCATGGCTCGGACCCTCTGAGACCAAGGCACATTACGAGGTTTGACCAAGACACTTTTATGGTCATTATTCTCTAAGTAAGCTAAATAATTCCATTGAATGGAATGATAAATTCCAACAAAGGATGTATAAATCCTTCCTACCCTTCGGTATCGGGTACACTGCCCCCAATATATTATGTATCAGTGAACGTGGTAAACATCAACCCAATCAATTTCACATGAAATGGAACAGAGGAGAAGGAATCAAGGGAATATGGTTCCCTCCAAGATGAATCCCACACCAAGCCTGATGGTGTTCATACACGGATGTATAGGGTGGTCCTAAATTTTGTAACCCCCTCAATTAATTTGTCACTATATCCCTCCTGAAACCACAACACAAAGAAGAATTAATCCATGGACTTCTATGACCCGCCTCCCCCTCTCCCCCATGAATTTTTTCCTCACCCCAGAGGAATGGTTCTCAATGCAGGTAGAATAAATTATCGAACTCAGGAGAATTAATTCTACTCTACATAGAGGGAGCTACCTCCCTAGATGTGTTCCCCTGGGGGAACATCATTGGTTTTACCCAGAAGAGGTACTCTTTCCACAAGCACTCATCTTGGTTAATGAAGCTATACTCGGAGGCTCATCTAATTGGGAATTAGGACTGAAAACCTATATAAACCATACCCTGTAAGGAAATAAAGAATTCACCCTACTGGGAAGATGGTAAGAATATATTCAGGTGAACACACAAAGGATTACCCTAGCTGGATATCCACCCCAAATTACACTAGCACATGCATGCCCATCTTTGACCACTACCACACCACCCTAAGCTCAAGCATGGAAGGATATACATCAAGGGAACCTTAACATCATCAGGAAATAATGGATAGGTTAGAATCCATGTAGGGGAGGTCTGATCTGCTACAACCAGAGTGAAATCCCTACCCTGAATGGGTGAGAAACATTCTGCCACCGCCAAATTTCAGAAAACTCGTATTATGAGTATTTAATGTATCGAGGGAACCATAAAAACAACTAATGAAATATTCCTATTATTGTGACCCCGTTATGGGAAATATAGGGTTGTAAAAATTTGTAAAAATCAGGTTCGTATTATGAACCCTTCACGGATAGACTTTCGTATGCTATACTAGCCTTCCAGCAAACTTGATCACATGTTGAGAGGACCTATGGTGATAGTTTCTCTTCCATTTCAGTTCAACTCTTCCTAATACTGTGGACCGTGATCCCGTGATTTGAAAGTATTGAGAGAATGAATGAGTATCAGACATAACTTCTAGATGGAAAGTCTAGACATATTCCCTGAATTGGCCACCCCCCAAGATGAAATGCTTTCTATGTTCAGCGACAATATTTGTGATGAATTGTGAACACTGGTCATCCTAGTGAAGTACATGAGTGAGTTCCTATATTTTTCTTCCAATTCCCAAATAATAGAATACCCCTTGAAAAAGACCACCTTGATGTCCCAAATCACTCCATCTACCCCAGGAAAAGAACAGGAAAAGATGAAGTGGCTTCTGTCATGCTTAAGCTACCCCGAACACCAGCTCTAGTTTCAATACCCCTACTGAACCATGAAGGACCCACTAGATGCTGAAATACACCCAACCAGGGAATGATGAGAGAAATGGTGCTAGGATAAATTATATTGAAGAATGATGAAATAAAGTATGCATGTCGTGAGATTTACAGGTTGGTGATACTTCATAGCCTCATAGAACTACAACATGCTCTGGATACCAAAGACAAAGAGATTAGATTAAGTGTGTCTCGATGACATTCCAAATTATTATCTCTATCACCAAAAACTATGATACACCCTCCAAGAGTGCTTAATTTTCAAGGATATCCTACAAAAGACGTTGGATTCAGGGCATGTCAAGTGGGTCCCACTACATGAAGATGGGGCGTATGATTCCACTTCAGACTCAAGCGAAGAAGAGGAATAGAAAAGAGTCACCAGTAATAAGGAGAAAAAGTTTATATATTGGATGAAACATAAGATAATCAACTAAGACCATGTAATCCTTCATGTGCATTTGAGAAAACCAATTGCGCCCACCAAAAGTTCCTTATACAACACAACCGTCCTCGTTGGACATACAGTTCTATAAAGGCGTGAAGGGCACAAATTAGGAGGATGAAGATGGGATGATACCGAATTAAGAATCATTGTTGAGACTCTTAGATTTTATACCACCAACACAAGAACAATGTTCACTTCCCCACCAAATGGCACAATGGGAACCATCCTACCGAACGACACCATCTAAAAGTGACAGTCAGATCGAGAAATTTTCAAATCCAGAATTGACCTTCGGCTCCATTAATACCAATCAATTGAGAAAACCATTCTTGGATAGAGACTATGACCATGAACCCAAATTCCTGCTCCCAACCAGAGAGCCAGAAGAAGAGGCCATAGAGGGAAATGGTTTCCAGGAAGGCATGATCATGGCAGGAGATGATTTTCTAGCCATGCCATCACTCAAACCATTAACATTGGAGAAACACATAGAGAGACCCTCTGGAGACACAACCAGAACCATAATGATCATATTCCCCCATCAGAATAAATCCATGCATATTTATCTTGAAATATCCCTCCGGGGAAGAACAAAAACCAAATCTCTCAATGCATACGTGTGGGCTAGTTCGGCCAAACACAAAAAGGACCGTAGTGCAACCAGCTCCTGTCATACAGGTTGAACACTCTACATCCAAATCCAATGACCCTATGGTGTATGAGAAAGGGCCACTCTGAGATGGGAAGTGTCGACCTTTAGAAAAAAAATATGATTTTTTAAAGAATATGGATTTATTACATGTAAAGCATTCAATACTGGATGTGTTATGTTTGTCCACATATCATAGATAGGCACTCAACGAATCCTTACTATGTCAACAGGAATTTGAGGTCGAATTATCAACAGTTGATGTCTATCGGATAGAGAACAATCCAGAAGAATGTCACACCATCATCCCCTTAATAAATGTAAGTTTCTATCATGTATGGGAACATAAAACCCCTATATCTATCCTTCAAGATAAATGGAATTGATGTGTGGAGGATCTTCATCATCAACATCTTTGGAGTCAACCTCCTCCTACTATGAATGCTTCGACGGCTAGGCGATGATAATGATAGAATGAAAAACTTCACCACAACTCTTCTACGGTATTACATAAGCAATGAAAATACATTTGGAGGAATCAAGCTTAAAACTTCTCTGGGAGACCTCATGTCAAATTCTATGTTCCTGGTAGTGTGGGAAAGTAAAAACCTAAACATCCTATTAGGGATACCTTGGCTGCATCGGCACACTAATATTTCATCATCATACCATCTGTGCATCAAATATTGCACTAATGTGAAAAACGAGACATTCCACACCAATAAATCTATATTTGAGTACTATGATACATATCATATTGACGTATGGTTCTATGGATTGGATGAAAATCATTCTTAGGGTGACGAAATTGATTGGATTACTACACTGAATGGATTGGAAATGGATCTCACAAACACCCTCCAGTATATTGTGGATTATTATGAATTACCCATCAACCAAGTTGAATGCATAAGTCCACTTTCAGATGTAGAATAAATTGCCAACAAGATCTTTGTTATGGATTCCATGTCCAAACACATGGAAGAGTGAGTTTACTCCCATGATCTCAGTTAGTTCCTTAATAGAGATGCTCTAGACCGGTCTTCGATGCACCAAACTTCCATCTTTTTACTCACTATGGAAAGAGATGATTTCTCTTTGTTAATGGATATTTTTTCTGATATCCATCTATAGAGAAAAACTATAATGATAAAAATCTATATTTTCCTACAAACTGACATATTTTTACAAGTGACATTAATCAAATGATACTATAATTGAATATATATTTTTTATCCTGAATCATTGAATGATTAATTCCTTAAACATGTGTTATGTTGGACATTTTACAATGATATGGTATTTTTTAAAAAACTATTTAAAACTACTATCAATAACTATGAGTATTTGAGCATAATGTATATTTGGATTTGAAATAAAATATATTCTATGTTTTATTTTCCATCATATTGGTTGTTCAATTGGTTCTGCATAGATTCATCCATTTTATAAATAATATAAGCTTAAAAAATATATATTTCAAAATATAATGGACAAAACCTTATTGATATGAATAATCCAATGATGAGACCTTAATTATTAAAATTCCAATGTTGCAACAATGTTAAAATGTATTATTTATCCATATTTCAATATAATAAAACATATTATACAGTAAAAACTAAAATGAATATTAAATTGTAGACATGATTTTTGTATATATTTTTAAAATGATAATAATTTATATTAGAACTATAATAATATATTCATTTTGTTTTATGGGAAATTACTTTCATAAAATAGACGAATATGAAAATAATAAAATATATTCAGAAAATATTAGAAAATTAATCCAAATTTATTAATATTCCTTTCTATATATATGATTACCTAGGTTAATTCATTAATGAATAAGTGAATTATTGATCCAATACAAGTAGGAAAGATATGAATGATAAAATATTCCCTAATCTATATTTTTTATCTGTTAAAAAAATCAACAACATAATATGTATATATATTTGTGAATATCCTTATAAAAAGACTAATCTTATGACGAAATCATTAAAAAATGGAAAACTTATTATAATTGATAATCAAATTACATATATTTTAGATATTTATTACACTTATGAAATAATTACATTTTGAGAAACATCTATTTTTAAGAGGTTCATGTATTACATTATACAAAAAGATGAGTCCATAAATTATGAAAATAATTATATCTATGGATAAAACACATTAATATATTCATTTTAGGGATATATAATTTTTTTCACTGGAATCACATACAAATATTCAAATCATCATCCATGCCACATAGAAAATTGTCATATATAACAAATAAACGTGGAATATAACTAAATGAAAAAAATAATATTCACAGTAATGTCATAATACAAATTTAATATAACAATTATTATGAGAAAATAATAAAATTGGGAAATAATAAAATTAATAATAACAATATTTATCATCTGTATGGTCAAATTTTTGGAGAGAACATCAAAAAATATTAAAAAACCTCTTGGTGGAAAAAAATTACCTTTGTCAATAAAATTCATGGGAATTATTTATTTATTTAGATGAATTAATAACTCAAATATCCCATGAAGATAGGATTGTAAAATTTATAAATTAAATTTTGAATTTATTTTTTTAGGATTATAGAATATTTTTCAGGAATTGAGATAGAATGTAATAATAGTTTCATAGAAGAATAAATGATTTTCTAGTCCTCGTACCATATAAATAATCTAACATAATCTAGTTTTGACATTAAGTGTAAATATATTAACATTATTAATAAATTAATCTTGGGTTATATTACATTCACATTTTTTATCATTATCCATTATAAATAATTTTATTTACTAATAATTTAATAGTTTGATATAAAATTCATTAATTAAATGTTTATTAAAATCATTATGTTTTAACTTCGATTACATGGTTTTGAATCATCTAAATTTATCCATTACTAAAATATCCTGCAAAAAAATTAAATTACATAACATTAAATATATAAATATTATATATAAGATATGAAAAATGGTTTTAAAGAAGGTTGTAATTAACGAATTGTTAATGTCTTCATACTTATGTATACCAATCATTAAATAGATATGTTAAAATTGGAGGGAGAATATATATATATATATATATTATTTTATAATTTTTTAATTATACCATATGAAAAAAAACTTTCATAAATATATATATTAGAAAAATTATTTTAGGATTCTTGAATGTTAATATAGAATTTCAGAGTAAATTTTAGAAATTAATTGATGTTAATGGTATAGTTACATTATTATTTAATCTTACTCACTTGGTTTGACATATATCTAATTACCACATTGATTAGGTTAATAAAAAACTAACTTTGTGGCCTAGAAAATTTAATGAGATGATAAATTAGAAGAAATTTTATAATAAAAAAATTCTCATGTAATTTATTGTTTTTTCAAAGGGTATTAATAGATGAAGGTAACACAAATTCTGGAAATAAATAATGAATAAAATATTTTTTCAATAATGTGAAAGTAAATAAGGCAACCACTTTTTGAAAATTATTATATTTATTTAATAACAAATATTGTTATGAATTTTATATTTAAAATTGAATAAGTTTTCAAGTTCACAAAATATAAATGAATGGAAAAAATGAAATACAATTTTTATAATTGAATAAAGAAACATTGTGTGAATAAAAAATTTCTTCATATGTTCGGGTACTAGATTAATTATATTTAAATGTATTATTTTTAATAAATTATGTATTTTTTCATTTTAAAATTATTATTTAAAATTTTATATTCATTTTTTAAAAATATTTCTTATTATTAATGAATATTTTTTTTTAAATAATATAAAATCATTGAATTTAATTAAATTAAGAACCAACCCATCTGAATAATATAAACTAATACCATAACTAAATTCCTAATTTCAATATGTATCTTTTTATATTAAAATTTTTTTTCCAACATCTAATCTTATTTTTTAATATAAGATACATTAAAATTGCAATGGTAGTGTTACTATTCGTATTGTTTTGTCACTTATTTAAACATTTTATTTTGTTCATAATTCACATTATTTACGCTCTTTTCGAGTCTCACCGATTACATCCTTGTTGAATTAGTGTAGGATTTTAATTATAGTTCTACCCATCCATGGAACTACTGCAATATTTTTTCCACAATTCACATAATTATAACTCATTTTGGTCATTAATCATTATCTCGACATTATATAATTCTAATGATAAAAATCAAGTTACATTCAAACATGGAACCTGATTCAGCTAATAATATAATCAAGGGAAATTCGTGATCCCCATGGGATCGAGACAAGAACATTGACATCAAACATGAAACCAAATGGAAATGTTTCACCCAACCTTAAAAAACACATGACATATATGTACACTATGTGAGAATTCATATAAGAAAGATAATAATACATATTATCTAACTATAAGAAAAATAGAAGAATCAGAACGATTGAAAAAACAGTAAAAACTCAAATGGATAATTCCAACTTTAAAGGAATAAAAAGCTACTCCATGTGATGATTCAAATCAATTCCCACCATCTATCCACCAATTACCCAACCTAGATGACATGAAACCTCACTGCCTATC
This sequence comes from Viscum album, assembly GCA_963277665.1. NCBI lineage: Eukaryota > Viridiplantae > Streptophyta > Magnoliopsida > Santalales > Viscaceae > Viscum > Viscum album. The sequence continues at coordinate 196,136,221 of OY728123.1, read as the reverse complement.
AGTGGTGCCTTTCTGTTCCCTTCATTAGAAGTAATACAAAGGTCTATGCACCACTAAAGAGGTGCTTATCGTTCGGGCTAATAACATCAGTAGGATCCCACCCAGTTGTACCATTAAAAGTCTCTATATAAAAATATGTATGATCAGTTTACGTAAAACATGGATTGATAAGAAGTAAAACTATTTTTTAGAAAACATGGTAAATATTTCCCCGTTCAAACTGTTATAAATAAGGTATATCAATTTTATATAACATTTTACATCATTTTTTACAATTATAAGCATGAATATCGATGTTAAAAAACAATTACCAAAAATAAATAATAGAATAATATGTGTCAGCACCAAGGATCACTATATAAAAAACTAACAGACAAATCCTACAATAATAAATCAAGTGAATGACCAGGTTACTTGAAAAATATCATAAGAGGAAGATGTATAACCAATCACTAAACACCAACAATGTCAATATTTTCCCCCAAGAACAATGGTCCCCAGTTATAGAGGATATTCCCATGTGAAAACCTATTTAAAATAAAAAACAATGGATGATTATCTCATAATTAACCATCCACCATTTTCCCAAAGTATACCATGTTCTGAATTTCAAAATTCAATCAAATGATTTGATAGTAATTTCAAAAGAATATCACAAATACATTCCAAAAATTATAAATTACACCATTACATTCCATTTTTCAGTAATCATGGAAAAATCATTTTTCTAGTACTAACTATTTTTAACACACACCAAACAATCATAATAATTATTTTTATAAATAAATTTAAACAACTGGAATAATATGGTTCATCAAAATTGTCAAAAGATGGAACAACCTAGCTTAAAAAGGGGGTTACAGTTTCCCATATTGGGATCGACCAATAATGAAGACCGAAAGATGTTTTGATGTAAATAGAATCCAATCCACACACCTCAAAATTGATCTAACTGAGAATGATGGTCGGAAAACAATAGAAAATACCACATACCTAAATAACAGACACCAACCACACCAAATCCATCAATAGAATGTCATATTAAATGAGATTACAAAAAAAAGATCTAGAAGAATACATGAAGTTGTAAAAATATAGAACAATGAATCTACTAACAGAACCCAAGGGTGCTACCATGATCAATTTCAACAATGAAGCTAAAATGTGTCTTACAAGGAGAGACACACCATAACTTTTATAGGGATTGAATTACAAAAGGATTAGTCAATGAGATGCGGATTCTCCAAAAATCATGTCTACAGAATTAAATGAAACAAAATTATTCACACTCTTATTCGAAAAACTATACATGGCGTGTTACACGTTGTATAACTAGGTTTCATGAAGTGTAACAGCCAATGTCTCATATACTGTGGATAACCTATCAATTAATATTAAAAATAAAACCTTATATTAACTCAAAATGTGTATTATATCTTAAAATCAAGTAAAATATCACAAAATGAATCCTTTCACGACTTTCATCCAGCAACTCTTATCCATTGTGTAACCTAGTTTCAGGACATGAAATCCTTCAACCAGTTGTTGAAAAAGCCATTTATAGATTAGAGTCAAAAAAATTTGTTCATTAACCATTATAGGAATCCTATTAATTCATTCGCATATCAATATAGACAATGAAAAATTGAAAATGTGATGAGGATAAGGACATACCAGATAGATCGATAATGAGATGTTACAAAATCTCCACCCTAAAGACATTTCATCCCTAGATATTCATGTGGATGATGAAATACCTAGAGAAATATAAGGCAACTAATCCCTCATCAATCAATTATGTTACGATGTATTGTGTGAATGTGAACCATTTTTCCATACTAATATGACAAATAGAATGGAAATCACACAAAATACTTTCACTTGAGAGTCAACGATCTCAGCTATTTTCTCCAAAACAGAAACATCCGACTCTTGATCGACATCCATCCAACTCAGAACATCGGTGGGATTATGATGATACTTCCTGTGACGAGACATGTCGAAAACATTATGAATATCGATCTACTGATCTTGATATTTTAACTTATAAAAAACATACCTGACCAACATAATGAGATCATATGGTTCAATTTATCTTACATCCAACAATCCCTATATTCCATTTTGATGGTGACCAAACCAAGGAGAAACATTCAATAAACCACATTAACCCTTGAAAAATACCATGGATTGATGTCTCTGACCCATATATTATTTTTTTGACTATGGGTTATAACCAAATGTCTCTGTAAATCACGAATATTTACTAACATCACCTAAACCAAACATGGTTCAATGAATGACACTTTTCCCACCTCATCCCAACAAAGAGGTGATCTACACAGGAAACCATACACACCTATAAGGGAGACATTCTGATTGAAAACTAAAAAATATTGTAATAAACAAACTCAACAACTCCAATATGGCTGTCCCATTTTCTAATGATGTCCAAGACACTTGCACAAAGCAAATCTTCATGGATCTAAATAACATGACATGTCTGACTGTCTGTCAATGGATAGTAAGATGTGATCAAGTTCACATGAGTTCATAATTCATATTGGAGACTCTTATAAAACATTGGGGAAAACAAAGGATCCTTATCTAAAACAATGGAAGAAGGAATCCCATGTAAACTCCCAATATATTTCACATACAACCTACACATATCATCTTCTTTAGTGTTATCCTTTATCTAAATTAAATGAGATGACTTGGTCAACCGATCGACAACCACACCGATAGAATTCCTTGCCCATAGAGTATGTGTTAATACAATAAAAAACCCATTGATACCTCATACTATTTCTAGAGAGGTACTGGAAGAGGATGAAGAAAACCAGAGGGTATCATGTGCTTTGCCTATATCTATTGGCTGGTGTAACAGAGGAACACATTATATTCAATGTCACACTTCATACCCAAAAACAAAATTTATCATATTAGTTCATAAAACATCTTCATAGTGTATGAATGAATGAACCACAAAGAGAAATGAAAATTATACTAGAAAAAAATCCTCATAAGTTTAGGGAAGACAACCCTTCTGCCAAAGTGGAGTATGCCACATCAATAGAGAGACCAACTAGAAATGATTTCTCCACCATAAATCCTTCCTTGAATTTCAAAAAACTCATCATCCAACTGAGGACCATGTAAAATACTCTCTAGGAGAGATGTTGATAACTGAAAACAGGTCAGAAGAATACATAAATCATCACAATAAGAAATAAGATGTAACTATGTGAAAAAATCCATAAATATCCACTCCATTTATTCTATAATATCATGTGACATTACATTCTTAATAATTGCATCTTCAATGAAATTTTCATTCCCTGGTGTGTAGGTGAAATCGATGCAAAACATCTGAAATGTTTTATGCATCCTCTCATTCTAATATCCATGTCCATATTTGAAATGATATATCTCAAAATGTTATGATCAGATTAGACCATGAAATTATCCTTAAAGATAGAGTTCTACTAATATTTATGAACTTGAAAACCTATGTAATGATCTAAATTTAGAGTTGGGTAATTATTCTAATGTGATCCAAGTTCACTAGGGCCATAATTTAACACATGGTTATCATGTATAATCACAAATCCCAAAACAAAACTAGGAGCATAAAAAACACCACATATAAAATACCAGTATAATGTATGATAAAAATATGATTTGAAGTTAGGGTTCATTTCGGTCTATCAAATAAAGAATGACACTTCGCATCCAATGTGAATTTCATTTCTTTCATTTTAAATGAATTCAATGGTGATACAGCCTTAGATAAATCCTAAACAAACCATTGGTAGTATCAAGTAATACCAATAATTCTTCATATCTGAAATACATTACATGGTTCCATCAATGACCAAAAAACCTTAAACATACCAGAATCAACTGATAATAAATTGATGGAAACCTTATTCAATATAAACATAAATTATTGACTTTATAAATTAATTTTCTAATGATTTCCTCCCAAATGGAGACTTCAAATAATTTCCAAAAAAAATAATATAATTATCATTCTCAAGATCATATTTCGATGAAACCACAATATCATCCACATTCACTACCTCCAATTTATCAAGTTATTTATGGAATTTCTGATTCATAAAATCAATAAAAAACATAGGTGTGTTAGTTAGACCAGAATTAATCATGATATATTCATAATGGCCATACGTACTCCTAAAAACTATCTTTGGTATATCAAACTCATGAACTCTGAGAATATGATAACTAAACTGAATATCAATATTTGAATACCACTATTTAACATTTTAATATCCAATAAAATCATCCACACAAGGAAAAAGATAGTTATACACGAATTTTCATCGTTCAAATTTTTATAGTTTGAAAAAATATAAATTGAAACATCTCCATTATTATAAATTGAACAAGGACTTCCGAAGGAAAAACTCTATGCAGAAAGAACCCTTATTCCTGTAGGTCATCCAATAGAATCAAAATTTATTTCATCTCATCTAGTGACATAAAATAAGAATGTATTGATCTTGAATGCATACATGGAAAAACGTTTATCACAAACTCTACCTATCTCTCTAGATAAAGGTCAGAGAAATAACCTAGGAAAACATTAGAAATCACTCGAACTACAATTGTGAGATCAAGAATAGAAGAATAGTAATCCTGATCCATCACCAGAACCTGAAAAAAAACCATGAGATCTGGGTGGGAAGGTCCAACATGGATATACCTTGTGTCCCAGTCCCCATAAAAAAAGAGATCCCATCGACAGAAAGAAATGAAATAGGCTGGTGATAATAATCAACATCAGTTTGATGATCAACAAGACAATCCGTATTGGTAAAAAAAGATTTAATTTAAGAATGATAAAATCGTACACCAAATTGACATATGATATCATTAATGAACTAGAAGTAAACGGAAACCCCTACTCATTTCTCTTATGAAAAGGTGTCACTAACTCCCCTACAGAGGATATATGTTCCATTATATGTTTAATAATATTAACAAAACGTTCAAATATAAACAAGTGGGAGGCACTCATATTAAATAAATAAATTGCTACAGAATATTCAATAATGGTAATACCTATAACTATCTCCAGACCAAAAGCAACTTCTGCTACACACTCATCTACTGTGTGAATGTGCACCACCATTGAGGCTAGTGGATTGAGCCCTTTAGTCCATTAAGTAGGTGACTACATTTCATTATACACTGCAACTGAAAAACCTTGATCATAACAAGGAATTTTCATAGACTTAATGAAAAACTATATATAACCAATGCGACAACATTTGATTCACATATTCAATGGAATAGGACTATAACGTCATCTGTGTCCAACATTGCAATAGTCATATCACATTAAAGGAACACTGCTTATTATAGAAGACGATACGGAGGAGGCACGCCACTGAGACCACCTCCACCACTCCTATGATGATCCTTCCACATCATCTTCTTCCTATGAATTAAACTAAAACTATCCATAAACAAATGGGAAGGGATGAAAAAAACATTTTCTTCAATATACATCACACCATCATAGATCTATCATCCATATATGAAAAAGTAGAATGTGTCAAGATAAAGAATTGAAATCAGATATATGGTAACAATCCATCCAAGTACTTCATAGCCTTATCCAGGTCATTAATCACCTTATATAGAGAAAAATAGAAAATATCAAAAAAAATGTTGGTATATGCCTACACTGAATGATCTCCTGATTGAAAAAGGTAGAAACTCTTATGAATTTTGTGACATTGAAATCTCAAGTAAAAACTCCACTGTGAAAAAGTTTTTGTAACCCTTATACTCCAAATCCACATGTCTGTCTTTTGGGACCATAGATTCCCACCATTACTTGCTAGAAACCTCCAGACAAAATACTTTACACATTACCCTGATGTTCATAGGGTTTTCTAGAAATTAAAATATTTGATCAACCATCTCTTTCCAATCCTCCACCAATTGAGGTTCATTTTTTTATTTAAAGGATGATGTCTTAAAGTGAAATAATTCACATGATCGATCTCTCTATCTACTGTCCCATTAGTGTACCACAAAAACAGATTTCTAAACCTATTGAATATCCTAATGAACAATATGAATTTCATGTAAAATAGTATCTCAGATATTTTGATATAATATACGATTGTCTTCAGAATTATTAGATGCACCCTCTTATAGAACATTTGGATAGAAACTCAAAGGAAATTTGCCACACACTGAAGCATAAAAATGATCAGACATTAGAATAAATGATAGTTAAAACTAAAAATAACCCTTGTAAAAAAAGATATTTTATAAAATTCCAACAGTAGATACAAATATCCAAAAATTCAATGAATGCATATCTCACATTATGAGAAGAGTAATCCAGACACTTATTGCAACATTCCACTCAAGATCATAGAATTATATCTCGAGTTTAAAGATATAATTACACAATGAATCTTGTGGATATACCTTCCTATAATAATAAATTATAATGAATATAATGGGTTATCCTAAAACCTGTATCATGACCTAATTTTTCATATTCCCAGTGGGTGCTTCCAATCCCCACAAGAAGTGAAAAACTCCCAGGTATTGAACTTCAAACAAGTGGAAAAAAAAAGTTACCAACCTGAACAATCACATATGTAGCGTGCCTTTCCCAAAACACGATGTAACGATGCATCGAGCCAGATTGTCTACATAACCTCAAGTGAATCTTCATCAACGATAGAGGCTACCAACTAGTAAGGAGGTCCCATGTTAACATATCTATGGGGAATAATATGCCATAACTGGTAATAAGTAATATTAATAGGAATAAAACTTGTTGATAAAAAAGTGGAAGAATTTAAATAATCATACTACAATAGAAGAAAATAAATAATCCCTAATAAATAAATAATATGCGTGGAAGCTGATATATTAACCACATAGACAATGATTTCATGATATGATGTCTGTGTTAATGTAGGATTATAGAAAAATGTGAACACAAGCATTCAATCAATGCCGAAATGAAAATGACATAAGTGAAATAACTAAATATTGGGAAAAAACTATCTCATATACTCCCATCTTCCATCATATGATGAAACCATCCCCAAATCACTAGAAGCATATTTCTTCCTAATATCCCTACCTATGTGCAGAAAAATTACTCCAGTGCCAAACAGCGCCAGAGCAGGGAGTAAGAAAAAATCATAGTAGGCCAACACCCATGGTGTATAAACAATTCAATTTCATATTGTAGTCAATATAAGTGTTCTAATATATGATAATTTTATCAGTCAAATAAACATAATAAAATAAATATATATTGGTCTCAGATCTCTATGACTCCAGTTCCATATCACCAACTTTGGCCTTTGTTGGGAATCTGAATATATTACCCATTATAAGCATGATGAAAATATATATATACGTGATAGAAAAAATAGAATACAAAAAGGATCATACACCCATGATTTTTATTTAGCTTGGGTTCTAATTTATGAGTCAACAAACAATGTTTCAAAACATAGGAGGATATTAAAATTCGAACAGTTCTTATGAAGAATCAATAATAACATTCCACTCATTATCAATGTCATTATATTAATTTAGAGATATGAAGTATTATCCCTTCTGAAATGTATTTCTATGATGTATCCTTTTATTTTCTCAATACCAACTATTCCATCCAAGTGTATCTTCCAAAATACCAAGTTCCCCTCGAGTCATGGTTTTATTTTGAGTCTATCCTGGAATCACACAAAATGGATCATGTATCACCTGAGGTATGGCATATCCACCTTTCCCAAAAATCCCTCCTTGGATATCCCTATGGGAACCAGTATCACTCATGAGTTTTTAGAAAACCTTAGGTAACCTCATCTAGGAATGTAAAGTTATTACCTCTAATCCGTAATGTGTAACCGATTACGTGAAGAGATTCTACATATGGTCCAAAATATGGAACCCACATTGTCTTGTCGCCCTAAATTTAATTAGATTATAATGAAGTAAATTTCACAGAGTATGCATTTACAATTGAAAAAAAAAACAAATTAATCAAAAAAGAACCACATGATTCCTAATAATATCAACCAGATTGTTATAGTCAACATACATTATTAAAAATAGAAGAAAAATTCAAAACATGATAATTATATTTGCATAGAAACATCCTTGAGAGTAAATTTACCAACAATTCCTAATGCTCAAGGTTCAAAATTATGCTAAATAATTTATTTAGTTAGAACTTAACAAAAAGGGATCACTCAAAATCTATAGTTAATTAATATAATTATGCATGTCTAATAGAAAATAGACCAAATATGTTAGGAAAACAAAAGGGGTGTCCATGATATTGCAACATTTTGAACAAGATAATTTATCTCAAACCATGATTTAAAGTTCATGGCATCCAGTTTAATTAAATTAGAACATTTAAAATCGAATATCAGTAGTTTTAAATGATGTGTGTCAAAACATGTGATTTAAAAGTCAAAAATAAGTGAGGTTAATGAGGGATGACGTGCTACCTTATACTCATAGATGATCATATGCTCAATGGTGATTTTTGATTTGAACTAAAAAGGAAGAAAACAAAAAAAATTTAGAAAAACCCCCTATTTTGAATAAAAAAATCAGTGGAAGATCATGTGATGGATAGAGAAGGATCTTAAAATAATCTTCATTTGGAAGGTTATCCATACATATAGGTTAACGGGACACTAGATGACATTGAAATCTGGGGAGAAATGAGGCGGTAGCGGGCTTCTGATGAGGAGAGGAGGGTGGTGTGCCCCACCTTGTCTGGGATGCGATGAACCAAGGAGAGGGAGGATAGGTATAGAGAAAGAAGAAGAATAAAAATAATAAAATTAAAGGAATGGAATATAAATAATAAGGATATATCTAAAATAAAATTGTAAAAATAAAAAGGGAGGTAGAAGGGAAAATAACTAATAAAAATCGGTTTACCAAATTTTAATTATTTTTAAATTTCACTAACCTTTTTTATTTTATTAGTTTTATATTCCCTCATTAAATTAATTCAATTTACATTAAAATTATTCTTATTAATTTCTAATCCTTCAAATTATTTTTAACTCAAACGTCGCACAAGGGAGTGATGTAAAAAATATAAATAAAGGCCGAGAAATTATTTAATTAATTTTAATAGTTTCTTGTGACCTGCAGCAGGGTAAGTAGGGTATTGATATGGGGTTCTTTTAATGATTTGGACTAAAAATTTAATTTTTATTTACCTTTATTAATTACAATAAGTTAAAACATCCCATCCATAAGAGATATCATCCACGGATTTCCCATCTTAGGGAAGTGGAATGTCTTTAGAAAAATTCTCTGGTACTTGAGCATGCACATCAGTCTCCTACATCCAGGTATGATCTTGAACACCTCAATGCTACCATAGAACCCATTCCAAAGAAATTGACCTACCATAGATAACCTTTATGCTATGGTTGATGGTATAGGTCAGATGCTCTTTCAAGGATGCATTAGTTTTGAGACCGATATCATCTGGATATAATGAATGAGATGGGTCTGGATGATACTATTAAATATCATAAACATGGAAGACATTGTTCATGGCACAATATCTCTATCGTAATAGTAACTGATAGGATATCAGCTGAACTCTCTCAATTATCTTTCACGAACTGAAGTATCTCAGTGATAGCGTCCCATATATCTTGATCTTCTTGTGACCCAACCATGGTGAAACTCAGAGAAATACTTGATGTCTCACCTCAATCGCAAGAAGTCTTCAACGATAATTGGTATAGTTGTTTTTCCTAGAATGAGCTGTATTAATATTATTTTTAACCCACAGTACATGCTCAGATGTCTCATGAACAAGATAATGAACTAACAAGGATACCTCACCTTCTTTGAGCTAGCATAAAAGTGAATGACTCTATCTACCATAAGGGACATCATACACTTCCATTTTAATTATTTCAAGAAATATATTATTTTAGGTAAACTCAATAATAGGAATATGTTTCTCCAATTATCCTCCAAAATCTAGTATACAAGCCCGTGGAATGTCTTATAATATTCATATGGTCTTCTAGGACTACCCATCAGTATTAGGGGGATATGTATTACTAAAGAGTACTTGTAAATCTAGTTATATCTACAACCCTTTGCTAAACCATGAAGTAAATTAAACATCTCAATATGAGACAATAGAACGTGGTACACCATGATGTCACACTATTTATCAAATATATAGCCTTCCCAGATCATCAAAAGGGAAGGTTTTACATATATGTAGGAAGGGCTGACTTGGTTCAATATATCAATAATCACATATACTACATCGCTGCCTCGATGAGATATTTTTATATCTATAACAAAATATAGGGTGATGTCATTTCATTTACACACATGAATATATAGATGTTGTATAATTCTAACAGGTCATTCGTTCTCTACATTGACCAGCTGACAGGTGGAGCACTGTGTAATGAAACTCCCTATATGATTCATTCATACATGGACACCAGTACTACTGATACAACTCTCTGTATATTTTGGTAATCCTAGAATGAACTAACCAACTAATGTATGATATTCCTTCATTACTTATTTGGAAATATCCAAAGGTACACATACACAACCACGATAATGTAGAGTTTTAGTGCCATCAACAACCCAACCAGGAGGGCAGTTCTCTCGTTTGAAGCATTCCATCAAAATGAGACCCTGTGGATTAGATAAAAATCACATATGGACTTTATCTAGAAGAGAGGATGTCACTGAATGTGTGGTTAGAACTAGTTTTACATGTTGTTCGTGAACCGCATAATGCATTTCAGAAAACAAAGCCATCATCTTCCACTCAATACATGTAGCCTGAATACCTTGGGTTTGCTTTATACAACTCTAAGAATCAAAAATATAATTTCTCTTATCAGGGGCATAATCTTGCTCAAAATAGAATATTTAAAGGTATTAGACCCACTTGCGCTACCATAAATTGAAGTATCTTTACATGGATATTTATTTCAATCTTTTATGATCTGTGTAAACTGTTGGAACCATGGTCTTCTATGCATGATTTGGAGTATGGTTTGTGTTTGTTGTCAATCCTCAGTGGATGTTAAGAATGTGTACCAGAAAAGAGATCATACAGTTCAAGAAGACAACAGTATTGAAGGTGGCACCGTATTCCAGTGTTTGCCAATTTTTTGGGCCTAAAAATCAACAAATGAAGAAGAGTTATTTTCACAAAGGGACTTGTGCGCCGTATACTTGACGGAGAGGAAACATGTGCGCCATATGTTTTTGAGGATTATAACATCAAAATATGGAAAGGGGATAAGGGTCGCGCAAGTGTTGGATAGGTCGCGCGAGTGGATTGTGCGCCGTGAAAGAACTTGTGCACTGGTACCTAGGAGGATTGGAACTTACGCACCTATTGTTTTGGAAGAACATAACTTCAAAATATGGATAAGGAAATAAGGTCGTGCATGTATTGGTTGGGTCGTGCAAGTGAGTTGCGCAACAAAGGCTAGGGGAGATGAGCTGCGCGCTGAGACTTGCGCGCCAAGGAGTGACTTGCGCGCCGCCGCGCAGGGGGTCCAGTTTGCCTATAAATACAGGTCGACCCCACCTCATTTCTAACAAAGTTAAAGACATATAGATTTTTCTAGCTCTTGTCGCGCAAGTGGTTGATTCGAGCAAGTGGTTTTTGGGTTGTGCAAGTAATGGCCGCACGCCAATTGTTGGTTGCGTGACCAAGGCAGTTGGGGAGTTAAAGGAGGAACGTCATGTAAGTTTGGTGTTGAAGGAGGCAGTGTCGTGAAAGTTGTTTGGTGTCACCTGTGGGCCGATTTTGTACTGTGCAAGTGACTTGAGCGTCAGTATTTTGACTTGTGCACCGGGCTTGGATATGCACGTCAGGGTTGTTAAAGTTCATTTGTCCTTTTGAAGCTACACGAATGCTGGAAGATCACCCAGTACCCTCAGCACAAAGTGAGATCTATCTTCTAATGAGAGTTGGACATCAACAGAGAATCTACATATGACAGAGGATGCATTCTTATGCAATTATGATGAGACCTTCACGTCTATAAACTGATCGTAACTTATCCAACGGCAGTGAGCCAGGGGGAGTCAACAGGAGTGACCCGAGGGATGCAGTGTGCTATCCCTGAACCTTTTTGTAAAGGTAGTGATCCTAGGACAGAGTGACTGTTCCCAAATCATTGTAATCCACAACTAGTGAAGATTACTAGAATTAGGTACGACCGGAAACCTATCGGAGTATGCTCCTTGGACGTAGCCTTTAGTGGTGAACCAAGTAAAAAGTGTTGTGTCTTCTCTCTGCATGTGAATGTTTGCTTTCTGATCATTTTCATCATACAGGTTCAACAAGTTCCTACCAACGTGGGAAAAAGATCCATCACATTAAAAGAAAAAGTTGTCACCCTGATTCACCCCTCCCCTCTCAGGGTGTCCCAGGGTCCTTCAATTGGTATCAGAGGGTAAAGGCTGCTAGTGTTGAATCTGTCCTTTTTTTCATGGATAATGCAGTCAAGTCAGGGGAGTCCCTCACTTCGATGAAAGTAATTTCCAGATCTGGAAGAACAAAATGAGATCAAATATAAGATCTCTTGGAATGGAATTTATCTTTTCTACTGTGAAGGAAATACAAGTAATTGATCCAACAGGGCTGTCTATGACTGAAACAGACAGGAAAATTCTTGCTGCAGATGCTAAAGCACAAAATTCACTCACTACAGCCCTTTTTGATCAGATCTATCTAAAGGTGATGAATTGCACCTCTGAAAAATCCAGGTAGGATAAACTCGAGAATATTTATGAAGGAGATAGAAAAGTGAAGGAGGCGAAACTGCAAGTGCTGCACAATCGGTTTGATGATCTGAAAATGCATCCAGACGAGAATACAGACTCTTTCTTCAATCGAATTACTGAAGTGGTTGGATCAATTCAGGGTCTAGGAGAAGAAATCAAAGACATTGATATTGTAAAGAAAATATTAAGAAGACTTCCACCTCTATACAATGCAATGGTGTCAGCTCTTGAGGAAATAGATCTTTCCAAACTTTCTCTAGATGATTTACTGAGCAGCTTGGTAGCATATGAAATGAGAGTCAAACCAGAAGATTCTATGACTCGTGTGACCAAGGAAATGTCATTCAAAGCCAAGGATAAACAGAAAATCTCAAAAGACAGTAGCAGTGAAGATAATGAAGAAAAGGAAATTCTTTCTCTCATTGCAATGAAGTTCCAGAAGGGGAAAGGGAAATTCAAAGGGAAGATACCACTCGCATGTTTTTTTTGTGGAAAAGTTGGGCACATTGCCTCTCAGTGATTAAGAAAGATCAATGATGAAGATAGTGAAGATGAAAGATTCGAGTAGCCTCAGAGAAGGTTCTTCAAAAAGGGGGACTTCAAATCTGGAAAGAAAATACAAAAGAAGAGTTTTGTCTGTGAAGAGGAAGAAGATGATAATGAATTCTGTGATGAAGAAGAACCAGAATTCAGAACTGGGAATCATTCTTCTATGATGGCCACTATTGAAAAGTCAGAAGATACTGGTGGAGAAAAACAACTGAGAACTTGTGTAGATCTTGATATGTAACTTAAGGATCCGATTAGTAAGCTTAAGATTAAATGTGAGAGTTGCAATAAGTGTAAATAAATTGTAGAAGAATCAACTGAATACGTTGATCAACATGAAGCTGAAATTGAACGACTAGAAGAATTTTTGAAGGTACGGTCTAAAATAATTGAAAGAAATGATGATGTAGTAGATCTGAAGATGAGAATTGAAGATCAGGCAAAGGTCATCATTGACCTCACCTCTAGACTTGATGAAAAATCCAAGACTGCTAAGGGTCTTGAGGATGATTTTGTTAATCCAAGGAGTAAACTAGAGACTGAATCAATTCCCAAAGAATCAAGGAATAAAATACAGTTTAGATGATTTTCAGATGCATAATTACTAGCAAGAGCCAGGTGCGGTTCAGATGGGGTTGGAAAAATCTTGGGTGATCAAAGACCATCTTGCAGGGGAAAGAGTGGAATTGGCTGTGAGGCTGAGACATCAACTGCTGGAAGTGAAGAGATCCAAAAGAAAGATAAGATAAAAGTTGAACATGTTGAAACATTACCTAAAGTGCCGAAAAGGGAACCCTCAATCCAAACTAAATGTAGAACTGAAAATTATCCTCAAACATTCAAAAATGACAAACAGTCTTACTATTCTCCCAAGGGAGAAGGTATGAGGAGAAATTCAAGTCAGAAGACATTTCTTCTCATGAAGTGTCAGTTCATTGGCTATCTGGGCCATACCATGTCTTATTGCGAAGAGGCAAGAAGCTATCTGAATGGAGAAGATATAGAAGTTCAAAAAAGGTGAACAATTTCATATCCTAATTCTTATAGAAGAAACAATTTCTATGGATATTGTTATCTTTGTTCTAACTTTGGTCATAAGGTCGCTAATTACAGGAAGATAAGGGACATGGACACCTCATACCGGAGTTTAAGACAAGTCAAGTCTCGTCAGCAAGACAGCGTTTCTCTTTCAAATAGGTTTTCTTCTCTAAAAGAAGATTTTGAATACGAAGAACCCGAGTATGCGGAAGAGATAATTGAAAGGACATCAGTTCTATATACTCAATCTAATGTATCATGTAAGGAAAAGAAGAATATTGAGAAATCCAACCTTGCAGAGGTGGACCTCAAAGCTACAAAGAACAACAGTACCTGGATTCTAGATAGCGGTTGCTCATCTCATATAACAGGTAATGCCGGCCTTCTAACGAATATCATAAGGAAGGTTGATGGTACAGTAAGATTTGGTAATGATGGGGCTCTGAAAATCAAAGGTAGTGGAAGTTCTGAATTAGCTAATGGAGAACTAAAGATGACCGAAGTCCTTTATGTAGATAGCCTACGTCATAATCTCCTCAGCATGAGTCAACTCTGTGACTCGGGACTTATAGTTACTTTTAATAAGAAAGGCTGTACTATCAAGGGAAAGACATGCAATTCACTTATGAAGGGATGCAGAACAGAAGGAAACTTGTATCAGGTTGATAGTGAAGAAAATGTATGTTGCATGACTATTGAAGAAGAAAACAATTTGTGGCATCAAAGACTGGGACACATCAATCAACATGACATGGAGAAAATATCAAAATTGAGAATTGTCATGGGCATTCCCAACCTGAAGCGTGACCGTGAAAAAACTTGTGATGCTTGCATTTGTGGGAAGTTGGTCTGCTGTTCATATCGTCCAAATAAGAAAAGGGCATCTCACCTTCTTGATCTGATTCATACAGATGTATGTGGGCCGATAAATGTTGCCTAAAATCATAGACAAAGGTACTTTGTCCTTTTCATAGATGATTACAGTAGAATGGCATGTGTGATGGTCATTCACAGGAACCGATAAGTCCTTGACTACATGAAAAGATATCGGCGAATCTCTTAGAATGATACTGGACGAACAATCAAAGTGTTGCGATCTGACAATGGAGGATAATACACATCCATTGAATTTGAAAATTATCTGGAGAATCATAGGATACAACATGAGGTAGCTGCTGTGAGAACTCCACAACAAAATGGAGTTGTTGAACGTAGGAATCGACAGGTGAACAACATGGAATGAACTATGCTGATTGAGATTCGTATTCCACGACATTACGGGAAAGAGGTTGTTCAAGCTGCAGTGTACATTCAAAATCGAAGAAGACTTTATATGGGTGATACGAAGACACCATATTAATTGTGGCATAGACGGAAGCCTTATTTGAAATACTTTCATGTCTTTGGATGTAAATGCTACATCAGTAACAAAGAAGGAAATCAAGGGAAATATGGCGACAATGAAGATGAAGGATTTTTCCTCGGTTACTCAATGAATAGAAAAGCGTAAAAATGTTTCAACAAGCATTTAGGAAGGATTGTGGAAAGCAGTGATGTTATGATAATTGAAGAGAATATAAAAAATGCTTCAAGGAAGTCATATGCTGATGTGATAGAAAGTCAAAAAGATAGTGAACATGAATAAAATACAAATGCAGAAATAGAGGAAGTTGTTCAAAACACTCAGTAGTCACATCATGATGTTGACTCAGAAGAAGAATCTGAAGAATAAATTGTGGCTGAAGAGAATGCTACTGAACCTCGTAGGAGAAATCGAAGAGCTGAGATTGATCCATCCAACATAATTGGGAACAGGAGTGAACCCACTCAAACAAGAAGGATGAGGAATAACATCCAATCTGTATTTCTATTAGTTGTAGAGCCATCCTCATTCAAAGAAGCTGCAAATGATGAATCATGGGTGAATGCCATGAGTTATGAATTAGATCAGATTGACAAGAATCAGACATGGGATCTTGTCCAGAGACCCAAAGTTCACAACGTTATTGGTACCAAATGGATCTTAAAAAATATGTTTGATGAACATGGAAGTGTAATCAGAAACAAGGCACGACTGGTATGTAAAAGATACTCCCAGAATGAAGGCATTGACATTAAAGAAACCTTTGCTCTAGTGGCTAGACTGGAGTCAATCAGTATTTTCCTTGAAATGGCACTCCGAAGAGGATATAAAGTATATAAAATGGATGTCAAGATAGCATTCTCGAATGGTTTACTCGAAGAAGAAGTCTACATTGAACAACCAGTGGGCTTTGTCTTGGGTACTTATGAAACAAAGGTCTGCAAACAGAAGAATGCTCTATATGGTTTGAAGCAGAAACCACGGGCGTGGTACTCACGGCTGGATTCATATCTCAATAAGTAGGAATTCCAAAGAGGAGGAGTTGATAACAATCTCTATGTGAAGAATTATCCAAAATATCAATTCATGGATATAGTGTACATTGTTGATATCTTATTCGGTGGCAGCAGGTAGTAATCAGTGGATGAATTTGAAAACCACATGAAACCAGAATTTGAAATGACTATGATTGGGGAGCTCACATATTTCATGGGGTTTCAGGTAATTCAAAAGAAGAAATACACATTCATTTCACAGGAAAAATATGCAAGAGGGCTGCTGAAGAAGTTTAATATGCAAGACTCCAAACCAATGTCAACTCTGATTGTAGTTGGAACTAAACTTGGAAATCATGAGGATGGGGACTCTGCAGATCCCACCATGTACAGGAGGATCATTAGGAGCCTACTGTACCTGACCGCGATGTGGCCAGATATTGTATTTTCCACATGCCTTGCGGCCCACATTCAGAGTAATCCAAAGGAGGAACATATGGTGCCAGTGAAATGAATCATGAGGTACATTAAATGAACACATAACATCAGGTTATTTTTTGATGCAGGCATGGACAATGAATTATCAGCATTTTCTGATGCTGACTAGGCTGGTGATGTAGTAGACAGAAAGTCCACTAGTGGTGGAGCTTTCTATATTGGGCAGAAATGTGTTGGCTGGTTGAGCATGAAACAAGAATGTACTTCTCTTAGTACTACTGAAGCTGAGTATATCTCTGCCACAAAGGCATGCACTCAAATGCTATGGTTGAAGCAACAATTAAAAGATATTGGTGATGAGGTAACACAACCTATGGTGATTTACTGTGATAACAAGAAAAAAATTGATCTTACAAAGAATCATGTTTAGCATTCCCTTACGAAACATATTGAAATCAGGTATCACTTTATCAAAGAAAAATTTGAACAAGGGGTTCTTATAATGGATCATGTGGGAACTGATGAGCAAGTGGATGATATCCTGACCAAACCACTATCTATGGCTGTGTTTGAGAAGCATCGGTTGAACCTCGGTATTCAGCCACCTCCCAGTGCATAAGGAGGTTACAAATTACCCCTCTCCTCATTTGTGATTTCTTTTTTTATCTGTTTATGGCTATGATGCAGGTTTATGGGGGAGATACTATCCAGGGGGAGTATGGTTTGCGCTGAACGTTGAAAAAATTACTGGTCTTTGGATATATTGTCAATGTAGGAGAAAGGAATAAATTCAGGCAAGTAATGCATCTATGATGAGAAGAATGAGAATGAAAACACTAGAAGTAATGATTTTGTGATGAGAATATTTGACAATTCCAAAACTTTGGAACCCAATTTAAGCTTCCTCTCTTGTTTTCTACACCGATAATTGCTCACATAGACTTAGAGTGTTGGCTGAATTGATTCTTGAATTTTTGGTTTGAACATGGATGAAGATCTTTTGAATTTATTTTCTGATTTTCAACAAACCCAAAGGGGGAGATTATTGGAACCATGGTTTTCTATGCATGATTTGGAGTATGGTTTTTGTTTGTTGTCAATCCTTAGTGGATGTTCAGAATGTGTACCATCAAAGAGATCATACAGTTCAAGCAGACAACAGTATTGAAAGTGGCGTCTTTTTCTTGTGTTTGCCAATTTTTTGGGCCTAAAAATCAACAAATGAAGAAGAGTGATTTTGGAAAAGGTACTTGCGCGCCGTACACTTGAAGGAGTGGAAAATTGTGCGCCATATGTTTTTGAGGATCAGAACATCAAAATATGCCAAAGGGTTAAGTGTCGCGCAAGTGTTGGTTAGGTCGTGCAAGTGGACTTGTGCGCCGTGAAAGAACTTGCGTGTCGGTACCTAGTAGGATGGGAACTTATGCACCTATTGTTTTCGAAGAACATAACTTCAAAATATGGATATGGAAAGAAGTTCGCGCAAGTATTGGTTGGGTCACACAAGTGAGATGCGCGACAAAGGCTAGGGGAGATGAGATGCGCGCCGAGACTTGTGCGCCAAGTAGTGACTTGCGCGCCGCCGCGCAGGGGGTCCATTTTGCCTATAAATACAGGTCGAACCCTCCTCATTTCTAAATAAGTTCAAGACTTAGAGATTTTTTGAGCTCTCATCGCGCAAGTGGTTGATTCGCGCAAGTGGTTGTTTGGTCGCGCAAGTAGAGGTTGTGTGCCAATTGTTGGTTGTACGACCAAGGCAGTTGGGGAGGTAAAGGAGGAACGTCAAGTAAGTTTGGTGTTTAAGGAGGCAGTGTCGCGCAAGTTGTTTGGTGTCACATACGCGCCAATTTTGAACCGTGCAAGTGACTTGTGTTCCATGATTGTGACTTGCACGTCGGGCTTGGATAAGAGCATAGGGGTTGATAAAGTTCATCTGTCCTTTTGATGTTGCACGAATGCTAGAAGATCGCCCGATACCCTCAGCGCAAAGTGAGATCCATCTTCTGATGAGAGTTGGACATCAACAAAGCATCTACATATGACAGAGGATGCATTATTATGCAATGATTACAACACCTTCAGGTCTATAAACTGGTCGTGACTTCACCAACTGTAGTGATCCAGGGGGAGTCAACGGGAGTGACCCGAGGGACGCAGTGTGCTATCCCTGAACCTTTTTGTAAATGCAGTGAGCTTGGGATAGAGTGATTGTTCCCAAAACATTGTAATCCACAACTAGTGAAGATTAGTGGAATTAGGTACGACCGGCAACCTGTCGGCATATTCTCCTTGGACGTAGCCCTTAGTGGCGAACCAAGTAAAAAGTGACATGTCTTCTCTGTGCATGTGAATGTTTCCTTTCTGGTCATTTTCATCATACAGGTTCAATAAGTTCCTACCAACGTGGGAACAAGATCCATCACATTAAAAGAAAAAGTTGTCTCCCTGATTCACCCCTCCCCTCTCAGGGTGTCCCGGGGTCCTTCATAAACAACTACCCTCTCCCCAACAGGTAGTACCTCTATTTGATTAAATCCTTAACCACAACTGCTAATGAAATGTTTTTTGTAGGATTGTTCTACTCCTAAGGTCCTAGCTATTAGGATACATATTCCATGACTCAATCATAGTAAATCAAAAATACTCCCTTTATAATTCCAAAATCATCACTATAAACCATATACAATAAACCTCGCTCAAGAAGAATTAGTATTAGAGTTGAGTTTAGTGTTCCCATTAACTATTGAAAATATTTTTCACATGATTCTGTCTAGATAAATTGTAAAACCTTCTTAGTTAGGGCCGTAAGAGGGTCCACTAAGAAGGAGAAATCCTAGATGAAACTACTATTGTAGCCAGCATTACCCAAGAACCTGTGTATGTCTAAAACATTAATGGGATGCTCCTATGAAAGTACGAAACACCCTTTTTGGGACAATTGATACACCCATGTTATATATCACATGACCAATGAATTGAACTTAATCTATCTAGAAGTGACATTTGGGGAGATTTTCATGGAGTTGGTTCTCTGTTAGTGTACCCAACACGGTCTCAAAATAGATTGCATGGTCTTTTAAAGAACAAAAATACACCAGGATTTCGTAAAAAAAACCACCAAAATGGAATAAATGTATGAGTGAAATCCCCAAATCATCAGATCTATGAATTTTTCCTGCATATTCATGATACCAAATTGCATAACCATATACTCACACAATGATGACATAATTCTGAAAATCATATGTGGTATGTCAGATCGTCACACATGAACCTGGTGATATCCTAACCTCAAAACAATCTTGGAGAAAATAGTTTCTCCTCAAATATGGTCAAATAGGTCATTTATATGAGGAAATGTAAATTGATTCATTACTGTAAGATGGGTTATCCGATCATAATACATGAAAAATATGAGGATACCATCCGCCTTCAAGGTGAAAATAACTAGTGAAACCAATAGCGATGCTTTAGGATTGATAAAACCCTTTTCCTTCAGTTCTTTAATCTTATTTTGGAGTTTATGTATCTTTGCAGGTTCCATCCTATATGGATCAATAGACACTAGTGATGATCCTAGAACTAGCTTGATAGAGAGGTCCACGTACCTCATAGGAGTTAAGCCGTAGAAATTGTTATAGAAGATGTCTCTAAAATGATCTAAACGGAAAGAATTTCCTCTATATTTATTCTGTAATCTTTTATTATGAATCTTCATAATTGTGTCATCACTCTTTCAATTCCTACTCATTTTTTTCTAGCTCAATCTGCATGCATATCACATTCCCATGTGCGTAGATTTGTGTCACCCTGAGGGGATGCAAAGGACACCTGATGGTGATATTAATTCACTTGGTCACAACAAAGAGTGTGCTAATTCATTCCAAGAATGATGTTGATTCCAGACATATCAGGAATTTAAATATTTATTAGGTATCAGTACCCAACTATCTCAAGGGGAACTTATGGAATTGGTGTTTGCTCTTTGTCTAGATCCCGAGAGGAGTTTCATGAGACATGACGCAGCAAAGGTAATTGATTTCTAATGAACACATTAGATGGAATTATAGGTAATATAAAGTAAACATGTAAATGGGATGAAAGAAATAGGTTTTTATATCGCCTAAAAATTATAACTATAGAACTGATAGACCTATCCAAGAGTTGGTTCAAGATAAGAATGAGAAAACATAGAAAAACCACTCAAATGAAACATACTCCCTATTTCCAAAGTAAGTTTCAGATAACATTTAAAAAACTATGAAACATTTTTATTTAACAAATAAAAACATCCAAAATATGAAAACTAAGACCTACTACAGTGACATGAAAACAGGGTGATGCACACTGAAAGTTGATATGGCCTAGAAATATTCATGTTATTATAATCTTATGGTTCATAATATGATTAATGTAAATTTAATACCCTTGTATCGCTGTTATTAATTTTTAAAAGCAATTATCTAATTAATTAAAATATCAATAATATTACAAAACAACTATGTCACCCAATGGTGAAATCATATCAACAATAATTGGAAATATCAATAACTGCAATCCCAACCTCTAAATTTGAGTTTCCATTGTACATGTGTTAGCTTAGTAAAAGAAGATGGTTTTTCCTAAATTCCATTATCTTAGTCTCATGTAAAACCAAAATAGTGAGAAAAAAGGAAAAAAAGTCACCAGATACCACTTTCTAACGTCCCCATCCTAGAAGACACTAAAAGGGTTCTCTAAGCTGGGTAGGCCACATAACCACAAGCACATTTTCCCAAATTCATAAGGCTCCCGACTTACAACAAATTACCTTTCTATAATTTCCATGGGGAATGATATTCCCTCATATGTAATAGGTAAAATATATCAGAATAAAACAAGTTGATAACAAATAGAGGATGCATAAAAAAATCAAACTACCACAAAATAAATTAAACAAACCCAACTGAATAAATAATAATGAAAGATTTCAGAAATAAATCATATACATAAAAATTTCATGTTATGATGTCTATGTTAATGTAAGAGAATATGTAATAGTAATAAAACCATGAAATCAAAGCTGAAATGAAAAAACAAAATTTAAATAACTACATCTTGATCACAATGTAAGTATTATACCCATATTATCCATCCTAAGAATCATGCAACAGTCAAACACTAGATGTATCATGCATCCCATTAACCTTATTTGGGACCATAAAATCTACTTGGTTACCGAACAATGCATGAGTTAGGAGTCATATAAAATCCCTGTAGGACAACACCCACAGTGCCTAAACCTTTCTAATTCGTGTTGTAATAAAAATAATTCCTCCAATATATGATTAATGTAAGAAATGAAATAAACATAATAAAATATATATATCTTGTTCTGGGTTCTCAACATCACCCTCCCCATATCACATGCTTCTGATTAATCCATTAATCTAAAGAAGGTACCTTTATTAGGAATGGTATATATATATATATATACAGTGCATAAATTAAATCAGACAAAAAGGAATATACCTCAATCTTGTTCTTTAACATGGGGTAAAAATTTTTTGTCAACAAACTATGTATCAAAAAACTAGAAGATATCATAATTCACATATAACAAAAAAATAATCAATAATAACATTCCATGAATTATCATTATTATTATGATCAAGTTGAGAGTTGGGGTATAATCTGATCATGAAGGTATCCCTACGATACATCCTTCAATTTTTCTAATACCACCGATCTTTTCGAAGAAAATCATTCAAAATACCATGAATCCCTCAAGGCATGGATTTATCATGATTCTATCTAGGTATCTCACAAAAGGGTTCATGTATCACCAGAGGCATGGAGTATCCACATTACAAATGAATCCAACCTTGAATGTCCCCCTGGGAACTAGTATCACTCATGAGTATTTAGAAACCAAGAGAAACCCTCATCTGGGAAAGCCTAAGACATCACCTCCCTAGTGTAGTGTGTAACTGGTCTGGAATGGGGAGTTTGTGTGTAATCCTTATTACAGAACCCAAATTTTATCACCGCCCTAAATTTAATTATGTTTCAAGGATTCATATTTTATAGAGTATGCATTTATAATTCTAACAAAAAATTTAAGAAAAATAAGATCCATGTGCTTCATAATAGTAAATCAATAATGTATAAGATAAAAACCATTATCACCAAAAGTAGAAAAAATCACTACCCGATAATAAATATGACATGAAAAAATCATTAGGCATAAGTAAACCAACAAAATCCAAAGTTCACGGTTGAAAATTATCCTAAATAATTTATTTAATTGGTACTCAACAAAATTGGTCACAAAAAAACGGTAGTTAACTAATAAATTATACCGAGATAAAAATAATAGACCAAATACATTGGAAAACCAAAAGGGGTGTCAAAAATATTTCCAAATTTTATGAAAAATAATTTTTATCAAATAGAGGATCAATGATCAAGACAAGTAGTTTAACTAAATCAGAATAATTAAAATTAAACATCACTTGTAGACACTAAGGAGCGGAACATTGTGTTATTTAAAATACAAAAAAAAATGAGGGGAAATAAAGTAGATGCCCTACCATGTATTCATAGAAGATCCAATGCTCAACCATGATCTTTGATTTCCCCTAACATGGAAGAAATTTGATTATTTTAGAAAAAAAATATAGTTTTGGGGAAAAAAATCTGTGGAAGATTATGTGACTGATAGGGGAGGAGATCGAATGATTCATGGTGCGTGCAGTTAGCCATTCCAAGATAATTACTACACACTCGAAAAATTCAAAATTATTGTTGAAACAAGGCTGAATAGGGAATCCAACAAGAGTGGAGGGTGGCCCACACCACCTAGCATCGGGGGCGAGATGTACCAATGAGAGGGATGAGTGGAAGAGAGAATGAAAGAAAAAGAAAAGATAATATGAAATGAAAAGGAAAAAAGGAAAAGTAAATAATAAATACAAAGGAAATATAAAATATAATATAATAAAAATAATAATTGAGTGATAAATGAAAATAATTCATATAAGAGGGTTTACCCAAATTTAGTTAATTTTAATATTTCTCCAACAATTTATATTCTAATTTTTTTATCCCTATTTAAATTCTTTTAATGACCTTTATAAATTTTTCCATTTTTTACTTAATTATATTTAACCCAAACACTACACTATGACACACCTATTTTTCCCAAAAATTCCCAAAAAAAAGTATTTAATTAATTTCAATAATTTCCTTGGAACTACAACTGGGTGCGCAGGAGCATACACAAGGTCGCTTTAACAATTTGGTCAAAAAAATAAAATGGTCCATACATTGATTAATGATGGGATGTTACGTAATGGAATAAATATATATGAATAATTAAGGAACAATGTTAATATAATAAAATAGATTCCATATTTATAAGAAAAACAGCAGAAACAAAACAATTGTAAATGTAGTAAAAAATCTGAGTGCAAAGGCCATCTTTAAAATAACAAAAAACAATAACTACTCCATGTGATTGTGGGGATTAATTACAACCAGATCACCCCTGTATACCAAATTCAACTGACAAAAAACCTTACCACCTCACTTTGGTACATTACATTTACCTAAATAGGATGTCATTCAATGTTCTTTGCACCAATGATGAGGTGCACAAGGTGTGAACTAATACGCCGAGTAGGATCAACCTGAGGTGTTCCATAATATTTCTACATATAACAAATTCAAGATTTCTCATTTTAAATAAATCACAGTATAATAATAACTACAACAGTTATATAGAAAACAATATAAACACTTCCCATTTATCACAGTTCTAAAAATAAAAATTGTTATAATAATTTTAATGAACATTTACATAACATTATATCAGAATAATAGACATGCATATAAAGGCTAAAAAATAAGAAAATAAAAATAGATACACAGGTTTCAGTACCAATGATTAGAATAGTTCTGATTGTTAGACTAAAAACACCACAATCAAACAAGTGAACATTCATGAATCAAGAAAACTTTCTTAGGAAGTTAGGAATACACCCGGAGTAAATCCCAAAAAATGTTAATATCAATCCCCTAGAACAATGGCCTCGTGAAATAGAGGGAATTCCCCTGACCAAAACTCATGAAAATTAAAATGAAATAGATATTGACCTCATGATATACCTTCTTCCTATGTTCCCAAGGTAACCATTGTGGTAAATTTCACAATTCAATCCAATTTGTCCGAAACAAGGTCAAAACCAATTCAGAAGTCCATTTCAATGCTTTTAGAATACCAATTTTCTATCCATTTATCAATAACCATCGAGAAAAAAAAATTCACTTTATAACACTTTTCAATACAAACAATCCAATCATTCAAATTCTTTATATAAATTTTTTTATACAATAGGAATAATATGGTTCATCAATATATGCTAGAGATGGATCCAACTACATGAAAACTCAGGCCACACAAGTTTACAATGAGAATCCCCAAAAAATATAACCAAATAATTTTAACGAAGGTACTGGAATCAAATACACGCATCTCAAAACTGATCCAAATAAGAAAGTGGGTCGATGGAGAGTCAGAAACACCACAAACCTCAAGAACGAAGGCCTTTATCAAAAAATATATAGATAAATGACCTCTTAAATGAGAACGTATAATGGATCTCGAAGAATACATAAAGAAGCACTAATTTAGACTAACGGCTCTTGTTTGGAAACCAAAGGGTGCTACTGCGATCAATGGAAATGATGAAGAAGCAATGTATCTTAATCCAGGAGATGCACCACATCTACAATGGAGATCGAATGTTGAACAGATCAATCTAGAAGGAGAAGATTCTCCAAAAGTTCATGTTAATTGACCTTGTTCAATGGACATTATTTTTGGAGAAAGAATTGAAAAAAAACAACCACATTCCTTTTTAAAAAAACTATGTAGGGAATTACACAATATGTAACCCAGTTACCTGACATATAACTACCAAAGTTTTATATACAATAGAAAACCAATTGAATCAAATTAATGATATTCTATTTTATTAACTCAATAAATGTATGATCGCTTCACGTCCAGTAGGCTTTCACAATGTGAATCCTGTCACGAATTTCATCTTGAATCTCTTACACACTGTGTGACCTAGTTACACGACATGAAATCCTCCTATATCCTACAGAAAATGTCGGTGAGAGGTGACTGTCCAAAAAATATGTTACTTCAACATTATATGTATCCTCCAAATTCATTCTCTGTCCTAAATAGAAAATAAAAAAAGTTAATACTGTAATGATGTTATGGAAATACTGGGTAGATCAGTAATGGTATGTAACATCAATGGTCATTATATATTATACATAATTCAAAAAATTATTATTATTATTTAATTTTTATATTTTTTTTCATTAGAGAGATATTTTTAAGAGACCACGACCCTGTAGTCTTTCAAATATTATATATATTATTTATTTATATTTATTATTCTATTTCAAAAATAACAATTATTTAAATTTCATTTATCCTCAATAGGTATTATTTTATATTGATAAAATAAGTAATTTTTTTAAATTGTAAAAATATTTTACACTATACCTAATAACTAAAGTTTACTACCTAAAATATTGAAAATAATAATTTCATAGAGAATATTTTATATTATTAACCATATAGTGAAAAAATTTAATATTTATTGTGAAAATATCATTACCTTGATGTATCATGTCAGAAATTTATATTCCATTGATCATATAAAAAACAAATATTGGTGATGTCTTTATTAAGTGGTGATTATAAATTATCTCATGTATTTCTTAATGTTTGTTCAGCTAGGAAATATTTTCCTCCCATTAAATTATAGTTTTAAATTATTTATATTTCAATTTGAATTTTATGTTTATAGATTAATGAAATTTGACAATAACTAATGTAGATTGTGTTTTAATATAGTCTATTTTGTATAATATGTTGACACTAAGATAAATTTCATCGAAATCATTTCCAAATGTGGGTTATTTTCTTATGATAACTATATCTGATCAAAAAATAAAATGCAGGAAATATTCTAGAATAAGAAACATAATTTTCATATTTGTTAAATATGGATGTATATCATTATAATACCAACTAAAACTATTTATATTGATGAAAATGACAATGTATAGTAAAAAATAGAATATAAAGAACCCTTGGTAATATTTTAATAAAATTTTAAGATGAGTAGACTCATTAATACCCACCCAATTGGTTTTTTTTATGTGCACATTTTTGGGTTATTTTTAATATAAAAAATTAAATTAATATAAATATAATATATGTTTGAATAATAGAATATATGATAAATATAATTTAAAAATGGATAACCGGTTAGAATTCATCATGTATTCCATGAATCAAAAATATAATAATCCTTTCAAATTAGCCATAAGCTTGATTTACTAATTAACTATCATGATTACAAAAACATTTAAATTTACATTAAAATTTTCATCAATGGTTTTAAAATGATATGAACATTCACATAGATATACTCACATATATAATATTAAATTGAACACTCTATCAGTACATGGAAAATTTACAACATATCTATTATACATGACGTATATATGATCAAGGGGAATTTATAAGCATTCAAAAATTCAGAGCGAAATATTGATTGATAAACCTAATAAATGTGATAACTATATAAAACATATTATGTAGTACCAAATAATCATAATGATCATGCATAGTGAAATAATGTAAAAACAGTAGAATAAATACTTTGAATGGGGTATGTACCATTAACATTTCTATGATATGATTATCATTCCATTACAAGAGTTATAAAATTAATATGAAAAAAAATTAATGTATTCAATTCTATATATAGTGGGTTTATTCAGCATTTATTTTTATAATGAAGATGTTATAAAATGATTCTAGATTACATGAAAGTTTCCATGTATGTGGTATTTCAATAGAAGATCACATATTGAGAACATGATATTATCATCATTAATTTAATTATTCTAAGTATATCATTTTCATAAAACTATGATATTTAGAGAACCATGATTTTTTCGTGTGGTTCCCTCCAATGGGATATTAATAGTTTTTTTTCAGACAATATGGTCAATCATTTATTTTCATTTACAGGGTGAATGCATGTAAACCAATATGACATAGATCCTATAAAAAATTGAGAATTATACATAATCCCATGTAATCCTACTAGAGTGATACTGAGGCTATATAAATTATTGTTCAATGATTTCCATATTCCATTCCCTGTAAAATGTTCCACCCGAAAAAGATTTTTAAATGAATTGAACAAACTTTCCTTAAGATGTTGTATAGTAAAAATCATAAAAAAAACATTTCATCCACAAAAACCACCAAATAATTCACCAATCATTCAAGATAATGCCAAAAATCATGAATTTCTTGTCCAAATTGTTATATATTCTTTTTCAAAAAGCATTCACACACAAAATTTTATCCGAGTATTCATATTAAATCAATTATATAGTGCTTCTGTTTACAACTAATAGAATGATTACATTATTTTTCCAAATATTTTATTCTTATTTATGAAATAATATATATGTCATCTATTATAATATATTCCATGTATATTATAAAAAAGGAAATAATATAATAATTAGGATTTTAGTTCCATGATAGTTAGTTGATTGTAATTTGTGGAACCCTTAAATTGATATCCTTTTGGTGATATATATATGGGCATTTATAGAATATAGAATACACAGGATAACACATCTTTATGTATATAGTAATTTTACATTCAACTCTAATTATATTCACCTTTATTAGCACTAGAACATTTCCAACAATCTAACATCATTTTGAGAAACAATATATTTTATTATTATATAACCACACTATGATTACCATTTATCCTTGAACAATGAAAATTTAATCCATTATTAATTTATGCTTCTATATGAATATATAGTGTGAAATGATTATATAATAATCCATGAGTTTTTTTATATTCATTAAATCCCAAATATGATTAAATCCTATTGACTATGATTGTTCCCAAATATTTTAGAAGGAAATTATATTATAAACCACTAAAAACATAATAAAAATGAATAATGTTATAAAATCACCCAAGACTACAATTACAGTTTATATTATTTAACAAGATAAAAATTGATTCAACTTATCCTCACTTTTGAGACCATTGTATAAGAGTTAAAGAACAATACAGATTATTATAATAATAACCCATGGTAGTGTCTAAATCATTAATTACTCTCATCGGGAATTCTAATTCATAAATTACATTATAAATTTCCTCGATTAATCAAAATAAAAAATTTATTAAATTAATATACCATTCATTATTTCATTTATGTATTCCTCATTCATTAAATTTATTTGATATCATGGATCACATTATGAATGTTTAATTATTCATGAAATTTATTATAAATTTACCATATTCTATATTTTTTAATAAAATATATAAAAAATTCAGTATAAATATCAAAAATCTATTGATAATATTGCTAATGGTGACAATTTAGAATGGAGTTTAGTCAATCAGTGCTTAGATTTCTCTTATTTTGAATTAATAGTTTTTCCATAAATTTATTAGTCAAAAAAGACATATGAATCATCATTGATTGTTCACACACATTTTACAATCATATTTTAATAACATATCACATTTTTTTCATTAATCATTCGGTTATTACATCTTTATTTCAAATATTTACCTCTATGTCAATTCTAGAATCCAGGGTGATCTTGAATGAACATGACTCCCTTAAAACCTATTAAATTAAATATCACTCCATATTTTCCATAATATTAATTAAATAATTTTCATTCTTTTATTATGTATCAATTGATATGTTCAATTAGATATTATTATTTTCATATAATGTCCACAATTAATAAAAAATATATGATAATCATTAAATATTATAAAAAACATTCATACATAAAAAACATTTATCTCACCTAAAAAATATGTATTCAAGAAAATAGTGTCTATGACTTCAATTATATTTTCATAATTGAAAATAAAAAATATAAAACAAATGTGTATAGCTATCTTAGATTGATAGAGGCAACCTAATGAAATTAATTATGACTCTCATGTTTTATAATGTTCACAACCATGGAATTATTCATGGTTCATTCATGGAAGTAATTAATTTTATTCTCATTATCATTTAAATGACATTATTTATTTTTTATAAGATTAACTAAGTAAAATGGATGTGAATTCATTAAAATTCACGGGCCACCCCTCATGAAGTGAATCTAAATTTGAATTAACATTAATATAGAATTGTTTTTCAATTTTCTCAAAATTGAGAATATTTAATTGAAATATATTTTTCATTTCTAAATAGAGTCATATAACTCTTCAAATTTGAGTTTCCAAATACCTCCCTCATCATCCCATTTGGATCCATAATTTTGAAACACAAAAGATTCTTAGTCTTGTGATGACCAAAACGTTTATAAACAAAAAATTCCCTTCTTATATACATGTAACATTCTATAAATCCTATATAATAACTTTTAGATCCCAATAAAAACATTATAAATAATGAATTAATTAAATAATAACAATATATTAATGTGAAGGAACATATATCGATGAAATAGTATATTTAAATTTGGAATATTATTATGAACCTTTTGAATAGTAATCAAGAAAATATAATAGTAACCTCACCCATGAATGTATAAATAAAATTTCTCCATCTTATAAGAGAAAATTTGATATAATTATATCATTGTATAATTAAATAAATATTTTAATGATTATTATCTATATATTTGTCTCTGTTTACATAATTAATATTTAATTATTATTTTATGACGTTTTGTTTCTATATAATATATTCAAAAGTTAATATTATGTTTTCCCCTGATTATAAAAAAATTATGAGACTTTAATAAGTTTTTGAATAGTTAGAAAAAAAATTGAATTTAAAAATATGTATTTTCCATGTAAATGACTATTTTACTTAATAATTAAATTTAATATATATATATATATATATTATTAAAATGGAGGTTATTTCATGATTAATCATAATAAAAAATCGTTAGTTTTATATTTTAGTTTTTTAATGAAACACTTAATATTTTTTTTGAATAGTAACATATGATAATTTACAATATATATATATTATAAGTTAAATACATTATTCCTGGAATCAGGGATGATGTAATCATAATTGTTTTGAACTCATATGATCTACTTATTTAATTTACTATTAATAATTCACCATTTTTCTTATCCTATGAAAAAATAAACTAAATGTATAATAATGAGAAAACTACCCTCACCTCAACTATAATAACCAATCCTCCTGACATTTTCTCCTCACACATATCAATCCCTGAACCTTTTCCAAAGTCTAATAAATTATCTTATCAATAGAATCCCTCAAATCTATGTGCTTTGGGTCTGAATAAATGAAAAATAATCCCCCTAGGAAGGTTCTTAAGAAGAAACAATAAGGGGGTAAAAACGACTTCTTTTTTTTCAATATCATTTCTTGTTACATTCTTTTCAAAACATATCAAAACATACCCCTGGATAAGTGGAATTAAAATTACATTAACTTATATAAAATGTAAATTTTATCATTGTTTTGGAATAATTCAACACCAATGATCCTCTTCTATCTATTTTATTTTTAGAAGGAAAATATTGTCTCTAAGGTGCTGATCAAACACCTTCAAAGATGAATTTCATTAATCATTAAATTCCACCTCAAAGGCTAGTCATAGAACTATTTTTCTACTATAAAAATAATATATTATATTTATTACAACCTATTTAATACACTGGAACCATGATATATAATTGATATTTAATAATACAACAGAAATAGTTAGTGATGGAAAACATCTTAATTTCACATGATTTTCTGTAAACATACACAAGCAAACAATTCATGAAAAACAAAGAAATGAACTATCATGAATGATGAAATTGAGTATCATAATCCAAAATATGGAAACAAATGAACATAATAATATAATATTAAATCAAATACATGTATAAAAGCTTCGGAATAAATTAATTAAAGGATATAATTTGATTATTCAAGATATTATGATCATGTACCAAATCATTTCATATATAAGGTATGGGATTCTACCCAAATCTCAATGTACCATTTGGGATACTCTTTCTCTCTCATTACTCAAATGTAGTGCTTCATTTTTTTTATTTACTTCTTACGATGTAATTTTTATTTTTCAAACTCATATATCGAGATCATACAATCCTTTTTTTACAAGAAAATACATTTTTTAAAAGTTTCCTTCTCTAATTATCCTGATAAACAACCTTGATTAAAGGTTATTTTCCGATTTCATACCCATTCTCTTATGATATACATAATTTATTTTATGCCACAATTATTTTTATAAAATAACTGATTTTATCATGAAGAATTTCATATTTATTTTTGGGTTTTGTGAAACTAATTATTCCTTTTCCTTTTTAAAGACTCTTTAGTATTTTCCCTTAAAACCAAACAAAAGTGGCTAATTTATAATGTTTTCTAAATAATATTCTAAAATTATTCCACTTAAATTACACACCATTTATCAATATCTTTTCCTATTTTCCTTTATAAATTTCTATTTATGTTCATAATCCATTAATTCATGGACACTTTAATGATACAACCATTTTTAATTCCTTTTGACATGATTAATATACCAATTTCATTCCATGGTAAAATATTATATATATTTTTTGATTTCATTATATACAATTCATCCTGTCCAAGACATATTCCGGAAAATTTTATGATAGGTGTTTCTATATAGTGATCCAATGAATTCGGTAGCTTGTAATCAATGGATATGTATTATTGGGATATAGAGTGAACATAATTCCTTTATGGGACATTGTAGGCCATGTTATATCATATTAGATGTTAACCTTGACACTTGTTTATCTTGTTTTATATTTTTTTGAAAAATTATTAGGATTCCATGATTATATGTTTACATGTTATACATTTTCGTCTTCATTATTGTTATTCTTGTCTAATTCCTTTTATGGAATCTTGTTATGCTTTATGGACAATGTGCTTTGTTTTATTCATGTGGTTTCAACCGTATAAGGATTTGCAGCTCATCCAATTTGTTTGTGTATTCACTAGGTTAACTAGTGTAGATATATCATCTCAATAGAAATTATAATCTCATTAAATACAATATATAAAATATGATTTCATGATGTTTGAGTTTGTGAAAATTTTACAAATACAATAGTCTCTAAAATCATTGGCTTGTAATTTTTTTTTCATTATTCTTAAAATAATCTAAAAATATGTGTAAAAGGATATGGTCCTTATATTTTTGATTACATGATTTTCTAGAAATTATTGGAGATTATGAATAGAGAACATTAGTAAGAACCATAGTGATAATACTATGTTTGAGAAAAAATACCTTATTGTTTTAGTATAGAATAAGTTTTTTATCAAGAAAATAGATCCTTGTCTAGAAAAAACTAGTGGAAATGGTTTGGGAATAGATTGAATTAGTTGAAAAAAATTTGACATGGTGTTTTGGGCCTTAGTGGAGGTGACCTAGTACATTAATATGGGCCTTAATGCAGACCACTTTTAATAATAAGGGGTGAAATGGTTTTGTAAATTCAAGAAGCTCATTATGAACCATTATTATGGAAATAATGAAATGAAAACAAGAATATAAGTCAAGAAATATATCATAGATATCCTATATTAAAACATAGGGATTCACGAGTTAAGATATAATTTTCCTTTATTATTTTAGCCTTTCATGTATAATGATTCAATTTTTTGCTTATTAGATATGTATTAAAACCCCATAATTGTTTTTTATTCATCTTATTTAGTGAAGGGATATATAATAAGGAATGAAAATAATCAACGGGATATTAAATGTTATTATTTACATAATTAAATTCTAAATATGATGGGAATGGGTTCTTAATACATAATGATCGTACCGACTCTACACGCTCATGATATAAACCAGAACATGAAACATGTGGAATGACCTTACTCTCCAGAGAAAGGTTATTTTTCCATATAATATTACATTAGGAAAATTCAACCCATTATTAGTGGATATTATTATCCCCACTTTTCTGAACAATGGATTAACTCCATTGAGATGATATTATGTATCCTTCAATGCTCGGGAAAAGAGACTGTTGTGCTGGTTGTTTATCATTTATTTGGGTAATCTAATCAATGTGGTACAATGACAAAGAACACAATGTATAGGAAAAAAATTGATTATATGGAATGGTATGATTTCTTGGAATATATTTTCCAACACATATTTTCCCTAAACCCTCCATTTCAAGACAAAAATGGAATTTCGCATACTAAAGAAATAGGTTGATGATTTCATCAAGGTATATGAGGAAATATACCAAACGATTGTAAGATATGCCTATAGCTTTGTCATGAACACCAAAATAATTGTGGATCTCTTCATTAGGGGACTAAAGGTTAGTCTATGAAAGGCATTGGTGATACGGGACTCTGATAGTAATATGGAAAAAAAAATTTGTTCCCTTAATGTTGAATCGGAGATCAGAGACTCTAAGTGGTATCATGGAATAATAGAAAAAAAGAGAATAAATGATTAATATGGATAGTAAATCCCTTGAT
The DNA here is from genome assembly GCA_963277665.1 of Viscum album. NCBI lineage: Eukaryota > Viridiplantae > Streptophyta > Magnoliopsida > Santalales > Viscaceae > Viscum > Viscum album. The sequence continues at coordinate 196,101,355 of OY728123.1, read as the reverse complement.
GTAAAGAAGTCCCAACATATTTCATGTCAAAAGTGTGGTAAGAATCATTATGGAAACTATTTTAAGGAAATGATGATATGATTTAAATGTGGATGATAGGGGAATATGGAAAATAATTCCCAACGGGAGATGAATAATACCCCTAATTCGGATGAAGAATGGAAGGTTCATATAATTTCTTAACAAGTAGTGTTGTGTTTCATCTATAAGTAATGTGGTCATTTTACAAACATATTCCCTAACCCGAGGGTTTTCGAAGGAAATTGAAAAAAACCTAAACTAATGTAAGGAAGGGAATATGTTATCTGTACTGCTGAGGTGGAGCCAAACCATTACATGGTGACAGGTATGCTGGTTATTCATTCAAGAATAAAAAATTTTATATTTTATTATGGCTCTATGAATTATTTCAAATATCACATTTTTGTTGAACTATTCGAACACCATATCAAAATATTAATGTTGAGTAATCATTGAGAATAGATAATGGGGAAATTATTGAATCAAATCATTATAACTCATCCCTTGTTAAATTTTGTGGATGGAACCTCCTAGAAATTATTATCATAATCCCTTGATTAGAGTTTGATGGTATATTTTTCATGGGCTGACTATCTTTATATAGAGATAACATTGATTTTTTGAAAAGGGAGAACACTCTTCACATACTAAAGAGTCCACAAAAACTATAAAATATTATGGAGGAGGGGAATCTCAATTAGAATCATCATCACAAGTGTGAATATTATTTAATTATGAAAAATAATATCTAGCTCAAATGACTGATTTAAAGGAGAAATCTAGTCTCTAATACATGCCAATCATGAGGGATTACACTGATGTATTACCTGATTTGTTATCTATTCTTCCTCTTGATCCTGATGTAGAGTTCTCAATTGCAGTTATTCCTAGATCTCCACCTATATTAACGAAACCAAATAGAATGATCATTTTTGAGATAGAAAAACCAAAGAATCAGTTATAGGGGAATCTAGAGAAGGGTTTTATATTCCCATGTTCTTCACCACGGGGTGCACTAGTTGTCTTCATCATGAAAAGGTATGGATAAATTCAATATTGCATTATTTTTTGTTAGATCAATAAAATAAAACTAAATAAAATGTATCTCATGCCATGAATATATGTAATATATGATCAACTATGTGGGGAATGTTGTTCCTCAATGGTGCACCATCAACTGGGATATAACCCATTATGGGTGAGGAAGGATGATATTGTCAAGATTAAATTTTGAATAAGGTATGGACACTATGATTTCATGGTGATTAAATTTAGACTCACTAATGATCCGAAAATTAACATGGGCATTATGAATATAGTATTTAGAGATTACTGGGATGAATTTTTGGTAGTATTTATTGAAAATATTATAAAATACTCAAATAGTAAGGAGGAACACGTGGAGAAATTGAATAATATTTAGAAGAAATTGTGAAGGGATAAACTATATGAAATGTACAATATATTGGTGTTCTAGATGTAGGAGGTATCATGCTTCGAGAATGTGATCACTAGCAACAGGATATCTATGCACCCTTTAAAGACAAATGAAATTGATGTGTTGCCCAAACCAACATCTATAATTGAGATTCATGGTTTCATTTTTATATTTGGGTAAAACTAACAATTTGTGACAAAAATATAATGATTTTCAAACCCACTAACCAAGATTACTCATAAGGTATATATGTTTTTCTGGACCAGTGAATGTGAAAAGTTAATTAAGGACTTAAAAAATACGCTTATCACTGCATTAGTCCTAACATAACCAATATGTCGGGAACTACCTTTGGTGTATAGTGATGTTTCAATGATGTAATTAGAATATGTACTTATGTAAAAAGATAATGTTATATCATATCACTCATGGTTGTTGGAAATCCATAAGCAATAATATCCCACACGTTATATGTAGTCGGTGGATGTGATGAGATTTGAGACATGACTATGTGTACCATACAATCATTATATAAAAAAATAGCTTCTAAATTCCTCACAAAGCTCAACCATCTCTATTTACCTCGAGCTCACAAAGATTTATCGATATTTCCATGTTAAATATTGGTGGGACAATATGGAAAAATTGATAACTAAAAATATGTCAACGAACCTATTACATTTTCAAGTGAGGGAGCATAAGAAAAAATAGTAAGTGGTAGAGTTAACCACTACCTATACCAACATAGATGAGGCCAATCATTACTCTGGACTTTGTTACTAGAAACGCAAGGAAATCTAGAATAATCAACGAAAAATGGGTCATTGTGGATCTTCCTATAATGATATATCAATTTATCACAACTCGAGAGGTATTATTATTAGTTAAACTTTCACAAATATATATTAGATAAGTGGTAAGGATTCATGGTGTAACACTATTTATTTTATCTATTCTAGATCGGAGATTCACCTCCATGTTCAAGAAAAGCATCCAATAAGCTCTAAACACTAAGTTGAACTTGAGTATTAAAAATAATCCTAAAAATGATGGAAAATCTGAATGAACTATTGAGAGATTGTAAGATTTGTTGATACCATGTTCTATGGACTTCAATGAAGTGTGGGACCAATATCTACCACTGATTGAACTCTCCAAAAATAATGGTTTCCACTCCAGAATCCAAAAGGCTCCAAATGAATCCCATTAATGGAAAAGATGACGAAAACTAGCATGTTGGGATAAAGTCATTGACCATAAGAATATAGGATGTAAAATGGTAGACAACATAGCAGATAATGTGAGAACCACTTAGAAGAATATTAAGGGATACAAATGTGGATAAAACATCTATGTAGGAAATTGTTGAAGAGACCATGAGTTCATTATTGAGGGAATTGTATTCCTCATCATATATCCATTTAATAGGATTATGAGATTTGGGATGAAACGAAATATATTTCCTTGGTATATCATTCATTTATAGATTCTTTATTTTGTTAGAGTTGTGGCATATCAAATAGCACTTCCACCAACGATGTCTCATGTAATCCATGTATTCCACACATCTCTCTTGGGAAGTGCATACAAGATCCTTCTCATAAACTGATTTGAGAGGTTGTATAGTCAAAAAATCAACTCTCAGATAAGGAGGATTTTGGGAAGATCATAGATCTTAGAGATACGGTTATATGAAAAAATACTAATCACAATGTTAATTTATTATAGAAGAACCATAGGTCTGGAGAGGTATCATGGGAACCTGAGGAATCAATGACGGAGAAGTACCAACACCTATTTTCAACAGAGATTGTAAAATGAAATTTCAAGGGTGAAATTTAATAACGGTGGAAAAATGTAAAAACTCAAACATTTAGCAAATGAATATTCCATTTTTATATAAATCTCACATACTATAAAAAACATAAAATAGCTTTTACAACAGAAAAATTATAAATGAAGAATGAATGAAATATGTAGTATTTCTAGAAGTTAAGGAACATATACTAATAAATTGTAACATGAACATTGATATAGTATTGTGTCCCTTATGAGTAGTTATTAGACATTAGAATAGTAACCTCACCCATGAATTTAAGAATAAAATTTAGCTATCTTATTAGTGACAATATGATATAATTATTATAGGTTAACAAATTGTTTCTATTTTTTAATTAAGTGTTGGTATTTTTGTATGTCATAAAAATTTAATTATTATTTTATGAAATTTAATTTTCAATAAATTTATTCATAAATTTATTTTTTTATTTTATAATTATAATATGATTTAATTGGAGCACAATTAATTTTTGAAACTATTAGAAAAGTAGTTTTTATTTTAAAATATTTATTTTCCATGTAAATGATAATTTAAAAAAATATAAAATATCTCAAATTTAGAAAATTATTTTCATAAAATGGTGTTCATTTATTAATCACTCACATTGATAAATAATTTGGATGTATTTTTGGGTTTTTATTGATATACATGAATTTTTGTGAATAATAAAATATTGCAATTTATGGTTTATATACATTATAAGCTAAATACACTATTCTATGAGTCATTTCAGATGTTAGAACCATTTGTTTGAACTCACTTGATATAATTACTTTATTTTTTCACAATAATAATCACTAATACTTTTATTGAGTAAATTAATAAACTAATGTATTTAATAATGAGAAAACACCTTCATCATCCACAATGAATATGAACCCTCAATAAATATTCTCCCCACAACACTAAAGACCTGATCCAACCCTAAATGCTTCTTAAATATCTTCCCATGACCCTTCCCCACGTCTAGGATATTTTTTATTAATTAAAGGCCAAAAACAACCCCCCTAAAGAGGTTTTCAAGAATAATTAATCAAGGGATAAAACCCCCTTCAATTTTTTTATAAAAAAATTTAGGTTTTTTTCTATTCATATATTCTCCTCAAATCCCTTTGTTAATGTGTCATGAAATCCCCATTATGATATATATAATTTTTTATCATATTATTGGAATAATTTTTATCATATCTCTTCAAATCTCTATTTTATTTTATGATTGAAAACATCGTTTGTGAGGTGATGATTTACTACCTTCGTGGATGGGGTGCTTTCATATTTCAATTACAATTTCATGGATGATCATTAAAGAATTTTTATTATTGAAATGTAATATATTATATGTATTAAATTATATTTAATTTATTAAACAAGTATATATATATATATATTATATTTTATAATATAAAAAAACCAGTTAGTAAGTGGCCAAAATTTTTAATTTAATCTAAACGAAAATCATTAATGATTTTTATAATAAATCATCCAACCTTAAAAATGAAATTTTATATTAATATTATATACGTTCGTTAATAATATATATTTTTATTTTTGGACCACTTTCCCCATATACATGATTTTCCATACAAATATATCAGTAAACTGATCATGAAAACCAAGGAAACTAATTATACTGAATGATAAATTAAATAACATAAACCATAAAAAGGGAAATAAATAAACAAAATTAAATTATAAAAACTAAAACAAATTGATATGAATTAATTAATCAATTATTTTATTTCATTATTCATGACATCCAGAAAAATGGAATAATTGTTTCATGCATAAGTTATGGGATTCAAAACAAACCTCAACATTTCCTTCTTGTTACACTTTTCATCCCTTTACTCCAATGTAATTCTAATTTAATATTATGTACGTATTATAAATTATATATCTATGCACCAAAACCATATTTCTAGATCATATCATCCTTCTTTTAAGGGGAAATACATTTTCAAAAAGGTTCCCTAATAAAAGTTTCTGGATTAGAAAGCTCTATTAAACGGAATTTCACGATTTCATACCCATTATCATGTTCTACACATAGTTGGTTTTAATCCACTATTATTCATATAAAATAAATAATTTTATCATTGAAAAAATATTTGGATACTCTTTTTGTAACTAATTATGACTTTTCGGTTTTAATGACGCTTTAATATTTTCCCTCTAAACATCCCAAAAGTGACTAATTTATAATGTTTCCTAAAAAAATGTTCAGATGTTTCTTCTTTTTTTGGAAAACATTTATCACTAAATATGATTACTTTTATTTATAAATTCACATTTATGTTCTAAATCCATTCCTTCACGAATACATTAATGATATGCCCATTTGTAATTCCTTATCACATGATTAGGATACATATTTATTTCCATGGGTAACCCTTTTGTTAATGTTTTTTCCTTATTTATGATTCTTCATGTGGAACACAAAATCATGAATCGATAATTATCACTACACCAAAATAGTTCTACTATGAATTAGTTAATAAATAATATCATAATATGTCTTGTTGGGATAGAGAGTGAACCTAATTCCATTATTGTAAAGACCCATAAATTTCAAGGGAATTTTTTTCTTAATTTGTTTTCGAATTTTACAAGAACACATTTTCTGACAGCACCTAATTTCGAGGCCCGGTGTGCCCGTAATCATCTTCAGAAATTTGGCTCGAGTACATTCAGTGAACGAACGAGCGGGATTTTCTAACTTTTGAAACGGTTCTCGGAATCGAATTCTGAGGGCACCGATGAAATCACAGTGCCGGTATTTGCTTAGAAATGCCTTTTCCGGAGTTGCGTTTGCTCGGGTGTGGTTTTTAAATTTTTGGGGTTAAGTTAAGAAATAAAATAAAGTGGTGCGACAACTTTATTTTTATTTCACATAAATCCACTTAAAAGCCACTTAAAGCCACTTGAGCTAAGTTAAAGCGGATAGGGTGAAATCAAAAATATCCTACCCTCTTGGTAGGATATTTGTGAGGTGGGGCCCGCACGAGCCCCACTGTTTCTTTCCTTCTAAGTAAATCACCCGCGAAAACCCTCTTTAATGAAAGTCAACCGTGCATTTTTTTTTCTGGATAAGAAACGCCTCATTAATTGGGCAGTTAAATCATTAAAATTATTTCGTTGATTTAATTGTTCGTTTCTTTTCGTTGAAATTCAAACTTTTCATGTGCGTTAATAAAATAAGATAACTGTTATTTTATTTCTGTTGGATCTTATGGCATGGATAGAATTTGGAGGAAAGCGTTCTTTTTCGGCGATGAACGCGAAGAACGCGAAGAACGCAAAGAACGCTCGACCTCTAACAAAGAACGCCAAACCGTGGAGATCGACGACGCGACGCCGTGTATTGTGACGTCAACAATGCTTCTTCCACGACACCCTTCCGCGACGACGCAACGCCCTTCCGCGACGCGACGATCCTCTTATTCCGCGACGGTCAATTCCGTGAATAACGCACGCTCGACGACTACGGTGAGGTAGGGATTTTATTTGAAAATAATATTTTATTCCCATACTTGTTACCTTCTAAAACAAAGAGCCTCGGATCAAAGTACAATTTTAATTTATTAAAATTGTATCTTGTTATTTTTTCATGTGTTGTTCATTATTCCCGATTGTTATCACCTAACGCGGAGGGTGCGGGCCAAACAAACACGGCCCGACAACCCTATGCAGTTCTTCGTTGATGTGCGGGATGGTGGACATTGACAAACCGGGCCACAGAGACGATTTTTTGATTCCGCAGTAATGAACAGGACCCGGGAGGAGCTATGGAACAGACAGAAAAGGAATCGGACCACCAGAGCAACTCCGGTGGCCCACGGAATCCACCAGCTGCGCCGCAGGATGGAGCCGCCGCGGCTTCAGCAGCAGTGGCGGCGGCCGACCAGACCCACGACCGCGCGTGTCCGGCGAGACACAGGATGCGGCAAAGCCGCGTCCGCTGACCAAGCGCGGCCCCACGAGGGGCCCTGGCTCCTCTTCATGTCGGGGCTGCACGCCCCGCGGCACCACCTTGCTTGGCCTCTCGGCCGAGCCGAACCGAGCCGACCCGCCGGCCGGGTCATGCCCAGGCCGGGCCGGGTCGCGCCTAACCGGGTCAGACCCGGACCCAGGTCGGGTCGACCCGGTTCAGGCCGATCCAGGTGGGGTTGGGCCGGGTCGGTCCGGGCCCAGACCCCCCATTTCCAGACCTTCTCAGTCTTTTTCTCATAACTTGAACTACGGGCCTCCGAACGATGCTCTGTCAGTGGTGATGCGAACCTTGGATCGATACGGTCGTTTCGGTATACTACATCCAAGGATTCGGAATACTTTGGGTTCAGCCTTGTTGGTTCGTACACGAAACCAACTGGGCCCTCGGAGCAGAAATGCTCATATCTTGATCTCTAGATGTCCGATTGACGTGCTGTTGACTTTGGTGGATTCCTCTAAGTGAGACGGATCTTTTTTCTTACTCCGCTCGGGTTTTGGATGCTGTTGGAGTGCGGTTGGGTTGGTTCACTCATGAAACCAACCGGACCCCTGGAACGAAAAAGCCAATAACTCACAGACAGGGCGTCCGATTGACGCGTCGTCTGTCTCATTGAATTCCTCTTGATGAGATGGAACTTTTGGCATGATTCACCTGAGTTTTGGATGCAGTTGGAGTATGGACATGTTGGATCGTACCGAAATCCAACCGGGCCCCTGGAACGGAAAAGCTGATATTTTTCAGACCGCACGTCCGTTTGACGAAATGTCATCGACGTTGGTGATCACGTGGAGAAACAGTCCCTTTGAGTATACCCTATGAGAGTTCGGGGTACAGTTGAGATACGGCCGGGTTGGTTCACTCACGAAACCAACCAGGCCCTTAGGACGAAAAGGATAATAACACACAGACCGGGCGTCCGATTGACGCGTCGTTTATTCCGTTGAGACCCCTATGACGAGACAGTCCTTTGAGATACTTCTTCGTGTGACTTTGAGATACATTGTGTATCAACCAGTAGCTCATGGAGCGGACCCTCACGAAGGCGAGCGTGTGGAGTACGGAGACCGTGTAGCCGGCTGAGACCTAACGACTGCTTGTCCGATTCATTTCGGAGTGACTTGCATAGACCAGTGGGGAGCACTACTTTGTGAGGTGGCGGACCCACGGCGGAGGATCACTACTGTGTGAGGTGGAAGACCCGCGGTACTCGACAGGAAGAGTACCTCTGTAGGCTATGAGGGGGAGCACTACTGTGTGAGGTGGCAGACCCATGGCGGGAAGCACTACTGTGTGAGGTGGCAGTCCCGCAGTACTCGACAGGAGGAGTACCTTAGCAGTCTTAGGTTGGTGAGAAGTACCTCGGAGTCGTGACATGACCACTGTACTCTCCAGAGATGGAGCTCTTCAGCAGTTACATTTTTGATAATGAAAATCCTGGTTTGAGCTGAGTCTATGACCTTTTTGTTTCCTCGTTATTGAGATGGGTCAGTTGATAACTTAGGTATATGTATGGGAATATACCTGGGTGGTGGTTATCCGTTGATTTCATAATCTTTGTGTTTCCTCGGGATTGATATGGGTTACTTGATAACTTAGGTATATGTATGGGCATTTACCTAAGTAGAGGTTATATGTTGAGATCTTCGTTGTGGTTATGCTTGTTGGTTTTAATGAGACCCTGAGGGTCTCGGGGTCCCTACAGTGTATCGTTATACTCACCCCTGCAAGGGCTATGCCCGCACCTCGTTGTGTTGGTTGCAGAGGATGGGCAGTGCTGACGGAGGCCGTGTTTTCGAGGACTGGACGGTACCCGGAGGTATACTTCACGACGAGTCAATATCCGGAGGTGGACTTCACAGCGAGATGACACTCGGAGGAGGTTGATGGACGAGAGCGTTGTGGAGGCCATCTGTACCTACCATTCTGGTAGGATCCGTGGTGGATGATCCAGGAGCTGCGCCATCTGTACCTACCCTTCATGTAGGATCCATGGAGGACGACCCAGGAGCCGCTTCCGTCCTTCCATTTGTTGTCTTTTATTTTTGTTGTGCTTTTTCCAGCTATAGTAGTACTTTCATTTGAGTTTGTATTCTGTCCCATTTACCTTTCAGCTTTTCTCTTTGTACTTAGTGTTTTACTTCTGAATGTACTCTGTGGTGTTTTGTTTACTTTTATAAAGGCAATGCCTTCCCAGTTATCGAGATTTACGCCTTTGGTGCTAGTCTCCAGCCCCTGGCCTATGGAAGGCGGGCTTGGGGTAGTGACGGAATGGGCCCCGAGGATGGGTCATGACAAACTGGTATCAGAGGAGTCGGTTCTACCGCAGAACTTATAACTCAGATATTTTCTTTCTGTGAAGCAATAGTGTTATGATTACTGAGTGTGGTTTTCAGTTCAGGGAGTCCAGTGTTGGTGCGGGCGGCCGACGTATCCATACACCAGGACCCTGGCAACTGATTTCCGACTATGTGCACGAAAACACTGATTGCGTGTGTGTTTCCAGAAGTTATTAAATGTCATCTCAAATCAGATCAGCTCACCAGGTATAATTGTTTGATTGTGTCACGTTGTTTCATTCAGGATGCCTTTTCTCGGACGACCAGCTTGAGCCTAGAGGGATGTGCGTACTGACAGCATGTCGAGCGACGAGGCTTCAGTACATGGCCCTCTTGTAGTTGAGGCACCAGCGGAGGCACTAGCGGTACTACCATACATTGAGCCACTGATGCCACCAGCCCCAGTAGTAGGCGATGCACGCCACTTGAGCGCGCTTCACGAGTTCCAGCGCCAGAGACCACCCAGGATCCGGGGAGAGACGGACCCGCAGGCGGCTGAGGATTGGATGGAGGCTGTGCTGAGAGTATTCAGGCTAGTGGGGACGCCGGCAGACATCATGGTGATCCTTGCTGCCATCCTTCTTCATGCAGGAGCAGGCAGGTGGTGGAGACACTTGTTCCCGTTTTGCGACGGGATGACCTTCACATGGGAAGACTTCGAGACCTTCTTCAGGGTGGAGTTTGTGCTAGTAGCTCTACACCCCGAGCGTGTACAGGATCTTCTTCCTTTGTCGCAGGGTTTTTGATCAGTAGCCGAGTCATCTGTGGGTAGTAGACAGATGATGCAGAGGTCCAGGAGGACCAGACTAGCAGTTGGGCGATATCGGGTTTTAGGATCGGTGGTGTGGGGAACCCGGGTTGGGGTCAGAGCCAAGCGTGCCAGAAACGGACAGTGTTTCTCCTGCGGCAGGAAGGGTCACCTGGCACGTGACTGTACGACCCCCCGCACGGTTGATCATTGGGTGTTGGAAGAGCCACCGAGACAGAAGCAGCGGCTGGTGCTTAAGCAATAGCTGAGCAGTGGACAAGGCAGTAGAGCTTCGGGAATAGGTGTAAAGGAGAGGAACTAGTGGGTACATCCCTTGTACTTCTAGTTCCATGTTTCTGTTGTATTCGTGTCTTTTTACTATGATCTGCAATAATAAAAAGACACTTATCTTTGTGATTTTTTCTTTCCTATCCTTTTTTATTGGTTGATACTGAGTGGTCCTGATTTAGACTTTTTACTTGACCCTCACTTTCGAGATTGCTACTGGAGGAGGCCCAGTAACCTCACACAAATTCCAACAATGAGACTCGACCCTTGGAGGCAAGAGTGACAGTTGGATCTCTTGGTAGTTACGTCAAGACGTTACGACGTCATCCATGGAATGAATGCATCCTTCATGTCAGGATTGACTGTATTAGGCAATGATCGTGGTTCATCCAATGGATTAGACTGAGTTTCTCTTTTCAGCAATGGAGAAATTTTAGCAGCTCTTCCAGATCATAGGGAAAGAAGGTGCATATCTTCCTGGAGCGGATGAAGACTGCACAGTGCAGTAAGAAACAGGAAACCGGTGCCAGTCTTAGAGACTCGGGCGTGTTAAATGTTTCAAGAAGATGAATATTTAAAGAGATATGAGTCTATGAAGTGGCAGACGTGGAGGCAGAGCTAGGAGAGCAACATGAGGTGGTGTACTTCTTAACATGCTACAACCACCTGCCATTGTTATCCCCGCCAAGCTCAGGGAGCTGGAGGGAGGAGGAAGAGTGCGGCTGCATGCGGTCAAGGAGTGTGACCCAATGGCTCTAAAAATAAATCAAGGGATAGTCTGTGTCCACTACATGATGTTGTAGTAACAGACGTCAATATGAATCATTCCTTACTTTCACAGATCTTGTACCAGACCTAGAGTTTCCGGTAAGTCGTGGACTTGACCCTCACGTCTGGAGATACCATGGGAGGAGACTCGATAATCATAATTACTCTGACGGTGTGGTCAGACCCTTGAGGTGAGAGTTTCGGTTGGAATATCTTGGTGGTAGCATCGAGGTCGTACGACATTATTTTGAGAATGGAATGGGAAATAACTGTTCATACTCAAATTGACGGTTTTAGGAAAACATCGGGATGGGTTTTACTTGGTCGGCGGAAAGGAAACCCCAGGCAGCACAGGATAAACTCATACACAGTAGGGTGCGACCGATCACTCTTGAGTCAGTCAACCTTACCCTCGGGGCAGCAGTCGTTTTGAGTTCCAGTTCTAAATATGAATTGGAGACCTATGGAGTTTGAGGATGATGATCACGTCCTTATACGAGTCTCACCTCAACGAGTTTTACGGAGATGTGACCAAGGTGGCAAGTTATCTACGAGGTTCAACGGACCTTCTTAGGTTCTCACCTGGGTATGCGGGGTGGTTTAACGCTTGACCCACCAACCTCGGTTGCTCCAGGTGCATGACGACTTCCATGTATCTCTACGGAGGAGATACGTGCTCGACCATTCGCATATCATAGACCATGGGGAGCTAGACGATGGTGATGGGGTGACTTCCACGGAGGTTCCTGTGGGGATAGAGGATCGACAGGAGCGGATCCTAGGAGGACGACCGATTCCTCTTGTTCACTTTCTTTGGCAGCCTGGGAACCTCCAGGTGAGCACATGGGATCGGAAGGCTCAGATGCATGCTCAGTACCACTTTTGTAACCCTAGTTTGTGTTAAAGCATTACGAGGACGTAATCCCTGAGGTGGGAGTGATGTAAATACCCGTAAATTTCAAGGGAATTTTTTTCTTAATTTTCTTTGGAATTTTACAAAAAATCATTTTCTGACGGCACCTGATTCCGAGGCCCGGTGTGCCCAGAATCATTTTCCGAAGTTTGGATCGGGTACGTTTAGTGAACGATCAAGTGGGATTTTCTAACTTTTGAACCGGTACTCAGAATCGAATTCTGAGGGAACCGATGAAATCGCAACGCCGATATTTGCTTAGAAACGCCTTTTCTGGAGTTGCGTTTTCTCAGGTGTGGTTTTTAAATTTTTGGGGTTAAGTTAAGAAATAAAATAAAGTGGTGCGACAACTTTATTTTTATTTCACTTAAAGCCACTTAAAAGCCACCTAAAACAACATGAGCTAAGTTAATGTGGATAGGGTACAATCCAAAATATCCTACCCTCTTGGTAGGATATTTGTGAGGTGGGGCCCGCATGAGCCCCACCGTTTCTTTCCTTCTAAGTAACGCACCCGCGAAAACCCTCTTTACTGAAAGTCAACGTGAGTTTTTTTTTCTGGATAATAAACGCCTCATTAATTGGGTAGTTAAATCGTTACAATTAATTCATTGAATTAATTGTTCGTTTCTTTTGATTGAAATTCAAACTTGTCTTGTGCGTTAATAAAATAAGATAACTCTTATTTTATTTCTGTTGGATCTTGTGGCATGGAAAAAATTTGGAGGAAAGCGTTGTTCTTCGGCGAAGAATGCAAAGAACGCGAAGAACGCGAAGAACGCGAAGAACACTCAACCTCCGATGAAGAACGCCAAACCGCGGAGATCGACGACGCGATGCCGTGTACCGCAACGTCAATGACGCTTCTTCCGTGATGCCCTTCCACGACGACGTGACGCCCTTCCGCGACGCGACGATCCTCTTCTTCCACGATGGTCAATTCCGTGAAGAACGCACCCTCGAAGAATACGGCGAGGTTGGGATTTTATTTGAAAATAATATTTTATTCCCGTAGTTGATTCCTTCTAAAACAAAGATCCCGTGATCAAAGTGCAATTTTAGTTTATTAAAATTGTATCTTGTTATGTTTTCATGTGTTGATCATTATTTCCCGATTGTTATCACCTAACGCGGAGGGTGTGGGCCAAACAAACACGGCCCGACAACCCTCCGCAGTTCTTCGTTGATGTGCGGGACGGCGGACGACGACAAAGAGGGCCGGAGATATTATTTTTTGATTCCGCTGTGAAGAACGGGACCCGGGATGAGCTACGGCGCAGTCGGAAAAGGAATCGGACCACCGGAGCAACTCCAGTGGCCCACGGAATCCACCGGCGGCGCGGGTCACCGGCGTGGCGGCGACGGCGACTGACAAGACCCGCGACCGCACGGGTCCAGCGAGACACAGGACAAGGCAGAGCCGCATCCGCTGACCAAGCGCGGCCCCACGAGGGGCCCCGACTCCTCTTCACGCGGGGGCTGCATGCCCCGCGGCACCCCCTTGCTCAGCCACTCGGCCGAGCCGAGCCGAGCTGATCCACCGGCTGGGTCGCGCCTAGGCCGGGCCGGGCCGCCCTGGCCGGGCCGGGTCGCGCCAAACCGGGCCGGGTCGGTCCGGGCCCAGACCCCCCATTTCCGGACCTTTTCGGTATTTTTCTCATAACATGAGCTACGGGCCTCCGAACGACGCGCCATCAGCGGCGATGCGATCCTTGGATCGAGACGGCTGTTTCGTTATACTATAACCAAGGTTTCGGAATACTTTGTGTTCGTCTGGGTTGGTTCGTACACGAAACCAACCGGGCCCTCGGAGGAGAAACACTCATATCTTGAGCTCTGGACGTCCGATTGACGTGCCGTCGACTTTGGTGGATTCCTCTAAGTGAAACGGATCTTTTGGCTTACTCCGCTCGAGGTTTGGATGCCATCGGAGTGCGGTCGGGTTGGTTCACTCACGAATCCAACCGGGCCCCTGGAATGAAAAAGCCAATAACTCAAAGACCGGACGTCCGATTGACGCGCCGTCTGTCTCGTTGAATTCCTCTTGATGAGACGGAACTTTTGGCATGATTCTCCTGAGTTTTGGATGCATTTTGAGTATGGCCGTGTTGTATAGTACCGAAATCCAACCGGGCCCCTGGAACGGAAAAGATGATATCTTTCAGACCGGACGTCCGTTTGATGAACCGTCAGCGGAGTTGGTGATCACGTGGAGAAACAGTCCCTTTGAGTATACCCTATGAGAGTTTGGGGTAAAGCTGAGAAACGGCGTGGTTGGTTTGCTCACGAAACCAACCGGGCCCCTAGGATGAAAAGGCTAATAACACACAGACCGGGCGTCTGATTGACGTGCCGTCTATTGCGTTGAGACCCCTATGATGAGGCGGTCCTTTGAGATACTTCTTCGTGGGACGTTGATATACTTGGAGTATCGACCAGTAGCTTGTGGAGCGGACCCTCCTAGAGGCGACCGTGCAGAGTACGGAGACCGTGTAGCCGGCTGAGACCTGACGACTGTTTGTCTGATTCGTTTCGGAGTGACTTGCATAGCCTAGTGGGGAGCACTACTTTGTGAGGTGGCAGACCCACGGTGGAGGAGCACTACTGTGTGAGGTGGCAGACCCGCAGTACTCTACAGGAGGAGTACCTCTATAGGCTATGAGGGGGAGCACTACTGTGTGAGATGGAAGACCCCTAGCGAGAAGCACTACTGTGTGAGGTGGCAGGCCCGCGGTACTCAACAGGAGGAGTACCTCAGCAGTCTTAGGTTGGTGAGCAGTACCTCGGAGTCGTGACATGACCTTTGTACTCTCTAGAGATGGAGCTCTTCAGCAGTTACGGTTTCGATAAGGAAAATCCTGGTTTGGGCTGAGTCTATGACCATTGTGTTTCCCCATTATTGAGATGGGTCACTTGATAACTTAGGTATATGTATGGGCATATACCTGGGTAGTGGTTATCCGTTGATTTCATAATCTTTGTGTTTCCTCATGATTGATATGGGTTACTTGATAACTTAGGTATATGTATCAGCATATACCTAAGTAGAGGTTATCTGATGAGATCTTCTTTGTGGTTATCCTTGTTGGGTTTAGTGAGACCTTGAGGGTCTCGGGGTCCCTACTGAGTATCGTTATACTCACCCCTGTCCGGGCTATGCCCGCACCTCATTGTGTTGGTTGCAGACGACAGGCAGTGCTGACGGAGGCCGAGTGTTCGAGGACTGGACGGTACCCGGAGGTGGAATTCACGACAAGTCAGTATCCGGAGGTGGACTTCACTGCGAGACGACACTCGAAGGAGGTTGATGGGTGAGAGCATTGTGGAGGCTATCTGTACCTACCCTTCAGGTAGGATCCCTGGTGGACGATCCAGGAGCTGCGCCATCTATACCTACCCTTCAGGTAGGATCCGAGGAGGACAACCCAGGAGCCGCTTCCATCCTTCCAGCTGTTGTGTTTTTTTTATGTTGTGCTTTGTTCAGCTATAGTTTTACTTTCATTTGGATTTGTATTCTGGCCCTTTTACCTTTTAACTTTTCTTTTTGTACTTAGTGTTTTACTTCCACTTGTACTCTGTGGTGTTTTGTTTACTTTTATAAAGGCATTTCCTTCCCAGTTGTCGGGATTTACGCCTTTGGTGCTAGTCGCCAGCCCCTGGCCTATGGAAGGCGGGCTTGGTGTAGTCACGGCATGGGCCCCGAGGACAGGTCGTGACATTTATGGGACATTGTCTACCACTATATAGTATTGTATGTTATCCTTGACCCATGTTTTTGTCATGTTATATGTTATTTACACATTCTTATGATTCCATGATTTTATTTTCCCACGTTATTAATGTAATTATAATTTACTTATATTCATGTTTCAAGGATTTTTTCTCATCATGTTAAGCTTTATAAGCCACGAGTTTTGTTTTTTCCTCTATTTATTTCCTTACATGGATTTTTATCTCATACCTTTTGTTCCTGTATTCATCATGTTATCGAATGAAACTATAAGAGCTCAATTTAAATGAAGAGATAATTATTAATACTAAATAAAATATGTTTAATTTTGATTGATTTTGTTCCATTTGTTCAAAATTAACTAGAATCTATAATCCTTGGTATGTAATTTTGTATTTAATTATTCCTAAAATCATGTAATAATATGTGAAAATGGATAGGGTAACTAAAAATATTTTTAATTATTTTATTTAAGATTCTAATTTCAAAATATTTTTTCCAATTCAAATTTCTTTATTTTTTAAATTAATATTATATAGTCTTTATAATGGCATGTGAATATGTGTTTTTTTCATTATTGTCCTGAATTTTATTAAAAAACACATAACTACAAACTTAATTCCTTATTATTATGCATTAAATACTATTCAATGATTCGCTCCACCATTCTATTATACATCCCAACATGTACACGTTTTTTACATATATGGTTTTTATTTAACACAATTTCATGTCCTATGTCATTCAATAATCTAATTAATAAAAATTTATTGTAATCACTATGAATTTACTCAAGTACGTAATA
This sequence comes from Viscum album, assembly GCA_963277665.1. Taxonomy (NCBI): domain Eukaryota; kingdom Viridiplantae; phylum Streptophyta; class Magnoliopsida; order Santalales; family Viscaceae; genus Viscum; species Viscum album. The sequence continues at coordinate 196,084,477 of OY728123.1, read as the reverse complement.
TCGTTAAAAATACGATTATTAAAATTTCCCACACAATCAAGGATTCATTAGTAAGATTTAATTTATCATTATTATAAATGAAAATCAAAATAATAAAATGAATACATATGAAAATAAAATATTTAATTTAAATTTCACTATAAAATCATTAAAATATATTTTAAATAACTCCCAAAAAATTATCTTTTTTGATCATATCCCATCTTTTGAAACATTAACTATCTAATTTAACATTTTAATATTATTTACAAAGCTCAAGTGTATACATAAAATGTGTCTGATAAAAATAATGAATTTATATGCATTTTATAGAAGTTTTATGGAGAACAATATGACATCTATAGTTGATTTTGTAACCAAAAGATATAACCTCATGTAACTCATCATCTGAAGATCATTTCCTCATAAATCAAAAACTATAGAGTTTAAATTTTTTTTATTATGAATGATAAATATAATTAAATAGAATATTTTACAAATAGTGAATTAAAATTATATGAAACAATCCTTAATTCCATTAGAAATTTTTACATGTTAGAGTACCCTATAACTATATAGGGATTATTTAAAAAAATTAACTATGTAGTAAATCATGTAACAACATCTGAATTGTTTTACCAACCTAATAGAAAGATGTATTCTACATAAATGATTAGTTAAAATAGTTATGCAATACTTTATTAAATTAAATAATAAATAAATAATTTATGGATAACTGTATATCATATCAATAGTGTTTATGCATCTTTCTTCATCATTATTTACACATGAGAAACATGGTCTGAATGGAAAAAATGTTCCTTTAAAATAAATTTATAAAAATACTAATCAATAGATAATAAATTGATAGTAACTCATTTCAGTTCTCATAAGTTAATCATATTTGAATAAAATGTTTTGGAACAGTATTCTATATAATATTCACATCCATAAACATTTTTTCAAAAAACTACTATGAATGTCTCTTTTAAAGAGTTTTAATGTAAAAAAATTCCCCTTTTTGGATTGTTATATAATGGTGGTGGTTTTAACTTAAGGTAAAATTTAGTTTTTAAAATTGATCTATATATGAAAACTCAATGTCAAATTAATTGTTAATTTATTGTAAAATTGAAATGGGTCATGTAATTATAATTGACACACTTATTTATAACTTATAAAACCACAGACAACAAAAAAATAATCAAATATGAAAATTGGTTATCAGGTAATGAAACACTGATACTATTTGAATAAATGGATTATCAAATCCAATCTGATAATTTAATAAAGTATGAAAAAAATTCCATTTCTGTAATAACATGAATTTGTACAAATTTGTGTTCTAAGAACATTTATATGAATTATTTTGAAATAAATAATAAACATTTCAAGGACATAACAAAATCATAAACCACAAATGGTGATTTTTTAAATAATTCCTCCACCAATAACATAATGTGACTTTAGAAAATATAAAAAATTAATTTTAAATTGTATATGTTACAGTACAACATTGTTTTTAGAGTAGAAAACTAAATAGATAGATGAAATAAAAATAAAATTTATTTTTATTTTTATGAATACTTAATGATAATCCTTTAGATTATTGGTGAAACATAGTTAATGATAATGGAAGAAATATATAATTTTATATTCTCAAAATGTGTCTCAAAAGGTCAATAGAAAATAAGTTAAATTATGTTTTAGAAATTATATAATGAATGAAATAAAATTATAAAAATCAGACAAATTAAAAAAATCATGAAAATCTATAAATGTTATGATTTTTTATATATTTTTACAAAAAAAAATTCTTGGGATGATTTTGAGAAACATTAAACTAACGGGGAAATTCGAATAAAATGTATCTTTAATTTTATTCAATGATCTAGTACTCTCAAAATAGATATCACCATATACCATGAAATGTATTATAGAATAAATTGATCCCCAACATAATTTTGATTTTTAAAATAAATAATTATAGATAATAATTTGTGGATATATAGAGGATATTCTTAGTTATAAGATGGAAAATGAAAAGTAACTGAATTAGGGAAATATTTTCTGTTAAACTTCATTGTAGTGAAGCAGTAATGATAATGAATATACATATTAATTCAAAAATATATAAAAGTATTCTAAATTATTGAGATAAATATATATAAATATTGAAAGTATTATCTAGTTCAATATGATTATCATGGGTAGATACATTTTAAACAATATGTCCATGAAAACCCTTACTTTAGTTTTTCAAAGAGTTGTCTGAAAAAAAGTGGTTTGGAAGATAATTTAAAAATATAATATCTGAGTATGTCTTAATTATATGACTATTTCTCACTCGAAAATATAATATTATTTTTTGAAATGTTTGATGTACATTTTATTTGGTGATGTCCTTATCTATATAGAAGTCGGAGGATATTCATTAATTAATCCTAATAATCACATATCTATGCTAGAAATCATTAATGCACTGAATATGAAATATATTATTCAATATATATTCATTCAAGGATTAAATAATCATATCCACTTATTTAAGAAATGATAAATTTGGCATAAATTAGACATGTCCAAATAGGCTAATTTTCACATAGAATTGTAAATTTAAAGGGACCCATGAAACTATTACATAACATAGTCACTTGGAAATAATAGAAAGTGAATGGACATTTTCTATGACTAATTCATTTAATATTATGATCACTTTTTTTATTCTTGAAGTAGTCTCAATTATTTATTTGTACACATCAACTAATCATGAATACCTCTTAAGCCTTAGATAATGTCTATTAATTTAACACATGGTTATGTGGTTCTTCAGGTTGTGCCTTGGATTTCATCATTCAATCACTATTAGGTGGTCATAAGAGGAATTAAAATTTATTACTAACATTTTTTCCACAATATATCATTATTAAAGAAATTAATCAATAATAACATAAGAAATACGATTTATGGCTATTTATAAAAATATTCACTCGATAAGGACATAAATATCCCGGATATTGGTGATCACAAATAAAGATAGCAATATATGTTAAATAAATTGAAACATATTCAATGATTTGAAAAATCATAAATTTTCCAACATATCAAATTATCAAAATTATTCCATAATAATTGATATAAAGGAATAATATATAAAATATACAAGTAATTTTATAAATTGAATGAAATGTGTTTAAAAGATTTATTCTGTATCATATTGAAAAAATATTAAAAAATAAATGGTATTTTGTAATATTATCATAATTGGATGTAAAAACACATCCGCTATTATATGGGAGAACATGATCCATCACTATGGTAGTAAAGGATGGAATTTGATGTTGAGGTTATATTAAAGAGGTGGAATTATGTTATTTAATATCAATGCATCCGAAAATAGAGTTGAGTATTTTGAAATTATTGTAAGGAATGCAATAAAAAAGGTTTCGTATAGGACATTGTGGAAGGAGGGAATATTGAAATAAGTAAGAACAAGGGATCTAAAATGGATTTTTAGTATTTTAATGGTGTGGTTTGTGAAATTGAGTAGTTTCTTTCATATCCCTTTAACCATGCTAAATTTACTAAAAATAATACATTTATTTTTCCAAAAAATAAAAAAAAAACTAGAGAAATAATATTTAATTTATTTACTTCAGATTTAAAGTAATCAAAAAATAGAGGAATTATATTATCAATATAAATTGATATGAAAATTCTATTAGTATAATATTTTTAATTATTCATCTATTATATAATCCAATTTCCCTTTTCATGATGTCTATACATCTCTTTTCTTTCAATATCAAATTTCAAACCAATTCTGTGTTATTAGAATTAGGGATTTGGTAACATTTAAAAAATATTTCAATTTTTCTAAAAACCTTCCATGAATACCATCTAAGCTTCATGAATAATGTTCTTGGTGTGATATTGAATATTTGATATCATTGGATATGGTATGTAGGGTTAATAGATTCACATATGTCATGAGTTGTAGATGTTAAAGACTGTAACACTACATTCAAAAATCTATGATCTAACCTCGAAATCATATCTCGATGATATTCCAAAAAAAAAAAAATCTCCTCTCAGAAATAATTAATTTTTTTATTTATCAAATTTAACATAAATTCAATTTTGGTTGAAAATTACAAATATTAATGTTGACACTTCTTTTTATTTCATCCTCTCTAATTGGCCCCACTATTTTCCCAATGCCAGAAAATAATTCATTTTATACACAATTACTATATTATTTAAAATCAATCTGTTATTCGGTATAAATACAGAATATAAATGAGTTAGAATAATATATAAGTCCAAATGGAAATTATTCTACCTACCAACCATCAATATGACTATCAAACACCATTGGATTTGGTCTCAAAATCATAACATCAATTTATGTGTTTACCACATCATGAAAATAAAAAATATTAGGGTGATGAGATTAAATAAAATATATTATATTTAAATCAAAATTTTCTTTGTTATATTTCTTTTTATTTGGGTAAAACATTACTTGATGGACTTGGTCAACATATTTCCAAAGTAGTAAAACTTCAATCCTTTCTTAAGAATCATTCTTAGAAATCATAGATCCTTTATTTACAAATTGATAAAAGTGATGGCTGGTCCACCATTGTTAGTTTGTCTACCCCAATGGTCATCATCTTCATATTCATACTTATGAGGAGTTGATTCCTTATTTTACAGACTGTTAGTAAATTTAATGTTTCAAATTACAGTGGAAGAACACTAAAAAATTATATACATTATGTTATTTCACATAAGTCGCTATGCATCCATATAATTTAATCAATAAAACTAGATACTAAAAACTAAATACCTTAATGATATTTAAAATATAAATTATCATCACGATAGGAAAGAGATATGGTATAGTTAGGAGGAAAAAATTGAATTTATATAGATAGATCACTAATAATCTTAACAGATACCCTAGTCTCTTCACTGATGTTCTCTACTTTATTCAATTCATCATAATATTACAAAGCTATATCATAATCCTGATAACTATATATAAAAGTTTCTCCAGGTTCATGATTAGGTAATGCCTTTACTCGTTTTCGATATGGTTCTAAAAAAGATTAAACATTTCCAAAATCATTTAAATAAAATCATACCTTTTCATTATATTTGTATTACAGTTCACCTTCATGATCTAATGGTTCTTCTAAATTATTAAAAATAATTCATAGGAAATATTTTTTCCTATACCAATGCATCTCATATTTTAAACCCTATAAAAAAAGAGAAGTATTTATGGTATGCAGGGGAATTAATTTTTTTGGAGGGTTTTCATTTCCTGGATATATAATTTATGACATAACAAAAAAATATTATCAAAACTCACTTCATCTACATATTGTAAAATAATAAATCAAGATGATTTATGATAAGAATGTACCATATCATGGGATTAATGATATATTTAATAAACAATACCAAAATTTTAATCTATTAACATATTTCCACGATTGATGGAAAATATGGTGTCCTTCTTCTTATTAGTTTTACAAGAGTACTCAAATAATCAAAATGAGAATGATTTATATGATATTATTTTTGATAATTATCAAATTTTATCGTTGGTTGAAAACTCACTACATTTAGTGAAATCTATGAGGAGATGACATGATTTTATCATTTCACAATGGATTAAATTTTTACCCTTGATTTTTTAAAAAATAATTCAATTAATGAATTAATACCCTTATTTAATTGAGGATAAAATGATTTACCATTATTTTTATCCATTTACTCCACTTTTTCTTCTGAATCAACTTCAAAATTATTTAATTGATGGATTGATGCCACTGAGCTTCCATATCCATTTCCTCAAAAAATAGTTTGAACCAATAAATGGCGATTACTAGACCTTACAATAAAACATTATCAAAATTTTCCATTATTATATCTATTTATAGGTGGAAATCCATAACAGGACACAACATCACGAGATATCCTCACTCAAAAATTGCACACACTGGGATCTTAATCACAAATGACATGGGATTGATTTATTAAATTAACGTGAATAGAGGGAAATATATAGAGAGTTAGTAATTAGGTATTAGAAAAGTGAATCTTATTTTTAATAATTAATGTGATTTGATTGATATTTTATTATAATTTTATTATGTCTTTTAAGGATAATAATAATAATAATATAAGGAAAATATAATAGAAAAACAAATTAATGAAAAAATCAATCTCTAATAATCACTATAGGTCAAATGATTGTAATTTAATGTTAACATAAATATTTAACCATAGATATAATTACAGTTTGACCAATTGGTCATGGTATCTTAACTTATGACATAATGAAAAACATTAAGGGTCCCTTATTTAACCATATGAATAAAAAAATCTCATTCTCACTTAAATGAACATGTGAACAAATATTAATTATTACATAATAATAAGGGATGAAAAATAATTGTATAGAAATATAATGTTATAACTTATCATAATAAACACTTATGTAAAAAAATTTATTAATAATTAAAAAACTAAAATATTTAAATTATAATTAAATTATTGAAGACAAATTGGTCATCCATAACTCTTTTTAGACGTGATTCATACTTTAAATATTCAGTGTATTTTTCAAGAACTAGTAAGATGTTGTTCAATTTCAAATAACTAAATATTTTTATATCATTTTTCACAATGTCCTCTAAAAAAATTTATATTTTATGTTTATGTGGTTTTTCATAGTTTGATATAAGGGATTCATAGAAATTTTAATACAATTATTACTATCACAATTTATAGGGGTCATTTTGATGTTGTTATCCATAATCTAGATTTTTTTAACCCATAGAATATTTTAAAAGAAACTCATTATATCTATGTTTATGTATTACTTATTTAATAATTCATCATAGAATTTATTTATACTACACCATGAAACTAGATTTTTTCATGGAAATGACATATTCTATATGTTTTTTTTATTTATATATCATAAAGAAAGAAATATTAATCCAGTTATCTAAATATATCAGTTCCATCCCATATATATTTAAACAATTAAAACATGGATTTACATTTTTATGATTTGAATATTATTATGACACCACTTTAAATGGATTTTTTTCCGACGCTTTCGCCGGGGCGTGCGCCCGTCCGTTCCGTGGAGGAGTACGTGCGGCGCTTTTGTTGCCCCGCATTCCCGCTTTCCAAAGGCGGTCAGCATTCACTCCTTATTCAGGGAGGTCTTCTCCTTGATCGAAACGGGATGATGGGATGTCGGTTCTTCCTCCTGTGGATTCCTCCTCAGAACTCGTCACCTAGTCTGGGTCTCCCTTATAGATGAAATATGTAGTTCATGAAACTCTTCCCAGTGCCATGCTTCCATGGACGCCGATTAATTACACTGCTTCTGTCGGGACATTCCAAAGGGTCTGTTCAGGGAAACAACCTTCAGTCAGGGGAGTAGTCACGTTGAGGCATCAGTAGCGTGTCTGGACACTGGGGAACCTGGCATGTCTGTCTGTTATCCCTGGTCACAGGGCTTCTCAAGGGCGTGGAAGCCCGAGGAATCCCACATCGAACACGGGGAATTATATGCCACAGGCACATATCTGAGGTTTTCCTCAGCTTCCCGTGTTAAACACAGGGTATGCCGCGAGTTTAACGTCTAGCGGAGACAGATAAACCCAACTAGAGCATTATCTAGGGTAGATCAGATTGAGGGATTCTCCTTGAATGGATGTCGATACCGGGGCCAGCCCATGGGCAGCTGTGAAGAAGAGCGTACCGACATGGTTTCACCGAGATTAGACGGTCCGGGCGAGAATCAGAATGGGCTATAGGTGGATGAATGAAGTAGAGGGGTAATGGAATGGGACTATCGCAGGGGGCGATAGTGAAGTTGGGCATGAACCTTGAAGAGGCTTCCTACGTATCCCTGTGGCAGGGAATCAAAGTCAGCGTAGTTTGGGATAGTCACAACGGCCTTCCGTCGGACTGGAATTGCATTTTAACGTCGTGCTGGACGAGGGCATGCAGTTTAACGTCATGCGGGACGGAGACATACAGTTTAACGTCATACTGGACGAGGGCGATACTCGACGTGAATGAACGACCGAGCAATGTGTCTTGAACCTAATGGAGGCTTCCTACGTACCATGCCTTGACATGGATCAAAGTCCTCGTAGTTTGCTAGATGGGTCGCAATGGCTTGCCATTGGACAGGAATGCAGTTTAACGTCATGCTGGACGGGAATGAGACCCGTCGTGAATAAATGACGGGTGGGCTTGAACCTCATGGAGGCTTCCTACGTACCATGCCTTGACATGGATCAAAGTCCTCGTAGTTCGCTAGGTGGGTCGCAATGGCTTTCCATTGGACCAGAATGCAGTTTAACGTCATGCTGGGCGGGAATGAGACCCGACGTGAATAAATGACGGGTGGGCTTGAACCTCATGGAGGCTTCCTACGTACCATGCCTTGACATGGACCAAAGTCCTCATAGTTCGCTAAGGGTGAGGGTCAGGGTCGGTGCTCACTCTAAGCCCACGTGAGTCATGCTCGGTGTGAGAAACAAGAGGTTGCAAGGACCTGACGATCACGTCGCGAAGGATGAGTCTGTGAGAAGCGAAGAGGGTCTTACGCGTTAGGCAGCCCATGGTGATGGGACTTACTCCAGGATGGAGGGCCAATGTGCGACAAAGCACGGGAAAGATGGACCTTGGTCCAATTATGGGAGGTGCCTCTTTCCCTATCAGGCCCTCCACTGACCTTGGTAGTGGGGAAGTACGGAGATGCAGAGGTGCGGCCATCCGTTGGGGAACTAGGGTCGCCCTTCTCCTACGAACATACGCCACTCCAGGAAGGAGGATATCATCCCTTGTGGATGGGTGATTCCATTCCTGTGGATACGAGTGGTGTAAAAAATGTTCGACCTGGGGGGACCCTTCGTGGGGGAGACGAGGTTGGGTCACAGTTTAACGTCATGTGTTGAGGACGTGGTGCTTGGCAGTTTAACGTCCTGCAGCTCGGACGAGGTGGGTTCACTCCACACCCCTATGACTTACATAACCGGTACCCTCTGGTCCTTGGGGAAGGGAAGGTACCAGTAAGTCCACGGTTAAGGGGGGTTGTGGAACGAACCATCAAGGGGTCCACGTTAGCACGGCTTTGCGAAGAAGCAATAGTCGTTAGCGTGCCTATGCGAAGAATCATTAAGCAAAGCAACGCTACGGGTGGTATTATCCATGGGACTTTGAAATCACATCGTGAAAACCTAGAGGGTCGCGCGGGAAGAGGAATCGCTAAGCAAAAGAGTGTGCTTCGCGAAGTGGAGTGCCTTGGCCTTAGCATGGGGCATAGGTGTGAGTGGAAGGTGCTTCGTGAAGTGGAACAGTGTTCGCGGAGCACTGCCTCGCGAAGCAGGGTCCTGCAAAGCAGTGTTCTTGGCGATGTGTAGCAATCCTGCCTTAGCATAGGGATCACTAGCATGGGTTGGGTGTTTCGCGAAGTAGAACAGTGTTCGTGGAGCACTGCCTCGCGAAGAAGCGGTGCCTCGCGAAGCAGGGTCCTGCGAAGCAGTGTGCTTCGCGATGTGTAGCGATCCTGCCTTAGCATAGGGATCACAAGCATGGGTTGGGTGTTTCGCGAAGCATAAACGCTCCGCGGCTGCCTGGGTTCCCTTGGGAATCCCATTCCTTCGCGAATTCCCTTGATATTCACGAAGGGAATCCCTCTCAGAAGAGGGGCTCAAAACGAGACAATGCAGAGGCGTCTTGCGAAGTAGAAGTACCTCGCGGAGCTCATGATTCCCAGGGAAAAGAGTGCTTCGCGATTCGGCAGAGGAGAAGCCGAAAGGTCGGATTGTACGTCCTCGGGACTCAGGGGGAGTTCAGTATTTATAGGCATGGGGCGCCATGAAGCAGAACTCGCGCGCCACCTTCAGTGCTTCGCGGCGCGCTCGCGAATGTCAATGGTGTCTGCGGAGAATACCGCTTCTGGAACTTTGCGGCGTCTCGCGAACGTCAAATGCGTTCGTGGATGATTACCGCCTCTGGAGCTTCACGGCGGCTCATGAACGTTAAATGCGTTCGTGGAGGATTACCGCCTCTAGAGCTTCTCGGCGGCTCGCAAATGTCAAATGCGTTCGCGGAGGATCACCGCATCTGGAGCTTCGCGAGGCCGCGATGGTGGGGGCGCTTCGCGTCGGTGCTTCGCGTCGGTGCTTCGCGTCGGTGCTTCGCGAGGCAGCGCGACAACTGTCTTTTTCTTTCCTTTCTTTTGGGCCATATTTTGGGACCAACAAATGCCCCCCTCAGACTTGGAGCCGTGGAGGGTGAAGGGTCGAAGTCTGAGGGAAAATCACCAAAATTGTCAGTGGTTCGCGATGCGGCTACGAAAAGGGTGCCCGCGGTGCTGACCAGGGCCACAAATCCAAACGCGCCGCGACGCTCCGCGCAGGTGAGGCGCGCCGCGATGCTCCGGGGTTTCCACCTATAAATAAGGGGTTTGACCTGTTTTGTCTTCACGTTCCTTCCTTTCCTTTTTGTGCTCTCGACTTCGCGATGCTCCGCGTACTCCGCGACAGCCCTCCGCGAATCGAGCTTCGCGGCGAACCGCGGGTCTCCGACTCCGCGTTCGCGCCAAGAGAGCCTCTATTTGTCGGCCTTGGCCAGACTTTGCGGATTGGTCTCGTGACCGATCTTCGCGATCCGGCTTCGTGATTCAGCTTCGCGATCGAGCTTCGCGATCCAGCTGAAAAAATTGTTTTATGGGGGCAGAGTTTAAATGGCCCATCAAGAGGCTGTATTGGGGGTGCTTGCAGATGCTACTCACCGAGATGAGATGGCCAACTGTCCAGGCCTAGGGGAGATGGTCTGAAGCCACTCGGACCACACTTCGTTGAAAGATATGTTATCGGAGGGTCAGAAGGATTATCCGCAGTGCAAGAAACTGCCATTGTACGGCTTCAGGCTGAGGGATGACATATTTATCCTTGGGGCGAGTAGGGACGAACCAGCTTGCTGGTTCAGGAGCATACCATGCCAGCACCAATGGTTCAGGGCGGCCGATGGTCACGCACAAGAGGACTTCACACCCATTACCGCTTACTGTCTCTACAACCATGTGAACGACATTGACGGGAATCCACTGCAACCAGAGACTTCCCCTCCCTTCTACCGTACCATGTTGAAGGCGGCTTTGCAAGATTCGAAGAAGGGATGGTCTGATGAGTGGGACCTGCGCCAGGGTGGCAACTTTACTAATGACTGGGCCTGGTCCTACTGGGTTGGCGCCTCATGCGAGGAGTTCGGGGCCGAGCTGACGAGAGTGGGGTTGTATGAGGCGGCGTGGGCCTCCCAATTCCACATTTACCAACCAAACCAACTGATGTCGGAGCTGTTGAGCATATGGTCGTCTAGGAACAACACTTTTCACCTGCATCATGGGGAGGTGGGAATCAGCCTGTGGGATGTCCACCAGATTTCTGGGGTCCCGATCTTGGGGGCTAAGTATGACGAATTCCTCCCCGTCGTCAGCGCGTGGGAGGATACAGAGAAAATGTCGTGACTGGCGTCGGCGCTGATGGAACTTGTCCCTGGAGAGGACAAGGAGGCAGTGAGGGATGTCCATTTTAGGAGATGGTTCAAATGCTTCCTGAATTTCCCAGAGAATCAAGAGTTCCCTCCGAGGCCTCGAACTTGTCCGAGGGAGGCCCAATGGGGCAAGGGGAATTCGTATTGGTGGGTCTTGGAGGACATCCAATGAAAGACTTGGGGTTTCAGTGTTAGCACTGAACAACAGCCAATAGTCAGGCTGCCGGCATTCATCGTGGCTCTCATCTGTGGCTGGATCCTACCGGTGAGAGATACAAGCATGGGGGTACGACCCAACTCGTTTATCATGGCATCGATGTTGGCCATGGGGCAGCGGATCAACCTGGGGATTCTGATTCTCACAAAACTGTACAGAATCCTACGGCATATTAGCGAGGGAAAGAAACCGCCAAGGATATGTGGGCCCTTCCACCTCTTCTATGGGTGTATCGCAGCGCATATCAGGGGGATTTACGAGTATCCAAACCCCATTTCGCCGCTGGGATCGAACTTCCCCCCCTCCATCCAGAACGCGTTCGGGAGATTCCCGTTCAAATTAGCCGTTATGATGGTGTTGAATTGGGTGTGGAGGTCGGATGAGTTCAACTTCCACCCTTTCCCATTGCCGACGGGGATGCTTACTGATTACAGACGGGGAATGGAAGAACATCGGGCTTACCTCCTGGCCTTCAGAGGTGGAGTTTTGGTGGCACGAATAGATCGTGAGCCGCTCTGTGAACCGTACACCCCACATCGGTTTGCGAGGCAGTTCCAGTGCCTCCAGCGGCTGACCTCACAGGTCTTCTGGGAGGTGCGTCACGAGGAGCACCCGTGTGTGATGAGGCAGCTGTGGCTCATGTTCACATGGGAGGATGGAAAGATGCGGATTGCATTGCCTTAGTCCACTGCCTCTTTCGGATTGGTGAAGGAGTACGCCATCAGTTGGGAGGCTGCTTACACAGGGGAGATGCTAAAGCAACCAACTATCCAGGTCGGTGATGGTGGGCCTCCTCTATCTCGAGGTCGGGGTCAGAGGGCAGCTAGGGCCACTCGCGGTAGCGGGGCTGCCATGACGGCGAGACCCGCACCGGACGAGGGTATGGTAGCAGCGGTGGATCCGGTGATTCCGGAAGAGCAGGGTCATCCGGAGGGGCGGCCACCGAGGGGATTTCGCAGGATATCCACTCAGGCTCCGGGGAAGCGCATGCGTCATATTTACATGGCAGAGGATGACGTCTTCCCGGATGCTTGGGACATTTGGGATGTCAACCGGCAATTCCTCAGACCACCTGAGATATGGGCCCACCTGAATCGTCTCGGGATAGAATTACCGGGCATAGGCCCAGTCCGGGCTGGATTCATGGCGTCTCCTGCGGAGGCAGAACAATACCTAGACGAGCTGGAGGATTACGTCCACTCCAGTGGTGTCCCTCTCCCAATGACAGACCAGGTGAGGGTACTGTTGAATCAGACGGTCCCCCCACAGTTATCGGCTGCCTATCTGAGGGAGCGCTTCCCCTTGCCGGAAGAATCAGATGACTCCTCTCGGGAGGATGAGGCTGGAGGAGGGAGCCCATTGGAGGAGGGTGAGGTCGGAGACCGAGGCTCAGAATCTGACGATCCCGCGGAGGCTCTCGAGGTGGTATTCAGAACATCTTTCCTTACGATCTGTTCTTGGGTCACTATGTACTTCTCAACAATGTTTGATCCATGCAGTAGGAACTTGTTCGCAGGCCTCGTTCTCGCTCCTTGGTGGGTGATGATGCGGGACCTTCAGAACCTGCACCCATGGCTGCGTCCAGTTCCACGTATGGTGGGACCAGGGCGCCCGAGGTGGCTCCTCCGGAATCTTCAGACCTTCCAACAGTATACAGAGGGCCTTGTCTCGGGGTCCCTTCAGTACTGGCTCAAGAGCAGCACCAGGAGGTCGATCTCCGTAAGTCTCCTCTTCCGGTCTCCTCGTTGTCACATGTAGGCCATGCCAACTAATGTTTGACCCTCTCTGTCATACTGTTCTTCAACTGGCGTGGGCCGCTGCAGCAAGACTGGTCGGGATGTCTGGTGGCGTCCCTCCTAGGGGCATGCCGGTGATGGTGGCGATAGTCCCCCCATCTCCTCAAGTTGTGACGCACATCATCACTTGCGGGACCACCGGCAGGGCCGTACCCGAAGTCATTGAGGTGGACTCCGAGGAAGAGGATCAACTGGTTGGTCCCAGTCTTGTCGCGCCTGCTTCGGTTCCAGGTGTCGTACTGGATTCAACACCGGATGTTGATCCTGCCGAGGATTTCCTGCGGGCGTATCCCGCGTACGAGCCTGCCAATCGCGCAGACTGGGACGAAACGACCTCCGACGGGGAAGACAGCAGCATAGTCCACCGCTGATCATGGAAGCTGATCACGCGCTTTATCAAGGACACTCCCCAAGCGCAATGGATGGACGAAATGGATAGGCTCCTCTCGCGGTTGCGCGAACTGTGTGCTGGGGGAGTGGATTCCCAACGTCCTCATGCACTCATCCAAGATCTTGTGGATGAGAAGATCTGGGAGCATGATCGTGGGCTCAGCGTGGGCTGGCATCGGAGGAAGGAGACCAGTATCAAGAAGCTCCAGGAGGCTGAAGCCGAGGTCCAACAAATTCATACCCGGGGTGATGAGATTTCAGCCTCTCTTGATGCACAATCTGATCTAGTCTCACGGTTGAAGGCCCAGCTGTCAAAGGCAGAAGAGCATATGAGGAAGACATCTGAAAAGATGGTTGTCGTTCAAGCTGGCGTGGAGAGGGCCAAAGACAGGACTGATGAACTACACCCCACCACTGCTGAGGAGGAGCGGGAGCTAATTCCGCGGCAGCAAGCCTTGGATGCCACAAGCCAATGGGTGGCGGAGATGCAACGCTCTTTTGACGGGGTTAACCCGTCCATGGGGGGAGTCGACCCCCGACTGTTGTAACAAACCCAAAATCCTTTTATTGGTGCTTTCGTGCTTCAAAATTTCATCTTTGTTTTGAATGTCGTAGGGCGCACGATTTCCACTGTTGAATTGCCTTGTTACATCCCTACAATGTTTGCGGGACGTTCGGCGACAATCCCCCCAACCCATGTGGGTCGAGCCCGATGTTCGGGATTCAGATTACTAGTCCGGATTTCTGAAAGACGGGAGAGGCTTGATGGGGGAAGGAACTTTTAGGATAGCTGAATTACAATTTATTCAAAGTTCTCTCATGCACGAACGGGTCAATGCCAGGGGAGCTGAAATTGGTCCAAACAGATGAAAATTGGAAGTGTGAATCACGATACCCAAGATTCGGAACACTGTGGGGATGGCGTGATAATAAGGGACAACCGTTAACCTTGGAGGAGAAGCAGTACCCTTATTGCGTTAGCCTATAATGGGGACAACAAATGAGGGTCGACCATTGAACATGTTCGAAACACGGGACCATGTCACAAATGTTGTTGATCAATCCTTTGGGACGTTTTCCCATGACAGTTGGCGGACCATAGGTAAAAAATCCATACTGTTAGGGGGTCCTTCCAGACATGACCCGTCTTCCGGAACATTGGCCCAGGATGGTAGGTGAGCCGATGCGGCATGAGACCAGGCCGTTAAGGGGTCCCGTGAGACATGGAAGGGGACGAGGGTCCGAATAAGGGGCACGCAAAGCGTGGAATATGGAGTGATGGTCTGTCCGAACAGAATCCACCACTTAGGTAGTTACACCACCGTGGTGGGAGTTCACCAGATGGGCGCATCGATTTGATCATGGATTATTCTTTCTTTCAGACAGGGCCTCTCTGGCGAGGGGATCTATCACTTCCCTGTGGGATCTTGGGGCATCCTGAACTTGTTCATGGTAGAACAGCAGTTTAATGTCATGCGTTGAGGACACATAGACTCTTGTAGTTTAACGACATACAATAAGACGTGGAATAAAAGGGAAGGAAGCGTGTGGTGCGGTAGATATGAAACCGACGTGAATGAGGACTTGGAGTCCAAATCATACCACATACCCCCGGAAGAAACTCTTTAGGTCGAGGGACCAAGAATGAGGATCGGGATGGGCCCGAAGCAGAGTGGCCGGGTGTTCCTACGTACCCCATGACGATGGGAATCAAGCCATACGTAGTTCTAAAAGTGCATTTTAGCGTCATGCAGGACGATGAGAAGCCTGACCGTGTTGGTACACATCCCGCCAAAACTACTAAGCCCACGTGAGTCGTACTCGGTGTGGGAAACAAGCAGTAGTGATAGGAATTTCCTGACACAGAAAGGGGAAGGTTAGGGAAAAGGGACGCTCGGTGAACACCGGCCCAGTGACAATAACATGATCATTTAGCGCACCTATATGCGCGAAGAGAAAGAGCCGAGTATGATGGAATTCCACTTGAACAAGAGGAAGTGGAAATGTGTGAATCATGGAGTTCGAAATTCAGATCACGATGATGGCGTCGTGACGACGGAGGATAACTGCTGACCGTATTCGCAACACATCATCCTGTTGTGTTAGCCTAGAATGGGGATAGACAAATGAGCATCGACCACTGACTGTATTCGCAATGCGGGATTTTATCGATTTGTTGTCAAATATCTGTAGGGACGTTGGCCCGAAACGATCGAAGGGCCCTTAGGTCCAGCATTCTTGGAGAGCCCTTAAGCCTAGCATCCATGTCGTCTGGGGGTCCTTCTGGATGTGGTAGAGGATGAGGATCCAAATAGCGATCTCACGAAGCATGGTCGTGGGACGAATGGAATGTCCGTATGAAAGTCCTGCACTTAGGGTTCTTTGTCGAAACACATCTGAATACGACAACGAAACGTATTAGAGAGAGGGAGCAAATTCCTTTCCCTTTGAGAAATCTTAGTTTAGGGTCGTAGAATTCGGAACATGGATGGGAAGAGACATAAGAGGCACATGGTGGAGTAACTCAAACACCTGGGGTGAATGAGGATACAATCTCATACCACATCACACGACCTCCTTAGGAGAGGTTTTTGGTCAAGGGACCGAAAGCGAATGTTAGGCTGGGCCCACGGGGAAGTTCCCGGGAACTCCTACGTATCTCATAGGGATGAGAATCAAGCCTTACGTAGTTCTTGATGGACCTTAGACCATAAATGGGTAGAGGGAGTAGGGGACGCATGGCATCAAAACCTAACGTGAAGGAGGACCTATGCCCTACTTATCATGCATTCTCTGGGGAAATGCTCGAGTCGAGGGACCGAACACATAGGTTAGGCTGGGGCCGTGGGGAAGTGCCCGGGCACTCCTACGTATATCATAAGGATGAGAATCAATCCATACATAGTTCTGAAAGGTGACATGGTATGATACCAGTGTCAGGGGAAAAGGGGAGTGCAGGCGTGGCCCTCACACTAAAAGAAGTGGAAGTTGATGTATCTTGTTTGTTCTTAAGGTGAGTGGTTTTTTTTGTGATGTGACAGGCCTAGAATGGTAGGTCGTGATGTCGCCACAAGGATCAAGCTGTGATTGGTGTTGAAAAATGGCATGGCACGTGACCAATACCCAACGTGATGTCCTCTACAACGAGGTCACCACAATGCAGTGCCGTTTTTCGTTGTGCGGCCAGGACGATAATGTCACAGTTTAGGGTCGTATGATAGGACCAAGCATGCATTTTATCGTCATGCAACGCAGACGTAGCAGAGACGATGCTAGGTGGAAATTGTGCACAGTGTTATAAAACACAATTGATGGAGACATGATCCCACATCAAATTGTATGCCATTTGGAGAGGGAAACCTTAGGCTGAGGGGCCTATATAGAGGTAAGAGGTGAAACCGGGGGAGATAATGGCTCTCTAAATGGGCTATACCCGAAGACAGGGCATCCGGGCGGTCCTACGTATCCCATGAGGATGGGAATCAAGCCACACGTAGTTCTGAATGGATCTTAGTTTATGGTGTTAGAGCTCGGACCATGGGGGCCCTGAAGGACGACATATTGCAGCTTTGTCCCCCTGACATGAAAAGGTGCATTGAGGGATAGCGCCAAAAGTGTCGAGATTCCACTTGGACATGATGGGGTGGAAAATGATGTGAATCATGCAACCAACATTCGAGGACTGAAGGGGCTGGTGTGAAGATAGAGGATTACTGCTGACCATGTTCGCAACACAGCATCCTGTCACGTTAGCCTGAAATGGGGACAAACAAATGAGCATAGACCGTTGACCTTATTCGCAAAGCGGGATTTTATCGATTTTTTGTCCAAACCCTCGGGGGCGTTGGCCCGTAACGGTATGAGAGCCCTTGGGCATTGTATCCAGGCCGTTCTTGGGGGTCCCTCTGGGTGTGAAAGGTGATGGAAGCCCGAATGGAGGGGAACACGAAGCTTGAAAAGTGGAAGGGACTTGATCAAGTTGAATCGGACACTCTTGGTCCTAGACCAGATTACTCTTAACACATGGTTGAACCACTGCAAGGGGTCAAGAGACTCAACTCGAGGGTATCCAAGTGATGGTGGGTTCCTGGGGAAAGGGGGAATGGTGTCCAAAACCTTGTATCATACCTGCATATCCTCCTCCTGGAGAGGGATAGACCAAGTGTCCTAGGTGCTCGGGAGATCAGGAGATCACTAAGAGGTGGGGTTGGACCCGAATCCTAGACATTCAGGTGGTCCTACGTATCCCACGAGGACGGGAATCAAGCCACATGTAGTTCTGAAGGGTTCAATTTAATGTCATGCGGGACAAGGAATAGGAGGGCTAACTCTGAGAATGGGGTGCGTGTGGTGCAGCTATTGCAAACCCGACGTAAATGAGGACATAGTCCTACACTACGCCACGCGGTCCCGTGGTCGGGGTCCCAATGGCAGGACCCGAGAGGCGGATTAGCTGAACTCAAGCTGGACCCAAAGACAAGGGGTCTGGGCATTCCTACGTATCCTATCAAGATAGGAATCAAGCTGAACGTAGTTCCAGATGAGAATCTTAATTTACGGTCCTAGAGCTCAGACCGTGGATGGTGACAACTCCCCGAGTAAGCACAGATGTCAACCCAATCCCTAAGCCCACGTGAGATAAACTCGGTGTGGGAAACAGGGGGGTATCCTCATCGCAATACATGGGGCGTCCATCAAAGGGGGAGTTGGCAGAGAGACCTGAAGGACACCTTTGACGCAGCTTGTTCCCCCAACGCGCGGACGTGCACGGAGGAAAAGTACCAAGAGTCCCGAGACTCTACTTGGACATGATGAAGTGATGAAGGGTGTGAATCGTGTACCCGACATTTTGGGCTTAATGGGTTGTCGTGGCGATAGAGGAAAACTGTTAACCATGGTGGAAACACAGCGTCCATATCGCGTTAGCCTGAGGTGGGAACACAAAATGAGCATTGACCGCTGACCATATTCGCAACGCGGGATTTTATCGATTCACTGTCCGAAACCCTCGGGGGCGTTGGCCCGTATCGGTAGGAGAGCCCTTGGGCATAGTATCCAGGCCGTTCATGGGGGTCCCTCCGGGCGTGAAAATGATGAAATCCATGATGCAGGGATACAAAAATCCTGGAAAGCGGGTGCGGACATTTCCGAGTAAAGCTTGGCGTTCCAGGTAATAAACCAGAGTACTCTTAAGCACATTGGTGAACCGCCGAAAAGGGATAGATGAAACAGCTCAGTAGGGGGAGGTACATGGTGTGGTCATTACGAGACTGACGTGAATGAGTGCATAGTCCCACAACACACCATATAATCCTCTCATGGAGGAAGGATAGTCCAAGGGGCCAAGATGGGATGAGGATTCCCGAGAGATGGGGCTGGACCCGAATCTTGGACATTCAGGTGGTCCTACGTATCCCATGAGGATGGGAATCAAGCCACACGTAGTTCTGTAGATGTAGTTTAACATCATACTGGACGAGAAGGGGAGTAATATGCTCCTAATCAAGGGAAGAATGCGGTATGGAGGAGAAGCCGACGTGAATGAGGACGTAGTCCCAAACCACACCGTACACTCCTATAAGAGAGGACCTGGGTCGTGGCCCGGAAAGGCCAAGGGGCCTGATGGTTAGGTATTGGTCAGGAAGGCCTGACCTGCTTGAAGTTTAATGTCTTGCAGGATGAAGATGATGGTCGGGGACCCGAGGTGGCCAAGGGGTCTGAGGCTGGGCCTCGTAAGGGGAGGCGTATGGCATGGTACATGATCCCGACGTGAATGAGGACGTAGTCCCACACCACACAGTACACTCTGGGTAAGAAGTTGGGCGAAGGGGCCTGAGAAGGCCTGGGGGCCTAAGGTCAAGCACCGGTCAGGAAGGCCTGAAGGGTCTGCAATTTAACGTCTTACATGAGGACGGGGGTCGGGGACCTGAGGAGGCCAAGGGGCCTGAGGCTGGGCCTCGTAAGGGGAGGCGTACGACATGGTACATGATCCCGACGTGAATGAGGACGTAGTCTCACACCATACCGTAAACCCCTATGAGAGATCGGGGTCGTGGGCCCGATCGCTAGCACCACCCGGGGAGAAGTTTGTCACCTCGGGATGGGGTAGAATGAATCACTGCACTCGATGTATGGGACATCTCGGGGTGGACCCGATGATCTAGGACACTATTGACCGTGCTCGAAACACATCGTTCCTATGGTGACCCATTATGGGAGCATCAAATGAGAGTCAACCACTGACTAAATTCGCAACGCCGGACTTGTATCAACTTGTTGCTTGAAAACCCTCGGGGGCATTGGCCCGTATCGGTAGGAGAGCCCCTGGGCGTGGTATCCAGGCCGTTCTTGGGGGTCCCTCTGGGTGTGAAAAAATGATGGAATCCCAGTCAAGAGTGGGTGAAGTATAGCTGTGTCCATCCATGAAAGAGGCAAACACCTCCGGGGGGGATGTGTAGCCGGGTCGAGGCTTGCTCGATGTGAGTCGAGGGCAAAAGTGTGCACCCGGCCATGTCTTGGCCCGAGGGGCAGATTTTGGCTTTTGGGCTGGGCCAACGGATGAAATGTCTGGGCGTTCCTACATATCTCATGAGGATGATAATCAAGCCATACGTAGTTCTTGAAGGCCATGCAGTTTAGCGTCATGCGGTGAGGACGTGGGAGGATAGAAGAATGGGAGAGGGCACATGGTGCGACCCTTACAATCCTTGTGCGAGCGGGGTTTCATGAGTGGGGCCAAGAAAGCCTACTCCCTTCTACACAAAGATCCTCCAAGGAAACTATTCCCAGGGGGGATAGTGGAAGAGTAATGTTTGGGGCTAGGCTCAAGACGAGGCATCCGAGCGTTCCTACGAATCCCATGAAGATGGGAATCAAGCCGAACGTAGTTCTAGAAATGAAGTTTAACGTCATGTGGGATGATGAGAAGCATCTCATTTGGGGATATGTACGGTACAACGAGTAATCCGATGTGAATGAGGACGTAGTCCAACACTATACCATACAATCCCACGAGAGGGTAAGTCGGGGAAAAAACCAACTTGCGGTTTAACGTCTCGCGGTGAAGACGGGGGGCCAGCGGCCTGAGGAGGCCAAGGGGCCTGAGGCTGAGCCTCGGTCAGGAAGGCCTGACTGGATTGCAGTTTAACATCTTGCAGAACAAATGGGGGCCGGGGCCCGATGAGGCCAAGGGGCCTGAGGCTGGGCCTCGGTTAGGGAAGCCTGGCTGGCTTGCAGTTTAACGTCTTGCAGGACGAACGAGGGCCGGGGCCCGATGAGGCCAAGGGGCCTGAGGCTGGGCCTAGGTCAAGGAGGCCTGACTGGCTTGCAGTTTAACGTCTTTTAGGACGAACGTGGGCTGGGGCCCGATGAGGCCAAGGGGCCTGAGGCTGGGCCTCGGTCAGGGAGGCCTGACTGGGTTGCAGTTTAACGTCTTTCAGGACGAATATGCAGTTTATGGTCGTGCAGTACTTTACAGTTTAGAGTCATTTTGGACCATAATGTGCAGTTTATGGTCATGCGGGACCGTTTCACTATTTATCGTCTTGTAGGACGAAGATGCAGTTTAAGGTCGTGCGGGACCATTTTGCAGTTTAGGGTCGTGCAGGACCCTAATTTTCAGTTTAAGGTCATGCGGGACTATTTCACAGTTTATTGTCTTGCAGGACGAAGATGCAGTTTATGGTCGTGCGGGACCATTTTGCAGTTTAGGGTCGTGCAGGACCCTAATGTGCAGTTTAAGGTCATGCAGGACCGTTTCACAGTTTATCATCTTGCAGGACGAAGATGCAGTTTAAGGTCGTGCGGGAACATTTTGCAGTTTAGGGTCGTGCAGGAACCTAATGTGCAGTTTAAGGTCATGTGGGACAGTTTCACAGTTTATCGTCTTGCAGGAAGAAGATGCAGTTTAAGGTCATGCGGGACCATTTTGCAGTTTAGGGTCGTGCAGGACCCTAATGTGCAGTTTAAGGTCATGCGGGACCATTTTACAGTTTATCGTCTTGTAGGACGAAGATGTAGTTTAAGGTCGTGCGGGACCATTTTGTAGTTTAGGGTCGTGCAGGACCCTTTTTCCCTATGCAAAGTATCGTTTGAGGAATTTGGCATTGGTGGGAGGGGTTATACGCTCTCCATCTGTGGTCACCAATGAGTATGCTCCATTGGGGTACACCTTATGGATGAAATAAGGCACTTCCCATTTGTGTTCTAATTTGGTCGGTTTGCTACCCGGAATCATTGGCGCTCGAAGGGCCAGTACCAGGTCGCCCTGTAGAAAAGAGAGGAGACGAACCTTGTTGTCGAAGGCCCTTGCTATCTTATCTAGATGCCTTTCCAGATTGTGCAGGGCACGAAGCCGGTTCTCGTCCAGTGCTTCTAATTCGGTTAGACGGATCTCGACTACCTCATCTGATGTATGGTGGTCATAAACTGCAGTGCGTAACGACGGCAGCTGGATCTCAATGGGTAGGATGGCCTCAGCTCCATACACCAAGGAATATGGGGTCACCTGGGTAGAGTTGCGAGTCGTCCTCTGGTAAGCCCAGAGGGTGTTGGGGAGCTTGTCCGGCCAACTTTTATTGGTCTGACCAACCATCTTCTGCAGAATGTTAGAGAGGGTCTTGTTGAACGCCTCGATCTGTCCATTCACCTGTGCATGGTAGCGGGAGGTATGGTTCGACCGGATGTCTTACTTGGCGTACAATTTCTTCAATTCAGCTGCTCGGAAGTTGGTGCCGTTATCGGTGAGGACGACGTGAGGTACCCCAAACCAGTGGATAATGTTGGAGCTCACAAAGTCAACGATGGAACGGGCCTTGACCACTTTGAGTGGAACTGCCTCTGCCCACTTGGAGAAGAAATCTGTAGTAGTCAGGATGAACCTACACTGGCGGGCTGTTGCCGGTGGATACGGTCCCACTACATCAAGCCCCCATACCTCAAATGGCCAAGAGTACTTGGTGGGGTGGAGGGGCTCCGGCGGCCGATGCAAGAAGTTGGCGTGTACTTGGCACGCGTGGAATCTCCTGGCATATCCAATACAATCATGGATCATACAGGGCCAAAAGTACCCCAATCTCCGGATTTGATGGGACAGCTTCGGCCCAGCTTGATGGGTGCCACAGGAACCGGCGTGAACCTCTTGCATAACTTGAGGTATCTCCCCTCCTTGGATGCAACAGAGGAGGACACCATCGAAACTCCTCTTATAAAGGATTTGTTCAAGACTAGGGCTGCTCTGGAGGGTAAATTGCAGCGCGCGGCGTCAAATTTGCTCGCGATCAGCCCGGTCGTCCGGGAGGCAACCATTTTGGAGATACTCGACAAAAGGTGCTCTCCAGTCGGGGGTGGTTTCAACCACTGCGTCTGACGAACCCGGGGCCCCTGACGTGGAGGGTCCGGCGGTGAGATGACTTACCCGTAGGCCATCATTGTCCTCTTGGGTGATGGGGGAAATGTCTCTCCGATGGGCCACATGTATGATCAAATCATCTTGATCGGGTTCTACGAGCGATGTGGATAAGCCAGCCAGGGCGTCTGCTTGGCCGTTCTGCGACCGTGGGATATGGGTAACCTCTGGTCGAGAAGAGAACTGGGCCATTAAGCAGAGGGTGTACTCCAGCAACGGTGCGAGCTCCGGCTTCCTGACGACGTAGTCTCCATTAACCTGTTTGATTACCATCTCGGAATGTCCCTTCACATGTAGATGGGGCACATGGATCTCAAGGGCCAACTCGAGGCCGGTGATGAGAGCTTGGTACTCTGCCTCGTTGTTCGTACAGCCTTCTGACAACAGGAATGAGTATGGCAGGACGGATTGCGCCGGGGTAATAAAGACAATACCCAGGCCCACTCTGTTGAGCTTGGGATCGTTGAGCCTCCTACCAGTGGGGCTCAGGGAGGCGCCGTCGAAATGCATTTTCCAACACGGGACAACATGATCAACAGAGAGGATCGTCTCATCAGGGAAATCCATGTCCAGGGATTGATCCACGGAGGTTGGATGGGCAGCTAAAAAGTCTTCCAACGCCTATCCCTTAATGTCCTTCTGAGGTACAAACCTGATATCAAACTGCTGTAGGATCACTGCCCATCATGCTAGTCGGCCAGTCAGCATAGGTCAGTTTAGGATGTATTTCAGTGGGTCTACCCGGGAGACCATTTGCACCTCGTGGTGCTGTAGGTAATGTCGCAACTTCTGCACGGCGAAGACGAGCGCAAGGCAGCTCTTTTCGATAGGGGAGTATCTGACCTCCTTATCGAGAAGCATGCGTCTGAGATAGTAGAGACTATTCTCAGTACCCTCGTTATTCTTCTGGGTGAGCAGCGCACCAAGGGATCTCTCCAGGGCAGTCACATAATGGACCAGCGGCTTTCCGGAGACGGGTTTCATCAAGACCGGAGGTTGGAGCAGATACTTCTTGATTTCCTCGAAGGAGGTCCGACACTCCTCATCCCATTCGTAGGCGGCGCCCTTCTTCATGAGCCGGGAAAAGGGATTACACTTTCCGACCAGATTCGCGATGAATCGGCGTATATAGGCTATGTGGCCTTGAAGGCCTTGAAGCTCCTGAATGTTGCTCGGGAGAGGCATTTGGCTGATGGCATTGATCTTCTCCGGGTCGATCTCGATAGCTCAGTATCTAACAACAAAGCCCAGGAACTTCCCAGAGGTGACCCCGAAGGCACCCTTTAGCGGGATCATCTTCAGGTGACGGGAGAAGAGGAAACCGAACTATTTCTCAAGGCCTTTGAGATGGTTATGGCGCTGACATTATTTGACTACGAGGTCATCCACGTAGCATTCCACCAATGTCCCGAGAATCGGCTTGAATATGCGATTCATGGCCCTCTGATAAGTGGCACCTGCATTTTTCAAACCGAATGGCATAACCTGGTAGCAAAAGGTACATTGGGGAGCACTGAAGGTAGTGGACTCCTCGTCTTCGGGGGCCATCCAAATCTGGTTATACCCGGAATACCCATCCATGAAAGAGAGGGCTTGGAACCCGGCCGTGGCGTCAATCAACAACTCCGTCACTGGGAGTGGGAAGTCATCCTTTGGGCAGTGGCGATTAAGATCGCAGAAGTTGATGAAGACTCTGATCTGCACATTCTTCTTCCTGAATGGCACAATGTTGGCAAGCCACTTGGGGTACTGGACCACCTTAATGAAGATGGCTTTGATTAGCATGTCAACTTCGGCCTCAACCATAGCACCATGAGAAGGGTGCATCTTCCTGGGAGGCTGCTTAAACCCACGATGTTTTGCCGGGATTCCCAAACGATGAATGGCTACCTGGGGATCTAGCCCTGGCATCTCGTTGTAACTCCAAGAAAACACATCACGATGCTGTTTGAGGAAGTCTACGTACTGATGCCGCTCCTCGGGGGACATGGCTGCACTGATCAATGTGGGTTTCAGATCTTCCTCGCTACCAAGGTTCACCTGTACCAGTTCATCAACCGTGGTAGAGACACCTTCTTCATAGGCGGGGGGAGCATCCTCCAGGTCTTCCTCCCCACCCGTGGGGGGACTTCCCACGATGGAAGATACTTCTGGGATGTCAAAATCTGAGGGGAAGCTGGTGCCGACTTGGGCAGCAGCGGTCATCACATCGAGAGACTCGCTTTCCATCGAGACTATAGCAATGAAGGCAGTCGACCCTATCCCATATGCCCTTCGGAATAAAGGGCCACGGTTGATGATATCAAAGCAGTGGTGACGTGTCGGCCTGAGTCGGTTAATTCCAGCCCGGTAGAAGAGACACGTATGACGCACCGCCGTTTTCATAATCTTGACGTCCCGGTACCGTACAGGGGTAGGAGGTTCCGGGATGACTTGAGCCTAGTTGATGTAGGAATATGAGGTGATTTTCCACCGTCGCTTGGACACGGGAACATGTCTTCCTTGCATACCCGAAACAACTAAACATTGCCCCATGTCAGGGGTCGTGGCCTCCAACCGGTGGATCGGGAGGATGTAGGTGTCATCCATGCTTTCCCAGGGATCACTTGTGACCGGGGCGGGTTCATCCTCGCTTACTAGGATTTGCTTATCCTTACTTTGGTAATAACCCGCATCCAGATAGTGGGCCTCACAAGAAGCGAATGGGGACGCGTCTCCTTGGAGTACGCCTACTCGACCTTTGAGCGAGTACTTGAGGCACTGGTGATACGACGAAGGGACCGCTGCATGCAGATGGAGCCATGGCCTACCCATCAATGCATTGTAGGCGGTGTCCTGAGAGACAACCATGAACTCGGTGCTGGCAATTAAGCCACCGAACTGAGTCTTCAGGCGGATCTTTCCGACTGGGGTTTTCTCTGTCCTGTCATACCCCTGGATTATGAGGTCAGAGGGAGTTAAATCACCTTTGGACAGACCCAGCTTTCACAACGTCCGGGTCGGAATTAGATTGATTCTGGAACCTGTGTCAACGAGGCAGCGGCGGACTTCCACACCATGGAAGTGGCCAGTGATGTACAGCGGGCGAATGTGCCCCTGCATAGGAGGGTCCTCATCTTCACCAGAGAACGAGATCACCGCCTGAAATTCATCGTTTTCAATCATCTCGGTATGGGAGGTTTCTGCAGCTGCTACCTCTGTCTCAAACTGGAGGGGGATCCTTAGGGCCTCCGCAAGTGCCTCGCACATTTCGGATGACAGGCGGAGGGCATCAAGGATAGAAAGCCTCGCTGGAATGCCGACCAGGTGCTTCAGGAAATCATACATTCGTGCAAAACGCGAACCTCTGCTTACAGGAGGTCGTTCGGCATTTGGAGGCATAGAGGGTCCTGCTGGTTGAAGTGGCGATCGGCTAGTACCGGGCACATCTTGCTGCCTACTAGTAGAAGCCTGGAGAGTAGTCGTCGGACTAGGATCGGACAGCGGAGGCTGGCCTGTAGACGGGCAAGACTGACTGTGATACGAACGAGGCAGCTCCCCCCGATACAGTAGTATGAACGGCGGTGGAGGTAGAGTCGAGGGCGTTAGATGGGGTTGCGCGTGCTGAGATCTACGCTGAGCATGCTGCCTAGTCTCAGTAGCGTGCACGGCTTGGCCAAAAGTGCCTGCTGACGTACCTCGATGACCGGAGTGGTTGCAATTCCGCTGACGTTGACGTCGTCTGGAAACGTTGGGGAGTTCTTCCTGGCGTTCCCCCCATAGGGGGTCATATAGGGCTTTACCAGCTCCACGATGTTAACCGAAGCGTACCGCTGGCTGTCTCTTGAGGAGTCATCCACTACTGGGAAGATTCTGGGAGGAATCCCCATTTCAGGGGGCATAAAGTCACCGAGAGTGTGGGTTGACGACGACAACGGCGGTGCACATTGCTTCTTCTTACGTCGCTGTTGCTTGCCCTTTTGGGAAGAGGCCGACTGTGAAGATGATGCGGAGGCACCAGCTACTTCTTCTGAAGGTTCCGGCTGCTTCAGGCGCACCCGGATGATTCCATGGGCACGGACGATGGTTTTTCGATCCATCCAGTCATTGTATTTCCAGGATCCGCGGCTGGGGACCTGCTTCCACTCTCCTTCACTGTCGTTGCCGATCTATGATCCTGCAAAGACACCTGCCACTTGCGCTGGTGTTGGGCCCAACATGACTATGTTTTTGTTGACCTGGTCTTGAAGCCAATATTTAAACACATAGCTTTGCTTGAGGGTGTTCCCCAGGATCCGATGATAAGGGCAGTAGTTGGGGTGATCGGTGAGATTCGCCTCTACCGGCCTTTTTCACTCAGACAGACGCACAATCCCTTGCTCTAGAGCACTTCAGAAGTAGCTATGGACCTGATTTTTGTTGAACGAATAGGTCGGTTACCTTCTTTTAGGATAGGGGGCATGGCCCTGACGAGAGGCCGGAGGGGCCTGCCGAAGAGGCGACGCCTGATTGTCTCGCCTAGGTGGCAGTGGCGCAGTACGCGGGGGAACCTGTCGGTTCTGAGGCGGTCGATGCTGGGCAGGAGCCTGTGCTTGAGGTGGAGGACCTCTGTGAGGTTGCGGGGGTGGTGCCACCAGAAGTAACTCCAGCTACCTCGGGGCTTCTATTTGGGCCACCACGGTGGGTTCATCCCTGGCGGTCCTCCTGGCTGGGATCATAGGGGGCCACAAACGTGCCTGAATGACCTGTTGCAGGGCTTCCTCAAGGCGTTGAGCATTATCTGAGAAATCTCTGAACCCTCCAGGGTAGTTCTAGGTAATCAGGGAGGGTACCAGCTATATCTTGATGTTCCCCACACACATCGTCAGTAATTGCTCCTAAGTCAGTGGTATATCGAGGGAATACGTAAGTCCCTTCCACCGGGCGATGAAATCTGCAACCCACTCATCAGGCCTTTGATTGCACTTGAAGAGGTCTGCAATATTGTTCTTCCGCGTGGTGGAGCTGAACTGGTAAAAGAAATGCCGGCGAAGATCCTCCCAACTGGTCACCGATCTGATAGGGAGCTGGCTGTACTAGACGAATGCCAGACCTTCCAATGTTTGTATGAAACATCGGAGCTTGGAGGCTTCTTGCTGAGCCGGAGTCCCCAGCATGGGACCACGCCTGGATGAAAAATGAGCCAAGTGCTACGGCGGGTCCCATGTCTTGTTAAAAGGTGAGAAAGTGGGGTTCCCAAAACCCAGAGGTGCGGGCATATCATCCACCCACGCGGGATAAGGCTTGCCATCCGGTGGGACCGCCACCTGCCGCATTTCGAATGCTTCGAGGCAGGCTGTGAGCACCGCGATAAGATCATCCGGGTGGGGGTCCCTGTCTTGACGGGGATCCCTAACCACAGGTGCATTTCTAGGTTCTTCAACATGGTAGACGGCTTCGGCCGCTCGTGGGTCAACTGGTTGAACGACCCGCGGGGTGACTGGGGGAACCCGGGCTGGATTCTTCAGATTGCCCCGTCACTCGGGGGGATTTGGCGATACGTATCGCGCCCTCTTGCCATACGTTCTGGCTTCCCCCCTGTCTGCGGCAGTAGCATGATCAGGGTTGCCCGGAGGCATCTCACTGGGGGGAAATTGTTCCTGCCCCTGCTGCCCCGGCCTGGGATTACCATAGTCGGGTCACCGCTCTACGGCGTGCTCAGCCAAGAGTTCGTCAACCAGCTTCTTCTACTCAGAAAGCAGCTGGCATAATGTGGCCTTCTCGGGATCTTCGTCCATTTTCTGCACTAAGGCGGACGGGTCGGAGTGCATGACTGTTCCGACCTGCTCTTTACCCTTTCCGGTGTTTCGACCGAGTACCAGCGACTCGGTGGGTACGGGGAGGCCCAGCAGGTTCCTCTACTGACGGGTAACTCTCCCTGATGGGTCCAGCAGTGGCAGTACTCCCTCGGGGGGTAAGTCTCCATCAAGGAATTCATGCTCATCTTCCTTGTCCATGACATCGGCCATGTGGACCACGACCCCTCTCGAGGGCATGTCCTCGATGCAACATAATGAGTCAGGCTTCCGTCGGATAGGGTCGAAGAGGAGAGCGGCATAGTGTCCCAAACCATGGACTTGCACATGGGGGGTGTCTTCCCAGACAATTCTGCGGAGATCTTTAAAACTATGAACGCATTTTCGTTGAAGGGCACTCTGGCGGCCTGACGACTCAGGGTGCTGGGCCAGAAGGAGTCCGGCCGCATCGACCAGGCGGCACTGCTCGCCAATTTCTTCGAAGTTCTCTCGACATCTGGGGTACACCACTCATTCGTAACGAAGGTGGAAGTGTGTTTCCCATAGGGTTCGACAAAAGCACCCCACTTCTTCAGGGGTAAGAGACTCTGGTACGCGAAAATTCAGCGCCGTCGTCGGCCAGAACTTTTCAGGGATGTAATCCGCTACGAGAATACTCCAGAAGCTCCTAGGCTCGGACTCAGGGTCTGGCCCTATGTTGCCCCACTCATCAACCGGGGGCGGCTGAGGGACCGGTAGCGGTACCGAGGCGGACCTCTGAGATTGTAATCTCGGCAGTGGAGAATACGGTGAACGAGATGACTGGCCGCCGAATTCCGGGCCATCCTCCGAAGAGTGAGGTGACCTGGCCACGATGTCACGATACGACGGGATGATAACCACAGCTTTCGGAACAGGAGCCGTGGCTACCGGTGACAGTTTGTGTCGTTGCTCTACCGTCGTTGTCCCCCAAAATAACTCTTCGTGATCTCTGGTAGAGGTAGAGGGCGCTTCTGGTGACAAAGGTGGTGATTGCGCGGTCGAGACCTGCAGAATTCCCAAGATTTCTTCCTCTTGGATGTACCTGCGGAGGGAGATGGGAATTTGGTGGACCTTAAATTCTGGGTGAATAAGGCTAACGCGTCTGGTTCCTGCCCCAGTCCTTGATACGGAGGAGTGGGGAGAAGGTTCCATCGCTGAATCTCATTCCGCTTCCAAGTCGGAGAAGCGGGATGGTTTGATCTCCACCTGGGCCTTCCCAGGGTTCTTCTTGTGGCGGCGACGACCCGCTCTCCTGCCCCGGGGTGGCTCTTCGGGACAGGGTTAACCCCTATCAGGAAGCCTTGGGGTGGCGCTTGCGCTGTGGTGGAGAGGGCCCCCACTCGGGATAGCCGGGGTGCGAGGGGCACTGGGGCAAATGTCGAAGGGTACATGGGGAGGACCTCCATGAACAACACCCATATAGGCGGAGCCCCTATTAGAACCGGCAGGAGCATGGGGAGGACCTCCACGGTCGATGCGAGTGGAGCGAGGCTGACCTTCACTCCTCGAGTTGCTGGGGCGAGGAGGACCTCCGCCGGTTGCAGAGAAGACGTAGGGAGGGCCCCCACGTTGGAGAAGGACCAGATGGACGGTGCCTTCAGGTTGGCGGTCAGGGGCAGGAGGATGGACTCGATACCCTGTAGAGTGGGCAAGGGAAAGGTTTCTGCGATGGGCGTCACTGCCGCGGGGCAGGTCTTCCTTCGGGATGGGGGTAGCACGAGGCTTGCCTCCATGGCGAACTTCGTAGCGGGGAAGGCCCACGCTCTGTGGAGTAGTGGTATGGGGAGGACCTCCGTACAGGGTTACATTACCACGGGTTAGTTCGCGACGATCACCACTTGGGCATGTAACCCGGGGAGTCAACCCATCCTGCCCGTGGGGCGGTTGGGGTCTCGATCCTGGTTGGGTGAAAGAGTTCCCCTGCTCAGTGTAAGCAGGGTCTTCACGATGCACGTTGGCGGTGGCTCGGGCCACTGTAACTGTCGACGTTGATGCGCCTGGGCAAGCGTCCTTAGACCGGTCCCGGCGCTGACGTCGGGTCAGGCGAGCTGGTGCAGGTGGTGCAGGGACGTAGCCTGCCTGCTCTTCCTGCGAGGCCGGACGGCGGCGCTAACACGGCCGGGCGGGAGCTCTCGCCTGGAGCCCTTGGGTCGGGACCCTGAGCGGGATGAGCCGGACGACGCCCGCCTCTTCAGCGTAAGGCTAGGAGTCATCAAGGAATTCTGGAGACAGGCTCCCGAAACGGTTGAACGTTGGGGTGGGGAGCAGGGGCTCCCTGTGCGGCCTGTCAGGGCGGCGTTGACGGCGGGCCCTGGAGACCTCCAGGTCCAGGCGGGCCATATCCCGAGTTTGGATGACCCCTTCTTCCTCGTACCTGCGCACGAGGTTGTTGATCACCCTTCGCTGGATGACCAATGATGGGGAATGGGGACATGGGTGCCCCGTATTCCGTGATGTGGCAGCCGTCGTGGCGGTAGCGGTGCTACGTGGGGTGGCCGTGGCAGTGTTGCCCCTGCCCCTGCGTGGGCGAGGAGAAGACGGTGATCGCGTCTCTATAACAGTAACCTGGTTCCTGATAAACGAAGGGATCAACTCAGCAGTACTGAGAGGAAAAGGATTGACAGGCAGTTCCCCAGAGTCCTTCCATTCTCTACGTCTGTAAGAAGGATCCATGCCAACACGCTGCAGAATGGAGTGCCCCACGTTCTGCCGCCCCGACTTCCGGTGAGTTTCACCACAGGCCCGCTATTTTCCTGGTGGGACCAGGCGCCGGATATCAGGATCCAGTGAAACGTCAATCTACTGGTGTCTTGAATGCTACTAATCTCCATATTGAGGAGAATAATTTCACGTCGGGTTCACCATTTCTGTTTCCGACGCTTTCGCCGGGGCGCGCGCCTTTCCGTTCCGTGGAGGAGGACGCATGGCGCTTTTGTTGCCCCGCATTCCCGCATTCCAAAGGCGGGCGGCATTCGCTCCTTATTCAGGGACGTCTGCTCCTTGATCGAAACGGGATGATGGGATGTCGGTTCTTCCTCCTGTGGATTCCTCCTCAGAACTCGTCACCTAGTCCGGGTCTCCCTCATAGATTTAATACGTAGTTCGTGAAACTCTTCTGAGTTCCATTCTTCCATGGACGCCAGTTAATTACAATGCTTCTGTCGGGAAATTCCAAAGGGTCCGGTCAGGGAAGCAATCTTCAGTCGGGGGAGTAGTCACGTTGAGGCATCAGTAGCGTGTCTGGACACTGGGGAACCTGGCATGTCTGTCTGTTATCCCTGGTCACAGGGCTTCCCAAGGGCGTGGAAGCCCGAGGCATCCCACATCGAACGCGGGGAATTATATGCCATAGGCACATATCTGAGGTTTTTCTCATCTTCCTGTGTTTAAAACAGGGTATGCCACGAGTTTAACGTCTAGCGGAGATGGAGCAACCCAACCAGAGCATTAGCAAGGGTAGATCGGATTGAGGGATTCTCCTTGAAGGGATGTCGATACCGGGGCCAGCCCATGGGCGGCTGTGAAGAA
Organism: Viscum album; assembly: GCA_963277665.1. Lineage (NCBI taxonomy): Eukaryota > Viridiplantae > Streptophyta > Magnoliopsida > Santalales > Viscaceae > Viscum > Viscum album. The sequence goes on along the minus strand of OY728123.1, from coordinate 196,051,762 downwards.
GAGCGTACCGACATGGTTTCACCGAGATATGACGGTCCGGGCGAGAATCAGAATGGGATGTAGGTGGATGAATGAAGTAGAGGGGGAATGGAATGGGACCATCGCAGGGGGTGACAGTGAAGTTGGGCTTGAACCTTGAAGAGGATTCCTACGTATCACTATGGCAGGGAATCAAAGTCCGCGTAGTTCGGGATAGTCACAACGGCCTACCGTCAGACTGGAATTGCAGTTTAACGTCGTGCTGGACGAGGGCATGTAGTTTAACGTCATTCGGGACGGAGACATACAGTTTAACGTCTTGCTGGACGAGGGCAATACTCAACGTAAATAAACGACCAAGCAATGTGGCTTGAACCTCATGGAGGCTTCATACGTACCATGCCTTGACATGGATCAAAGTCCTCGTAGTTCGCTAGATGGGTCGCAATGGCTTGCCATTGGACCGGAATGTAGTTTAACGTCATGCTGGACAAAAATGAGACCCGATGTGAATAAATGACGGGTGGCCTTGAACCTCATGGAGGCTTCCTACGTACCATGCCTTGACATGGATCAAAGTCCTCGTAGTTCTCTAGATGGGTCGCAATGGCTTGCCATTGGACCGGAATGCAGTTTAACGTCATGATGGACGGGAATGAGACCCGACGTGAATAAATGACAGGTGGGCTTGAACCTCATGGAGGCTTCCTACGTACCATGCCTTGACATGGATCAAAGTCCTCGTAGTTCGCTAAGGGTGGGGGTCAGGGACGGTGCTCACTCTAAGCCCACGTGAGTCATGATCGGTGTGAGAAACAAGAGGTTGCAAGGACCTGACGACCACGTCGCGAAGGATGCGTCCGTGAGAAGCGAAGAGGGGCGTACGCGTTAGGCGGCCCATGGTGTTGGGACTTACTCCAGGATGGAGGCCCAAAGTGCGACAAAGCACGGGAAAGATGGACCTTGGTCCAATGATGGGAGGTGCCTCGTTCCCTATCACGCCCTCCACTGACCTTGGTAGTGGGGAAGTACGGAGATGTAGAGTTGCAGCCATCTGTTAGGGAACTAGGGTCACCCTTCTCCTACGATCATACGCCACTCCAAGAAGGAGGATATCATCCCTTGTGGATGGGTGATTCCATTCCTGTGGAGACGAGTGGTGTAAAAAAATTTCGACCTAGGGGGACCCTTCGTGATGGAGACGAGGTTGGGTCAGAGTTTAACATCATGTGTTGAGGACGTGGGGCTTGGCAGTTTAACGTCCTGCAGCTCGAACGAGGTGGGTTCACTCCACACCCCTAGGACTTACATAACTGGTACCCTCTGGTCCTTGGGGAAGGGAAGGTACCAGTAAGGCCATGGTTAAGGGGGTTGTGGAACGAACCATCAAGGGGTCCACGTTAGCGTGGCTATACGAAGAAGCAATATCTGTTAGCATGCCTATGCGAAGAAGCATTAGGCGAAGAAACGCTACGGGTGGTATTGTCCATGGGGCTTTGAAATCACATCGTGCAAACCTGGAGGGTCGCACGGGAAGAGGAATATCTAAACAAAGGAGTGTGCTTCGCGAAGTGGAGTGCCTTGGCCTTATCATGGGGCATAGGTGTGAGTGGAACGTGCTTCGCGAAATGGAACAGTGTTCGCGGAGCACTGCCTCGCGAAGAAGGGGTGCCTCGCGAAGCAGGGTCCTGCGAAGTAGTGTGCTTCGCGATGTGTAGTGATCCTGCCTTAGCATAGGGATCACTAGCATGGGTTGGGTGTTTCGCGAAGTAGAACAGTGTTCGCGGAGCACTACCTCACAAAGAAGGGGTTCCTCGCGAAGCAGGGTCCTGCAAAGTAGTGTGCTTCGCAATGTGTAGTGATCCTGTCTTAGCATAGGGATCACTAGAATGGTTTGGGTGTTTCGCGAAGAATAAATGCTTCGCGGCTGCCCGGGTTCCCTTGGGAATCCCCTTCCTTCACGAATGCCCTTGAGCTTTGCGAAGGGAATCCCTCTCGGAAGAGGGGCTCAAAACGAGACAATGCAGAGGCGTCTCGCGAAGTAGAAGTACCTCGCGGAGCTCATGATTCCCGGGGCAAAGAGTGCTTCGCGATTCATGAAAGGATAAGCCGAAAGGTCGGATTATCCTTCCTCAGGACTCAGGGGGAGTTCAGTATTTATAGGCAAGAGGCGCCACGAAGCAGAACTCGCGCGCCGCCTCCGGTGCTTCGCAGCACGCTCGCGAACGTCAACGTCGTCCGCGGAGAATACCACTTATGGAACTTCGTGGCGGTTCGCGAACGTCAAATTCATTCGCGGAGGATTACCGCCTCTGGAGCTTCGTGGCGGCTCGCAAACGTTAAATGCGATCACGGAGGATTACCGCATCTGGAGCTTCGCGGCGGCTCGCGAACATCAAATGCGTTCACAGAGGATCACCGCCTCTAGAGATTCGCGAGGCCGCGATGGTCGGGGCGCTTCGCGGCGGGGCTTCGCGTCGGTGCATCGCGTCGGTGCTTCGCGAGGTAGCGCGCCAGCCGTCTTTTTCGTTCCTTTCTTTCAGGACATATTTTGGTTCCAACGGGATTCTATGGGGTTTTTCAAGAAACATTGCACTAATATATACACTAAACATAATATTTAGTAAAAATTCAATTTATTGTAATACATTTCAAATAAATAATCTATATGTACTCTAGAAAACTAGATTTATAGTCTCATATATATCTAATTAGCTTATTTTTATCTTTGTATCATCACTTCATTTGGTTCTATCAATAAATTATTGTTTTAAAAGAAAAATTGTTTATTTTTAATGATTTATAATGATTCTATAAAAATATTTTGAAATGCGAAAACTTATAAGGAATTTTAAGTCACCCACTAAACTCATTTGACATTATTTTCCCTAATATGAGGGAATAAAACACTCCTATAGTTTTTGGATGATCAAAAATAAATACAATAAAAAAATATTTTTAGTAACAAAAAGTTATTGTAAATCATTATTATAAATATACATTAATAATAAATACCATTAGTACATCAATATTTTATAATAAAATTACTGGGACTATCTTACCCAGCCATAAGATAATTTTTTGATATATAAACCATAATATTTATATTTAAATCATCATTTGGAAAAAAGGGTTCTGAAATCCATGCAGTTTTTTCAAAAAAAACATCATTAAAAAAATAACTATTAGGAAATTCACTCTTGAAAACCATTTAGTATTTTTTAAATTATTATTCATCACATAGGATATAATCATTATTATATCCCCATATCATAGTATAACTATGAAGGTTTCATAATAGTGAATTAATCCTTCCTAACTATATCCATGATTATCATATCAATCATTATTTCTAATTATTAATCCAGACTCATGAACCATGTTCCAAAACACTCATTTGTTTCCAATGGTAAAAAATTATTTATGTTTTTCAATAGTTTAAAATATTATTTTCATTCATGTTGATCGATTATTTTTTCATTTACATTACAAAATGCTCACCCTCTATATTGTTAGTGATGATTTGGTTCACATTGTTATAAGAAGGATTTATTATCAACTGGGTTTCCATGATAATATACAGTCAGAATACCACAACATATATCTCCAAAAAAACATATTTAGGATGGATCTTATTATTTTTCATGGATATAGTGATAGATGTACTAGGTAAATAATTTTCTTCATCATGGTATAGTTTAAAAAATTCCATAGTGTTTCGTTATTTTTCTATATATGGATATACAAAACAATCAATAGTCCTAGTTGAGGTATATATTTTAATGTTAGAATGTTTTCCTCATTTTTTATTGAATCATTCTACATATGATTATCTATTTCATTAAATATTTCAATTGAATTCTTTTATAAAAAAGTCATTTCTTTTATTGAAAGCACAATAAGATCAACTAGAGGATGAATAAGGATTGATGATTAAATAAATATATTTAGATCAATATTTTTCAAAAAAATCTATTATATAGAATATAGTCCATAAAAAGAAAAACACTATTTTAATTAACCTTTAATTTTTATCTATTTCACAACTCATCTAGAGTATTCTATAAAATTCGTTATAAAAATCCATTTTGACTATATAATATTCCTTATTGATAGAATCATCCAAAAAATAATCAAGTAGGCCATAATAATTTAACACAGGTTGTGAAATCACAAAAAGTATTTATTACCACATACTACAAAAACATATTTTTATTTTTTCATATGTAAAGCACAATTGTAATTTTTATCCATGTTTTGAGCATAAATTATAAAGTGTTGATTTTCAACTCAAATATTTGATAACTCCTTAATTTCATAATTCTAACTCTATTATCATTTCTGTAATGATTTTTAATATTTTTCAAAATTTGATGAATATTTAAATTTGTGATTTATTCAATTACTCAATTTTATATTGAATAATATTCAAGAATAACATAAGAATAATGATTCCAATTTATGTTAGAAAATATAAAAGGTTTATAAAATTCCATGTGAACCAACGATAGGTTTTGATATGGTGAAATAAAATTCAATTATTTGATCAAATTCGTATGTTGATTCCATTCTTTATTGGGAAAAAAGACACTATAATTTGGGAATAGTTGTTTAGGATGATCCTTATATATACATTTTCTACTTATATATCTATTTTGTTTTGGTTTTAGTGCCCTTTTATTCTATTATATTTGGTAAGATTATTTTTTAATGGATATAATGTCAAAATTTCTTTGAGAAAATCTAAATTATATATTAAGTGTGTAGACATTATAATTAATTGATATATTAATAACTAATACATGATTAATTAAATACTTATTTCAATAACAATATTAAAATATGACTCTATTACAATAATAAAGAATTGTTATATTCTATGAAAATTATACTTTCATCCGTCAATAATTAAGGCAATTCAATTTATAATTGAAATAGATGTAGACTTTTGACTAAAAGCTAATATTTTTCCTTCAGACTTCCAACCAAAAGATATTAATCCACCATAAAACATTATATGTAAATTTAATATTACGTAGTTTCATATAATTTTTTTTAACATTAATGTTTCATCTACCATAAATTCTTAATGTTATTCCATATGATACTTTCCTATGATATATATTTCTATGAAATGACTATTTTACCCAGAAGATATTCGGTCTATAGTGGTTTTTAATATGTGATTTTTACTACATAATAGTTCAAATGCAGTCATATAAGAATAATAATGTATTCAATAAATATAAATCATATCATGTCCACATAAATACAAAATAATTATCGAATTAGAATTTTTAAGACTATGAATAAACATATATTTATAAATTATCATTTTGAAAGGGCTTATATCCAACCGTAGTTTTGTAATTTTATGTTCTTTGAATACCAAGAATCGTGGTTAGTGTTTATTCCCAATTAATAAACATTTCACTGTCCTTTTTATGAAAATATATATTTGGTATATGTTCATATTTCTCTTTTAATAAATTAGTATTCATTTCATTTTCAAATGATAGTTGGTTTTTAATATATAAACATAAAACATTTGACCATTTAGATTTTTGTATTTATCATTATATAATTGGAATTGTATTCTAGAGAAAACCAAATATTATTCATATTCATCATTGGAACATTTAATTCGGTCTATGTATCATCAAATGAAATAGAAATCATTACAGGATATTTCATATCCTTAAATTGGTTTTTTACTAATATCTATGTCTAATCACCATGAACTAGAATCAATATATCTATCCTCAGAGTCCCTCAAGGAAATATTTATAGCATTATTTAGTACTTTTTCATTTTACTCATAGAATATATTATAATATAATTTTTTACATTCATCATTTATATACCAGTACCTCTTTATTTGAAAAAAGATTCTCTTCTCATGGTTGATTTTCTTTTTTCTAGTTTCCATATATTCATCATTCATTCGTAGTTTTATTTCACAATGAAATTTTTATTCCATTAGAAAATAAAAAAATACTTAGCTACATGATATATTTCCACATCCCTATCAATGGGTCAATTTTTCACTCTTATGTTATATTCATTGATTTTATAGTGAAATTTTTACCAAATATTTTTTAAGAAACAGATATCCACATTGAGTCACCATCTTATTTTTTCACATTCAACTCTTCCATAAAGAGAATTATTTTGTACATAATCTCTTTTACTAGTATCTTTCAAATATTTCTTGATTTTATAATGTATATAGATGTTCCACTATGTCTGTTTAGTCAGCATCATATGAGTCACATTGTATGATATTTGTCAAAAAATTTGTTTGGAAGAGAATGAATCAGATTGAAATTTATTTTCAATCTAAAAAAATTTCATAAACAAAAAATTAGTTTTGAAAAATAATTTGTTGTTTTTAATTATATTCATAAAGAATAAATTTTCTTAAATATTTGAAATTAAATCATGTGAAAAAATAATTTCATAACAAATTTAAAAAGAAGTGGATATATTAAAATTCAATTAAATTATTGTTCAATTAATACAAAATATATGTAATTAATAAAAATTTAATTAAATACATTATTATAAATTAATTATTCACTCTAATAAGATCTATAATAAATATGTTTTTTGTATTTTTCTTTTATTTAAATCATAATATCAAATAACACCATATTACATTGTATTTTAATATTAAATTTCTATGAAGCATAGTTTTTAAAATTAATGTAAGAAGGTTTTTAAGTAGTTATACATTAAATGAAATTTTTTACCATAATGATTCAAATTTAATATAAAAACATTATATTTTTGGGTAAAAACCAGATTAAGGATAATTCTTATGTTGAATTAAATAACAATCCACTAACACCATATGTTTGTTGGACTAGAAAAATCATGGGGGTGAAAAAACATGGTTCAAAATACCAATTTTTACTTAATAGAAATAAATTAAACTCCACCTATTTGTGAAAATAGTCCATATATGTAAAATAGATTAAAAATACAAATTAATAGTTTCAGAATTATTCTTAAAAGATCAATCACAACTCTATTAAAACATGTTTTAAAAAAATAATATTTTAGATAAATATACATAAAGAATAATATTATATAAAACTCATATGAATGATTAATATGAAATTTATCGTTTAAAATATATAGATTGAAAACATGTATTTTTTGAGACACAAAAATATAAAAAACACAACATTGAGTAAATAAAGTGGTTAAGTATCAAGTTGAGACTAACTTTACTCCTCTATGTGTTAACAAAAATCTATAAAGTTTATTAAATAATAAAATATTATATAACATGGATTCAGTTTTCAAAATCAGAAACATTACCCAATAATTACATGCTACTCGTATTCTATTCCATATTTATTCGTTGGATGATAAATAAAAAATAATAAATGATTGAGTATATAATATAAATCAATATAGTGAATGAACATGTCCTAATTAATATACATATTTATATAGAAACATGTCAAAAATATTTCTAAAATATAGTTTGAATTACATAAAAGGGGGAAAAATAATTTAGACCAGTATGATCACCTTCAATTGAAATATTATCTTGAAATATATCCAATAAAATCAACATCCAAGGGTTTCGTTGATAGTTCGGGAAAGAGAGGTTTAATGGAAACATTTATCTTAATTATACATCTTCATATAAACATTCTATATAACTATGGATTCGTCACTCATATCTCATAACATATTCCTATATGGGATATAATTATTATTCAGATGGATGATTCTATGATTATGTATTGGAGTATAATATGAAAATAATCCTCATTCTTATTAGCTTATTACGGAATCCTAATTTGCACAGACTCTAAAATAAAGGTTGAAAAATATTTTTAGTGGACATTTAAATATTCCTTTATTTATATGGTATATATGGGAACATATTCTCCACATGAAAATAGTCACACATTCTTTCACTAACATAGAATAATTACAAGCCACATGCACATTCCTTGGTGTCATATATGTGGAAAATAGAATGATCACGTGGAATTGTTACATGGAAGAGTCTCATATAATTGTCACATAGAATATAAATATTTTCTAGGATACATCATAGAGTAATATCTCCACTAAAAATTTGTATGAATACTTATCATGGTATGTTGGAATGATCATTTTATTTCATCTTATGGTCACTTAGTTTTTTTGGAAGGTTTAATCCATCATGTGGTGATGTAAACTATTTATGTATTCAGTTTATGACTTAGAAAATATTTTTAACTGATTCATGGTGACATTTTTATGTATGAGTAAAATTTTATTTCTTTGTCTGGTAACTTCTACATTTCAACATTAAGACATATCTATTTTCATAATTTGATATAGAAATCATTGTTTACTATCATAACACATAATTTCAATAATTTCATATTAATATTGATATTTTGGAATAAAATATAGTTTTTGGGACAAAGTCAACGCAACTATAATAAATAATCCTACAATGTGAAATAATACAATATAGGGATTTGAATATGATTTCACATGATTAAATAATGCAATGGGAACAAAACTATTACCTAAAAATGGCCGTGATAATTGATATGGACTTTCATGGAATTCCACTCAAAATATTGGTGAACATGAAAAATGGAAAAATTATATTTTTGGGGTACCATGATGGGTTTTTAATGAATATGTCCCATATAACATATTTGGATATGTGTTATGATATGTTTCGAATTCTAATTTTTACAAATAGGTAATACATTTATTATTTTTAAAAATATAATGTGAATCATCCTATAGGAATAAATTATTAGTTATGTATTACATATCAAAATGTATTCTCAACACCATTTATGACATATTCATATAATATTAGGATATGAATTCTTTATTGTTTCAACAATTGATGACTAAATTTCTAGTGAAATCCATTACATATAGGACAAGGATCATATTATAAGTATATAGCAATGTTTCTTTTCTATTTTTTATAAATATTTGTCTCAAAATATTATGTAATTCATTTTATGGATTTTTCATCAAATTACATTCATTTTTTAAAGAGAAAATATCACTATGTAATGGATTCATAAATTCAGATTTTGCAATAAATAGATGCAATTAAAACAATCATGTGAAAAACTGGAAGAAAATTCAAAGGTATAATGAAAATTCTAATATATATCTTAATGGATGAAATTTTAGTAATGGTATTATCTTTAAACATGATATAAAATATTTCATAAACATTTTCAAATTACTTATAATTATAATTTTCAAAATATAAATTTTATTCTATTTCCTGATCATTTTACATAGTAGCTTCCTCTATAGTTTTTTAAAATTTTTATTTATCCCTAAATTGACGATGTATAATAATAAATGAATATTATGACCTGGGATGTATTTTTTTAGAAAATTTTTGTTATTAAGTATTAGGTTCTATTCTAGGTGTAATTTCATGGACTCTAACAATTTTTAATATATTACATTCCATCATGATCTATTCAATCCTTTTGTAGGATATAAACCATTTTATATATGTTGTGTGAGAATATATGTATAATTAGAAGTAAAACCAATGTCTCTCATGAACATGTGAATCATGAATACCAATGAACCCTTGAGTGATAAATAAAATTGAAATCACCTAAAAACGTAAACTGTCCATCACAACCTCACCAAGGCATGCTGACTAAATAATTCAATCTAGGTGTGATAAAATAATTGGAATCATGTCAATAAATAGTACACATAATTTCATTCCCTTTCTGTATAGCCCCGACCCCAGTTACCTAGAGTCGGTGAATTATTGTGTAACATTGGCGTGATCACAAAGATCATGTCTTGAAAGACCGATTAGTTTAGTAGCCTTGAAACACTAGATACATTAATAATCATTAAATTACATCATAAAGTAATAAAAAAATACAAAAACATCTTTTATTCATACCCCCTCATATTATCCCTTCAGATCATTCATAAAATACCTCTTCACATCATGGAAAAATTAAAACTTTGAAAGGGGTGAGCTCAAATGCTCTATAAGGATAACAATATAGAAGAAGCTTTCATAAACAATCCTTAACATTTATGGAAATGTATAACTAAAACAAAAACCTTTTAAACATTAACTTCAACATAATATGGATAAAATAAAATGAAATAATTCCATTTACTTATTCACATCGTTATTCTCCTAGTAGAATAACCACATACCATATTAATAACCTCTTTCATAATGATGGAATGCATAATTCCAGACTATCATAACCACGTAGCCAAGGCCTCGTGCCAAGACAAAATATAATATTTTGTCAAGGCCTCGTTCCAAGACACTAGTTTGTCTCATGAGACCTACCGATGCATCGGGGAGCTATAGCGGGCTCCACCCGTCACTTATTAAGTCCAACGAATTCCTCATATGAACAGGTTTAAACATATCATAAACCATAACATAATCGTATGACAAAAAAAATCCATAAAGGAAACATAACATTTCCACATTTCAATCACAAGATATCAATAAAACACATTGATATAATAAAAACACTATCAAAACCATTTTCAATACCTAAATAAAAGAAAATTAAATCTTGGTATTTTTTTTCATTTTAAAAAAGTTATGGCTTGTAGAGGAAGTTGAAACTCAAATAATGGTCATGGCGGCAGAGAAGTCGTTGTCACCACATACGTAAGACAAAACATTCCTTTTTTCATTTATTAATAATGCTTCGTATAAAAAGATTCTTTTTGAATAAAAGTAAAATTTAAATGGGTTTAAACACTCTATAAAGGAATGTCGTGTATAAAACAAAATATGCCTCAATGAAAAGAGATTGAGACTAAGTCCCTTAAAAAATCATTTTTTTAAATAAAATAAATCTATTATGTTTATTCACTATAAGTACACATAAAGAAAGTAAAAATACAAGATAGGACATAATAATAATTTCATGAAATAATTTGAAAGTAGGAGATTAACCAAAAGAATAGAGATTGGGTTAAGAAGTTCCCTTACCTCATGTCCGACTTCACTTGACCATTCTTTAATCTACTGAATAATAAACTAGAGTTAATCTATACTTTATGAAGAACCCTTTTCAAGTTTACTGTCCCTTTTATATCACTTATTACAATGTTAAGCAAATTATGTAGTCATTTAAGTTAATAACGGACGTTTTGTCAATATTTGGTACTTGAGTCAACAATAAACATCTTCTAATTACAAGTTGTTTATGTGGTAGAATATCCATTATCTCCATAATTATATTCATGATTTAGATATCATATATATCATATATGTCCAGTATATACATTCATTCATAATATTACGTAACATTTAGAGGTAAGAAATGAAATGCACCATTCATGGAGACGGTAATCCATACGTACACATGAACGCTACTTTCATTTATATTTCGTATTTAATGGAATTAAATCATAATGATATAAAGGTATATTTTAATTCCAGTATAATATCATATATAATATCATTTACTCCATCATTTATACATCTCGAATATGGCATTAACGTTTCAAATCAATTTGAGGGGGCGGTAGTCCGCACTTCCAAAAATGAAATTATCGCGTTTACCCATAATGGAAATCATAAAGATATTCAATAAATGAAAAATACAGAAACATAAGGAAAACATAAACATAATATATATCATATATAAATATTGTGACATATTAATGGCCGCCATTAGACGTGTTAAAATAATATTGAACAATCATCGTTTTGTGAGGCAGTATTTCGCCACCCACAGAAATAGTATGTTCTTTACCCATTAGACGGAGGTGTGTGTATGTGTATATCAAATCCTTATCATAACAACATCCTAGTATATTTTAGATACTGTTTTTGTTACAAAATAAAGTAATAAAAAGATTTTAAGGGGTTGGAGAAGCAAAATAAAACAAAAGAACATAAGAGAAGACATTACTTTAAAAGCGGGTAACTCTTTTTGATTTGAGCCAAAGGCTTCCTTGGGAAGAATTATGCCCAAAGTTTGGCTTTTAGGAGTAATAGAGGGATGTTTATAGAGTATTTGGGAATAGGTTGGCTGAGCCAAATGGATTTTCTGGTGTGAACAAGGTGGTAGAGGTGGGGGCCTTTTATAAGAGGAGAGGAGGGGCACTCTTGGAATGTCATGAAATGTTACATTATTATGAAATGATTTTCGGATTTTCAAGTTCCACAATGATATATTTCAAGGATAAGGTGATAAGGGTTCTAAATATATCCATAAAATAGGTTTTTGACAAGTGTAAGTCTTATATTGTACATTATCTTTTCATTTTTTTTAAAAACATCACTAATGAGGTAATCGCTTCATCTTCATGGTGTGAGAAATAAATTTATTTATTTAATTCAAAAAAATTATAAAAAATTACCATGATGTATGAAATCTTGTTATATTTCCAATGAATATTTATAGTCGAAAATTAAACTTGTATAACCCCATGTAATAATTATTTTAGTAAAACAACACATGTTTGTGTCGATTTTATTTTTACTTTAAATAAAAAGTTATTAATGTCTTTTTCTTACCCAAGTGGCTCCATGGGATCCCCAAGTTGACCCATTGATTTTCATGGTCGGCCATGACTCATCCAATAAGGGTAGGACAAGTGTAATGATATTTTCATATTTTTAAAATATCATTTTTACCTTAAATTTCACCAATTACCTTTAATCGTGATTAATAGAACTTAAAAGTTACTATTCTAAAAAAAATTATTTTAATCCCATTGAACCACATTTTACGTTCTAATGACAATGTTGTATGTATGCTTTTGGATATTCAAATCACAGTGGTGGTAAAATTTCATTTAAATGAAAAATCAGTTTTTTTAAATACTACTTAGTTGTTTCACTATTCATCAAAAATCGAAGTTTTTCAGAACAACACCAAATATTAACCCTAAGATATATTTGATATTATTAATTCAAAAATGATATATATTTTAAAAAAATCAAAAAATATAAGTTGAATTAATTAATTTAATAATTAATTCTTGCTGTCACAACAAATAGCGTGTTTTTAAGAAAGAATATCAATCAAAATATTGACAATTGTTTATGTCCAATTTCGAAGTGAAATTAATTCTAATGACCACCATTGGATAAAACGGTAAAAATATATTCTAATTACACTTTAGAACCTCTCAATTGTATAATTTATCACTATAAATTAGTTTTATTTAAAAAGTTGTTTTATGTATTTTTCACTATTCATCAAAAATTGGAAGTTCTCAGAAAAATAACAAAAATTCAACATAGGCTAATTTAGATATTCTGAATCCAAAAATGAAGTCCATTTTGAAATATAAAATTTATATAATTTCAAAAAGTGGTTATTACTCTTCATTACTGCTACTTTTATTGGTGACGGTGTGTTAGAACTCGAGGTTGCGTTCAACACACGCTGCCCTATTATTCAAAGAGGAGCGTACCATGAGAGATTTGGGTGTTACATTCTCACCTCCTTAAATAAATTGGATCCTCACAATTTGAAAAATTTCTTTGAAAATAAAAGGATTAAAATTGAAAATACCTTTGTGGAAAACCCACATAAGAAATACGGTTAATAAAAATATAACTTTAAAAGAAATAAAGAGAAGTACAAAGGTCGCCAGAGATAGCCCATACTAGGATTCTATGAAAATATGGATATCGAAGAAAAAAACCCATCATGGTCTGATGGAGAGTTTTAGAAAACAGGATTAGGAGAATGCTAACCACAATAAAATCAAAAACTTTTGATTGGTTAAACGGTCATTGAATCCCCAGTTGGAAAAGTTAACTGACAACGTTTTTTGTTTTAAGTTACCTTTCATAAAGTTGAGTAATTTATTTAGGAGATTTACTAAGAATGTAAGGAAATATACTTACTTGTCATGTAGACTTTCATTCTTTAATAAATTTTTACCACAAACCCATCATACACTCCAAAAGGTAATAGAACTCAAAATATTATATTTATCATAATTGTATAAGGTTCCAAATATTAACACATACTATTTAGACTAGGAAAACTATTTTTTTATAACCAGAGACTTCCTATAGGCTAGTGGTAGGTAATAAAGGCCTGTCACACTATGGTTGTGGGTTCGATTCCTACAGCTTTGTCCGACGCGACCGGTTATCCCCCGACCTGCAGGTTTTCCTTTTCCTAAAACTATAGTATTATAATATTCCAAAAATAATCTTCCGAAATGTTTTAACCTTAAACCATACTATCCAAAGTTCATCTTAATCCATTACAACGTTTATAGTTATCCAAAATACCTTTGTCCAGACTTTCTCTAAAAGGTCTCTAAATTCTAAAATCAATTATAACATCAGATTCTCCAAACAAAGTAAAGTTTCTCTTATTGTCACATACTAAAAATATGATTACCTTCATCATATGAAAACCTTAATGAAAACAACAAGTACTGTAGTACAATCCTTATATATATATATCACATTATTCTTATAACCATAATATAGTTCTTGAGTCCAAAAACACAAATATAATAATTATTCAAATTCATCTGTACTAACAGCATAAGCTTGGCCTTGCTCCCTTGGCCTTTTCTACGGTATGTTTCCTTGGCGCTTATGGAATTTATTTTCATAATGCCCCATCTCTCTACAATTGTAGAATTCATCATTGACATCCTCTTTCTTTCCCTTGCAATCACGATCCTCGTGACCTTTTTCTCCACATTTATAACAAACTCTCGTTTCTTTCAGGAAAGTACCAGGATGATTCTTCCCACAATTATCACATAATTGAAAATCCTTCTTTCCCTTTTTCCCTTTATTTTTATCTTGTTCTACCATTATCTTATTCTCTTGATTTTCTTTATTGTCATATGATTTAGAGAATTCCTTTTCAGTCTTGATAGAACACGAGACAATATCTTTGTACGTTGAGAAATATTTTGATACTAAAGATCGACGGAGAAATGGTTTTAACCCATGAAAGAAACTATCAATCTTACTTCTTGGGTTACGTATATAATCTGCAGCATGCCCCACTAACCTTGTAAATTTAGCCTCATACTTTACAACATTCTCATCCTCCTTCCACCTCAAACTCAGAAATTTCCTTTCCATATCTGCTCGATGGTCATGTGGAAAGTATTTTTCTAAGAAAATTTCCTTAAACTCCCTCCATTCCATACTTGATACTTCTTCATCTTCCTTTGTATTTTGAATAAGTGACAACCATTGATCAGCATCTCCAGTGAGGCGGAAAAATTCCATGACAACCTTCTCCCTTTCACTACTCCCCAAGGCGTAGAATATTTTCTCTAAGGAGTTTATCCATTGCTCAGCTACTAATGGATTTGTACACCCATTAAATATTGGTGGTTTTTTCCTCATGAAGCGGTCTAACATTGATCCTCCACGTTGCGGATTTGGGTGCCTCATACGAGTAAGGTTATTATTCCAAACCTGAGTGAGTTTCCCCAGTATGGTGATAAGCTGATCAGCACCAGTTGTATCACCAAATCTATTATAATTATCTTGAGTAGGAGGGAAATCCCTAAATGGAGTGCATGCATTGATACAGTTTCCATTCCTCACACTAGCCACAATTTCTAAACAATGGAATAAACTAGTTTAGTTTATGAATCAAAATACATAATTCCATACATGTAAAAAACATAACATAAATTGAACTATAATCATAAAAATGTTTTCATTGAGAAAGTATATACTCATAAACCCTTCATAATGGTTTGTAAATAAAATGAGAAGTATCCTAAGCATATCCACTGGGAGTGTCGTAACCAAGAGTGTAACAAGTCTTGTTGTCGTGCAGCAGTTCCCGTTCGAGTCTAGCTTAAATCAGTGTTTTCGGGTTTTACCCCTAGGTACATCTGTGCCAGAGCCGCCTCTACCTGCTCGTATCCAGACAGGGATGTATTGCTAGGAAAACTCACAAAATCTCTATAATACCAAAATTATAGGAAGTTCTTCTATACTAATCCTTAAATTTTATCTTCGTTCTATGTGCTCTATTCAGATTTTATCTAAATCTAGCTTCAAAGGGTAGTACTAAACTGCCTCTGATACCAACTATAATGCCCCAACCCCAGTTACCCATAGTTGGTACATTATTGCGTAACATTGGGATGATCACAAAGATCAAGTCTCGAAAGACTGATTAGTTTAGTAGCCTTGAAACACTAGATACATTCATAAGTTTTACATTACATCATAAAGTAATACAAAACTACAACAACATCTTCTCTTCATATCCCCTCATATTATCCCTTCGAATCATTCATAAAATACTTCTTCACATCCTGGAAAAATTAAAACATTTAAAGGTGTGAGCTCAAATGCCCAGTAAGGATAACAATATAGCGGAAGATTTCTTAAATAAACATTAACATTTAAGGCAATGTATAACTAAAACAAACACCTTTTAAACTTGAACTTCAGAATAATATGGAAAAAAATAAAATGAAATAATGCCATTTAATTATTTACATGAATATTCTAATAGTAAAATAATCACATGCCATATCAATAACCACATTCATAATGATGGAATGCATAATGCCAGATTATCATAACCAAGTATCCAAGGCCTCGTGCCAAGACTAAAAATAAGATTTTGTTAAGGCCTCGTGCCAAGACACTAGTTTGTCTCATGATACCTACTGATGCATTTAGGATCTATAGTGGGCTCCACCCATCACTTATTATGTCCAATGCATTCCTCATATGAAAAGGCTTAAACATATCATAAACCATTACATAATTGTATCACATAAAACATGCATAAAGTAAACATAACATTTCCATATTTCAATCAGAATATATCAATACAACACATTGATATAATAAAAACACTTTAAAAACATTTTCAATAACAAAATAAACGAAAATTAAAACATGGTATTTATTTTTCATTTTAAAAAAGTTATGGCTTGTACAGGAAGCTGAAACTCAAATAATGGTCATAGCGGCAGAGAATTCATTGTCGCTGCATACGTAAGACAAAAAATTCCTTTTTTTGTTTAGTAAAAACTCTTCGTATAAAAATATTCCTTTTGAATAAATGTAAAATTCAAAGGGGTTTAAACACTGTATAAAGGAATGTTATGTATGAAAAAATATGCCCCAATGAAAGGAGATTGAGACGAAGTCCTTTAAAAAGATCATTTTTTTAAATAAAATAAATCTATTATGTGTATTCACTATAAGTAAACATAATGAAATTACATATACAAGATATGAAATAATAATATCATGACATAATTTGAAAGTAGGAGATTAACCCAAAGAATAGAAATTGGGTTAAGAAGTTCCCTTACCTCGTGTTCGAATTCACTCGACCATTATTTAATCACATGATTAATACATTAGAGTTAATATATACTTTATTAAGAACCTTTTTCAAGTTAATTATCCCTTTTATATCACTTATTGCAGTGTTACGAAAATTATGTAGTCATTTAAGTTAATAACGGTCGTTTTGTCGATCATTGGTACTTGATTCAACAATTAACTTCTTATAATTACATGTTGTTTATGTGGTAGAATATCCATTATCTCCAGAATTATATTCATGATATAGATATCATATATATCATATATATCCATTATATACATTCATTCATAATATTACGTAGCATTTAGACGGAAGAAATGAAATGCACCGTTCACGGAGACGGTAAGTTTGTACGTACGCATGAACGGTACATTCATTTCTATTTCATATTAAATGGAATGAAATCATAGTTAAATAAAGTTATATTATAATTCCAGTATAATATCATTTACTCCATCCTTTATACATCCCACATATGGCATTAACGATTCAAATCACTTTGAGGGGGTGGTAGTCTGCACTTCCTAAAATGAAATTATCGCGTTTACCCATAATGGAAATCATAAAGGTATGCCATAAATGAGAAATATAGAAGAATAAGGAAACAATCAAAATAATATATATCATATATAAATACAACTACATCTTAATGGCCACTATTATATGTGTTAAAAGAATATTGAACAATCATCTTTTCAAGAGGCAGTATTTCGCCACCCACAGAAACAATATGTTCTTTAACCATTAGACGGAGGTGTGTGTAAGTGTAAATAAAATCCTTATCATAACAACATCTGAGTATATTGTAGATACTGGTTATTTAACAAAAGAAATTAATAAAAATATTTTACGGGGTTGTATAAGAAAAAAAAAACAAAATAACATCAGAGAAAACATTACTATATAATCGGGTAACACTTTTTGAATTGAGACAAAGGCTTCCTTGGGAAGACTTTTGCACAAAGTAAGGATTCTAGGAGTAATAGAGGGATGTTTAGAGAGTATTTGGGCAGATGTTGGCCAAGAAATATGGATTTTATGGTGTTGATAAGTTGGTAGAGGTCGGGGCTTTTATAAGAGGAGAGGAGGGGCACTCTTGGAATGTCATGAAAATTACATTATTATGAAATGATTTTCGTATTTTAAAGGTCCCACAATGATATATTTCTAGGATAAGGTGATAAGGGTTCTAAATCTACCCATCCAATAGGTTTTTGACAAGTGTATGTCTTATAGTTGACATTATCTTTTCATTTTATTTAAAAAATTCATTAATGAGGTAATCACTGCATCATCATGGTGTGATAAATAAATTTATTTATCTAATTCCAAAAAATTATAAAAAAATTACCATGATGTAGGAAATATTTTTATCTTTCCAATGAATATTTATAGTCGAAATGTTAACTTGAATAACCCCATGTAATAATTGTTTTAGTAAAACAACACATTTTTGTGTCTATTTTATATTTACTTTAAATAAAAAGTTATTAATGTCATTTTCTTACCCAAGTGTCTCCATGGGGTCCCCAAGTTGACCCATGTATTTTCTTGGTCGTCCATGACTCATACAATAAGGGTAGGATAAGTGTAAAGGTATTTTCATATTTTCATAATATCATTTTTACCTTAAATTTCACTAATTACCTTTAATCGAGATTAATAGAACTTAAAAGTTACAATTCACAAAAAATTATTTTAATCCCATTTAACCAAATTTTACTTCCTAATGACTATGATGTATTTCGGATTTTGGAAATTCAAATCACAGAGGTGGTAAAATTTCATTTAAATGAAAAATCAGTTTTTTTAACTACCACTTAGTGGTTTCACTATTCATCAAAAATCGAAGTTTTTCAGAACAACACCAAAAATTAACCCTAAGATATGTTTGATATTCCTAATTAAAAAATGATGTATATTTTACAAAATTCAAAACATATAAGTTGAATTAATTAATTTAATAATTAATTCCCACTTTTACAACAAATAGCGTGTTTTTAAGAAAGAATATCAATAAAAAGATTGACAATTGTTTATGTCCAATTTCAAAGTGAAATTATTTCTAATGACCACTATTGGATAAAATGGTAAAAATATGTTCTAATTAATCTTTATAACCACAAAATTGTATAATTTATCACTATAAATTATTTTGATTAAAAAAGATGTTTTAAAGTATTTTTCAATATTCATCAAAAATAGGAAGTTCTCAGAAAAATACGAAAAATTCAAAATAGGATAATTTTGATATTCCGAATCCAAAAATGAATTACATATTGAAATATAAAATTTATATAATTTCAAAAATGGGTATTACTATTCATAACTGCTACTTTTATTGGTCGCGGTGTGTTAGAACTCGAGGATGCATACAACACACGATGCCCTATTGTTCAAAGAGGAGCGTACCATGGAATATTGGGTGTTACACTTTCATTTTCCACTACCACACTAAGTGTTCAAACAACCGAATGATCCCTTATAATCATTTTTTAAAATAAAACCATCCAACAACATGGTCACATCGCATCCTTTCCATAGACACCTGGGCCACTTCCCCATAGCACAATCGCATCCCATTTCGTCTATAGACTACTTGGACATAGAATCACTACCATAACCATATTAGTAGTATGTTTTAAAAATTAAGGATATAAACTCCATTACATACACCGACCATGCATTACCCCCCATAATCATTCTCACAAAACAAAAATATCTCATCTCACTTAAAAACACCTGGTCCATTATCCAACAGCACATTCATATCACATGTTTTCCTGAAAAAATAGTCTATCACCTTCTTCACTAAAAACACTATAGCAATCATAGTCATTGTATTCTTACTCGTTTGGAAGACAGACCTGAATGGGAATGATTCAATCCATCAATTATCATAATTTATATATTCACAAATTCACCATGTGAGAAAATCCATGTGTTAGCACATACATATTGATGTCATTGAGGTGAATAATAAATCACATGAATATAAATGTATATACATATATCCACACACATTCACATCCCTTGGGTTTAGAAAAATAGTAACCAACTCAAAAAATCCCCACAGACTCTACGAACCCTAAATTCATAACAACAAAGATACCAATATACAAATATGACACCACCAAATGATTATGTTATCTATCCCATGACATTCATTATTTACGAAAACCAAATTTAACCACATAGCCCATCATTTATTTAATCATTCTTTATTTCTATCTAATTAACAAAAAAACCCCATGTTATTATCATGATAATTAAATAATTTTCACATCAATACCCGATTTTTTATCTCAATGAAATCATTCTCACAAGTAGCTCATCAGCCCCATCAAAAAATCACCTTTCCCCAAAGAACATAATAAAAAAACAACAACATTGCAAAAAAACAATAGAGATCCCAACCAACCATCACCATATTAACAAATAATAACATCCAAACAAACCATCAACATACTTCTCAAAAAATAAGGGCAGAAAAACCAAAACCTCATCACCCCAAATGTAAGCCAAACTATCCATCATCACACTACCCAAAACAAATTCTAAATAATAAATCACTTCACCTTCCAAAAATCGTATAAAAAACCCATTGCCTCATTACAGTAAAATCATAAAAAAAATTACTTCACCAACACAAAAATACGACTAACCATACCATCCCATCATTGTCCCAAAAGAATAGAAAAATATACAATGGCCTCACATCCCTATATGAACAATCCAAAAACCCATCGTCATTCCACCAAAAATGGATGTCCAAACATACCCTGAATCACACCACACTACATAACACCCACACATCGACTCCCCACATGAATGAATACCTATCACAAAACATCAATTAATTTTTATATTTAAAAAATGGGCTTTTATCACATTTCACTATATATTAGTGGTGTTATCACATAAGAAATAATTACAAGGGAATCCATTTAATTATATATAGACACACACAAACATATATATATGTATATGTTTGTCTAATTTATTTTTTGTCATTATATCACAACCACATGAAACTAGGATTCCTTATCACAACAATTTTATTGCAAAAATGTAATCAGAAAAACCATGTTTTTTAGTGTGTTATTCGTTATGTATAAACCCAAAAAACACAATAATATCATAGTTTTAAAAGAATTTGAATAGTTAAACTAACCATATATTTCAATTTAACCAATTAAATTATGTTTATTAGGGTTGTACAAACAATTCACCAAAGGTAAAAAAATTATTAAATCCACTACTGTGAAACACAAATGAAAGTAATGAGGGATTCCCTACATCAATGAAGTATTACCAACTCATAATGCAAATCATGGAAAATAATAAATTCCATCAAACCACAACTGTACCTAAATCCCTAAAATTAACCTACATATAATCATGGGTAATAAAAAAATTCTTCAAACCCAACTTCAAACCTAAACTACAACACCACATTAAATCAGTGATTATTAAGAGAACAAAACACAAGGTAGAGATATGTGAAAGGACATGGATAGCTAACAGTCATCTACCAGAACCAACAAGACTACTACAAGAGGAAAATGGCTATCTGAACTCCTTAGGTTTCCTAGGGTTCATCAAGAATGATTGTGATAGGTGTATAGTTGGATGAAAACAATTATTTGAAAAAAATTATTTAAAACATGGATATCTAAACTATTAAATCATTTAAACCAATCATGAATTAAATTTTAATGATTTTTAAAAAAATCATAATTCCATAGAAATTCATGTCACCTCATCCTATATTTCATTACATGTCACATATTTTTTTCACGATGTCAATACATTTCTTGGGATTCCAATTATGTTTATACAATCTAAGGAACTGCTCATCTACAAATTGCAAGAAACACCAATACAATTCATGTAAACATTTTAAATTTGAATTTACAACTAATTATCTACAACACCTCCAACACCCACAAGAACAACCTTCATCCTATTGTAAAACAACTTCGACACCAAAAACTAACATTGTATCATAATGAGAAAGAATGATCCATTACATAATTTTCCTCTCAAACTATGATCTCCCTCTGGAATCTAAAACCCATCCATAACATAAATGGTCTCAAACAAAATATATGAGAGACACCACTCAAGGATATCATTACATATTAATGATAAAAAAATCAAACCAGGAAAATGGAAACATACATTAAAGACAATGAACATATGAATCCTTATTAAGATTGAAATTAGTGAATATATTGTACTGGATTATTCTTTGATGTCAAGGAAAGTTAATAAATTAATTTGTAACAGAAATAATTAATAAATTAATAACTAGAAATAAATTTATCTACTTAAACTATACCTTATTTATTCAATTTATACTCATCCATCTCTATAATCATATTGAATACATCCTTAAATTGTGTATCATGATACTCCATCCTTGATAGAAGGGGTAGTTTTATTTTATATGTGGGTAACTCTAGTTATTCTATAAAATATTTATCTTGGAAAAATTTATAAAATTATTTATGTTAGATAACTAAGGATTATAATGATTTGGGTATCCAATAATTGTTGAATTTATCATCCGGTTTATCAAAATCATCTGGATGAAAAATGATGAAATCTTAACTAATTATATATAAAGGAAAACCAACATAAGCCTTTTAGGATCATCATTGTCTCATAATGTTAAAATTTTAGGGATTTTATTAAATTTTTTCTTTGATTAAATGGAAAAAAAACAACTAATATGTTGCTTCCCCAATAATGGGGCCAACATTTGTGAATGTCCTTGTTGTGATTATGGTCAATGTTACATTTATAAGACCTGAGACATATCATGGTTGCTAACCCTGGTGTCTCCATCAATGAAGCAATGAAGAAGGAACTATGGGTATTTTTGGAATGATATTAGTGTTTTTATATTTTAAAAACAGAAAAAGGGAACAAACAAAAATTTTAATCAAAATTATAGATGGGAGATATGAAATCCTGAAAATGATTAACTATCAAAAGTGGAAAAAAATAAAATGAAATAAACATTGAAACGTTCCAGACTTAGAATGATCCACCATAAAGACTCTATCATATTTCTAAATTAGGGATAAATAAAAAAAAATCTCAACTCACATAGTGCATGGTTAATAACTCAATTCATGGACCACTCACACCCTAAAAATTGGACATTCATGAACATTATCTCTTCTAATATAAAAGAAATATTCCCAAAAGTGAAGAAGTCACAAAAACATTTTTCTCTAGCTAGTAATTTCCTCAAGATTGATGTAATTATCATGTGATAGAAAATAAAACAATTCCCTCTTAACAACTCTATTTAATAATGGGTAAAGGATAAAGGTAAAATGAGAGAAAAGATAATCTCAGTCAGGAATGTACTCTCTAAAACCAAATTCACCTTCTTGATCACCTTTATGTGATGAAGATCTAGAAATTGAAATGATGATAAGATCATCTAGAAGCATTGTGATTCTATTAATAAGTATTGAATCACAAAATAGATCAAAATTACTAGATATTATAGATCACAACATGAATAAAAGGGGAAGGGAAACAAGAATTACAATAAAAAAATTCAATTCATAAAAAATTAAGAAAATAAAAGTATTAGGAAAATGATTTATTAAAAGGAGAGGGGTTCTCATCTCATTGTTTCAATGTCAATTTCGGTTTATGGAGGTTACAGAATAAATAAGAGCATTAAACACTTTTATTTTTAAAATGAAATACACAAAAAAAATATGAATAGCATCCACAACATTCCATGTTTCATCCCATGTTGGGCTCGTCACTAGTGTTCGGTTAGTAAAGATTTCCTCTTTCACATCCCAAATTCCCCTCATGTATTCCCATAATCATATTTTCTATTATACAACACCCAAAATCTAGCTACACATTTTATGAATAATGTAAGTAAAAAAAAGATGTCTGATATTTAATTAAAATGTATCTATTATTATAAATTTTTATATATAGTTACATTTTATAATATTTGTAATTAAGAGTGCCTATAAATTTAATTGAAATTATAGTAATAATTATTTTTACTATTATTATTAGAACTAAATATTAATACATGTATATAATGAATTATATTAAAAGATATAAATATTAAATAATTGTTATATCATATAAATAATTACATGAATTAATATCTATATATACATAATATAATAAATGTTGTAAAATTAAATTATAATATTATTATTTTTATTTTTCATGTTATTATTATATTATATTTATTATATATATTAAAAAACTGTATAAATAATGGGTCGAGTGTATTTTAGTGATTGATAGAAAGGAAAAAGTGGGTGGGAAAGGCCTTAATAGTAAGAGGAGGATCTTCATTCATGGAGCCCCTACTAGAGATGATATTAGGAACACATAGAAGGAGGTACTCGAATCAAGAATAGATTGGTGTTATTCAGTAGTTGCGGTGGTGTGGCAGTTCGACAATGTGGTGTGGTGATTTTCATTCTGATTTAGTGGAAGGATTTCCTCAATAAAGGATTTTCTATCTCAAACAGCTTCTAGTCGTTCCCATTTCAAAAATTGAGTTTCGTGGGTGTTCTTAATGTTTGAAATGGTTCAATAATGGACAGTAGAATCCAATTAGGAGGCCCAATGAAAATATACTCTTCTAGTTTACGACATTTTTTTTAAGTTTTTTGTCTTAAATATATGGTAGGGTTTATTTTCATAGCCATAGAAATTTTGGATTCTGTTTCATTTTTTGAAACTATAGCCTTCGAATTCTTATTCTACAACTGGTTTTTGTCAGCATGTAGAGGAGGTGGTCATGAGTTTCAAATCATTACAAGATGTAGTTCAAGATAGTGTTAACTCTTTGAGTCACTATTTGTGTGGTTGGTGGTGTATTCCTGATTCACATCTAGTGTCGTTGGAAGTTCATTAGAAGTGTTAGTGATTACTAAGTTGGATAACAGTAACTCTATGATTCATCACGGTGTGAATGGGTGGCAGTGAATCAAATGGAGTCTCTATTAGAGGTTCCATTAGTTGGTGGATTAGGAGCAGTTAATGTTTGTAATCATGGGTGACTGGCTGACAAGAGGAAAGATGATTATAGGTGGCACCAAAAAAAATAATAATAAATATAATCAAAATGTATTTAATTTATTCATCTAAAATTTCATCAAGCAAAAAATGTAATAGTGAAATTTGATTTCTAATATAGACTAAAAATTTAGGAAAAGAAAATTAACCGTAGAGAAAAATATCTGAAAAACCAAATAATAAATTTTCAGATTAGTTAACATAATAATTAACATTGAAATAAATGAAATTCATAAAAACATTTACCTGAAATAATAAAATCAAAATAGAAATTTTCATAAAAAATAATTTCTTAATTAACTATATGATTTACTAAAATAAAAAAAACCTAAAAATATTATAACTAGTTATTATAATATATAATGAAATGAATTATGTTTTAAAACATAATATAAATAGAGGATGTCTAAAAAATGGATATTTTTTATTTAAAAATATAAAATTTTAATTAATTAAATTGATGAGTAAATACTAATGTACTGAAAACAGAAGAAATGAAATAAAATTATAACCTAATAAAATAATGAATTTAATAACAAATGAACAATTAACATTTCAACAAAAACAAATGAATCAAATATTTAGGTAAAAACAGAATGAATAAATTAATATTATTTTTCAAAAATAACTAAAATAAACACTGAAACATAATTTTAACATTGAAACACATTTTATAAATTTCATATACAAAATAAAGTAATTGTAAATTATTAAACAATATATATTATTCAAAAAATAAAAATTATATAATAATTGATAAATGATGATGAAATTTTCTAAAAAAAAGGACAATTCACATGTATAAATCTATGTTTAAATTCATAATCAAAATTAATTTTTTTTCTTTCACTATTTGAGTAATATTATATTATATCACATAGATGTATTTTCTCATCCCTTTTATCTAAATTGGAATTATATTCTGATGAATCAGAAATTGGTTAAGGAGAAGCTATCAAAGATATTTTGACAATTTCAAGATCATGATGTTCCACATTTCCTATGTTAAATATTTTTTCAAAAAAAATCGTTTATTCATTTCATATATTTTAATGATATGATAATTTTATTAATAATTTTTATAGTGAATTCACAATGATGAAGATGAACATAAATAGATAAGTAAAAAATTACGTTCCACCCTAGTAAGAGATCCAAATTCTTGATTAAACTGTTACATGTTTTTCAATAATTTAATATAATAACATGAGAAAATTTATTAATTAGGGTAAAATAATAGTTTTATTTTGGAGAGGATCTGAATTGGTGTTTCTTTCCCTATGAATGTCTATATTTGTGTGGATATTTCCTTAAATTTTACAAAATTATGAAATTAAATAAGATTACTTGTGAGAATATTTGTACAAGTGGAAGTAAGATTTAAACAAGTGAAAAATAGTTGAAATTCCTATAAACATACTCAAACAAATTCGTTAAAAATTAATTTAAATTTATCAATATTATTATTTACTAAATAAGTTGATTGATACTATATAACCTTGACTCCACTTTATTGTGTTCAATATAGCTACATACACGAAATTGAAAAATAATGCTACAACAATAACTTTATCAAATTAATAAAACCCCATCATTTCTCAACGAAATAAGAACATCCAAACTACATAATGAATGTATATTTTCTATGTGAATTTGTGTTAAAAATATTGTAATGTATTGGATACTGACTAATACATTAATTAATGATGGTAAAAATTTCGAGCAATATGTATATAAGTTGGGAAACATGAGATTCAAAAATAAATAAATAATGGAAATAATATATTTCCAAAAAAATTATGTTAATGAAATATCTAGAAATCACAAGGATGAAATATTCATATTATGCCAGTATTGTTATTTCAAAACATATTTAAAAGGAATTTAAAATTATTCAACCCCCTCTACTAATTTTTTCTTATAATTTTATATAAATAATAATAATGTTTTGGAATGATTCAAGAGCCTAGATATATTCCATATAAAACACCATTTTTGTGACTATAAAAAAAATATCGAATTATCACCCATGATTTATTTTAAATAATATTTATCAGTATAACTAACCCATGATATTGTGATGAATTTTTTTTCTATATGGTTCACTTCATTTTTTATCCAAATTTCGATAAACCATGTATGTAAATTGTTGTTTTTATATTAGGACAGAAGGAATTTAATGTATGTTTAATGGGATCGTTATCTCTAGTTCCTAGTGAGTTCAACTAACATTCATGATGATATAAGAGTGATTCAGAAGACCTACGAATCATTATTATAAATTTGAAAATTTCTTCCAAGATAGTTCAAAAATGAGGATGACACTACAATGTTTGAAATTTATAATGAGAATAAAAAATATGATCAATCATTTCATTCATACAATACATAAAATTATGGTTATGTAATGAAAATATATTCCTCAAATTTATGATATATTACGAAAATCATACATAGATTACTGATGGCCTAGTTTACACCTACATATCACCCACTTCTAATCAATATATAGTTCGATATATATTATAGTGATTTTTTAATATTGAATTTTAACATGAAAAAAAATTAAAAATCCATGTAAAAATAAGCATTCTTCCACCTTTGGATTCAATCATCGTGATATTTAATTTTTTGAATCCTTTTTACACTATGATATCATGTCATACCATTGATGGCTCATATGTCTTTTATTTATCAAAATGAGGATTATAATAAAGAATGAATAAGAATTATATTTATATTAGATGAAAAAAAATTTCGATTATTTTTAAATCACATAAATAATAAATCATAAAATATTTATACTTTATATAATCTTGGAATCTAACAATTAAATCTAACATAATATATTTTTATACATAGAATCTAGTTGAATCCCTATTATCTATAGTCTATGAAAACCCAAAATTTTTGAAATAATTATTTTTCATCAATATTAAACATTATATAATTTCATTTAAATAATATTTAATTTTATTTTCATAAAATATCATGAATTATTATAATCTCATTGAATTTAATTATTTATTTTTATGGAAAAAATATAAAATATATATAATGAATACATAAATCCTGAAATAATTATTGTATCAATATTATATATCTATTGGAATAATGTTTTAGATGATGAACCAAAGAATTTATTATTTGATATAAAATAAAAAAAAACTTATACATATGGGGAAAATTATGAAAAAATTCTTATAGATTTTCTAATGATGGAATACTAAATTTATTATTATTTTTGTTTAGGCTATAATGATTTTTAATTTCTCTAATGATAAAGGTCCTCAAAAATTTTCTTCATTATAAATTCTATATAGTATTTTTATTCCATAATGTATTGTTTTACACCAATATTAATATAATATACATTATATATAAAGGCATGTTCCTTATCAGGTCATAAACTAGATGGTTTCTGTGGTTAAAGAGTGTTTGAGTTGTTTGGGTTGAACCTTTAAGAGGGTTGGGAGGGTCTATGTTTGTGGAGATATATGTTTTTCATAAAAATGGAAATTTATTGTGAAAAAGTGGGTTATAAACTATAATATTATCATTTATGTTTTGGAAAACTAGTTTTATTGAATCATGGGATTGGTAAGGGACCATTCATAAATTAAGTGGATGATATTCGATGAAACTCAGATGAATAGACAATATTGGAGACATTATGACATAATATATTATTTTAGGTTATATATTTTTGGAAACCATGATTCTACATTATAAGATGGAAATTTATTCTAATAATAGGGAGTCCCCTAGGTCGAAAATAGAGTTTCTCTAGTGAATGTCATTTTAATCAGGGTTTCCATATCTCACATACTGGATAAACCATAATGGATCTCATAGAATATTTAATCCCCCTTCCCCACAACTAGATATACTTATTGTAGTAGTTTTGTTTGTTTTATTGAGGTATGTTATACTTTCATCCCCATGGTTTTTGTTTAGTTATTCTTCCAATGATTTTATATGGTATGATGTTTTGATATGGAATGTGTGTTGGCTAAGATATTGATAACCAAATAACAAAAAATATTTTCATCCTTCAATTTTTCATTTTTTTTTATTTTCATGCACTTTTTCACGTCCCGGATCTGAATAGCGGGTTGGAAAAACTCCATTGAGTTAAAAAATCCATCATTTTAACATATTATTTAATATAAAGTACAGAATCACAAAAAATTCTCTTTTGAAAAATTTATTTTCCCATATTAATTAAATTTAAATAATTTTCTAAATGAAATTAATGTAGAATTGGATTAAAATGAAATTCCATAAAAACTGTGTTATTATTTTGATATTTGTATTGTGTGGGTAAAATTATTTTCTAGAAATCAATTTTATTGGTGGATTTGTTTTCAGTTTTTTGGATTTATTTGAAGAACAATGTTTTTATTTATAATTTTTGGAATAATAATAAAAAACTAGTACAAAATTTATATTTTTCTACTAAAATGGGAACCTTGTAATTTGGATTTTGTCAGAATTCCTCAAATAAACAAGTGTAATGTGATATATATTTTAAAAAATTAGTATGTTCTTTTTTTGGGATTGGGGTTTTCTGAGAAGTGGATCTTATATTTCTTTATATTTGGTTGCTCCATTTGGGAACATTTTCCTTACATGTGAAGTGTGTGGATGATGAGGTAATGTTGTAGGGAGGAGGTGTATGGCCATACAATTGGGTGGTTTTGTGTGGTTATGATGTATGCATCCGTAAAGATGTCGTGATGTGTGATTGGTCTATGAGATTGTGTAAATTTTGGTTTTGAAACCCATTTAATATGATGATAATGGCTATGTTGTGTTATTTTCCGAAGATGTATAAGAGGTAATTATAATGAATAATTGAAAGGTATTGGGAATGATTCGTTAAAGGTATTAAATTATTACTAAACAAATTGATATTTTTTCGCGTCACTAAATATGTTTTTTCACAAATAATTGATTTAATTTAATATTAAAATTAAATAACATGGTAATGGGAAATATATAATGAATGCTATTATATAATTTTCTGTATTTAGTAAGGGATGTGAATGTGGAAACCTGACAAGGATTTGTGATGATTTGTTCTGGTAGGTAGTGTTTTTTTAATACACTTTTGATTAGATAGTGTGTGGATATAATATATGTATTATATATTCTATGTCATTTTCTAACTTCACAATACCCATATTGATCAAAATGTAATGAATTTAATATAATCTTCTAGGTTGATTTCCCAAATATATTAGTGATGAGGATAGATGGATGGATACCCACAATTTCCCACTATCACTTCAAGGATAGAAGAAACTCACATGGTGCGATGGATAAAGGGATGATAGTTCACTAGGATATATACTACGTGTCCATGTGAGATATTTGATGTGGAATTTCTTATTGGGAAGTGATATGGGGCTTGATGGACCATGTGTCTTTGAGAGAGTTATTGTGTGACCATGTTTTGGGGTAACTTATAGGGCTTCCTTTCAAGGACGGAATGGGTAATGAGTTTATTTCCCATAATGATCAAGATTACATTCTATCCTAGTTTTGTAGTGATATGATATTCCATATGTCGTAGGGTGAGATGTGGTGGGGATAACTCTGTGTTTTGAGGAGATATGTGATGTCTTTATGCTTGTAAGGTATTGAGATGTGTTATGTAGAGAATATGGGAGCTAAAGGATGTTCAAAAAACTAGTGTGGGAGTAGAATCACGGTGGGAAAGTAGTTTGGGTACCGTGTAGATATATGATTGATGTTATGTTATTATACATGTCCCATATTATTTTTTTAGTGAGTCCTCAGGAGGATGGAACTTGTTATTTTTCTTGTTTTGATTTTTTTCCTTGTTCAATTATATTCTAAAGACTACATTTTCAAGATTTATTAATATTTTCATGAGAGAAATTTTATTTCCTACTAAGAAGATATGTATATTAACCCATGATATATTAATATATTTTTAGTCGCTTTGATGACTTTGTGGACAATTCTAGACATTACAATCACAGACCCTTGGGTTGTTTCCATGTTTCTACCTTATGATTATTTTGGCACATTACTTTTATACTCATTTAACTGTATTAGTTTTATTTATACATGTATTATAGGATGGATTATTATGTTTATATTATTTTATTTCTAGGATATTATTTTTGTTTCTTTGTCTTATCTCCCAATCTTGTTTACATATAGAGGGTAATGCCTCCCATTATGTGAGTTTGTATACCCTCGGTGATAGATTCCATCTCGTGGCATACATGAGGTGGGACTCGGGGCTCATTATGTCTCTCTACATGTCACATTATATTTCTAGAGAGAGTGAAATTAACTAGTGGTATCATAGGCTAATGGTTGAGGGATATGATGGATTTTTTAAATAAGAAATATATGGATATCATGGATAATTAGGGAATTAGTTCTAGTTAACCATGGAATGTGATATATGAAAATAATACTAGCAACAACATATAATTTTTATTCCCAACACATTGATCTAGTTCCTGAAAATTTAGCTTATCGAATGGAGAAGTGGGGATGGACCTACTTCCATGGAAGGAAAACTATAATAGTAATATATATCACGATGACAATTTTTTCAATTTTAAATGGGTTATTTTGGGATTCATAAAATTAAATTGAATTGAATTACATATTTCATATTAAAATTACATAGTACATGAAATTAATAAATCATACCCTTCCTTCCAATAGTATATAATCATCACAATCTACACGTGCTACAAGAAGTATAGGTTTAATAGGACAGTCAATTTGATCATCAAATAGACATTCTGATTGAAAAGTTGAAATGTAGAATTTTTTGTTGGACTCTATTCATTTTCAATCATTAAGGATGTATGACAGAATTGTTTCTTGAAGTGAATATTGTGTGATTTTTTGGGGATTTGAAGATCGTATTCATTTTGATTCAGGCCCAAAATGGGTATTTGGTCCCAGTAATTGGTATTCATACATGGGGAGTGTTGTTTTTGTGGTATAATTTGTATCTTGGGGATCCGAATGTGGTAGATATTTTATTGGATGACTTTTAGAATGTTCTTTGCTAAATATTCCTTCCACATAAAATATTTAAATGAAGTTGCAAGATCTACTATCCCTTAACCATGGGATTATGTCAGTGAATGTTAATGAGAATATGTTTAAAGACCTGTTTTAATTTCCCTTGACCATTTTCTAGACATGGTATATATTACAATATTTCATTAAGAGTAAGTACATCCATAATTAAAGTATAACTTTGTCCTTTTATTTTATCAAAATATATAGAGGTTCAGATGATGGTTAAGGTAATAGGGAGGTTTCAATCAGGATTTAGTTTACTCTTATAGTGGATCCAATCGGTTTCCATTAAGAGTAGTGTTTTCAGTGGAAGGTCTTAGACGCCCAAACCATCAAGGTTTTTAATAGTTTATAATTGAATTCAGTATCTTCCTTTAAGGAAATTTATTGATATTTGACACTATTAAATACATAAGGGATTTGGTCCAACATTTTTTGTCCTTATATTTCATGTCCAACATCATATCTATCTCCAAGTGGTCCTCTGAGCCCAGTTTTTGTAGAGCTAGTTAGGTTCAGTATCTTCCATACTAAAAGTTTCTAGTGAGGGAATCTTGGTATCATGGAAAGTAAGATTATGATATTATAAGAGGGGATTGATCATGTAAGGCTGAATTTATGATTTTTCATGAGTTTTGGGACCATAAACTGGTTGTGGTCATAGAGGTGTCCAACAATAGATATGTTGATGAGTTAGGCGTAGTCAGTAGAAGATAGATGTTGTGGTAGAGAAATAGGTTCCAAAGAAAATTAATGTTACAATCTCTTTTCCATATATTACTTCATTGAATTATTTTAGTTTGGATATTTTCACTCAATTTTTTCAATAAAAATAATTGTCCCTCTTGGACTAGAGGTATAAAGGCTTCCCATTACCATCATGTTGACTACATGAATCTGATAACATATTTTCTTGTTTGATGTGTGATTGGGATGTATAATGATGATGGGTAATCAATAGTCTCTAGGGGATATTTTCTATCTACATATGAAGTTTCACAATATCATCATTTTCATCAAATCTTTTTCAGTTCATCCTATAATCTACTTTTCTCGATGGACCATCTTGTTCATGGATAAGAATGGCCTGTCTTGGTTTATCATTATTGAGTGGATTTTTATGTTTAGTAGAATGAATATATGGACCCTTATATCCATAATATACTTGTTTTTTGTAGAATAAATAGATATTTGGACAATTCATGTTCATATGATCATGTGGAGTTTTTAACTATTTTCCATAAGAGATTTTGAGGCTAACGCTCAATGCGATGATTAGTTTTGGGTATTGTTATATACTTATTATTATACAATTTTGATGGATCCATATCTAATGACACATTCTATATTATTGTTGTTAAGGATTAAGAAATATTATCTGATGCAGAACACTTCCATGTATCCTAGTAACTCTGTTTGGACATTCCACTTTTATTCTCTAAGTAGTCCAATTTTAATATAATGATGTTCATTGAATACAGATGGAATAAAAAAGTGATGATCATGAACCGCTATCCTAATATAATAATTGATGATAATTTCACCTAGTTTAGAGGGGAATTAATGCATTTTAGGACCAATTTGTGGTCTGGGTATCACAAGTTGAGGGTGAAGGATTGTGATGTCCTGAATACCACTTTTAGTTAAATGTATGGTCACATAAATTTTTTGTTCAACCGATTAATAACAATGAATGTTCCAAATGTGATTATAAAGATCATTAAATAAAGTCCATTAAAATACATGGAACCACTAATAGTATTTTTCTTTGATGACATATTTAACAGCTTGTTATTACAAGACGATATTGGTGTACATCTCAATGAAAATTTGAGGGTTCTTTGACACCACATGCTCCCTGGAATACATTCCAAACATCATTAGGCATGTGGTGTTTCATAAAGTTTTTTCCATAGCCCCATTGATGGTCATGTAATATTTCTATTAGGACTCACCCATGAATGTAGTGTAGTTTCATAGCATCATTGATGTTATAGTATATAACTGGAAGTTAGTGATCGATCTCATGCTGATTGTGTCCCTGTTAGTATACTTGAAAAGGATTGAACAATATTTTTACAAGACTAATTAGATTTATATATCATTTGACTAATTAAAGGACGATTTTTAATTTCATGAGTGCCTCAGTTTCTATTAGATGGATTTTTTTTTGATGTGTTCAATGAAACGTATCATATTGTCTTAGGCTTACTATTGATGTATTCATGGAATGTTATATCATATGGGACAATTATATTATGTCCCCATTTATATTTATAGGAATAGTACTCCTTTGGTCTACAGTTATCATGGGATATTTATATGATGATGTTGGGGTAGTATTACCTCCTTGGGAAGTACTTTTTGGTCTTCAGATATCAAATATACTTTAGAAACAAATTATAAAACATGTATTTTTTGTAATTTAGTTTGATAGAGTTTCTTTTAGATTTTTTTATATCTCTTAATCCTCTGGAAACAGAAATTTTCTAGCTAAAATGTTGAGAGTAATTTCATTGTAGGCTTTTTTCTGAAGACCAGAGATGATTGTAATGAAATTGAGGAATTTTAAGTTGTAAACAAAGATTCAAGTATAATTTACTGTATAGGATTATTGTGGCAGATTTCAGTGGATTCATCCTTGTTATATTAAGGGATGAGTCTTGATGGGGAGATTCATAGTCATATGTGATATATGATCATGTTGTTTATGGAGATTCTCTGGTGGTATGGTTAGTCGATGGTCAGAACCTGTGGATCATTCAGTGGTACTTATTTATTCCTATGTATATACATGATGGATTAATCTATGAGTTTGAAAAATAAATTTTTTTGGTAGATCCTACTATTAAAAAATATACTATTGTTTTAGAAATCTTCTTTGTTGTCCAAGGATAAAATGGTATGTCAAATGGTTTTTTTAAATGTGTATGGTACGCCTACAGGTGAATGTAGAGTATACTATTCCCGGATTTTGATTCAAGAAATAGATATCCCCAAGCATAACTTTGATTATTTAAAAAATAATATTATAATATGGTTACTATGGGATCAAGGAGTTTGTGATTCTCTCTGGTTAATAATGTATGAATTAGAAAAATCGACCCATATCATAGTGATTGAGTTGTAGAGTGTATTAGTCTTTTTAGAAATTATGTATATGGATGAGGTGTTCTGATTATTGGTTTTCTAAGGTCCATAATATATGACCAGAATTATCATTTTCAATAATGAGTTTATATGGGATTAAATCATTATTTTGGAATGAAGATATCACCTATGACTATAGACACCAATGGATAGAGAAGACTATTCATACACTGGAGGATATGTTATCATCATGTATCATGGAAATAAGTGGAGCTTATGTATAATATTTTACTCTTATTTATTTTATTAAAATATTATTTATCACTAATAAATTTATATATCCCCGTTTTTTACTTTTTATGGGAGGCCATTTAGTTCTCCTTTGTGTTTAATAGATGATGGAAATTCCTTATTTCATAGACATGATGTGGTATATAGCTTGCATGAAATGTATTTTCATATTCCATGGAATATTAAAGAAGCACATGGAAAACAAATAATGTCCTAAAATTATAGGAGTAATCCCTTGATGTTTGATTATAGAGATATTATTTTCATGACATTCTATCATCGACATGGGCAGTGGAGGATTAGCTAGGTGAGTAAGCATTATCTTAGGCTATACGTGCCCTTTTTAATTTTATGGAATTGTTTAGAGGTGAAGAATTGGGTTTTATTTATAACGTGGATAGAGAGGATCCATGGCATCTTCCTCATGCGTAATATTCATTTGGTTCATTATTATAACACTATAATTGTCCACTATTAGAGCTAGATATCATGGACAACATGATGTTTGTGGAGCGACTAATATAGATCCATTATCGATGAGTGAATGTTGTGAAAGGAAGGACCATTACCTTTGATTTCATATTTTATAGGTATAGTGTTATAGAGGGGAGAGAATTGGTGTGATATATGATTTTGTTTTAACAATACCCCACACTTTTTTGTGCTTCTACCTACTCAATATTTTATGGGTGATGCATTTTTTGGACTATGTTGTTTTTTAGATGTATAGTTTCCATTTTTATGTTATGTGTGATGTGTGGTGTGTGACAAATATTTTCAAATAAGAATATTGATGGATCTGAATTCTAATATGGATGCATTATACATTGAAAAACGTGAAACCATTTAAGGGAGTCAGTGTAACCCAAAAAAGATAGTTACATGACATAGATGACGAGCTTCTCAAATTTATGTTCTCAATCAGTTTAATTTTTTATATTGGTTTCAAAAGTTTTTAGTTTGGAATTTTTGGAGAATAAGTTGGTTGGTAGGTTTTGATGGGATGTGTCTACGTGTAATGGTAATGGTTGTGACTAGAAACTACTATGGTAATGTTGATCCCACTAAGAGGTGGTAGGACAGTTCAATGGATTGTTTTTGGGAATATTAGTTTGGAATTTATGGATGATGGTATTGTTCTAGGTGTAATAAGATCCTTTATATGTATTTCATGGGGTGGTTATTCGATCCCCTTTTATTTCCCCCTAGGTTCTGTTTCAGTTATTGAGGTTGAGAATCATTTGATAGGTATATTATGTAATGATACAAGCCTCTCACTCTGTTACATTTCTAGTTTCTATGTTATGTTATTTGAGGGGGTTTAGCAGGATCCATAATGATGTTTGGGAGTTTTTATGGATATAGAATAATCGTTTTGATGTAAAAAATTAGGGTTTCATCATAAATTGTTTTTACACTACAATATTGTTTT
This sequence comes from Viscum album, assembly GCA_963277665.1. NCBI lineage: Eukaryota > Viridiplantae > Streptophyta > Magnoliopsida > Santalales > Viscaceae > Viscum > Viscum album. Next base: position 196,014,484 of record OY728123.1, on the reverse strand, counting down.
TTAGAAAATGGGAAGGATGTGATTTTATTGCTCTTTTTTTGGTGAGTAAATTGGAATTAATTCATTTTTTTATTTAATATTAAAATATATTTTATATGATATTTATATCCATGGATCCTAATAATTAGTTATACATCTAAATCATTGGATTATACAACATAAGATAAGAATTTACGAAAAAAATATTTGGGGACCCAAAGATTTTGGCATCGTAATTTGGGTATTAATATCGTAAATATAGTGTCCCCAAGGTAGAAAATAGTGTTCCTCAAATGAATTTATTTTTAATTTATCTATTCATTCTTATTATTATTCAAAAATCCCAATTAGCTCATAGGAGATCTTCATGCCCCCTTCTACAAACCTCGATCTATGGGTTCGGGTGATTGAGTTTCCTTAACCATCGTATGTTCTCCAATCATCCCCATGGGTTTCATTCTATTATTCTTCTATTTATTCCCTATGGTGAATTAATTTTGGTTTGTGGTCTGTGGGGAATTTTTTTCTTGTAACACTTTTATGTGTTATAGGTTTATCCATGGGTTTTTTATACGTTGGTGGCTTTCGTCCATTTAAACTTCTCTCTAATATACACATTGATTTGGAAAATCATCTTATAGGTTGGAAGTTTCTTGTTTTTTATTATTCTATATCTAGAATTGGGATATTGTGGTGTTCGAACATTTTTTCATTTTTCAAGATATATTTCACTATCATAATTTAAGATAAATAATTATAAATTTTAAATTGATTCGATAGGGGGTTTGAAGCACATACAATACAATATTTTTTTGGTATCATAATTATACCAGATAAATTCTATGTTGAACATCGTGGATGTTGGGTGATTTTATTATGTTGTTATACAATTTTCTATCTTATAATGTTCTTTGTGTGGTTTTGGTAATAACCACAACATGGAAATTTGTTAATAATGTCTATTTAGATAATAAAATTCTTTCAAATTGATTTTTTAGTATGTGTGAATGGCCTAAAAAATGAAGTTTTATGTGATAAAATAACCCCATAGAACTCAATAAATTATAAATTATATTATTATTATATGAATATGTTTTGGAGGTGTGTGACTGATATATGTTCAGATGAGGTCAGGTTGTGGGGTGGTGATGTGCAGTGAGGTTATGTTTTTTAGTGATGAGTTTATGTAATGGAGAGACTATATGGGGTCATGTTACATGGGAAAAAAATTATTTGTGATGTGTCGAGGGGTGTTGATGTAGTGATGTTTGTCTATGTTGGGGAGAAGTGTGATAAGTGTTGGTGATAATTGGTAAATGTGGGGAAAATGGACGTGTTTTGTTAGTTTCCTAAGAAGTATTGGGATAAAATTATAATGTCAAATTGAAATAGATTGGGCTAATTTGGTTAATGGGGTGGAAATGGGTTTTTATTGAATTTATAAAGGCATGTGAGGTAAAATTCATTTATAAGTAAATAACTAATAAATTTTGTTTTATAAATGATGTTGGATTTTAATGTGAAATATTTCTTCTGGGATTTTAGCTGGTTCACCTCATTTAGTTGTTGTAGTGAAAGAGGTAGTGTTGTGAGGTTGGGGTGGATATTGAGAGTTGGTAAGTGTTTTTTGAACTCATAGTATTTTATTGTGTATGAATATTATATATACATTTTATATTACTTGTGATTTTTTATACAAAACCCCACCCACATCGAGAACAACAAGCTAACACCGAAATAATCAAACATGGGATGTTTTTTCAATTTTCATATTGATGAGGAAGAATGGATCGTTATCCTCTAATTCCCTCCATCACTTATATAAAATTTAATAAGTGTAATATGTTATGCTTTAATGACTTATAGTGATCTTGTGTATTGTGTATGTTTTTGTAGGAGTGATGTTAGGTGGAATTTCATATTGGAAATGAGATGTGATGTGATGGAATTTCTATATTTTTATTATATGTGATCTCACCATGTTGTTGTATAAATTATACTAGGTATCATGAATAGTAGTTGGATAGCTTGAGTTTTATGTAATTCATGTTAATGATAGATAAAAATTTGATTTATGATAAGGATGCGATGTCACTGTTATCGCTGGGTATATGTGATATGATGGAAAATTAATTTTTGGGGAATATGTGATGTAGTCTTTCTTGTGTGGGGGAAGATTTTGTTATAAGTAATATAGGGGAGAAATAATATGTATCAAATTGTGTAATGATAGTGGCTTCCCCATGGGGAATTGGTATGGGTAACCTTGTATCAATATGATTTTTATTATATTTTTATATTCGTATTCTATTATTTGGTTAGAAATCTATGTTGAGGGTGGGATTAGATATTTTATGTATTTACATGTTGTTTTGTTTTACAATTTTCTCATAGGTGCCTTAGTATTATTCATTCACATGTATATGAGAATTTTTTTTCATATTCAGTAAACTTGTATGATCACCCAATGTATAGAATATTAATTTTAGGCCACAAAGGGGATTATGTGGACCGTTTTGGATAAAACTACCCTGGATCTACCAGTTTTTGTCATGATAGTCCCTTAGATTTCATTTAGTAAATTAATATTGGGTACATTAATATAAATTAGTTTAATGTATACATTCATTGTGAGATGGTATCATGGTGTTCATTTATATTTAATTATTGAGTTTTTGGGATAAATTCTTCATATCTCCATATCATATTTAATTATATTTATAAATAACTCTAATTATGTGATATATTTTACAACCTCAATTCTAGTCGAGAACCCGGGCCCCCTATAGGCCAAACTCGGACTGTCAATATCTATATCACCCCTTCATACTATATTAAGAGTTAGAGGGTTATAAAAATAATAATAGTGCTTAATTTTCCATTGAGATTAGAATTAACCTATCATGAATAATGAATCAAATAGTAAGGGAGAAATCATTAGATTCCTTTAACATAGGGTATTGTTGAAGATTGGTATCATAAATATTTACCTGATGTGTTACATTGTTTATGATAATATTATATAAATCCAAACAGTGGGGGGTATCCCACAAATCATGATCAGGAAAAACCAATAACCGATAATAACGGTTGAATGACTGATTCTGGTGGATGAAATTATAATATGATTTTTTTATCAATTTATTTTTTTAATAAAAAAATGAAATAAGGAATTCTGAAATAATAAAATTTTAAATTCATTGAAAATCAGAATATTTGATAAATAAAATTAAATATCAATATAATTAAAATTATACGATAAAAATAATTAATTATGGAAGGTTAGACACTCAACATGCTTAAAATATTGTTCTTTTATAATAAAAATAATTCGATATACCTTTTATGATATCTGAAAAATTTTGATTGAAGGGTTTCACATTAAACCCTCATGGACATAATAGAATATATAATAATTATATTAATAAAATTTTATAACCATTTATTGGGAGATGCATGATTTTTATGTTTTTATTATTCAATCCTGATTCTAAATATGGATCTACAAATTATATATTCTTAATAAAAATATCTATGATTGGTTTATAGTGACTCAAATATTTGTAATATATTATATTGAAGATGCATAGGATGTATTCCTACAAATTTTTTTGAAAAGAAGAATTGAGATACCCATATAAAAATAAATTTGGTTATGTCAGTAATTATGTTGGTATAGTGGATACAATCCTGATAAATGTTGATTAGAACAATACACATGGATGTTGTAGTTGGTGAGATGATGTGGATGGGAGAAAAATAATATATTCATTCATTATTATTATTCGAAATATATAACAAGTTATTAGATAAATATAATGGGACATAAACTCAAACCAGAAAAATTAACATGAATGAATATAAAATTTTAATGTTAGTGTTTTTAAATTGAAAATTTTATAAATTGAAGGTGTACAAAAATGTTAGATATTGAAGAAAAACCGTTCAATAATTTCTCAGAACTAAAAAACCATGATGGAACATGAGAATAATTTTTTGGAAATTTTTAAATCATCCTAGGTTAGGATCTCAAATAAAAAATGAAACTTATTCATATATGAATTGTATCTTATGAAAATATAAATTGGAGTTCATACTCAACTGTTGTATGGGTTGATGAAACTAGGATAAAATATCTATAGACAAAAAAATGGTTTCAATGATTATTATAAAATAAAATACAAATAAGTCATGTTTTTTACTATGGATAGTACATATGAATTTGAAAATATATCCACTGATTATAGGAATCAAACTAAATATAGTTATATAACTATAAATAGTCAAAAGAAACATTAAATAAGTTTATCAGAAATTGAAATCCAAATATGTGTAATTATAATTTATAATATACTGATAACTGAATAGTTGCACTAATGTTAGGAGAAAACCAATATTATCTTAGAGTAACAAAACTGGATATTTATATATATAGATAGATAGATCTAGAAAATTTAAATTTTATACAGTGATATTGATGTACATGCAATAAATGATAAATTAGAATAAAATTAACATTATTTAAGAAAATACACATAATGTGTTTTGGTTGAATTGTGAGATTTTGAAATATGGATACAACTATGATATGAGATATTATGGTACATATATATCTATTGGTAATGGTAATAAATCCATATCTAGTTTTTGAAATGAGGATTTTTTTCATGTGATGGATAAACAAAGAATATATTAAATGGAGTATCATTAAAACAAGAATATCATCGATGAATGTGGGATGATACATATATTAATCACTTACATAATTAAAATAAATCATTTTTTTTTCTTGTGGAATTGATCAACATATGTATTTTTATTTCATTAACAATATACCATATTTTTTCACTACACTGTTATGGGTTTAAAATTAAAAATCAATATGTTTTATTTAAATTGATTATACTGTGTGTTAAAATATTTTGAGTGATGTAATAATGATTATTAATTATAATTAATAAATTAATTTCAATGGAACATAAATAGTATAATTCAATGGATTGTAATAAAATCCATGCCATAATATATTAATATTTACTGTATTTTTGCTTGAGGATGTTGTCCTTTATTAGAGTATTGGTATTCCCTCTACCATAGCTGAATAGGGAGTATGATACTCTAGACTATCCATAATGTATAATGGGATTTCATTCCTTATTTATATCCATTTCTGCAGATTTCATTTAGTGAATCATGTTTATTAAAAACAATAATATTAAATTCCCCATGAAATAACGAGTTGAAGTTAAATGTCATGTTGAATTATAATGATGTACATGTTGGATGAATCATAATTTTATATAATTTCCACATCTTTTTTTCATAATTTTTTTAGATATATTCCATAAAAATTATTCAATACTGCAATTTATTTCGTGATGTATTTTATTAACCATGGATTATTAGTCCAATATACAAAAATAAACATTATTATCACTAACTATTGAATATGAAATTATATATAGTGGAATAAAATTAATCTAATGATATACTCCCAAACCAATGAGTATTTTTATGAAATAATATCTTTTCCCTATCCATGATGTTATTCAAGATACATTATAATGTGTTTTTCAGGGCCTCTAACAATTCATGTCTAGTTATATGATACATATATAAATGAAAATATTGAATGTTTTTTTTTGGAAAACACATTCATCAAATCAAACATACAAGAATTTATACTAGTATAGTAAAATTTAATATGTAGTACAATTAATCATATGATGATATTTGATATATATAAAATTTTTAAGTAGTTTGTATAAAATTAATTCATTTTTATTAACTAATATCATTTTGAAAAATAAATGGGTTATAGAGATAATTAACACGAAAGAGCTATTGTGGACTAAATGGTACAAATATATGATTTTAATTACTCATATTTCAAATTTTTTTATGCATCTCATATAATATTCCAATACTAGATATTTAAAAGAAATGTAATTAAGTAGAATTTCATGAAAACTCTTCATCAATTAAATTATTTCATGTATTCTAATGGATAAATGGTATAATTTTATATAAACAATTAGATATATCATCTTTTTGGTTTAATTTTCAAATGATGTCTCAATATGGACTTATTTCAATGTTATATAATATTATCCTCCTTCAATGAACCTAATAATGACCCTTTAATATATAATTTTTTTATATCTATCTTATTTTTAGAGAAATGTTATTATTTTAATTCATTTTATTTTGAAAATAATATTTTTTACATGTATTTTATTAAGGAGGATGTAATATTCCATTATTTTCATTTCTTCTTGTTTTTCATATTAGTGCATTGGAATTAAATTCAATTTTTTATTATAATATAATGTAATACTTTCTATAAAAACACATAAGAGGAACATTATGATGCCATTAATAAAAAAATTAATCGTGGTATTTATGTTGATAAATAAAAATAATAAAATATCTGATAGATTTATATTATTTATCTATTAATTCAAATTATCATACGTAGTTCATTTCATGAAACTATTTAATTTAAATTTCTAAAATTAGATATTATAAAAATTTTCCACATTATTTTCATATATGAATTTAAAATGTAATAAATAATTTATTTCGTGAATGAATATGTATCCTCTATGATGTAATAATTACTCTAAATCATAGAATATAAGATCCCTATTAGATTTTAGATTTAAATATAATTACAAAATATGTAATAATTTATTTTTAAATGTGATCGATATGATTTGTGAAGAGATTATAAAATAATGAAATCATAAATGATATCATAGTAATACTTAAATTGAAAAAAAAACATACCTCTAAATGATATTTTAATTATAAAAACTATATTGAATTTAAAAAATAAATTATATATTGAAAATATTTTTTATTATATTTAGAACAATATAATTTTAATTAATTTATTAATTTATTAGTGAAGTATAATATTAAAAATTGTAAACACTTATGAAAAAAGAGTAGTCATTTTTATAAAAAAAATTAATTATTTTTATTTTTTTTCATTATTGAAAAGTTAAATTTCATTTAATTAGTATATTATTAATAAAATGAATCTTATATATAGATTAAATATGTGATTATTTTGTAGGTAATTTTAAAAAATTTAATCAAAATTTTTAATTTTAAAACATTAGTAATATTTTATTTTTCTCATAAATGGTATGTTTTATAAAAGCATTACAAATGTAAAAATGATTTTGTAATATATAAAATTTTTTCATGACTGAGAAAAAATTTAATATATAATTTAATTATTTTAAAATTAATATGTAACAACCCAAACTCCCATGGTACGTTTCCCTTTGAATAATGCAATAGCATGCATTGTCCGCATCTTCGAGATACTTACACACCACGACCAATCAAATTAGCAGTTATTATTAGTAATAACCACTTTTTTAAATTTTATAAAATTTGTCTTTCAAAATGGACTTCTTTTTTGGATTCTTAATATCGAAATTATCTTAGGTTGATTTTTTTATTTTTCTGAAAACATTCAATTTTTTATGAAATGTGAAAAAACACTATGTTATTGGTTAAAACCGATTTTTTATTTATAAAATTAATTATTTTATCTAAATTTATTTTTGGTCAAAATAGATACATAATACCTATATATGTTCAATATAATTAATTTGAGACATTATGAAATAATATTAGATATATAAAATTTTATCGAACAATTTATCATCTTTTACCCACCTCTTATGATCATTTTCAAATTCACATAAAACCTAATTTTACCGCTTCTGTGAGTGGAATTTCAAAAATCTGAGAGACACGGTTGATATTATTTAGTAAAATGTGGTTCAGTGAGATGAAAATAATTTTTACCGAATAGTAGCTTTTTTCTTTTATTTACCACGATTAAAAGAAAATAGGTTAATTAAGGGTAAAAATGATATCAAAATTACCCTAACACATGTCCTAATTATATTGGATAAGTGTAAATCGACCACAAACAACATTATTAATAATATATTATTTTACTTGGTCCACATGGATTATATTAAGACATTTATTGTTATTTTAAATAAAGAAGAGTTAAATGTGTTAAAATCAATGTTCAATAACTAATCCATTTTTAATATAGGGTTATAAATAAGAAAAATTAGATTATAATTATTCACTAGAAATATAAAAATATTTCCTATATAATGATGATTTAATTATTATTTTTAGAAAATGAAAATTTTAATTTAGTTATGACACAATGATGAAGCAGTATTTACCTTAATAATGAAATATTAAATCAATTGATATTATATATGTCCAAATAAATGTAATTTGAGACTTTTGATGAATTCCACTAATTTTATCAGTGAATATGACATGTTATTACTGAACATGTGAATTTATTTTTAATTAATAATGTTTTTAGGACTTTAACAAAAATAATTTACTATATAATGTCAATATTGACATAATTGAGTTTTTAGAGGTATACTATATTATTAGTTGAAATAATATTCATAAAAATATATGGTATGGCCAAAGGAACTTAAAAATTTTATATATTTCATTAATTATCCTATTGGGGTTCTCTTGGTAGTTTATTGTGGTTTTTTTAACTACATAATATAAAAATACAACGAGACACGGTAAGTGTCAAACTATTTAACTACAAGGTAAAGCTAAAAGATAAGGTTAATATGGTGACCGAGACCTACCTAAAACCTATTGTTTGAGAGTTTTGGACCTATCTACACCTTATAATTTAAATAATTAATTTTTATCCATTATACCATGAAAATTATTTTCTTATAAAATAATTTTTTAAGCTTTTCCTAAAGTGACAATCACCTCTCTTATAAAAGGGAACCTCCCCTTCTCTCAAATTTACACCATCAAAGACATTTTTCTTCGAAAAACCCTACCAAGACATCATCTAAATATCCTGAATTCATCCTAGGGGACATATTTTATTCATAAAGCCAACCTATGGATCCATTTTGATCCAATCAAAAATGAAGAACCCGAATAAGGGGTAAATATTTCATCACCTCTTTCAAGTTTATTTCTTCTTCCACTTCCTCTTTCTTTATTGTTTCCATTATATAAAAATAAATCTAGTATATTCTATATATTGTGATGTTATTATAAAAATTTTACAACCATATTCATTATTCAATCCATCCTATAAATGAAAAAATTCACTACATGTGCGTACATACAGATTAATATCTCCACGGCATGGTGTAGTTTGTTATTCAAACGCTTCATCATTTGGATGGGAATAATAATGTGTATAACTGATGTAAATAATAAATATAACATGATTATGATTCTGATAATATGATATAACCTCTATTTATATATGATTTTAATACCAGATGAATGATATTATCGCTCGTGCGTACCTAGGGATTATCGTCTCCACGAACGCGATGAAATTAATTCCCCAGCGTATCCATTCAAAAATAATTTTCATTTAATTAATTTAAAAAATAATTATAATCATAATATAATTCTATATATTAATCAAATAAATCATAAACATAACAATCATGGCTTATGTAACCAAGCATATAAAGGAAAACGAATCACCTAACACATGAAAGGATGATACTACTAAAATATCATTAAAAAAGAAATTTTAGATGATCGTATATGATTTCATAGTAATGTATATGGTTATTGTATAACTTAATAACAATTATTTCATGATTATATAGGAGGTTAACCAACCCTCGACCATGGAAAAGTACAAGGTAATGGTTAATTTCACAATATCTTTATTATCCAAGGTTGTTTTTACATAAGTATCTACTGGGTCCTCTTTATCATCCACATCCCTGTTTCTTAAAAATGAATTTCAAAACATATTTACTATTAACTATAATATTATTTAAAGTCATTTATCCCCTTTTTATAACTTTTATACAATAGTTTGAAATGAATCTTTACGTCGATTTCCAAACAAGGTTCCTTATGGCATTTTCCACAAAAATTAAGGTAAGAACGTTTTTTATCTTATATGGAGGGTGAAACTATTTTCTACCATTATAACATCAATGAATCTTCCCTTACAAGCTTATAAGAATATTTTCAAAATAAATGTTTTCATTTATAATTATATAACTTTTAAATGGTTTCAAAATATAATGAGATATTTCTCTAAAAAAGTTTTGATTTCATCTATGTCAACATCCATTGATTGATTTTAAGATTCTTTGAAGTTGATTTATTATGATACAAAACATCCATATTCTATTGAAGGTTTTTTGATATGTTTGACTGTGGATGTGTTATTTCTATTCCATTAATGGTTTATGTATAAAGTATATAAATTTTGTATGATAGTTTTAATACGACTATTTAGGTTATGTTTAAACCTTTTCATATGAGGAATGCATTGGACTTAGTAAGTGACAGGTGGAGCCTGCTATAGCTCCTTGATGAATCAGTAGGTCTCATGAGACAAACTTGTTTCTCAGCACAAGTCCTTGAAAAAATATTATTTTTATTCTTAGCACAAGGCCTTGACTATGTGGTTATGAAGTCTAAAAATTTGCATTCCATCATTATGAAAGTGGCTATAGATATTGGATGTAATTATTCAACTAGTTGAATATCTAGGTGAATATGTGAGTGGAATTATATGATTTTATCATTTCCATATTATGATGATGTTCATGTTTTAAAGGATTTTGTTTTAGTCTTACATTTCCTTAAATGATTAAGCTTATTTATGAAAGTTTCTACTATATTGTTATCCTTACTGAGCATCTAAGCTCACCCCTTTCTATGTTTTATTTTTCCAGTATGTTAACAGGTATATTACGACTGACCTATAGGAATAGTATAAGGGATATGAGTGTGGCCTATGGAGACTATGTTGTTGAAGTTTTTCATTTTATAATGTAATGTAAAACTTATGAATGTATCTAGTATTTCCAAGTCTACTAAAATAATTGTTCTTTCGAGGCTTGATCTTTTGTGATCATTCCAATGTAATGTAATAATGCACCAAATCTGGGTACCTAGGGTCGGGGCATTATAGTTGGTATCAGAGGAAGTTTTGTAAAAACCATGGAAGCTTGATTTAGAAAAACAATGATCATAGAACATTACCCTGAGATATAATTTGATGATTAATAAAGAAGAACTTCATATAATATTTGTATAGTAGATATTTTGTGAGTTTTACAAACAATGCATCCATGTTTGGATAAGAGCAGGTAGAGATCGATCTAGCTCAAATGTACCTTGGGGTAAAACCCAAAAGCACCGCTTTGAGCAAGACTCGATTGGGAACTGGTGGATGATAATGGGCATTGATGAACTCTTGGTTACAACACTCTCGGGGAATATGATTTGGATAATTCACATTTATTATACAAACCATTATGAAGGGTTTAAGAGTATATATGTACACATATAAAATATTTTTATGATTATGGATTATATCCATAAACTATTCAGTTTATGTTAACTATTTTACAAGTTTGGAATTATGTATTGCGATTCATAAACTAATATTGTATAATTATTTCTTTATAAAGGTATCCTATTGGAAGGAATGGAAACCTTATTAATGCAGTTAATCCCTATAGTGATTTCTCCCCATCTCAAGATAAATATAGTGGAGTTGGTGAAGAAACTTGTGTTGATCACCTTATCACCATATTTGGACAACACAGTCAGGTTATGAATAACAACCTTACCCGTATGGAGCACCCTAATCCTCAACGTAGAGGATCAATGTTATATTTCTTCATGAGGAATCAAAAACCAACATTAAATGGTAGTAAAAATCCATTAGTAGCTGAGTAATGGATAAATTTCTTAGAGTAAATATTTACCACTTTGGGAGTAGCGAAAGGGAAAAATTTGTCCTTGCAGTTTATCGCCTCATGGGAGATGCAAATCAATGGTGTTCATTAATTCAAGAAAAGGAATATGATGAAGTATATAATATTTAATGGAGGGAGTTTAAAGAGATTTACTTATAAATATTCAATACTCAGGACCATCGAGTGGATAGGGAAAGAAAAGTATTTAGTATAAGGAAAAAAGAGGATGAGAATATCACAAAATATAAGGGTAACATTACAAGTTTAGAAAGGTATGCATATGATTATATACATAACCCAAATAATAATATTGATCAATTATTTTTTGGGTTAAAACCATTTCCCCATCAATTATTATTCTCACAATACATCTCATCATATGAAGATATTTTCTCATGTGTTATCAAGACAGAAAAAAAATTCTATGTCTTATGCCTTTTAAGAAAATATGGAGAAGAAAATATCTTAAGAACACTCTGGAAATATAAATAAGGTGGAGTAGAGAAACGAGAGTCTGTTACAAGTGTGTTGAAAAAGTCCACCAAGCTCGTGATTGCAAGTGGAAGAAAGAGGCTATCAATGTTGAATTCTACAATTCTATAGAAATGGGCATTGTGTAGATGAATGTCCTAAGCGCCAGGGAAACATACCGTAGAAAATTACAAGGGATGAAGTTAAAGTTTATGTCATCACAACTGCTGAGGTTGAAGCTCCGAAAAACAAGGTGGCACGTAATATAATGCTTTCCTCAAGTTTAGAAAATTCATTATTTGATTCTGGAAAATCGCACTATTTTATATCTTCCCATTTTGATTCTTATATAGATCCACCCCTAGTAGCTCTTCTAAATTCAATTATTGGGGAGGATAAGAATGAAATAATTATGGGGGAGGAAAATAATGTTTTAATAGATGATGCACCTATTGTGCAAGAAGATGTTGATGTGTTTTTAGAGGATTTTTCCTAGAGATCCTCCATAATGAGAAATTGAGTTATCCATTGATTTAATTCTTGGTCCATGGCCCATATCGAAGACCCCTTATAGAATGGTCACTCTAGAAATAGTGGAACTAAAAAAACTGGTGGAATTGATTAATAAGGTATTTATTCACCCTAGTGTTTCTCTATGGGGAGTCCCTGTCCTTTTTGTTCAAACGATTGATGGATCTATGAGGATGTGAATTGACTAAAGGGAGATCAATGATATAACAATAAATAACAAGAATCCCCTAGCTCTCATTGACGATTTATTCGACCAACTTCATGGATCTCAATATTTTTCAAAGATTGAACTTCTATCTGGATATCATCAGTTGTGTGTGAAGAAGGAAGACATTCTTAAAACAACACTTCAAACTAGGTACAGGCATTACGAGTTTATATGAATGCCTTTTGGGCTGGCTAATGCACCCTTTGTTTTCATAGATCTAATTAATAATGTTTTCAAGGATTATCTTGATGATTTTGTAGTGGAATTTGTTTTTGATATCCTAGTATAATAAAAAAGCAATGAAGATCATGAAAATAACTTGCGCACCATTCTGAAAACCCTCAAAAGAAATGAATTATACGGGTTGTTTTGAAAGTGTTAATTTTGGTTCCAAATGATTTATTTTCATTACAATATTGTCTCTAAGTATGGAATATATGTTGATCCTTAAATGACCATGGCTATCCAAGAATAGCCAGCAATGACGAGTGTAACTAAGTTATGCTGTTTTATCTATTTAGTAGGTTATTATCAGTTTTTTGTCCAGAATTCTTCCTTATTGGCTATCCCATTAACCAAGATCACACGTAACAAGGTTAAATTTGTTTGGGAAAAAGAGTGCGAAGATTATTTTTGTACAATTGAAGAGAATATTAGTCAGTGATCCTATCTTGAATCAACCATTAGGGAATGATGGGTTTGTTATTTATAAGGATGCTTCAAATAAAGGACATGGTTGTGTCCTTTTGCAAAATGATAGAGTTATTGGCTATATATCACAACAACTAAAAATTAATATGAAAAACGATCCTACTCATGATCTTGAGTTATCAGCGGTAATCATCACTCTTAAGATATAGAGACACTATCTCTATGGTGATAAATGTGAGATTTATACTGATCACCAAAGATTGAAGTGAATTTTCTCCCAAAAAATACTCAACATGAGGCAAAGGTGATGACTTGAAATACTCAACGATTACGATTTCACAATACACTACCACCCGGGGAAGGGAAATAAGGTGGCATATGCTTTGAGTAGAAAGGATCATGGTGTTTTGAACAATATCAGAGTTGAAATGGATTCTATTTTCATGGATATTGGGAAAATGGATAAGGGAATAATCATGGTAGTTGAAACATTAATACTTCCTTACTAGAAAGGACAAAAAGTTCTCAAGATGATGATGTGGAGTTTTAAAAGAATTTTAAAGATGTTAATTATGGGAGATTGAGTGACATAATATTTGAAGATGGAATTTTGAAATTTGGTAAGAGACTTTGTGTTCCCAATATACCTGATCTCAAAAGGAAATTATTGGATGATTCTCATAGATCCAGTTTCTCTATACACCCTAGAAGCACGAATATGTATATAGATTTAATGGAACATTTTTGGGACAACATGAAGAGGGGGATTGCTTATTTTGTGTTAATATGTATGGGTTTTCAACAAGTGAAAGCTTGAAGGCAACATCCTAGAGAAGTCATGAAACCACTTCCCATACCTAAGTGGAAATTGGATAATATTACAATTTACAATATCATGTGACTACCAAAGACACCTAGAAAGAATGATGCAATATGGGTCATTGTTGACGTCTTACCAAATCAGCACATTTTATTACTATAGGTGAAGATTTACCACTTGAACATTTTGAAAGAATATATATTGATGACGTTTTAAGACATCATGGACTACCATTATCGATTGTTTCTGGTCATGATCTCCATTTCACATCATGATTGTGGAAAAGTATTTTGAAAGCCTTGGATACTGAACTGTATTTGAGCACTGCATGCCACCGTCAAACTGAAGGACAATCTGAACGGACTATTCAAACCTTTAAAGACATGTAGATATATTTTTCACATGACTTTCATGGTATGTGGGATCAATATTTAACTCTGTTAGAATTTTACTATAACAACATATTCCATTGATGTATTCAGATGGCATCATTTGAAGCATTATATAGAAAGAGACGTCGCACACTAACTTGTAGGGATGATGTGGGAAAAAGAAAACTTGTAGGCCCAGAAATATTTTATGGAACAATGGAAGAGGTGAAAGTGTTCCAACCCCACATCATAGTAGCCCAACATTGGAAAAAGATCTATGCTGATAACTAAAGGATGGATTTTGATTTCAAGTGGAAGACCATGTTTTCTAGAAGTTATCTCCCTGAAAGTGTGTTATACGATTCGGTAAGAAGGGTAAATTGAGTCCCAGGTACATCGAACCTTTCGAAATTCCAGAACGAAATTGAGTTATATTGTATCATTTGGAAAGGCCTCTAAGTCTCTCCAAAGTCCATGATGTGTTCCATTTATCACTTTGAGAAAATTCATGCCTGACCTAACACATGTATTCACCTATGAGGAAATTGAACTGGAACCTGATCATTCTTATTGTGATGATCCTGTCAAAATACTTTATACTAGAGAACAAGTGATGTGAAACCAGACGATTCATTTGGTTAAAGTTCTATAGAGAAACCATAAGATGTAAGAGGCAACGTGGGAACCCAACGAACTTATGATGAAGAAGCACCAAAATATTTTTGTGTTGTAGTATTATAGAAATTTAGAGGATGATATTATTTAAAGGAGGTAAAAATGTAACACCCCAAGCATCTACAACATGTTTCCCTTTGAATAATGCAATAGCTGCATTGTACGCAACTTCGAGATTCTAACACACCGCGACCAATCAAACTAGCTGATATGAATAGTAATACCCACTTTTTAAAATTTTATAAAATATATCATTTAGTATTGACTTCATTTTTGGATTCAGAATATCAAATTTAGCTTAGGGTGAATTTTTGGAATTTTTTGAAACCTTTCAATTTTTGATGAATTGTGAAAAAACTCTACGGTATTGGTTAAAACCGACTTTTTGATTAAATAAATAATTATTTTATTTAAAAAAAATTAGGTCAAACCAGATAAATAATACCTATATATGTTCAATGTAATTAATTGGTGTCAATATTTAAATATATTAGATATATATAATTTTATCAAACTATTTACTATCTTTTACCCACCTCCTAGAAGAATTTGCAAATTCGCATTAAATTTAATCTTACTGCTTGTGTGAGAGAAATTTCAAAAATCCAAAAGACATTGTTGATATTAGTACGTAGAATGTGGTTCAATATGATGAAAATAATTTTTTATGAATCGTAACATTTTACTTTTATTTACCATGGTTAAAAGTAAATAGGGTAGTTAAGGGTAAAATGAAATCATAATTTTAACGCACCGACCCCAGAATCCAGGAGCCGGTGCATTATTTTAATATATTGTCATGATACAAGGAAAAGATGTCCCGAAATACCGATCCGTTTATTTTCCATGGAAATACTAGATACATTCATAAGGTCAACATTACAACGTGAAAAGAAAAACATCACTAAATTAATCCATTAGAAACATCCAAGCTTCCTAGATTATGCCTCCAAGTCACTGATAACTAACATCTTCATATCCTGGGAAAATTAAACATAAGAATGGGGTGAGCTCAAATTCTCAGTTAGAGTAAGCAATATAGCAGAAGATAACAAAAACATTAGGAATGGTGAATAATTGAAAACGCATTCCTTTACAAATAATTAACATGAACACTTTATGGAAGGAATATGAGCTGAGTAAATAATGACATAATAAAAAATAGGTGTGGGTATTCTACTAGTTGAATAACCATATGATATATCAATAGTTAATCTCATAAATATGGAATTCATAATGTTGGACATCATAATCACATATTCAAGGCCTTGTTCCATGATTACAAATAAGATTTTTTCCAGGCCTTGTGAAAAAACACTAGTTTGTCTCATGAGACCTACTGATGCATCGAGGAGCTATAGAGGGCTCCACCTGTCACTTACTAAGTCCAATTAATTCCTCATATAAAAAATATTAAACATAACATAAACATTTGTATTAAACTAGCATATGAAATGTCAATAATTTAACTGTAAACCATGAATTGTATAAAAATAGCACATCAAAAGTCAAACATAACTCATTAAATACAATATGAAATATTTTATTATAATAAATTAACATCAATCTAGAATAATGAAGTATATTTACATAGATGAAAATAATCAACAAAACTATTTGATATAAGTATCCCCCTTTTTCTTGAAAACATTCAAAAGTGTCACTGTTTATCAAGAAGCGGTTTAAAATAAGTTTTTGAATAAAAGTGTCTCATAATGTTTTGAAACTTTTAAAAGGAAATTAAATTTTAAAACAATAATTTCTATATTAATAAAACTTTAAAACCATTTTTAAAACATGGACATTAATGAGATTTATTTAGAATAATAAATTTTTAAAACATTTAAAATGTTATTTTATTTAGAGTTCATAACCAAAAGAGAGACACTTGAATACCAATAATTGAGGTAACAAAAACATTATAATATCTTGAGAATAATGGGATCCATGATATACTATGTCAATGAATATTATATACACCGTATAAAATGATTTGGTGTATAACAATAACGAAGTCTCAATGAAATGTAAATTGAGATGAAATATCTTATAAAGACTGTATACTTAGGTTAAGGATAGATCAAAAACATAATTATGTGTGAAAAATATAAATACATTCAATATGATTGGATATTAAGTGTAAATCAATTAGAGGACATTCACACATATTCTTTCAAAAACAACACCAATGAATTGGATGTCTAACACAATAAATGGAGATTGAGTTAAAATTACTCTTATCAAGTTCATATCGATGACTTGAGAATTTATCAATGGAGTGATTATTTGTATCAAAAGTATATCCAAAAAATTTTGAGTGGAAATTATGACATAAGAAAATGAATAGTGATTCCACACATAATACTGGAGTAAAATAATCAATGAAGTGTGCGTAAATCCGAATGAGTGGAAATTGAAATTTCAAATTCCCTTATATATTTGGTAACATACAAAACATACACCCCTAAAAGAAGGGTCATACAATGATGATGTAAATATCCTTAAATTAATGTATATTACATAAAGAATACAATCTTGCGCAGCACACACACCACATGAAATAAATAGGTGGTGAATAATAGAAATCTCACGGAATTAAAAGTTAGATGAGAAACCCCGTAAATTGTACTTTTACCTTGGTCGAGGGTAGGTTATCCTCATTTATAATGGTGAAATAATTTTTATTGAATTATAAAGGATTCAAATACATTAATTTTATATCATATATGATCTTTTAACATTGCTTCGTTAATAATATATTAGTTTTATCGTTGTTTCGGGTGTTAACAGATTTGATTTATAAATTATTTATTATGTGAGTCATATTTTTTATAGATGGGATGTATCATATTCATATTTGGAATTATATCGAGTCACTAAACATCATTTTTAATCATCAAATGAATATTAGTATTTAATGGATATGATGGGGAATGAATCGTATTGCGTTCGCTGAGGCGGTAATCCATACGTATGCACCAGCGAGAATATCATTATTTTGATATTAAAATAACATATAATTGGATGGTATATCATATATGAAGAATCATTATCATGATAAATTTATTATTTTAATAAATTACACATTATTATTATACCCATCCAAGTAATAATGTATTGAATAACAATTACACCACGACGTGGAGACGATAAGCCGTATGTACGCACGTGTGGTGACATGTCATTCAAATGATGGATAGAATAATGAATATGGTTGTACCATATTTATAATAACATCACAGCATATAGAAGATAATGGATTTATTATTTTAGAAGGAAACAACAATGAAATAGGAAGTGGAAGAAGAAAGGAACTTTGATATAGGTGATGAAATATTTACCTCTTCTTCGGGTTCTTCCTTTTGATATGATCAAAAGAGATCCTTAGGATGGCTTTATGACTAATGAGGTTCCTATAGGGTGAATGGAGTACAGTTGATTGGGTATTTGGGAAAAGGATGGCCGAGCCAAATTGCTTCGATGGTCGGAATTATAGAGAAGGGGGAGTTCCCTTTTATAAGAGGGGTGAGAGGCACCTTAAGAAAAGAAAGAAATATTATTTTATAATAAAATCATTTTGGATTTCTAATTGATCCAAAATGGATTATTTAAAAGCTAAGGTGGGGATGGGTCGAAAGCCACTCAAATAATAGGTCTTAGACAGGTTTGTGTCACTATATTAACTTTATCTTTTAGATTTAACTCTAGGTTAAATAGTTTTCCATTTACCATGTCTCTTTGTATTTTTATATTTTATGGTTAATAATCTTATAATATACTTCCAAGAGAGTCCCGAGTGGTTCATTAATGACACAAATATAATTATCTAAGTCTTTTGTCCAATACTTAGATTTTTAGGAATATAATATCAAATAATAATATAATATTTATTTTAAAAACTCTTTTATGTCAATTTTGACGCTATATGGTATTTTGTTTTTGCTCAATTAATAACAGAATTATTACATAGAACAAAATTAATTAACCAAACCTAACATGTTATATTAACCTATAAAACTAGTTTAATTCATAAAAGGTCTAAATTACATTTATTTAGATATTTATAATATCAATAATTTTAATATTTCATTAATATTGTAATTACTACATCATCAATGTATCATAAATAAATTTAATTTTTTAATGTCTAAAATTTATAAATAAAATACCATTATATATGAATTCTTTTAATCATTCTAATGAATATTTATAGTAGAATTTATTTTATGTATACCCCTATATAAAAAATGTTTTAGTTATTAAACATTGATTTTAACTCTTTTAACTATTCTTTAAATAATATAATAATATATGTCCAAATTTAATCCATGTGGACCTAAAGGATCATATTTTAATACTAAGTTTGATTTTGGTAGAATTACACTTAGCCAAAATAATTAAGACATATGTTAGGGGAATAATAATATCATTTTTACCTTTAGTTACCCTATTTACTTTTAACCGTGGTAAATAAAAGTAAAAAGTTACTATTCACCAAAAATTATTTTCAACTTATTGAACCACATTTTACTTAGTGATATCAATCGTTTCTCTCAGATTTTTGAAATTCCACTCATAGAAGCTGTAATATTATGTTTTATGTGAATTTGCAAATTCTCCTAGGAGGTGGGAAAAGGACGGTGATAAGTAAATAAATTTTTTATATATCTAAAATTATTATAATATGACACCAATGAATAAAATTAAACTTATATAGGTATTATGAATCTATTTTGAACTAAAATAAATTGTAAATAAAATAAATAAATAATTAAATAAAAATTCGGTTTTAAGCTATAACTCAGTGTTTTTCACTATTCATCAAAAATTGAATGTTTTTAGAAAAATAAAAAAAAATTCACCCTAACAAAATTTCCATATTCTGAATCCAAAAATAATGTCCATTTTGAAATATAAAATTTATAAAATTTCAAAAAGTGGGTATTACTATTCATTATAGCTAGTTTGATTGGTCGCTGTGTGTTAGAATCTTGAAGTTGCGTACAATGAAAGCTATTACAGTAGTCAAAGGAAACGTATCGTGGAAGCTTGGGGTGTTACGTTCTACCCCCTTTTGGAAAGTGCGTTCTCAAAATTTTTAAAATTGGCTTGGGAACATAATTGAAAGCCCCTCATCAGAAAAATAGTCAATAAAACCATCACATTAAAATAAATAAAGAGAAGCACAATGGTCACCCGAGATAACCCATAAGAGGATTCAATGTAAGAAAACATGGATATAGAAGATAAAATAAGTGTCATATTCTGATGGAGAGGGATAGAAAACATGATCAGGAAAACTTTATCAACAAGAAACCCACAAACTTTTGATGGGAAAAAAGTCATTAGTTTCCTTGTAGGAAAAGTAAACGGAAAGCGTTTTTTGAAGTTACATTTCATAAAGATGAGGAAATTATTTATGAGATTGACTATGAACATAAAGAGATATATTTACTTTTTATGTAGATATTCATTCTTTAATAAATTTCTACTAATAACACATTTTTTTAAATGATGTGTATTCAAGATAACTTGGTCATACCGGAAGAGCTAAAATCAACTTCTAGAGAATAACATGATTCACAAAGGATAAAATATATATTTACCTTGTATTTATAGATTAATCAAAACCAAAACGGTTAGTACAAGATTAGATGATCCCCCAAAAGGATATTCATTTAGGGAAAGAAACACTAATTTCAATTTCTAAAATTAAACCAACAATAGCCTAAAGTTATATAAATACCATTTAATAAAAAATTGTCCTTAAAATCCATAAATATAATCCAAACTAATATTGAAACCAAAAACATAGAATAATTTTTTTATGTAATCTTCCAGGATTAATTGTATCTCCAAATGACATCAATTAATCTTAAAGTCAAATACCTAAAATTAATTAACCTAATGACAGATTATCTATTATAGGTTTTTCATTTCCATAAATAACCCAAATCACTATAAACAAAATATAAAAATATAGATAAAAACCCACCATTTCGACCTAAATGAAATCTCATACTATTCAATTTTCCTGAGTCATATATTGTTCCCAACAGAGAGAACGCCTTCCTAAATAACATTTATCACCTAATCCCCAAAATATTTTTCTATACTAAGGGTATTCATTTGATAAGTCATAAGATCCCAATTCAAATTATTAATGATCAAAAAAATCATTTAAATAAAAATAATTTGTCACACTAACCAGGGACATCACGTAGTCCAGTGGTAGGAGATAATTCTCAATCGCACTCTAGTTGTGGGTTCAATTCCCACAGCTTTGTCCAACGTGACGGGTTTCCACACAATCTGCATGTTGTCCTTTTTCAAAAAAATATATTTTATAACATTATTAAAATGAGATAAATTCCTCAAAATAACCATAACATAATTTGACCACAAATGTTATATCATACCTTTCATTTTCATCACAAAATATAATAACCTGTAATTGCCTCAAATACAAGGATCATATAAAAACAAATGGTTATTTTTAACTATATTCACAATAGGAAAGATAATTCTTTCTAAATTATCATTTTCACATGATAAATTGTAGGGTTTCACATATAAGAGAAAATTATTCCAAAGTAATCTCAACAACAAAGAGCACTAATACCTTTAAAAATTTTCCCATCCATTAATTTCCACATATGTTCTTCTTTGACCAAGAGGTTATCCTATAGAATAGGGTATTGACTTGGGTGATGACAATGTACCTTACATTTATGACAAATGACCGTAATTGGATTCTTAGGATCATTTTTATTTTTTTCCATATTACTTATATTTTTTCATCAGATATTCTTTACTTTATTCCCCACTTTCTCACACATAAAGCATTTCTATGTTCCATTGAGACACTTTCCTAGGTGTCCCCTTCCACATTTGTGGCATGATAGAAATTGAGCTTTCTTCTCTCTATGGTCTCCATAGGTAACACTTTTATCATTCAATGCCTTTATCTTCTTTATTGAGTCTAGGAGTTAGTTAATATATATGTTGTTGATCATATTTTTGGAAAAATGATTCAGCATGAAGACAATATATTTTACGCCTATCAACATTCCATTTTGTTTCTCATTTCCACCATTGTTCCCACCTTTTACATCATGTTCAATGTTCCTATTACTTCCTCAGAATCGATCCATTAACTAAAACCAGAAAACATTGTGTGAGTAAGAATAGTAATAAATGTATTTAGAAAATATCATCACACATTATTTTCAATCAAAAACACCCTAGTTTTAACTGAGGTTATTTATTGTCATCTTATATTAAAATCCTTCAAATAAGTTTGTAAAGAAAATTTATATTATCATAAGCATATCCCCCGATAGTGTCTTAACCAAGAGTGCTGCAAGGCCCATTATCATGCACCAGTTCCCGTTCGAGTCTAGCTCAAAGCGGTGTTTTCAGGTTTTATCCCTAGGTACATCTGTGCTAGAGCCACCTCTACCTTCTCTTATCCAGACATGGATGTATTTCTTGTAAAACACACAAAACCTCAACAATACCAATATTTTAGGAATTTATTCTATACTAATCCTCAAATGAAATCTTAGGACTATGTGTTCTAAATAGAATTTATCTAAATCTAGTATCCAAGGTTTTTACTACACTCCCTCTAATACCAACTGTAACGCCCCGAATCTAGATTCCAGGAGTCGGTGCATTTTTTTATAAATTGGAATGGTAAAAGGAAAACATGTCCCTAATTACCAATCAGTTTAGTAGCCATGGAAATACTAGATACATTCATAAGGTCAACATTACAATGTGAAAAGAAAAACAACACTAAATTTATCCATTAGAAACATCTAAGATTCCTAGATTATGCCAGAAATTCACTGATAACTAACATCTTCATATCCTAGGAAAATTAAACATAAGAAATGGGTGAGCTCAAATGCTCAATAAGTGTAAGAAATACAGCAGAAGATAACATAAACATTACGCATGGTGAATAATTGTAAACGAATTACATTACAAATAATTAACATGAACACTTTATGGACGTAATATGAGATGAGTAAATAATTCCATAATAAAACATAGTCAGGGGTAT
This sequence comes from Viscum album, assembly GCA_963277665.1. Lineage (NCBI taxonomy): Eukaryota > Viridiplantae > Streptophyta > Magnoliopsida > Santalales > Viscaceae > Viscum > Viscum album. The sequence continues at coordinate 195,990,918 of OY728123.1, read as the reverse complement.
TCTACTAGTTGAATAACCACATGAATATCAATATCTAATCTCATAATGATGTAATACATAATGTCGAATATCATAACCACATAGTCAAGGCCTTGTACCAAGACTACAAATAAGATTCTTTCAAGGCCTTGTTCCAAGGCAGTAGTTTGTCTCATGAGACCTACCAATGCATCGAGGAGCTATAGGGGGATCCACCCATCACTTACTAAGTCCAATTCATTCTCCATATGAAAAAGATTAAACATAACATAAAAAATCGTATTAAACTAGCATACCAAATGTCAATACTTTAACTGTAAACCATGAATGTTATAACAATAGCACATATATAGTCAAAAATAACTCATTCAATACAATATGGAAGATTATATTATAATAAATTAACCTCAATTGAAAATAAAGAAGGATATTGACATAGATTATTATAATCATCAAAACTATTTGAGGGAAGTATCCCCCTTTTTCTTGAAAACTTTCAAAAGTATCACTATTTGTCAAGACGTTGTTTAAAATATATTTTTGAATCAATGTGTCCCATACCACATTGAAACTTTTGAAAGGAATATTAAATTTGAAACATTAATGTCTATATAGATCAATCCATAAAACCATTTTAATACATGGACATTAATGAGAAAGATTTATAATTATAAATAATTAAAACATTTAAAATGATATTTTAGTAAGAGTTCATAACCAAAAGAGGGACACTTGAACACAAATAATTGAGGAAATCAATACATTATAATATTATGAGAATATTGGGATCTAATATATACTATGTCAAAGTACATTATATACACCATATAGAAGTGATTTGGTGTATATCAAAAAACAAGTCTCAATGGAATGAAAATTGAGATGAAATCTCTTACAAAGACAGTATCCTTTGGTTAAGGATAAATCAACGACATAATTATGTGTTAAAAATATAAATACACTCAATATGATTGGATATTCAGTTTAAATCATTTAGAGGACATTCACACATATTCTTGAAAAAACAACACCAATGAATTGGATGTTTACCTCAATAAATGGAGATTGATTTAAAATTACTCTTATCAAGTTCATATCGATAACTTGGGAATTAATCAATGGAGTGATTATCTGTATCAAAAGAATATCCACATAATGGATATTGGAAAATATTACATAAGAAAATGAATAGCGATTCCACACATTATCTTGGAGTAAAATAATTAATGAAGTATGCTTAAAGCCGAATGAGTGGAAATTGAAATTTAAAATTCCCTTATCGATTTGGTAATATACGAAACATACACCCATGAAAGAAGTATCAAACAATTATGATTTCAATATCCATAAATTATTTTATATTACACAATTAATACAATCATGGGCAGTACAGACACCACATGTAATAAATAGGTGGTGAAAAATGGAAATCTCATGAAATTAAAAGTGAGATAAGAGACCCCTTACTTTTTACTTTTTCCATGGTTGAGGGTATTTTATCCTACTTTATAATGGTGAAATAATTGTTAATAAATTATAAAATAATCATATACATTAATATGATATCATATATGATCTTTTAAAATTTATTTGGTAATAATATCTTAGAATTATCTTCATTTCAGGTGTTAACGGATTCATTTTCCTTTATATTCGTTGTTATGTGAGTCATATTTGTTATGGATGGGATGTATCTTATTCATATCCAGAATTATATCATGTATCTAAACATTATTTTTAATCATTAAATTAAAATTAGTCTTGAATTGATATGAAGGGTATTTAATCTCATCGCGTTCGCGGAGACGTTAATCCCTACGTACGCACGAGCGACAATATCATTCATTTGATATTAAAATAACCTATAATTTGAGGGTATATAATATATTCAGAATAATTATAATTTTATATTTATTTTTTACATCAATTACACATCACTATTGTCCCAATCCAAATAATAATGTATTGAATAAAATTTACACCCCGACGTGGAGATGGTAAACCGTACGTACACATGTATGGTGAAATGTCATTCAAAAGACGGATAGAATAATGAATATGGTTGTACCATATTTAAAATAACATCACAGTATATAGTAAATATTGGAGTTATTATTTTATAATGGAATCAACAATGAATGTGGAAGTGGAAGAATAAAGGAACTTTGAAAGAGGTGATAAAAAATTTACATCTTCTTTGGGTTCTTCCTTATGATTTGATCAAAAGGGCTCCATAGGATGGAATTATGACTAAATGAGGTCTTATAGGATAAAGGGAGGATAGTTGATAGGGTATTTTGCCAGGGGTTGGCCGATCCAAATGGAATTACATGTGTGAATTGGAGAGAAGGGGGGTGCCCTTTTATAATAGGGGTAAGGGGCACCTTAGGAAAAGCTAGAAATATTGTTTTATAATAAAATCATTTTCGGATAGTAATGGATCCAAAATTTATTCTTTAAAGGCTAAGGTGGGGATGGGTCAAACACCACTCAACCAACTAGTTTTAGAAAAGTTAGTGTAACTATATAAACTTTATCTTTTAGATTTAACTCTTTGTTAAATAGTTTGTCATTTACCATGTCTCTCTGTATTTTAATAATATATGGTTAATAATCATACTATATACTTCCAAGATAACTCCAAGTGGTTCATTAATGATAAAACTATCATTATATATGTCTTTTGTCTGAACCATATATTTTTAGGAATATAATATCAATTAATAATATAATATTTGTTTTAAAAACTCTTATACACCGATTTTGACAATATTTGGTATTTTGTTTTTGCTAAATTAATAACAGAATTATTACTTAGAAAAAAATTCATATAACCAACTCTAACTTGTTATATTAACCAAAAAATTATTTGAATTCATAAAAAGTCTCAAATTACATTTATTTGGATATTTATCATTTCAATTATTTTAATATTTCATTAATACGATAATTACTAATCATCATTGTGTCATAAATAAATTTAATTATTTAATGTCTAATAATTATAAATAAAATACCACTTGGTAAGAAATAATTTTATCTTTCTAATTAATTTTTATATTATAATTTATCTTTTTTATAACCCTATAGTTAAAATGGTTTAGTTATTAAACATTGATTTTTACTCTTTTAACTCTTCTTTAAATAAAATAATAATAAATGTCCACATCTAATACAACTGGACCTAAAAGATCATATTTTATTCTTAAGTTTTTTTTGGTCAAATTACACTTATCCAATAGAATTATGACATTTTTTAGGGTAGTAATAATATAAATTTTACATTTAATTACCTTATTTACTGTTAATCTTGGTAAATAAAAGTAAAAAGATACTATTCACCAAAAATTATTTCCATCTTATTGAACTACATTTTACTTTCTAATATCAATCATGTATCTTGGATTTTAAAAATTTCACTCACAAAAGCAGTAAAATTATGTATTATGTAAATTTTCAAATTCTCCTAGGAGGTGGGTCAAAGACGGTGAAAAGATTAATAAAATTTTTATATATCTGAAATTATTATAAACTGACTCCAATGAATTACATTGAACTTATGTAGGTATTATATATCTATTTTGACCAAAAATAAATGTTAAATAAAATAAATAATTATTTTTAAAAAAAATTGGTTTTAACCTATAACTCAGTGTTTTTCACTATTCATCAAAAATTGAATGTTTTAAAAAAAACCAAAAATTTACCCTAAGCTAATTTCGATATTCCAAATCCAAAAATGAAGACCATTTAGAAAGGTAAAATTTATAAAATTTCAAAAAGTGGTTATAACTATTCATAACGACTAGTTTGATTGGTCGCGGTGAGTTAGAATCTCGAAGTTGCGTACAATGCAAACTATTACATTATTCAAAGGAAACGTACTGTGGGAGATTGGGATGTAACAATAATTACCCTAAAAAATGTCCTAATTCGGTTGGATAAGTTTAATTTGACCAAAAAAATAATAGTAATAAAATAAGATTCCCTTTGGTCCTCTTGGATTAGATTAAGACGTTTATTATTATTTTATTAAAAGAAGATTTAAAAGAGTTAAAATCATAGTTTAATAACGAACCCATTTTTAATATAGAGTTATAAATAATATATATTATACTATAAATAATAATCAAAAAGATAAAATTATTTCCTACATAATGATATTTTATTTATAATTTTTAGACTTTAAATAATGTAATTTATTGATGACACAATGATGACGCTATAATTACCTTAATAATGAAATATTAAATGAATCAATTTTACAAATATCCAAATAAATGTAATTTTAGACTTTTGATGAATTAAAATTATTTTATAGGTTAATATGAAATGTTAGGATTGAAATTATTAATTTTTTTCAAAGTAATAAAGTTGATAGGACTTTATCAAAAATCATTTCTTAAATAATTTCAAAATTGACATAAATGAGTTTTTTAAATAAATACTATATTATTGGTTGAAATAATATTTTTTAAAATCGATGGTTCGACCGAAGGGAATTAATAATGTTATATATTTCATTAATGAACCCATTGGAGTTTTACTTGTAGTTCATTGTATGTTTATTAATTATATAATATAAAAATAAAACGAGACACGGTAATGTCAAACTATTTAACTAAGAGTTAAATCTAATAGATCAGGTAAAAATGGTGTCCCAAACTTGTCTAAAACATATTGGTTGAATGTTTTTAGACTCCTACACACATTATCCTTTAAATAATTCATTTTGGAGCCATTATAAACCGAAAATTAATTTTTTAATAAAATAATATTTCTCGCTTTTCCTAATGTGACCCTCACCTCTCTTATAAAATGGCACCAACCCTTCTCTAAAATGTAAACCTTAAAAGCCATTTGGCTCGGCCAAAACCTACCCAAATATCCTCTAAACTATCCTAAATTGATCCTAGAGGCCTTAAATTTTTCATAAAGCCACCCTATGGAGAACTTTTGTTCAAATCAAAAGGACAAACCTGAAGAAGATTTAAATATTTCATCACCTCTTTCAAGATATTTTCTTCTTCCACTTCCTCTTTCTTTGTCGTTTCCATTATAAAATAATAACTCCAGTATATTATATATATTTTGATGTTATTATAAAAATTTTGAAACCATATTCATTATACAATACATCCTATAAATGACATGGTCACCATATATCCGTACGTACGGATTACCGTGTCCACGTCGGGGTGTAGTTTGTTATTCAAACACTTCATAATTTTGATGGGTATAATAATGAGTAAATATTATTTATATAATAAATTTAATCTGATAATTATTATTTATATATGATATAACATCTAATTTTATACTAATTTTATACCAAAATTATGATATTGTCGCTCATGCGCACGTACGGATTACCGTCTCCATGATCGCGATGAGATTTATTCCCCATCAGATCAATTCATGAATAATTTTCATTTAATGATTAAAAATAATGTTTATGAACATAACATCATTATTTATGTCAACCAAATACTTCCAATCCCTAACAAACATGGCTTACGTATCCAATTATATAAAGGGAAATGAATCAGTTAACATCCGAAATGATGATGCTACTGAAATATCATTAACAATGAAATATTAGAATATCATATATGATATCATATTAAAGTATATGGTTCTTATATAATTTAATAAAAATTATTTGACCATTATACAGAAGCATAATCTACCCTCATCCAAGTATATGTACTTGGTATGTGTTAATTTCACAATCTCTTTATTATCTGATGTTGTTTTTAAGTAAGTATCTACTGGGACCTCTTTATCAACCACTTCCATGTTTCCTAAAAATGTATTGCAAAACATTTTTACTATTTACTAGACTATGTGTTAAAGTAATTTATAAACTTTTTTACATTTTAAATAATTGGTTTAAGGGGATCATTCCATCATATTTCTGACAAGGTACCTTAAGACCTTTTCAAAAAAATTAAGGTAAGAATGTTTTTTTAACTTATACGGCAGCTGTGGCTATTTTCTGCCGTTATGACATCGTCGAAGCTTCCCTTACAATATTATAAGAATATTTTTAAAATAAATTTTTTCTTTTATAAATATATGTATTTTAAATGATTTCAACATTTAAAGAGATATTTCTCTAAATATGTTTTGATTTCATCTATGTCAACATCCTTTGATGGATTATATGCTTTTTTGAATTTGATTTATTATGATACAAACATCCATATTGTATTGATGGTTTTGTGATATGTTTGACTGTGGATGTGTTATTTTTATACCATTCATATTTTATAGATAAAGTATTTAAATTTCGTATTCTAGTGTTAATATGAATGATTTTGTTATGTTTAAACCTTTTCATTTGAGAAATGCATTGAACATAGTTAGTTACATGTTCATACCGCTATAGCCTATCGATGCATCGGTAGGTCTCATGAGACAAACTATTGACTTGGAACAAGGCTTTGACAAAATATTATATGTATTCTTGTCACAAGGCCTTGACTATGTGGCAATGAAGTCTGAAATTATGCATTCCATCATTATGAAAGTGGCCATTGATATTTCATTTGATTATTCGACTTGTAGATATCAATGGGAATAAGTAAATGGAATTATTTGATTTTATCTTTTTTCGATATTATGCTAATGTTCAATTTTAAAGTACTATAGTTTTAGTATTACATTGCCACAAATTTTTATGCTTATTTATGAATGGTTCCTCTATATTGTTATCCTTACTGAGCATATGAGCTCACCCCTTTCTATGTTTTCTTTTTTCCTAGGATACGATGAAGTATATTACGACTGACCTATAGGGATAGTATAAGAGATATGAGTGTGGCCAATGGAGACTATGTTGTTGTAGTTTTTCATTTTATAATGTAATTTAAATCTTATTAATGTATCTAGTATTTCTATGGCTACCGAACTAATTAATCTTTTGAGTATTCATATTTTGTGATCATGCTAATGTTATGTAATAATGCACCTTCTTTGTATAACTAGGGTTAGGGCGTTACTTAATAAAAATTATTTAGAAATTATTTAAATCAATTTATAATATTTATAATATTGTTTTTTATAAAAAATATAATTTATTTTATATATGGAATTATATAAATAATTTATAGGAAAATATGTTTTGAGAATTTAAAAAATAAATAATATAATGTAATCATTAAAAATATTCAACATAAATGAAATGATCACAATTCATTCTTTTTGTTCACAATTGATAAATTATTACTATTTCATATAAATAAATCATTCCCCTTTGATAGTAAATAAATGAATTCAGAATTTATTTATGATCTCATCATAAAAATTATTTTTATTGAAACAAATTTTTATATATACATATAAATCATTTAATACGCATCTTAATTACGAAGGAAAAACCAAAAACACAATAATAATATCATATTTATTATTCTAATAGAGGCATCTCAAAGATTTTGGTACGTATTTTGATACTCATCACATTTATTCTCCAATATATTATTTTTACTATTATATAAATACATAATTTGAAATTAACAATATTCTAGAATTATAATATAATGTCTCTATGAAAATAAAATAATGAATTATGTTTATCTTACAATAATATTTTTCAAATATCAATTAGACATGGTATAATTACCAATCATAGATGAAGGATAATAATGTTTTTCACATATTCATTATTTAAATTATTCATGAATGTGATTCGTGTCTAAAAATGAAATTGATAGTTAATTAAAAAAACATTTATCAATACATCATTAAAAAAATTATTATTAATTATATAAGAAATTAAATTATATTTGTCAACGTGATCAATTAGAGCTAATAAATTAGAAGATTTTATATGATTTATAAATTTTTAGTATATTAGTGTCCTCCATGTATTCTATAAATAGGTGAAAAAACCCCAGGCACATATTTAGATTTTGGGACTACTGGATTAGTTTATTTGGTTAAAGCATGATACCAAACTGGTTAATTAATTTTGGAATAAACATATCTAAATAATAAATATAGTCCTTATGAAATGAGAATTTAATTAATAAATGATTAATAAACTAATATTAAATTAATAATCATGGTTATATTTTTTAATTATGTAATTAATAAGCATAAATTTTATTATATTGGAACTTTGTGCATATCTAATCAATTGTAGGCCTCATGTTAAGGGATTATAATCCGTGTATATAATTTTAATGGATATTTCATATTCCATAACTAATTTATATTACATGGTTTATATAAAACAAAATGGAGACAAATTATTATAATTTAATTCAAATTCTTAGGATTTAAAATTAAATTTTCCATTATTTATTTATTATTGATAATATTATTATCAATGTAATAATGATTTTGATGGACATAACATTTTATCATTGTGTTACACACTATTATATTTATAGATATCATTTTTAATTATAAATAGTCTTCTATCTCAATCTCTGAAATTGTGTTTCATATTTGGTGAGGATTTAAATTTCTATATAATGATCTTATTAGTTTTTTATTCTTAAGAAAATCATTTTCATGAAAATCATTGACACATTTTCTATGATATTTCTCTTCTATATAAATATTTCTTCTCCCCAAAAATAAATATTTTTAACATTTAGAAATTAAAATATGTTCATTTTTATATTAATTTGTTTATGATAATTTATCTTATATATAATATATGTTAATATTATATTTGTTATTTGTTATTTCAAAAAGTAGTGAATCAATAAAAATATATTCCAATAACTTTTAATTACATTTTTTAATGCCAAAATATTTTTTTAAATATTATATTTATTTCATTTATGGATTCATTATTTATAATATTATCATACATAACTATTTGAAGTCCATATTTAGAAATTTAGAAAATAATAGTGATTTTTACCTATATAATTATTTTGAAAACAACTCAACCCAAATTTAACAAAGAAAACCTCCGGACTTATCATCTATTATTATCTATTTCATATTGTAATTTAGTTGTAATGAAATTATAATATTCTAAAAACTAAAATAAAATATTATGTAATGGTTTTTATTTCAAATTTTGATTCCCATTAAAATGACATTTGAGAATTTTTTTTAAAATATTATTTTTATTAAAAAAAATTATAACTTTTATGAAATATTTTATTAATTTATTAAAAATTTCATTTTATAATTTATAAGTGTTTTCAAATATTTTTATTACATTGAAAATTTCTCTTTTTCAATTTTATTTAATTAATATATTCAATCATTATTTTAATTAAAAACATTAAATATGGTGTAATGTTTTGTTTCCTCTAGAGAAACATTATTATTCAATCATAATATTTTGAAAAGGAAATCTATTTTTGGGTATTTTATCATAAATAACATATTCACAATATCATAAAATATATATAATTATCAAAATTATATAAATGAATTTTAATTTTGTTTAATATGTTATTTTATATTCTAATTAGAGATTTTATTAAATAGAATTAAATTAAAAATTTATGGTAGAATATTATATATATTATAGTTATAATTTAATTGTGGTGACCAAGATACTGAATTTATATCATTTCATTTTTTTGCCTTCGTAACCTTCAAATATAACTATATATTTCATGACATAATCAGGATATGATTATAATATATTTTTAATTTCTTTATATATCCATAAAATGTTTTGATATTTTAATTTTGGACAGAATTATCTAGAATTTAAAACATAATTAATAAATTAGATAAATAATAACATCATAGTGTTGTGGAGAAATTCAAATCTACAATTATTGTAGGGATTGGGAGTAAAGTCCATTTAGTATTATTTTAGGGAAACTATGTAAACGTAATATACTATGTTAAGGGGACTAGGGAGTAAATTGAATCAAATATTTCACAACATTTATATTGAATTTTTCATAATATTTGTAATGATTTTTCATAATTATGGTTCTTAACATTTATATTATTATTTCATCATGGTTCATTGTTATTATTTTATGATTTCATGATAATGAATAAATTTATAATTTTTTATTTTAGGAATATCCATTAATTAAATTTTCTATAAGTTATATAAATATATTACATAGACTATGTAAAATAATAATAATCTAATCATCATAATATATTAATCTTTATGTATTCATCATAATGAAAATTTTAAATGATTAATTATTTAATATTTAATATTTAATTTATAATATTTGACCCCTTTTAGATCATTTTTTCCAATTACATTCTATTCTATCACAAATCTAACTTAATCTTTCTGTAGGGATATGCATGAAAGTAACTAATTTGTGGATAATTCAATTGGAAAAAATGACACCTTCATGTGAATTTTAATTACGATGTAGAGAATCATTAATAGTACTAAAAAATTATTTATTGTGAGTGTTATTTAATATTCTGATAAATTATTAGTTGTTGTTAAATAATAAATGTGGCCACAAGTGATTTAGCTCATATTAAAGTTGTTCCAATTTGATTTTTTTTACTATTTAATACATTTTCATAGTATAAATGTTAATGGGTTAAACAATGTACCTATATAGTTTTAGTTACATAATTGAACTAATTGTTTTATAATTAAAATTATGGTTCTTGTAGTTTGGGATAAAATTTTTATTTTTATTATTCATATTATTTTTTAAAAAAAATTATATTTCATTATTACATATGTTAACTCATTCAGTGTTAATAAATTCATTGAAATTAAATATGGAAATTTATGACATGAAATTTATGCCACTAGAAACTGAACACAAGTAGAATTTGTATTACTTCTGCAAATCTCTTACATATAACAATTTTTTTACTAATGGAAATATCATCAAATACCAATTTTTTAGGAAATTAAAAGATTACAAATATGTCAATGATATATTAATAGAAAATATATATCAAGATTTGAAATATTTAATTTTATAGTTTTTTATTTTCAATTTTTGAGATTATACTGCATTTATAAGGATTTAAATTTGTTATGGGGGGAATTTAAAAGAAATTATTTATTTTTATGTCATCATATAACATATGAGAAATTAATATTTATTTATCTGTTTACCTCTCTTAAAAATCAATATTTATATTGAATATACTATTTATCAATTATTTAAAAGTATTAAAATAAATCATATTATTTCATTTAACTATTCCAAACCTCATATATCATCATAATTTTGATTCAATGATACATATTATAAAATAAAAAATATTCATAATTGAAACATCACTATTTAAAATTAAACCTATTTTTTAACCATGAAAATTTTATGCAACAAAATCCTACAAATAAATATATTTATGATAAATTTTTTTCATCAAAAAATGATATATTATTAAGAAATTATTATATAAATATATTGTAGAATGTCAAATTTGAAATTATAAAAATAGGAATATTTACTAAATCTTATTTATATATTAATAAAATTCATTAAATAAATTATTACAAAGGTTGAGCGTCAAACAAGTGCTATTATAGAATTAGAGAACATAAAATATATGTATTTTATGTGATTATTTATTTTAATTTATTTTATCAATATACTTATATATATATATAATCATTTGAATATGTGACTGATAAGACTAGATTTTATTTTCATAATTGAAGAAATTTTAAGAGGTGATTCTCACAATATAGTCATTTTAAAATGGTTTTGTATTAGATATATTTATAAATTAAAAATATATATAAATTAAAATATATAGTTGTTATTATAAATAAATTTTTATACATTTTTAAATAAAAAAATTTCATTTATAAATGTAAACTTTTGAAAAAAAGTATAGATTTATCACACTTAGAAAAAAAATGTATTTTGTTCTCAATATTATATTATTCTATATAATAATACACATTATTTAAATAAAATCACGTATTTGGAATTATAATTCGACCAAATAAAGAAAACAAATTAATGATCATGTGTAAAATATCAAACATTAATTTTTTTCTTTTATTAAAAATATGATTTTATTCAAATAGTTCAAAGTAATATTTGATCATTTATGATATAATTTTTTATCATTCAGATGTAAAAATTATGCACAATCTAATAATATATTTTTGAAAAATATATAATTTTTCTATTGAATAATATTTTTTTCATAAATAATAAATTTTATTTCTCATCCTATTAATTGGTTTATAATGATTATGTAATATTGTTAATAATTTTTTATTCAGTAATTTGAATTTAATATAGGTGATTTTTTTTAATATATATATTGTGTGGAATAAGATAGCTTATAAAATGGAACTTATAGATAAAATAATCTATATTATTTATACTATTGAATCAAAAAAAAAATTATTAGAAATTTTATTTAAAGATACCCCAATTTTTTAACTATTAATACACACCTTCTATACTCACTTATTATAAAATCTAAAACATAATAAAATTCCAAATAATCTCAAAAATGTAAATATAATGAAATGAATATAACACCATGATAGGTGGGGAACATATAAAATAATTGGATGAAAACCACTAAATATCATCGTGATAGTTATATCAAATATCACAAAATATTCAACATAAAAAAAACAAAGAAAAAATATATAATAAATTAATATTATTAATTATGGTACAATAATTATTATTTTTTCACGAAAGGTTATCAATTTGAATTGAAAATTTCTTAGGATGGGGTACAAGCAATGTGAATATAAAAATGAATTAAAGTATTCTCATTTAAGTATTAATTCAATTATAGATAAAATATATATTTCATATCATAGATATTATATGGTTTATATAAAACCACATTGTCATCATCGGTAAAACATTATTTTTCATTCATGGTATTTAAAATACCATGGAATATTCCCCTTTTAAATTTTATTTATTATTAATTTATCAAAATTATAGTGGTATTATTTCACTAAGTATCATATTATTGTGCTATATTCTTCCAAAATTATCAATAATCATTAATATAATTTTAATTTCATCAATTTACATAGTAATTATTATTTTTTAATTTATATTTTTTTTATTTTCTCTTCTAAACTATGATTAATGGTTTTATAAATTCTTAACATATAATATATTTAATAAAATATTTAAATCTTTATTGAATATTTTATATATTCCATATAAATTGTATTTCATACAAATTATATATATTATTTCTTATTCTTAAAAATTACTTTTTTATATAACACACATTTTCTAATTTTATTTGAAACCCAATTCATTTCGGAAACTATTTAAAATTAAGTGCGACATATTAAAATAACATGAAAGAAATTATTTATTATGTATTTTATTTCATTTATTATATTTCTCTATAATTTTCATATACATTAAATTTATTTATATTTATGACATAATTTTTATGAATTTTTTTTCTATATAAAATTTTAACCAAAATTTTACTCCTTTTGAAAATTATTTTTAAATTCATCTAAATTAATATTTGATTAAATATTTCTATTCTTTAAAAAATATTTGTTCATAATTACAATTCAAATGTACCTCAATCATATCAAGTCACAATTTTAATGAAAATTTATAATGTTAAAAACATATTTACAAAATCTTTTAAAATTTCTTATTTATATTTTATACTTTGACATTCATTGTCAATCTATTCTGATCAATATTTACAATTATCAAAATATTATAATGAAAAAACATAATTCATATAATATATCTTTAATAGATTCACGTAATCTATTCATATATTTATTATCTATATAAATAACCTTTAAAATACCATAATATTAATGTTACTTATACTATATAATATCGTTATATAAGATATCATTTTTTCATACCATATTGAAATATATTTTTTCAATATCATCTAAATTCATATATATGATATATTTAATGGAAATATAATCATTATTAATGTATTAATTGACCAATACATATTTCATAAAATACCATGAAGCATACAAAAAGATAACATTTATGTAACTATATTTCAATCATAAATACACCACACTTTCCTCTTCGAGTTAAATTGTGTTCTCATATATTTCTTTAATTTTATACATTATTTAGAAAACAATTAGAATTACTATAGTAAATTAATATGATCAAGTGGAATACAGAAAAAATTATAATCCTAATAGATCTTTTTGTACATAAAATGGAATATTCTATTATTTTATAAATTTTATAATCCTCATGAATATTTATATTTAGCATATTATTCAATTGGTTAATAGTGCTATAATTTTTTATGTTTCATAATATTTACCTATGTAACATATATGAATGTATACAACATTGTGTGATAGGATTTAATAAATTGTATATCCCTTAAATATAACATTTATTGATATATATCTCAAGTGATCACTTTGTGAATGTGATTATCCTGAAAATCATGCAATATCTATTAATTGAGAGAGGTTGTAATGAAAATCAAGTATGTGTACATGAATGTTAGGTTATCCAAATCCTATTTTCTTATTCAACATGGGATTAATCATTATCCACTATATAATGATGGTCTTTGTAATATGACAATCATATATGTTATTTATTTTATTCTTTTCTGAATTCTATATTTATATTTTATATCAAAATTATAATCTATTTGTTATTTATGATTTTATATTTTAAGATAATAATATATAGTAGTATTTACTAACAATCAATTTATACTTTTTTGTGTCATTTTTTTTACAATTCTAAACCACATCACGGTTAGAAAATTTATTTTATGGAATTTTTCAACAAATAATTCCATTATCAATGTGATTATATCTCAATGTAATTAAATAATAACTAATATATTATGTATCCCACATTGGTAATGTTCTAGACCATACAAACCACTTGAAAACACAAATGTTTTAATTTGGAAATTATGCCAATATTTCTACATGGGGATATGAATTATTGATATTAATGTGTCAATAATACTTTTGGATGAAGTATATACTACAATATGAATTATTATTAATATATAAGTAATATAATGAAATGAAAATCTATTAGGTTTTGATAATGTGTGTTATTATTAATATGTAATTTATAAAATTGACTCATCATTTATCTATTATTGGTTAAATTCATTTTTATCAACATTTTTTGTATGTTACGTATTGAGATCATTATAACATGATTTTTGTGTATTGGGAACACCAAACCCCAATAGATCCTTATTTTTAGATTCCTTTCCAAGATTCCTATATATAAATAATGGAATAATTATTTTCACATTAATCAATAATATCAATGTTAATAAACTATATAATTTATAATCTATTTTGGAGATATAGAAATGGTGAACACATATTTTCCATTGACCAAAACTAATATAAGAGTTATAATATTAGAATCTTTCATAACAAAAATTTGAAAGGAAATCATATTTCATGAAAAAATAATCCCCATTGTTTTTCTTCATAAACTTTTCTTGATGACCTATGGTATCCAGATAGGGTTATTATATATTAATGTATATATCTAAATATTGCATGAGATCTCCCTATTTATCTTCATTATATGTATATGATAGGGAAAATAATAGTGTTGAATATGATTTGTTTCATGGTAAATATGAATTACTAAAAATATAAATAATATGTGTTTTTAATACGTCAACATCTTCTAAATTGTGCGATGTGAAGCATGATGAAATTATAGTCCTTGTGTTTTGGTAGGTTAATTTATATTGAGCTTGTCAACATTAGAGAGTCCTATATGACATAATAATTCCACTACATATGGTGCTATTTACAATAATATGTAATAAACCATCCCTTGGCCTCTTTTAAAGAAACAGACCACATATCAAACTATTAATGATGAAAAATCAACATAATAATCATCTCATAAATATTCCACATAGATGGTTATAAATTAATGGATAAATATGAGATACTAGGAGAACCACTTGAGGTTATGAATACATTTGGACCACAATCACTATAATGATCAGCACATGATAACTCCCCTAAAAATATGTATATAGCAAATCCTAAAAAATTATTATATGTATGAGTTTATAAATCTATGTTCTCATAATTTAATAATATTTTATTCATTTAGGGGTTCCATGATTCCTTCATAAAAATACATATTAAGTCATTGTACAAAAAACATGAATGTGATTAATTATATCAATTTGATACAACATATAATACATATATCAATCAAATTTATACTGGAAATCTAATTCAAATAACAATATTACACGTCAATTATAATATTGAAAATGTGAAATAAATGTTTTACAAACATTTTAAAAAAATTATTGTGAGATGTAATTTATCACACATGTCCTTGAAATAGATTACTAAAATAAGGAACATGATATTCATTTTTCATAGTATTTTCTATATGGTTCATTATGATACAATAATGGAAAATGATAAATCCATGAAATCTTCATTAACATACACAAACTTTACACTTTAGGTGTTTTATCATTTGAATATATGATAAGGTCATAAATATCACATCCCCTATAACATTTAATATTTCCAAATCATTGTTTACATGAAAACCATTTCATCAACATTGCATATAGAAATCTTGTTGAAATTGTTCTTAAATGTTTAATTCTATACACTTAAAAAATATCTCTATAGTAATTAGATTTATATTGGTCTTCATATAAATATTCACTACATCGAGATCCATACATATATTTCTTAATCGCCCAACTTATATCACAAAATCTAAGAGAGTGTATTATACAGCCTCATGCATGCCTCCATGTACGAAATAGGTTTTCAAATAGTATTGAGTGTAGGAGCATTGTCTTTAGGGATACAATAGCTTCACTAAATTTTAAAATATGTATAAATAATAACACATCCAAATAAGCAGTAAATTGTAAATATATCGAATTATATTTATCTCAATTAAAGTATTAAAAAATAAGGACCCATTCTATGGAAATTAAAACAAATATACATGAATGATAGGATTGTAAATAAATAACAATGGAATCACTCTAGAGTATATTTTTGTCACACCTATGTTGAGGATACTCAGTCTTATAGCTCCATATTTTTGGGTTCGTTCCCATTACATAATTTATGATCATGAAGTCTACATGGTAATTGGTATTATTTAGAAATCTATGAGTATAAAAATAATATCACGCCACATAAATATACATTATAGAGGTAAAAATTTATAATTGTGTATATAATGAAAATAAATATTTCTATAAAATATATATAGTACTATTAATAGTTTTCATGAAGAACCCATGCTTCTAAAACACTGATTTGTAAATGAATCGACAATATCACAAAAACATATCTACAATAGATGTTCTAAACAAGACTCAACTAGTTTTTTACTACATGCACACCACATAAAACAAAAGGATAATGAGTCCCAACATAGAAAAAAATTGATTTACCATCTTGAATCTCTCACAGGTAATGCCACAATGTTATCATTCTCTAAAATTTACTTTTTTCAGAAGAAATTGAATTTTTATTCAGGCATCGTTTCATTGTTAGGGTCCCTAAAAAACATCATTAACCACAATAACCTATCATATAATATTGTCATCATGTATTCTGTATCATCTAAACACAACCATGATTAGGGCCACAATTCTATAATGGGTCCACTTATCACTTTTCTAACATTCATTAACAAATATATATATATGAAACAATCACATGGAAGTAGTTTCATGAAAAACCATATAAGAGATAGATTTAAAATAATATTTACAATAATCCATTTAAATTCATATTTGATCATATTCAATCATTGGATCATGGGAAACACATCAAAGGAAAAGAGGTCATACATGGAAAATAATCTCACATGCAACAAATACATGAACATGCGATCAATTTGGATCATTTTCGAAATCATGTCATAATTAGATACCATATAATTAAAATAATAATATATATTATATATATATGGTAATGTAACTACTATATTAATGATTTAAATGTTAATTTTTATGTTCATTATGATCATTTCCACCCGTTCCATTTTTTCACTCCAAAGATAAGATTCTATGCAATGAACCAATAAAAATGATTCCCACAAATAATAATAAGTATTATATTATGGGGGTTAAGAATTATCCATTCTAATGGATTAAATAAAAATAATCATAATCAATGAAATCTTGAACAATCAATGAATAGTGTCATTCTAGTCGAAGGGACATGAATTCATATCTTTTAGAGAGACAAATGTCAAACCTATAAGTATGAAATAATTGTAAAAACTACAATAATTATTGATTATTTTACATATAATTATATAAAATAATGATTAATAGGATTGGGCATATGAAATACAGGAATTTAATAGAATTAATAGGTTCACATCCTCACCTTATAATTATCCATATTAATTGAAATTAATCTTATTTGAGGGTAGAAAATAGAGATTATTTTGATTTAAAATTACATAGATGAATAAATAACTGCATTCAATATCCATCATTTATGACACATGTGGTTCTACCCTAAAAACACTTACATCCATAAAGAAAGATTATTTTTTAATATGTTTTAGTACTACTACATCTGACACCCCATCCACATGAAATTCATACAACATTTTCATGGTGTTTCTATACACACAAATAAACACTACCATTCCCTATGACTATTAACAAAAATGATAGGCCATTTCCCAAATCCTGACCTAATCCATCAGAGTTGGAAGGTCTCTAAATACATTGTTCACATGAACCATTATTTTAAACCATGACCATAACTAATCACTTTAAATCCATGTATCCACATCCCATTTTACACAGAAGTATTCCCTGGATTTGTTGACAATTATGAACACAAAGTATCTAAAACACTCCAAAACATCTCAAAATCAACCAAGACTATAAGAAATCATGGAAAAAAATCCTAAAATATAATGATATTATCTATAAAGGCTTCACATATTAGGGAAATTTTATTTGGTAACAAATAATCCACCACAAATGACTTCTCATCCTAAAAATGCATCTCAGGTAAACTATCTCGAATAAATCCAGACACGTAGATTTAAAATTATAATATTGTACCATGTTTCCTCTTGAATAATAAAATACCTATATAAGAAACAAACTAGTGGTATCGTATCTCCTTGAAACACTATATCTCTCTGATGTATTTAAAAATCCGGAAAATTTTGATTTATGTTACTTGTTGAAATTCAATATCCTCAAAATTTTATATATGAATATTATAAAACATGTTTGAAATAATTTCAGATTCCTATAGTATATCATTTATACCTTGATATGATATACTATGTTCTATTTGTTAGTACACAAATATGATACCTTACTAGATCTCTAAAATTCCAAAATTTTATTTTTCAACATTACCCAAATTTATAAATGACAATGAAAAAAATGAGGTGGAAGTCATATGAACAAATATCACCAAAAGCGAACTTCAATGGTTTTCAATATTCATTTCTATATGATTTATTCCCAATCAATGCAGTAAAGATATTGTTCAAATAAGTTTTATTATCTCCAAAATACTCTACATAATAATCACAACAATAACTACTTCGATAACCTTCTCGTTCCAACACATTGGTGGCCAAGACGATCACCCATAGATATCCTCTAACGGTTCCATAAAAATAAATTGATAACAAATATTCTCTATATTAATTAATCTATGTTTAAAATCGCATACAATGATCCACTAAATTCAAGATTCATGATAGAAACATAACCATAATAATCAAAATCTTGATATAAGTCTAACATTTGTCAATATATGTATACTATACGCAGCATCAAATTTTTTAATCAAAGGATACACTAATAAATTCAAAAACAATGATGTGAAGTGATAATATTTATTACACATGATTCTCAAATTTCATCCAAAGAGGATTAAAACCTCACAATCATATTATATACCTAACACATCCACTCAACTTGACATTGAGATTGGTAAAAAAAGTGTGAAATAATCATCACCTGGTCTACTATAACCCATGTATAATTAGGACTACATGGGTTCATCAGTAACCATGTCATGATGAATAATATCACACCATCCCATTACAAAAAATATCATATTATATGACCTAATACAACCAACAAGGAGTTGGTTCTTAATTATTGTTATCTAATAGGTAGGGAATTAAAAAACGAAACCAGCAATGCCTATCTCTATTTGTGTTATCAAAAATTGATTTATGATATCATGTAATATCAATGATGGAGTTGGAATCACTAACCATTTTAATCATTTTAGACATTAATAAACTAATCCCTTATTTAATTTATCACTATTACTCTCCCAATTAGGAAGATTGTATTAGGCTTTTACAAGAACCACCTTGAAATTGAATTATCCCCTATCGTGGCAACCTACATAACCATTCACATAGGGTATGAAATCCATATGAATATAAAATTTTCCATCAAAGATGATGTTTTTATTAAATATCACCATCCCATAACAACGTGATCCTCGAATGCATCAAATAGATATGGCCCCATAAAATAAATTGGTAAATATTTCACTTGTAAAGCCTTCTCAAAAATCTATTTTGACTCCATTGTTTAATATATATCATCTTCTATATTGAAATGTATATTCCATATAGAATTGTTCATCTCTACATCCTAATTCCTATAGTGTAATGGATCATTCCTTAAAATCCCATTATATTTCATGTTTTTTGGTTTTAAACTAATAGAAGAAGTTATATAGGTTTATGTGAAATTATATTTGTATATTAAACCAAAATGGATTTTTATGACATAAAAGTGGGGTCTATAATGTAGTCTTATGTTATTTGTTTTTTGTATCCAATGTTTTTATTATTGTATATTTATTAAGGGTGTATGTGAAAATGGGTTGTACACCTTTATATAGGGTTTTATAAAAATACATAATTATGGCCTAATGAACAAATTTTTTTGTATGAGAAGTTGATGTTTATTTATATTTTACAATATATTGGATGATTTTATAATTTAATTTCTTAACATTTTAGTTTTACACTATATGAGTGTGTCTTAAACTATATGATTATTCATTCATTTGGTTGTCACTCTCTCTCTATCTCAATCTGGGTAACACATAGATGGTATTTATAGATATTATTTCCCCTTCCCCCTAAATCGATCTATGGGTTAATGTAATCGAGTTATAATGATCCATGGTGATTTTTTCAATATACCTTGTTTTTACAATCATTATTCTTGAAAGGATCTACATCAATGATATTTCATTGATTCAAAATGTTTTTGTGATGTGTTATTGATAACCCAGTGATTTTAGGTGTATTGATCAATGGGTTTTTTTGTAGCGGTGGTATTTCCATGTTTCTTATTGAACCTTTAGTTCATAGAATTATCTAAAATATCCATACTTTGGATGAAATCTCTTGTTTCACATTATTTTTTACCAAATTTTTTGTTCTTTTACTTGTCAATATTTTGGAATATAATTCTAATTAATATAATAAAGATAATGATTTTGTTTATTGAAATTATTGTGTAATGAGGAATGACATTTCATGTTTATATACCTTTGATAATATTATTGATAATGGGATCGTATGGGATAAATTTCAATAGTTGAATGGTTTTAATCGAGGTTCTTTTGTATGGTGTACTTGATGAGATATATTACCCTCTCTTGTTGTTAGATGTTTAACATCAGCATTATACGGAAATTGGTTCAATAATTTTATTTGGTGAATAATATAGTTTCTCATACATTATGACATTTGTCATAATTTTGTAAATAAAAATTGTAATGCAAGAAAAATACACATGTTAATTGGAATATTTTATGTTATATGATTTCTATGTGATTTATGTGTGCTTCTATCTGTGGATTAAGTGTGTTGAGATGCTACAATACAACGAGGTTGTGTGGAGATGATGTTTGTTGAGATACGATGTGATATGAGTTTGTGTTGGGATGTGCGTTTTGATGTCACTTATATTTGGGGTGGTTGTGTTTTTTATATAGATATTTGATTATAATGTCGGGTTGTGTAGGGATGATATACCTATTTTGAAACAATGCAATGAGGAGGTGATGTGTGGTTGTGACGATTGGATTTGTTATGGTTGAGAATGTTTTGGTGAAATGGGGATTGATGATGGGTTTTGGTTTTTACCTTTATTTATTGTGATAGTTTTCATGTTAGTAATGGAATTGGATAATAATGTTTAACATGGATTGGGATTAAATGGTTATTTAAGGATGAATTGAAATGTTAATTTTCTTTAAATTATGTTAATGCTTAATAATGAAATAAATGGTGATGATAGTGGATTTTTTTGTTTATTGTGAAATGTGGATTGTGGATTATATTGTGTTGTTCATTTAGTGGTCGAAACCAACATGGTGGTGTTATGAGTTGGTTAGTGATTTTTTTGAACATTTTGAATAAAATTGTGTGTAGATATTAAATATGCGTTGTATGTTTCTTTTGATATTGAATAAACTCCCCAACCTTATAAGTAAATATAGTCTTACACTTGTATATTTATATTATAGTTTTTTCCATCATCTTGGTAAAGAGTATGGACAGATGGCTACCAGTTCATTCTATCTCTCAATTCTGGGCGATGTTGAAATGCATTGGATATAATGGAAAGGAGTAAAAAACTTGTTGGAACCATGGTCATCTATGCATGAATTGGAGAATAGTTTGTTTTTGTTCTCAATCCTCATAGGAAGTTCAGAATGTGTTCCAAAAAAGTGCTCATACAGGTCATGCAGATTACATTATTGAAGTTGGCACCTTTTTGTAGTGTTTGCCAAATTTTTGGGCCTAAAAATCAACAAATGGGGAAAAGTGATTTTGGATAAGAGACATGCGCGCCGTGTACTTAAAGGAGAGAGAACATGCACGCCTAGTGTTTTTCAAGATTAGAACATGGGAAAATTTCAATGGGATATGGGTCACGCATTTATTGGGTCGGTCATGCAGGTTACTTGTGCTCCGTGAAGGGACCTGCATGCTGGTACATAGAAGGATTGGAAATTTGCGTGCCTGATGTTTTTCATGCTTAGATCTTCAGAATATGGAAAAGGAAAGAGGGTCATGCAGGTATTGGATGGGTCGCACAAGTGAGTTGCGCGACCGAGGCTAAGGGAGATGAGTTACGTGCTGGAACCTGCACGTCGAGAGGATACTTGCGCGCCGCTACGCATGGGATCCCGATTGCCTTTAAATAGAGGACCACCACTACTCATTGGAATGAAGTTCAAGACTAAGATATTTTTCGATCTCCCGTCGCACAAGTTTTTGAGTCATGCAAGTGGTAGTTGGGCCGTGCAAGTAGAGGATGTGTGCTGGTTGTTGGCTTCAAGCCCGAGGCGGTTTGGGTGATAAGGGAATTGAGTCGCGCATGTTGGAAGTTGAAGTAGGCGGTGTCGCGTAGGTGGTTGGTTGATACCTGTGTGCCAGTTTAAACTTGCGCGCCGCATTTGTGCCACGCAGGAGACCTGCTCACCAGGCAGTAAAGAATCGTGCCGGTTTTTTTGAGCCACGTGAAAGTTGAGAGATTTCCCAGTATCCTTGAAGGGAAGTGAGATTTGACTACAGGAATGATTTGGACTTCAAACGGGAATCTACATACAATAGAGGATATATTATTTATTGATGATGTAGAGACCTTCACGTCTATAAACTGACTGTGACTTCATCAAGGGAAGTGAACCAGGGGGAGTCAACAGGAGTGACTTGAGGGAAGTAGTGACCTATCCCTAATTCTTGGCAAAGGGAGTGAGCCTGGGATAGAGTGAATGTGCCCGAACCTTTTTAATGTACATCTATTGAAGTTTAGTGGAATTATATATGATCGACAACTTGTCAGCGTATGCTCCTTGGACGTAGCCCTTAGTGGTGAACCATGAAAAGAGTATTGTGTCATCTATCTGCATGTGAATGTTTTCTTTCTGTTCATATCCATTATATAGGGTTAACAAGTTCCTACAATTTTGGGAACAATACCCATCACTTTAAAAGAAAAAAGTTTACGCCCTAATTCACCCTCCCCTCTCAGGGCATCCTGGGGTCCTATAAGTGGTATCAGAGGGTAAAGGTTGCAGGTGTTGAATCTGTCCTTTGTCGTCATGGAGAATGCAGTCAATGTCAGGGTAGTCCCTCTCTTCGATGGAAGTAATTTATAGATCTGGAAGAACAGAATGAGATCTCGTCTAAGATCCCTTGGAATAGATGTTCTATTTTCCACTGTGCAAGGTATTAATGTTTCTGATCCAACGGGGCTGGTTATGACTGATACTGATAGAAAAATTCTTGATGCATATTCTAAATCACATTATGCTTTCACCGCAGCACTTTATGATCATATTTATCTAAAAGTGATGAGTTGCACCTCAGCAAAGTCCATGTGGGATAAACATGAAAGTATTTATGAAGGATATAGCAAAGTGAAGGAGGAAAAACATCAAGTTCTACATAATAGGTTCGATGATCTGAAAATGCATCCTAATGAGAATGCAGACTCCTTCTTCAATCGAATTACTGAAGTGGTTGGAGAAATTCGGGGCCTATGAGAAGAAATAAGAGACATTGAAATTGTGAAGAAAATACTGAGAATACTACCACCACTGTACAATGCAATGGTTTCATCCCTTGAGAAAGAGATCTTTAAAAACTTTCTCTAGATGATCTGTTGAGCAGCTTGGTGGCATATGAAATAAGAGTCAAACCAGAAGATGCTACTACACGAGTAAGAAAGAAAATGTCATTCAAATCCATGGAGAAACAGAAAATCTCAAAAGATAGTAGTGGTAAATATGATGAGGAAAAAGAAATTCTTTCTCTCATTGCCGAGAAGTTCCAGAAGGGAAAATGGAAATTCAAAGGGAAGTTACCTCTAGCTTGCTTACTTTGTGGAAAAGTCAGTAAAGTTGATTCTTAGTGCTTAAGAAAGATCGATTATGATGATAGCGTTGCTGAAAACATTGAAAAGCCTCAGAAATGGTTTTTCAAGTAAGGGGACTTCAAATCTATGGAGAAATTTATAAAGAAGTGTTTTTTCTGTGAAGAGGAAGAAGATGATAATGAATTCTATGATGAAGAAGAACCAGAATTTAAAACTAGGAAACATGCTTCCATGATGGACACTATTGAAAAATCAGAAGATACTAGTGGATAATGTTAGTTAAAAACTAGTGATAATCCCGAGTTGCAACTTAAGGATGTTGTCCACAAGATTAAGATTAAATGTAAGAGTTGCAATAAGTGGAAATAAATGGTAGAAGAATCAACTGAATATTTTGATCATCATGAAGCTGAAATTGAACGACTAGAAGAATTTTTGAAAGTACATTCTAAAATTCTTGAAATCAAGGATGATGTAGTGGATCTAAAGCTGAGAATTAAAGAGCTTCCAAAGGTCATCAATGACCACACCTCTAGAATAGAAGAAAAATCCAAGACTAGTGAGGGTCTTGATGATGATGTAGTTACTCTTAGGAGTAAACATGATATTGAATAAATTTCAAAAAATCAAGAAAGAAAATATATTTTGGAAGATTCGCAGATGTAGAATTACTGGCAAGAGCCAAGAGTGGTTCAGATGGGGTCGGAAAAATAATGAGTTATCAAAGACCCGCTTCCATGGGAAACAGTGGAATTGGATGTGAATCTGAGACATCAACTGGTGGAAGCAAAGAGATCCAAAAGAAAGAAAATATTGAAACATTTCCTGAAGTGATGAAAAAGAAACCATCAATCCAAACTAAAAGGATAACTTAAAATTACCCTCAAACATTCAGAAATGGCAGGCTGTCCAACTATTCTCCCAAGGAAGAAAGTATAAGGAGAAACTCAAGTAAGAAGACATTTCCTCTCATGAAGTGTCTGTTCTGTGGCTATCTGGTCCATACCATATCATATTGCAAAGTGGCAAGGAGCTATCTGAATGGGGAAGATCTGGGACATCAACAAAAAAGACTGAATTCATATCCTCCATCTTATAGAAGAAACAGTTTCTACAAATACTATTTTCATTCCTCTAACATTGGTCATAAGGCTGTTAATTGTAGGCAGAGAAGGGACATGGACACCTCATACTGGAATTCAAGATAAGTCAAATCTTGTTGAAAAGATAGTGTTTCTCTTTCAAACAGGTTTTCTCCTCTCGAAGAAGACTTCAACTATGAAGAACCAATGTAAACAGATGAGATAATTGAAAGGCCAATAGTGCTCTATACTCATTCCCATGTCTCATGGAAAGAAAGGAAGAAAATTCAGAAATCCAACCTTACAGAGGTGGCCCTCAATGCTACAAAAAGCAACAGTTCTTGGATTTTGTATTGCAGTTGTTCATCCCATATTATAGGTAATTCTATCCTTTTTATAGAAATCAAAATGAAGGTTGATGGAACAACTCTATTTGGTAATGATGGAGCTCTTAAAATCAAAGGCAGTGGATGTACTGAATTAGCTAATGGAGAGCTAAATAAGACTGATTTCCTTTACGTAGATGTCCTACGTCATAATCTACTAAGCGTGAGTCAACTATGTGACTTGGGCATTATTGTTACTTTTAATCAGAAAGACTTCACTATCAATGGAAAGACATGAAATTCGCTTATAAAAGGATGTAGAACAGAAGGCAATTTGTTTTAGGTTGATAGTAAAAAAAATGTTTTCAACATGATTGTTGAAGAAGAAAACAATTTGTGGCATTGGATACTGGGTCACATCAATCAACAAGACATGGAGAAAATATCCCAATTAAGAATTTTCATGGACATTCCAATACTAAAGCATGATCATGAAAAATCTTTTGTTGCTTGCATTTGTGGAATGTTGGTCTGCAGTTCATATCGGCCAAATATGAAAAGGGCATCTCATCTTCTTGATCTAATTCATATAGATTTATTCGGGCTGATAAATGTTGTTGGAACTCATGGATGAAGGTACTTTGTTCTTTTCATTAATGATTACAATAGAATGGAATGTGTTGTGGTCATTCACAGGAAATGACAAGTGCTTGACTGCATCAAAACATATCGGCGAATCACCAAGAATGATATTGGACGAACAATCAAAGTTTTGTGATCTGATAATGGAGGGGAATACACGTCCATTGAGTTTGAGAATTACCTAAGAAAACATGGAGTACAACATGTGGTAGCTGCTATTAGAACTCCACAACAAAATGGAGTTGTTGATCGCAGAAATCGATAGGTTAACAATATGTCTAGGACAATGCTAATTGATAGTGGTATCTCTTGCCATTACCGGAATGAAGCTGTTGAAGCTGCAATACACATTTAGAATCAAACTCGGCTTTATATGGGAGAAAACGATGACACCATATGAATTGTGTCATGGAAGTAAGTCTTTGTTGAAATACTTTCATGTTTTGAGAAGCAAATGTTTCATCCGGAACAAAGAAGGAAATCATGGGAAGTTTGGTGACAATGCTGATAAAAGAAATTTTCTTGGGAATCCAATGAACAACAAAGAATACAATTGTTTCAACAAGTGATTGGTAAGGATTGTTGTAAGAAGTGATGTTAAGATAATTAAATAGAAAACTACTAATACATCAAGGAAATCATATGATTATGTTATATAAAGTGAGGAAGAAAGTGAACATGGAGAAAATAAGAATACAAAAATAGAGGAAGCTGTACAAAAAAGAAAGAAGTCACATCATGATGTTGACTCAGAAGAAGAATCTTAAGAAGAAACTATGGCAGGAGAGAATGCACCTGAACCGCATATGAGAAACTATAGAGCTGAGATTGATCCATCTAACATAATTGGGGATAGGAGTGCACCCACACAGACAAGGAGGATGAGAAATAACACACAGTATTCATTTCTGTCAGTTGTGGAGCCATCCTCATTCGAAGAAGCTGCAAATGATGAATCTTGGGTGAAAGCCATGAATGAAGAGTTAGACCAGCTTGACAATAATCAGACATGGGGTCTTTTCCAAAGACTCGAAGGCCATAATGTGATTAGTACAAAATGGATCTTCAAGAACAAGTTTGATGAGCATGGAACTGTTATTAGAAACCTGGATTGACTTGTATGTAAGGGATATTCCAAGATTGAAGGTGTTGATGTTGAAGAAACCTTTGCTCTAGTGGCTAGACTGGAGTCAATGAGACTTTTCCTTTCCATGGCACTCCAAATAGGATATAAAGTATATCAAATGGATGTCAAGATAGTATTCTGGAATGGTGTACTCGAAGAAGAAGTCTACATGGAACAACTAGTAGGTTTTGTTCTTGGTACCGATGAGACAAAGGTCTGCAAACTGAAGAAATCCCTATATGGTTTGAAACAGGCACCACGAGCATGGTATTCTAGCGTGGACTCGTATCTCAAGAAGCTGGGGTTCTAAAGAGGAGGAGTGGATCAAAATCTATATGTGAAGAATTATCCAAAAGATCAATTCATGGTTCTAGTCTACATTGATGATATCCTATTTGGTGGCAGCAGGAAGAAATCCGTGGATGAATTTTCCAATGTTATGAAATCAGAATATGAAATGTCTATGATTGGGGAGCTCATATATTTCATGGGGATATAGGTGATTCAATAGAAGGATTACACATTCATTTCTCAGGAAAAGTATGCAAGAGAGTTGTTGAAGATTTTTAATATACAAGACTCCAAAACAATGTCAACTCCGATTGTAGTTGGAACTAAACTTGGAACGAATGAGGATGGGGCCTCTGTTGATCCCACCATGTACAAGAGGATCATTGGGAGAATATTGTACCTGACAGCGACACAGACGGATATTGTCTTTGCGACATGTATTGCGGCCCGCTTTTAGAGTAATCCAAAGGAGGAACATATGGAGGAAGTAAAAAAAGAATCATGAGGTACATTCAAGGTACACATAACATTGGGTTAGATTGTTCTACAGGCGGGGACAGAGAATTATCATCGTTTTCTGATGCAGACTGGGCTAGGGATGTAGTAGACAGAAAGTCCACCAGTGTGGGAGCCTACTATATTGGGAAAAAATGTGTTGGCTGGTTGAGCAAGAAACAAGAAATTACTTCACTTAGTACTGTTGAAGATGAATATATATGCACCACAAAGACATGCACTCAACTAGTATGGATGAAGAAATAACTAATAGATATTGGTGATGAGGTGAATCAACCAATGGTGATTTTATGTGATAAAAAGATCACAACTGATCTCACAAAGAATCATGTTCATCATTATTGTACAAAACATATTGAAATCAGGTATCACTTTATCAAAGAAAAATTTTACCAAGGGGTAATTAGAATGGATCATTTTGGGAACTAATGAACAAGTGGCTGATATCCTGACCAAGCCACTGTCAGTGGCAGTGTTTTAGAAGCATCGGCTGAACTGTGGTGTTCATCCACCTCCTAGTGCATAAGGAGGTTACACAATACCCCTCTCCCCGATTATGATAACTATTTCTATCTGTTTATGGATGTGATGTAGGTTTTTGGGGGAGAAACTTTACAGGGGGAGTATGGTTTGAGCTGAACATTGAACAAATTATCGGTCTTTGGGTTTATTATCAATGGGGGAGAATGGAATAAATCAAGGCATGTTCAGACATATAATGCTTCTGTGACATAATACATCAGTCATGTAATGCTTCTTGGGAATCATTGATAATTCCAAAACACTAGAACCCAATTCAAGCTTCCTCTCTTGTTTTCTACATCGAGAATTGCTCACGTAGACTTAGAGTGTTGGCTGAGTTGATTCTTGTGTTTTTTGGTTTTCATATGGATATGGATCTATTGAAATTATATTCTGACTTCCATCAAACCTAAAATGGGAGATTGTTGGAACCATGGTCATCTATGAATGAATTAGAGAATGGTTTGTGTTTGTTGTCAATACTCTGAGAAAGTTCAGAATATGTGCCAGCAAAGTGCTCATACACGTCATGCAGATTACAGAACTGAAGGATGAACATTTTTCCAGTGATTGCCAAATTTTTGGGCCTGAAAATCGACAAATGGAGAAAAGTGATTTTGGAAAAGAGACTTGCACTCCGTGTACATAATGGAGAGAGAACTTGCACGCCTAGTGAGTTTCAAGATTAGAACATGAAAAAATGTCAATGGGATAACATTCGGGAAAGTATTGGTTTGGTCGCATAGGTGACTTGCGGGCCATGAAGGGACCTTCACGCCAGTACATATGAGGATTGGAAAGATGAGCGCCTGATGTTTTTCATGATCATATCATCAAAATATGGAAAAGTAAAAATGGTCGTGCAGGTATTGGTTAGGTCGTGAATGTGAGTTTCCCAAAAGAGGCTAGGGGAGATGAGCTGCGCGCTGGAACCTACATGCCAAGAGGATACATGCGTGCCACCGCGTAGGGGATCCAGTTTGCCTTTAAACAGAGGACTACCCCTCCTCATTTGGAATTATGTTCAAGATGTAGATATTTTTCTAGCTCCCATCACGCAAGTTGTTGAATCGCGAAAGTGGTAGTTGGGCCGCGCAAGTAGAGGATGCACGCTGGTTGTTGGATGCGCGCCCAATTTGGTTTGGGTGAGAAGGGATTTGAGTCGCATAGGTTTTAAGTTGAAGTAGGCGGTGTAGTGCAGTTGGTTGGTTGATACCTACGCGCCAGTTTTAACTTTCCAGCCGCATTTGTGCCGCGCAAGAGACATGCGCGCCAGGCAGTAAAGAAACTCACCAGTGTTTTTGAGCTCCATAAAAGTTGGGAGATTGCCCAGTATCCTTGAAGGGAAGTGATAATTGACTATAGGAGAGAGTTGGAATTCAACATAGCATCTACACACAATAGAGGATGTATTCTTTTTCGATGATGAAGATCCCTTCACGTCTATAATCTAAGTGTGACTTCACCAAGGGCAGTGTGCCAGGGGGAGTCAACGGCTGTGACCCGAGGGAAGCAGTGAGCTATCCCTAAATCTTAGTAAAGGCAGTGACCCTGGGACAAAGTGACTATGCCCGAACCTTTGTAATCTAAAGTTAGTGAAGTTTTGTAGAATTTGGTACGACTGACAACATGTCGTTGTGTGGTCCTTGGACGTAGCCTATGACAACCCTTCTTTTTAATACAATCTTAAACATGATTTATTAAAAAAACATCACTTTATACAACAAAAAGGATCTAGAGGTTTAGTGTCTTTGGGTCCTAGTATTATTACATAAAATCATAAAACATGAAATACAACATCTTTATTGAAAACTTCCATTACAGGACCACTACATTCCCTCGTACTTAGCATTGCATTGGATAACCTGAGGACATGCATAAGAAAAGGGTGAGCTATAAAGCCCAGTAAGGGAGTACACATGGAATAAAATGAAGAGTACAATACATGTTAGAAAATAGGCATATCAATAGATCACAAGAGAAACATGAACATAAAGGCATGATAAAGCATGATAATCATAAAATGGAAATGTGGAAACAACACTTAACATGGAATTAGCATGAGCCAAGGATCATTGCACATAGAGCATGAGTAAATCCTCATTGCACATAAAGAATGAGTAATCCCTTATTTCACTTGAATTATAATTAATCAACACTCATTGAACATGACATATCATGATACTATACTTTACCCAATGCATTGGAGCACTATAAGGGCGCACCCTTCTTAAACATTTCATTTCATTCATAAGTGTTCCACATGGATCATAAAACATGGATTCATAAAACATAATCATATATTCCATGATAAAGGATTGTGGAATTCATACATGATCCTTTGTAATCAATAAGTAAATATGCATAAAAGTTAATACCCTTGATGGAGAAATGGGCATGGTATCCACTACACAATGGCATTGACTTAGAAAATCGGTGCAATTTCGGCAGTGTAATGGCGTGACATAAGAATTCATAAAAATGGTTGCTGAGAGAGAAAGGTGATCCTCATCATATTTACATGTAATGGAAAGTAAAGAGGTCATATAGATATGTGTCCCAATAATTTTAATGGAATTTATTTTCATGATACAAAATTATTTCTTGAATGTAAATGAGGAGAGAAAGTTCCTTTCTGAATTTCGACATAGTAACAGGTGTACATGGGAGGCATTTATTGAGAGATAAAGGGGTCTCCCATCATTCAAACATAATTACGGCAGTATTAGGGAGGTGAGAAACCATACCCCAACATTCATAATTGAAATTAAAAGGGAAAAACAACTTAAAAAAATTGAAAAAAATGAGAAAGGAAGAAAAAACCCTTAGTTGGAAGTGTTCTTTCAAAGGCTTGAGAGAGGCTTGAGAGAGGCTTATTGGGATCTTGGGGCACCTTTGGAGGATTCTATATAGAGTAAAGTAGAGGTTGGACGAACTCCAAAGGCTTTGAGTGAGGAGGAAGTGGGATCTTCAGTGGGTTTATATAGGAAAGGTGAGGGAATTATTTATTATTTAGGTTTGGGACCCCTTATTTTAAATTAATCCAAAACACAAACCAACACATGGTTATTGCCCATGTTTTTTGGAAATGGGAAGAGGAAATGAATATTTCATAAGGAAAATTTCTGAACTTCTTAAAATAATAGGGTTGCTTATGGGGAGGTGAGTCACACTCCCATGGAAAACAATTTAAAAAGACAAGGAGTTTAATAAGTCTTGAGGGGTCCATTAATGCTTTGAAAAGTAAATCAAACAAACCCAAAATCACATTATTTTAAAGGTAAAACATATATTGGACGAACATAAAGCTTATAGTATTTTATTACATCACTATTGGGTCATTATGATGTCATAAAACACATTATATATTTAAACGGTATTTAATTTTTACCCAAAAATATGAATGTATCAGAAAATTATGAAAAATTCACCATTGGACAATTTCGACGTCCTAATTCCAGAAATAACATTTATTTTATCTAAATAATTTTCTAAATATGTTATTTTTCACTTTTAAAATAAAAACAGACATTTATCGAAAATTCACTGGTTTTGACAAAAATGGCTATCAAACCTTAATAAAAATTTGAATTGCATTCATAAAATTATATGATCATTTATATATAATAAAGTTAATTTAATAATAATAATAAACCTTAATATTATTTAATTCAATAATCCTTTAATTTAATAAAATAGAATTCTTAATTAAATAACTAAAAACACTATTTGTACTTTAAAAAATATTTACAATGTATCAATAACGACAAGAAATTATATTCATTATTATAAACACAA
This sequence comes from Viscum album, assembly GCA_963277665.1. NCBI lineage: Eukaryota > Viridiplantae > Streptophyta > Magnoliopsida > Santalales > Viscaceae > Viscum > Viscum album. The sequence goes on along the minus strand of OY728123.1, from coordinate 195,957,841 downwards.
ATAATGTACATGATCATATTAATAGCGATTTGTTACATAACCCCTTAAAATAGGTGCATAATACCTATGGGTAAGGTTTGTGATGGTGAAAGACTCTTCGGGTGGCTCAGATAACATCGCTTGAGTTGTAATCTCTATCAACTTCCACTTTTCCCGTAGATGGTCTCGTTCGAGCTTGACATGATGAAGCTCAGCTTGGGCTTGGTCAAGAGCGAATCCCAAGGATGCCACCTCTTTTCCAATCTCTAACAAATGGGCTTCGTATGGGGACATTCTACTTGATGAGGCCACTACTTCCTTTTTTTGAGTAAATTGGATTTGTTAAAGCCCTATATTTATACTAATCATGGGATCACTATTCAACGTCTATATTAGAAACAGTAAGAATTCTTAACATAAAACCAATGAAGTTGACATTTTATATAACCATAAAGAGACATTTAATTATATCAAGAGGGATTTCCATTAATGAAACTTTGGTTCTTTACGATATTCCACCCTTAAGAAACTTTTCCCTCGAAATTTTCCTTTTCCCACACTAAAACAGATGTGGGTAACTCAGCTTCATCATTTCCTCTGATTCCCAAGTCACTTCTTCAAACTTGGGGTTTCTCCACAACACCTTGACGAGGGGAATTTTCTTATTTCGTAGAAATTTGTTTCTACGATCTAAGATCTTCACCGATTTCTCCTCATAAGAAAGATCATCTTCAAATTGTACCACCTCAGAAGAGTGTACATGTGAAGGGACCGGTATGTACTTACTTAATAGGGAAACATGAAAGACATCATGTACTTTGGACATAGAAGGTGTAAGTTATAGTCGATAGGCCACAGCCCCGACATGATCAAGAATCTCGAAGGGGCTGATGTACCTTGAACTTAACATCCCTTTCTTTCCAAACCTCATGACCTTCTTCACGGAGATATGCATAGAAAACCAATGTCTTTAACTTTAAACTCAAGGTCTTGTCGACAGTTATCTGTATAACTCTCTTGTCGACTCTGGGATGCCTTGATATGCTGCTGAATTGTTTTCACCTTCCCCAACATTTCTTCGACCATTTCTGGTCTAAGCAGCTTATGTTCTCCGACCTCATCCCAACATGACGCTGTTCTGCACCTTTTCCCACAAAGGGCTTCATATGGTTCCATTTGGATTCTTGAGTGGAAACTTTTATTATAAGAGAACTCAACTAGAGGAAAATGTTGATCCCATACTCCTTTAAAGTCCATTGATCATGCTCTCAACATGTCCTCAAGAGTGTGGATAGTCCGTTCGGATTGGCCATCAGTTTGAGGATGATAGGTCGTACTGAAGTTCAGTTTAGTATTCAGAGCATATTGAAGACTCTTCCAAAACATTGAGGTGAATCTTGGATCTCAGTAAGACACAATAGATAGTGGAACTCCATGCAACCTTAACACTTCCCTAATATATATCCATGCTAGTTGATCCAATGAAAAATCCTCCTGAATATCAATGAAGTGTGCAGTCTTTTTAAGTCGATCCACAACAACCTAGATTGCATTGTTGCATTTAGATTTCATCGGAAGTCTGGTGAAAAATTCCATGGTGATGTTCTCCAATTTCCATTCTAGTATGGGAAATGATTGCATCATCCCCTTAGACTTCTTCATCTCTGCGTTCACTTGCTAACACACCAGGCAGTTTGATGTATATTCAGTGATCTCTTTCTTCATATTGTCCCACCAAAAGTTTTCTTGGAGATCTCGATACATCATTGTTCTCCCTTGGTGAATAGAGTGATTTGAACTATCTGCATCATCAAAAAGTTCCTTCTTCAGCTCTGGACTTGATGGAACACATAGTCTTTTCCCAAACCACACAATTCCTTCTTCATTAACATTAAACTCTGAGGATTTCCCTTTTTCGATAGCTTCCACCCTTTCCGGAATTCCCACATCATTCTTTTGAGCATCCTTGAACCTTTCCAAAAGAGATGGTTGAGTAATCATTTGTGAATGGATTGATGATTTTCTATTCTTTATGATTTACATGTTCGTCTTCATCATGTCTAAAAATATTGGATCCTTCTCAATTCACATCATTGATATAATTGCTAGGTCCTTTCTACGTAGGGCATCTGCCACCTTGTTTCCTTTCCCAGGGTGGTAATGTATTGAACAGTCATAATCCGTGATGAGCTCTATCCATCTTCTTTGGTGCATATTAATCTCCTTCTATGTGAATATATATTTAAGACTTTTTTGGTCAGTATATATCTCAAATTTCTCCCCATAGAGATAATGACGCCAGATTTTCAAGGCAAAGATCACAGCTGCCAACTCTAGATAATGTGTTGGATAGTTTCGCTCATGGATTTTCAACTGCTTGAGGTATAAGATATCACTTTATCATTCTGCATCAGCACAGAGCCTAATCCCTTCTTTTAAGAATCACTGAATACCACAAAATGTTCCTCACTTGTGGGTAAAGTGAGCACAGGCACAGTGATAAGCCTCGTTTCCAACTCCTTGAAGCTTTCTTCGCATTCATCACTCCATGCAAACATTACTCTAGTTAGAGTTAGATTGGTAATAGGATTGGACAATCATGATAAATTTCTCACAAATCGTTGATAATATCAAGCTAAACCCAAGAAGCTACGGATATCCTTTACCAATGTTGGCCTCATCCATCCCTCAATTGCATCTATTTTGGAGGGGTCCACAGATATCCCATTGCTTGTGATGATATGGACCAAGAATGAGACCTCCTTCAACCAGAACTCACACTTGATATAATTTTCATAGAGATTATCCTTGCGCAAAGTCTCTAGTACAGTTCTTAAATTCTCCTCATGATCCTCCTTGGTTTTGAAGTATATTAGAATGTCATCTGTAAAGACTAACACAAATTTTTCGAGGTAATACCCAAAGAATATATTCACCAATTCCATGAATATTTATAGAGCATTAGTGAGTCCCAAAGGAATTAATATGAATTCATAGTGCCCGTATCTTGTGCGAAAAACAGTCTTGGGGATATCTTCCTTCTTCACCCTTACTTGATAATATCCCGACCGTAAGTCCACCTTGGAGAAGTATTGTGCTCCACGCAGTTGCTCAAACAATTCATTGATCTGTGGTAGAGAATACTTGTTCTTATCATGATTTTTTTATTTTCAAGATAATCGATGCAAAGCCTCATTGACCCATCCTTCTTCTTGACGAAGAGGACTAGTTCACCCCATGGTGGAGCACATGGGTATATAAACCCTTTATCCAGATTCTCCTCTAGTTTTTTCTTCATCTCATCAAGCTCAACGATAGCCATTATATATGGAGTCTTGGATATTGGTAGAACCCCTAGTTTAAGTTCAATTGAGAATTCAACATCTCTTCTAGGAGGAATACCAGGTAGTTCCCTAGGAAACACTTCAGCGAATTCCCTCACAATAGGCATTTCTTCAAGTATGGTTTCTTCCTTGGACTCAATCATCTCAGCAAGATACGCGTGCTCATAGGGTAGTAATATCCAATCTCGAGATTATAGAGCTAAATAAGATTCATCATCCTCCTTACATTTGTAAAGAATAAGGGGTCGATTCTCCATATGGAGTGTGATTTCCCTATCCCAACAATTTATGTTGGCTCTATATTAGGAAATCCAATCCATGCCAAGAATTGCATCAAATTACACCATAGGGAGTATGATGACGTTCTCCGAGAAATTAAATCCACAGATTATAACAGGGGAGGACTTATATTCATGGGATGCAATGATTTCCCCATTTTCGGTACTCACCGACATCTTCACTTCAATGATTTGTGGTGGGGCTGGGATTGTTCTACTAAACATTCGAGATATAAAAAAATGCGTAGAACCTGAATCAAAAAGTATGTTCACTATTCATGAATGAATAACTAGCATACCTATAACCACTTCGTTTTCGGGGTTCACTTCGGAAAAAGTGATGGAAAAAGATCTTCCTTGCTGCCTTGGAGGTTTTTGGTTGCCACCGAAAACCCTTGGATTAAGTCACTGATTTGAAAAATTCCCAGGTTATTTGCATGTGTAGCAATGAACAATGCGTTGAGGTTCGAACGGAGTGTTACTCTCCTATATCGAAGCCGCGGGTCTTTCTTGACGACAGTTAACAGCTAGGTTCCCTTCTCTTCCACACCTGAAGCATTTCTTCGTCCCCTTAAGGAAATTTCTATGGTGCATCTTTCCGCACTTTTGGAAAGAGGGGTGCTGGATCTTCTTAGCAGAATTGGATTTATCCATCAGACCACCATCATTGAAGTCCACCTTACTCTTCTTATCCCCTTGATACCATTGTGATTCCTCGATCTCCATTTCGACCTTGAGGGCACATCAGACAATTTCCTCATAGCTTTGGAAGACACGGATCACTAATGCTTTCCACAGGCTAGGCTTCAGCTCACCAAAGAAGCGGTCAACCTTGCATTCGGGGGTACCGAAAAATCCATAAGCCTATCGTGAAATCCTTGTGAAGTTTTCCTCATACGCTCCAACAGATTCTTCAACTTCTTTCTTTATGGAAAAGAAGTCCCTTTCCATCTTAAGCTGGATGGTGCACCGAAAATATTTATCGAAAAACATCTTCCAGAAATCCTTCCATTCCAATGCCTGGATCTCCTCCTCAGGCTTCATATTTTTGATCGACGTCCACCATTGATCAGCTCTACCCTCCATACGATATGCCGCCAGGAGAACCATCTCTTGTTCAGAACATTGAAGGATGGAGAATTCTTTTTCAATGGAGTTCATCCATTGCTCAGCGATCATGGGATCAGATGATCCACTAAAAGTAGGAGGCCTTTGTCTCATGAACCTCTCGATAGCGACTTGTTCTTTCTTTGTGGGGGGGGGGGGGGTTGAATGTTCCTCTTGACCTGTGTTTCTATTCAAAACATGAGTTATCTGAGAGAGAAGCGTGACAAAGTTCGCGATTTCCTCTCCCATTGGATTGGGCATCCCATTAGTATAGTCATCACACTGATCTTCACATTGGTTGTTTTCCCGAATCCTCCTATTACCGTCCATTATCTGGAATAAAAGGAAAGGTAGGGGTAACATATAAAGGGTAATACAACGAAAAATGTTGATGACTTATAAATAAACTTTTATTTCCTTAACTCATGAGTCTATGGGCTTTAATATAGGCTTTTCATGATCTACTTTCTAACATATATTCTTAGAGACATTTTTTTAATTCCCTTAATAAGGGTTCATACTAAGCATGTGAATTTACCAAAGCATATCCCCTGGTAGTGTCGTAACCAAGAGTGTCACAAGGCCCATTATCATGCACCAATTCCCATTCGAGTCTATCTCAAAGCGGTGTTTTTGGGTTTTACCCCTAGGATACATCTGTGCTAGAGCCGCCTCTAGTTGCTCGTATACATACAGGGATGTATTTGCTTGATAAACCACTTACTTAATACTCACCAAAACATAGGGACGTTTTTATTGTACTTAGTCTTGTATATAAGGATTTAATGGGGTTTTCTAATCCTAATCCCAAAAATAACTAAACCTATCCTCTGATACCAACTATGACAACCCTGATTTTTAATACATAGTTAAACATGATTTATTACAAAAACCTTCACTTGATACAACAATGAAGATCAATAGGTTTAGTGTCTTTGGGGATTAGGATCATTAAATAAAAACATAAAACATGAAATACAATATCTTTATGGAAAACTACATTTACATGACCACTACATTCCCTCGTACATAGCATTGAATGGGATAACTAGAGGACAAGCATAAGAAAAGGGTGAGCTATAAATCCCAATAAGGGAGTACACATGGAATAAAATTGGGAGTACAATACATGTTAGAAAAAATTCATATCAATAGAACACAATAGGAACATAAACATAAAGGCATGATAAAGCATGATAATCATAACATGGAAATGTGGCAACAACACTTAACATGGAATTAGCATGATCCAAGGCTCATTGCACATAGATCATGAGTAAATCCTCATTACATATAAATCATGAGTCAACCTTCATTGCAATTGAATTAGAATGAGTCAACACTCATTGCACATGACGTATCATGATACTATACTTTACCCAATGCATTGGTGCGCTATAAGGGTTCACCCTTCTTAAACATTTCATTTCATGCTTAAGTGTGCCACATGGATCATAAAACATGGATTCATAAAACATAATCATTTATTCAATGATAAAGTAATGTGGAATTCATACATTAAAAATTGTAATCAATAATTAAATGTTCATAAAGGTGAATACCTTTTATGGATAAATGGGTATGTTATCCACTACACAATGGCATTGGCTTAGAAAATTGGTGCGATTTCGGCAGAGTAACGGCATGACATAAGAATTCATAAAAATGATTAAGGAGAGAGAAAGTGGTTCTTCATAATATTTATATGTAATGGAAAGTAAGGAGGTCATATAGATATGTTTCCCATAAATTTTAAGGGAATTTAGATTCATGATACAAAATTATTTTTTGAATGTAAATGAGGAGAGAGAAGTTCCTTTCGAAATTTCGGCATAGTAACGGGTGTACATGGGAGGAATTTAATGAGGGATAAAGGGGTCTCCCATCATTAAAACATAAAGAGGGAATTATTTGAGAGGTGATAAAACATACCCCAACATTAATAATTGAAATTAAAAGGGAAAAACAACTTAAAGAGAATTGACCCAAATGAGAAAGGAAGAAAAAACCCTTACTTGGAAGTGTGCTTCCAAAGGTTTGAGAGAGGCTTGAGAGAGGCTTATTTGGAGCTTGGGGCACCTTGGGAGGATTATATAGAGAGTAGGGAAGAGGTTGGATGAACTCCAAAGGCTTTGAGTGAGGAGGAAGTGGGAGCTTGGGTTGGTTTATATAGGAAAGTTGAGTGAATTCTTTATTATTTAGGTTTGGGACCCCTTATATTAAATTAATTCAAACCACAAAACAACCCATGGTTTATTCCCATGTTTTTTTGAAAATTTAAGAGAAAAACAATATTTTGTAAGTCCAAAGTCCGAAATTATTAAAATAATAGGGTCTCTTATTTGTAGTTGAGTCACACTCCCATGGAAAAAACAATTTAAAAAGACAAGGTGTTTCATAAGTATTGAGGGGGCCATTAATGATTTGAAAAGTAAGTCAAACAAACACAAAATCACATTATTTTAAAGGTAAAAACATATATTGGCCGAAAATAAAGCTTATATTATTTAATTACATCACTATTGGGTCATTATGATTTCATAAAACACATTATATATTTAAACAGTATTTATTTATTACCCAAAAATTTGACTGTCTCAGAAAATTATGAAAAAATCACGATTGGATAATTTCGATATCCTGATTCTAGAAATAACATTTATTTTATCTAAATAATTATATATATATGTTAATTTTCACTTTTAAAATAAAAACTGACATTTATCTAAAATTCACGGGGTTTAAAAAAAATGGCTTTCAAACCTTAATAAAAATTACAATTGCATTCATAAAATTATATGATCATTTATATATAATAAAAATAATTTAATAATAATAATAATATTTTATTAAAATATTATTTAATTCAAAAATCCCTTATTTTAATAAAATAGAATTCTTAATTAAATAACTAAAAACATTATTTGTACTTTAAAAACTATTTATAATGTATCAATAATGAAAAGAAATTATATTCATTATTATATAAAAAAAATAATGTACATGAATATAGTACTAGAGATTTGTCACATAACCACTTAAAATAGTTGAATAAGACCTAAGGGTAAGGTGTGCGATGGTGACAGACTCTGGGGGTGGCTCGGATAACATCGCTCGAGTGTTACTCTATATCAACTTCCACTTTTCCTATAGATGGTCCCGTTCGAGCTTGACATGATGAAGCTCTGCTTGGGCTTGGTCAAGAGCAAATCCCAAGATGCACCTCTTTTCTGAGCTCCGGTAAATGGGCTTCATATGGGGAAATTCTACTGGATAAGGCCATCACTTCCTTTGTCTGAGTAAATTGGATTTGTTAAAGCCCTATATTTATACTAATCATATTATCACTATTCAATGGCTATATTAGAAATGGCCAAAATTATTAACATAAAACCAATTAATTTGACATTTTATATAAACAAAAAGAGACATTTAATTAGATCAATAGGGATTTCTATTAATGAAACTTTGGGTCGTTACATAGCCCTTAGTGGTGAACAAAGTAAAAAGTGATGTGTCGTCTCTCTGAATGTTAATGTTTTCTTTATGTTCATATCTATCATATAAGTTTAACAATTTCCTACCAACAAGGGAGCAGGATCCATCACTTTAAAAGAAAAAGTTGACACCCTGATTCACCCCTCCCCTCTCAGGGTGTCCAGGGGTCCTACAAAACTCACTCTCAAGATATTTTTGACTGTGATGGATTATGTTTATATGGTTGATATATATTATTAATTCCATTATGTATAGTAGTGAGATGTGAAAAGATGGAATGTGGTTGAGTTTGTGAATGTTAAGAGGGAGCAAGTTTCATTTCCATTATGTTCATTTTACCCTACTATTATGTTTAGGGATGTGAGGTGATGTCCTATATGTGATTGTCTACGATGAGAAATGACTGGACCTGTGTCAGTGGGTGTGAAGTGATGTAATAAAATTTCATTAGGGAGGTGAGAAATGTTATAGTGAAAATAAGAGAGCTCTATGATATACAAATGTAGGGTTTGATGATGTAAATTCAGTGGGATTGTGGTTCGTGGTAGAATATTATAAATATTATTCAAATAATAGTATTATTTTTGGAATGAATTATTTTTCTAATCAATCCATGTGAGGATGGGATTTAATATTGGACCTATTTAGGTTATTTTTGGATTCTCTGTCTTCTAAATATTGAAGTAGTATGATATTATCACATATTCTCAGGAAACATTTTTTCCCTATTAGGTACTCATTTATGCTCAAACTAAATATGTAAAAACATTTTATTGTTTTTAGGTGGTATAAATGGAAAATAAAAGCATTAATATTTCAGACCATTGGAAGTTTTAGTGAAATTCCTTATTCTTTACTTTTGGGTATTTACTATTGATACATTTATCGATTTATTTTTCTTTATACATGCATTTTAGGATTTGATTTCTATCCTTTTTTGTATTATCTCATGTATTTTATTGAATTTGATTCATTATTTCTCATATTTTGTTTAATTAGATGGTAATGACTCCCATTTATTATATTTTATACCTGCATTACATGTCACTTACTCAGGGATGAGTAGAGGTGGGACATATGGGTCATTATTTATCTCCCTTCATAGAAGTCTATTTTGAGGTAGGAGGTTGTAATAGAGTAGTATCAGAGGTGGTATTTCAGCAATAGTAATGGGATTGATGTTTGGAACAATGTTTATTCAATGGGTTGTAAGGGAACAATTCAAGTTGATCGGGGTGCATGAAATAGTCTAGAGAGAAAAGATATGACACGTGGTTTTTGGACCCCTTATTATACAGAGAACAAACTATGATATTATTGAATGACCATGTGTGGGGGTACTATTTATAGGATCGATTCATAAGATAGGTACATGAATCATCATTACTTTTCTTCCTATTTGAATTGGGATATTTTGATATGGTTAAAAATAAATGAAGATTACTAAATAAATCATAATCAAATTACATATTTTTAGGAGTAGAAACAATTTTCCATCATTCATTGATGGAATATAGTCAGCATCTATATTTGGATCAGTTAATGGAGGTTTAATAGGATGATAATGTTGACCACTAGAGGGTTTATATGGTTGAGTATGATGATTTTTGGGAGCTTATGTTACACCCATTCTGGTGAAATTCTATTGGGAGTGTATCTATTGTGGGGATAAAGAGGTAGTTAGAAGAGATGGTGATCACCTTAATTTTTCCTAGACGAGTGCTAGTTACCATTGGAATTTATTATGAGGCCTATAATTTCCCATCATTGGTGGATGATCCATATTATTGAGTGTAATGAGGAATAATTTAATTGGTTAAGCATTTATAAGGTATTATGGGTATATATTTTTTCACCACGATGGTAGTGAGGTTACAGGAGATTCTCACCATTCAGAAGGAGAGTATTATTGCATTGTATATTGGTTTATGGTTTAGGGAAATTTTTCATTTTATATAGAAATTTCTCAACAGTAATATTCTCCTAGTAAATTTCATATGGTTGAAATCCATCCTTGAATCATGTATGTACTTTTTAAATTTACTTTTCAATTTTATCTGGAGGTTTTGAAGGGGTGTAGTTGATCGAGATGATACACTCACAAGGATGTTTACCACATCATGGGAACCATTAGGGTTAATTAAGGATAATATTTTGCAATGGAAGGTCTTAAGAAGAATTCCATTTTATGTTTTTACATGTGGGGAGTCAACCTCGGTAGTTTCCATTCTGTCCTAATGGGGTCTGTGGTTTCCATGTTGTTTTATGGAGGATTTCCCATGTTTTTTTCTATGGGGTTCATGTTCATAGGTAGAACTACATACTAGTGATTCATCAAGATTAGATTTATTGATTAGGATAGGGTCAATATCAACCTCAATAGTAGTTTTTAGTTAGTCTATTTCAGTATTAGTGATAGTTGTATTTTATATTTTTAGGGGGGGAATAGTAGGTAGGGTTCAACCATTAGATATTCCTATAGTTTAGGGACCATTAACGTAGAGTGTCAATAGAGATGTTCAATAGAAATGATGCATAGGAGCTACATGTGGTTAGTTTCATGTACCAATGGTTGAAATATTGGATAGGATATAGATCGTTCAAGGAATGATTATATTTTTATGTTCCCTTATTTATGCCTTGTTTCGTTACAGAGATTAAAAAATTAAATTATATTCCCAATATTATTCCTGATATGGGACTACAAATAGAGATTATTTATATTCCCCCATTTTTTAATACACTATTCCAAGGTCATACCAGCATGTTTGAAATGTGTCAGGGGTGCAGACTAATGATGGTACCACATTAGTATAGTTGGTAAAATTTATTTCTATATATGAATCCACAAAATTCCATCAATATAATAAACTATTTTAATTTAGGAAGTTTTATTATTGAATGCTCTCGTGAGTGAGTTGTGCTTTCAAATGATGATTCCCATTATGTGTTATTAATTAGGATGGGTGTTGTATGGTGTGATGTAAGAATGTGGAGATCCTTCATTCCATGATGATTAAATCACCATTCGAATTAATATATTCTAGTATTGTGGATATTACCATGCTATATGGTAGTTTTTAGATATTTATTCATTGGAGGTTTCAATGATACCCCCTTGATCTGAGGTTGTGATTAGGTCAAATTTGTATTTCATTATTTCTCTAATAATGAATTCTATTTATCATATAGAACCTTATGTGTTACTGGAGTTAAGTATTTATATATATTAACTAATATAGAAGGGTCTAACAAATGTTGAATTTGGTGAATATTATGAAAATTGTTACAAATTGAACATGAGAATGTATTTTTCACTAGTTGGGAGGTGTAAGAGGGGTTTTTAAGATTGAATTTATTTCTACATATAACTAGTTGTGGGTGAAGGGTGAAGATACTCCAAGGACATCCATTAGATACTTTTATGATAATATCATGTTCATGTTCATTTTATTTAGTGTCATAAAGTCTCCAACTGTGATTATAGGGATTAATAAATATATGATCCATGAATTATTGTAAAACTTCAACATCGTGTTCATCAGTGACATATTGGACTACTCAAGTTCAAATGAGGATCATGATGATCATATTAACGATATCAAATAGGTTCTTAGGAACCACCATATCTATTTAAACAAATCAAATTATCTTTTATGTACATGAGATGAGTGTTTCATTATAAATGAAGTGTTTTGGATGACTTTGATTGTAGATACATTGATGATCGATGATTGTTTTGCATGGGAAAAACCCAAAAAATGTTATTGGTTATCAATTTCATTGATATTTCAAGTGATTAGTTTAACACTATGATACATTTTTCCACTACACCCTTGTTGTGATTTCCATATAATATTTATTTCATATAATTTATGAGATTCTAGGGGATGGAAGGAATTTTCAACTGAGCATGAACGAATTTTCATTGACATATATTTTTTAAATAAATATAATCGAGGTAATAAAAATTGAAACTTCATAATAGGAGTTCCAAAAAATTTCATAAACATGCCACATAATTTTTGTATTTTTTCTTAAATGTATAGTTTTTATTGTGTACTGGGCAATTAGTCACTGTGTAAAGGGGTTATAGAACACATATTCTTCTCCTGATTGTTACAATGAAAAGATATAGATATTTAATGATTTTCAGAACACGTAACAATTTCCTGAAATGTATTTGTAAAAATTTAGTTTTAATTAATAGTATATAAACTTTTCAGTATTTCTAGCCATCATGGATTAAATGATGTTTAATGTCACTACACACCATGTAATTTAAATGAGTTGCTGGTTTTAGGGATCCATATGATTGATTTTAATTTCATTGGTCCATGTTCCCTCCCTCCATCAAAAATGATATAACCATGTTATATTTTTTCAAATCATCCTACAGAATGATTAATTCATTCATCAGTCGTCAATGTTTTCATCCAACACCTCTCCAGTAAAGAATTCATTTTAGTTTTTATTTTCTTTAGGTGGATATTTTTTATTGGATGTGGTCAGATTTCAGATTCATTATCCAATAGTGTTTTCTATCGATATTGTTTTCAGTTTCTTATGGTGCATTATCATTAGAATATATATATCGTGGTTTCATATCACTGTTGACAACAGAAAATAGGTTATTACCATTTTGAGTTAGGTGTTTTTAAACTATGGGTTAATTTAATGAAGTTCTAATTTTTTTTTCTAAATTCTGCTATGTTGATCATTTTGATGAAGTTATATGTGTTTATAACAGATATCTACGGAAAGATGGTGTTTATAAATTGGGTCTGCATTGTAAATATATTTAATTGATTTAAAATGGAATTTCACACAATTAATATGATTCAATTGGATATTTTTTAAATATAATCAGGGTTTTTTAATGTATTTTGAAAATTGGTATATTAGGAGCTATGGGTTCATTAGGAAATAGACACTGGAACCCTTAGTATCTGTTCCAGCACTAAGAGATTTCTATTTGGTTATCAATTTGATGTGTTATGAATCGATATTTATTGTATATAATGTTATGTATATTTTTTATTTTGACTATATAGTATGAATTTTTCCATATCTTGTTTCCCTGTATGATATTCTTTTTCATTTATGTTATTTTTATTAAATTATGTCTTATTTCTTTGATTATTGGTCATAGTATTTTTTTTAAGGTTGTATCACATGGTATCTCTAGATTGTATTTCATGGAATTGTGTTTTCTTGTTTACCATATGTTTCATCGACATATATTCCCATTTTATCACATCTAATTGAGAAAATTATTGTTTGAGAATATGCAAGTAATTTATGAAAACCCAAATGGAAAATTATATACAAATTTATTGTCTTTATGAAAATTCATTATAAAACAATTTTTTCAAACGATAGAACAATATCATTAAAAATAATAAACCTTTAGTAGAATTATTGGTGGTATCCTATAATGATTTTTGTTCCCTCCAAAATTTTTCATTAGGTATGTTATATATGTTGTATTGAAGGATCTATTTAAATGGATGCATATCATGTATAATTTCAGCTTCCCCTTTGGGTATTCCCATTAGTTTTAGTTGGATTAGAGGTTACTGTATGTAATATAGAGACATTACGATCATTATATATTTCAAAATTTTAGGATTAGATATATATTCCTATATCATATAGATATTATTATATCCTTTTCATTCATATAGTACTTTGGTTTTAATTATTGATTCTTTATATAAAAGGATTGATCTATTTTCATGATTCACATTACCATGTGATGTCCGAATTTGGTGTATGGATTTGATAAATCAGGTTAGTTTTTATAATATTTTTAATCAAAAGTGGACTCATCCTGAAATATGTTGACACTTCTTATATTTGGATATCTATCATCAGTTTATTAGAGTATGGACAATCATAATTTGGAAAGTGATTTTCGAAAAGGGTCTAGGCGAACTCACATTTTTTATCGAACCTAAATTACCATAGGTGGTCATGGTATTTTAACAGGTATAGGAAATGTAGTATGGGGTCATTTGAAGGAACTATATGTGAATTTTATTTAAATTTACCAACTCATTTTTATTCATTTTCATTAATTGGTAGATTTCATATACAATTTATTTCCTCATTTGTTTAAATAATCATTTTGAATTCATGAAGTGGTGTTACAATTTTTGAATGTGTTATTGATCAAATTTGTTATAATTTTTTTATTATACAATTCCTATAGAAAGATCTATTCTAAATAGTGTTGATGAAACTGGGTGACATGTACTATAGTAAAATCATATACAAGACCATTATTTGGTAAAAGGGGTATCCTACACCAAACAGATTTTAGGTCATGTGGGTTTCGATTACCCAAGAGGTGTACTGGATCATCAGCATTGGTTAACTATCAATAATCCACCCATTATTTATTGTTATAAAGTACCACATGATTTGGGTAGTGGATTAAGTATATTGAGAGTATAATCAACTTTTAAAGTATCATAAGGAATCTATAGTGGGTTTTCTCATGTATATGATTACATGACAAAGAAATAAATGGTGGGAATATATTTTGAATTCTATGTTTCCTGACTTATTAAACTAATATTCATTCATGAAAATATTTAATCAGATTTTTTAACCTGATAAATTTCATGTCATAATTAGTTAGTATTTCTTGACCTTGGAGTATGGGTTACATAACTTTTTGATGTTCTCAAACAATTCTTATGTGATGTTATATATGGAAATAGAGCATTTCACTAGTGAGTGACTAAGGATTTTGTGTTTTAGTTTTCACTGAGTCTTCATATTAGGTACATATTGACTATTATGTAACATTCCACTACTATGGATGATGATGAAAAATAATATTTGGATGTGTCAGACATAGATAGGATGATAATTTTTCATGGTTCTTTAGTTGGATCCATTGTTAACCCGATTGCATCTTCGTTCAAGAAAAGGTAATGTAATTTTCATTTGTTTAACTTAGGATACGTTTCAGAGGATTTTTAATAATAATATAATGATGTTTTGTTTCATTGTTATCCTTATGATTATAATAGAATATTTTTATAGAGGATCCTTAGAAATGTCATCCTTATAGATTATATGTCCATATGATGTGTTTCTATGAAATGATGTCCCATGGATGTTAGGAATAGTAAACACTCAGCAAGGGTTAACTTGTTATTACTAATGATTCTAGGGGTGTTTCATAAAATCAATAAGCCATGGGGGATGTTCATGTCAAAAATATAATATGTAATATTGTGACTATGTATGCACAAGATAAATTTGAATATGGGCTAGAATGTTTTTTTATGTAAACTGTTTATTTCATTATTAATGGTGCTAAATTTATTTCAATAGGTGTGATTCATTATAATATCATTAATGTTAGTTTACATGTTGTTATTTAGTTTGGAACTGATGTCCTACTTTTCGGATCATTACACTCTATTTTGAATGAGGTATAAACAATGTTTTAATTTCCCACCTGATAGTTGATGAAAGTTGAGTTTGAGGTAACATGGGGCTTCTTGAAAAATGATGTCAACATATATAACTTTATTATTAGCATCGATTACATTTTTAGTTTAAATTATGAGAATTAAATTTATCACATATGCGTATATTTCTGGTCTACGGATGGGACTACTCATGTATTTTAGGATGAGCGGGACTCTAGATCAGGAAAGATAATGTATGCAACTTTTTATTATGGGGAAATATCATTTCTATATTAGAGATGTTTATTAATGAAATATAACCTTATTTGGTGTTCAACTTCCTCATTTGTGTGTGAATACCCTAGGGACTTTTAAGATGAATTTTATTTTTTACCACCACATGGGGAGGTCGAGTTTACTCTAGGACCTCCACCTAGTACGATTAACATTTTTATGTGATCTTACCGAATTGAATCTGCTATGATTGTGGAAATTAGTGTCCAAATGTTGGAACTAGTTTCTAAAAGATGTAATCTTCATGGTGTTTAAATGTACTATTATCATTTCATATTTGATAAGAAGTCATATGATAGTCTTTTACATTGTATTTATAATCATATTTAAAAATAGGTAGCCATTGTGATGAAATATAACATTCCTAGGAGTATTGAGCATTTTTTTAGATTAATGTGGAATGATGGTTTTCAAAGATCAGTAATTGGTTTTTGTACAACCAATAGAGCGTTTGATAAATGGGCATACCTAAAACAACTCTATAGGTCCAGTATGTGAATTTTATGATTTTGGATATTCCATAATATCTAACTAATGATATTGCAATGTTTATTTCATTGATGAACTAGAATATTCAACGGTTCTTGGAAACTACAAATGTTATGTTATTCAAAGATATTATGGTGTCATCCAGGTCCTTAAAGGGAACTTCAACCATTTGGATGTCATTCATCAAACCATAATGTAACATCATATATATGGTATGCATTTTGAATGACTATTTTGGACCAAGGGAGTGAAATTTAAAGGCAATTTAATACCTATGAAATGTGTTTTAAGGGATCCAAAAAGAATAAATTATTTTAAGTGTTGAGAACAACCACTAATGTGTTTGATATAAAAAGCTTCATTAGCATGGATTGTTAATAGATATGGTTTGTTTTGTATTTCTCCAATATCACCTATTAGATTACTACATTAATCCATAATACTGTAATGTTATAATTGAATAATTTATTTATGATTTCGTTTGAGATTATTAAGGTGTTGTTTACTTTATCATCAAAATTTATTCTTTCAAAACCATGTTTATGTAATGATGTTTTTCAAGATGCTTCATGTATGGGTTGGGATGTGCCCTGATGTAGGGAAAACATGTTGTGTATAATGGCCCATGTCAATAATGACCTCATGATAATAACAATCCTACACATGATAATGAGTTAGAAACAGTAATCCATTCACTCAAAAATTAGAAACAAAAACTCTTTGGGGATTAATTTATAGTGTATTTTGATCACACAAGCCTGAAATATAATTTTACTCGGAGTGATCTAATCATGTTCTAGAGAAACTGGGGATTGACTCTTTATCATTTTGAAATTGATATTTCATATACTCCTTGGAAATGAATTATATTTTTTGAAGTGATTTGAAGAATATTTATGATGTATTCCATAAAGGAATAATTTGAATAGTTGTTTATGATGGGTTTTACTATCCCAGAGATCTTGGGAATGGTACATATTAATGGATAGGTGTTCATGGAATCTATGAAAGATGAATCCTTTTTGGAGAAGGGATTTTGGCTCAAGCAGGTTACTGAAACAGAGTGTAAATGATTTAGTGATCGCCTTTTTGGTGGGGAGACCATGGGTGATTGGTCTCAATAAAACAATGTAACATTGTTCTTCCCTAGTAGGTTGATTATTATATTATAACCAAGGTAGGATTTTTTATGGTGGATTCCAATCATAATTTTCCATTCACCCTAGGGATACAAAGATGTATCATAACATGATATGTTAGTAATGTTGGTAGATGAATGAGTTATTCTATTGAATACTTTAAATGTGATGTCTTATTTATAAATTAATTAAGGTGGGACACCATTTTTATAGTAGATTTTTGTATCACATACACATTATTTTATGATGCTGGGATGATATTTCCATGGATATTTTCATTGGAATGAATCAAACTAATAATTTGAAGAATGTCATTTGGGGGGTCATTTCTTGAAACATTAAATTTAATTATTTAATGCATATTTAGGAGAGTATGGGTGTATAAGAGATTTGTGAAATGTATTTTTGAGAGTCTGTGAGTCTTTACTCGGTTCCCAATGAAGTTATATCTAACCATTACCCGATGTTTATATCTATGTTATGGAATGGTTTACCAGAGCTGATGAGTTCCAAAATTAGATTGATCATTTCTTCTCTTCCACATATAGATAGAAAATCAAGAGAACTATACATGTACTTTAAGAAATTATTGGTGCATGTGTGGATGATTTTTTAGGATCTTGGTAAATGAATTTTCCTCTATTAATATTTTCCTATAACAATAATTTTCATACATCAAATAGTATTAATCAATTTGAGTCATTTTATTATAATCCATGAAGATCTACATTATTATATGAAGAGATAATAGAGTGGTAAATGGTTGGGTTAAATATTATTTTGGAGACGATGATGATTTCTTAGTTTATCTGGAAGAGATTTATCATGTGATATAGTCATCACAAATCATATTCAGACCATCTTCACTGGCCTCTTTATATTGAAAATGGTGAAGGGGTTTTTCATAGAGTTACACCTCTCTTGAGAAATCATTTTTAGGGTACGTAGGGTAATTTGGAACTGAGGTTTTTGGGAACCATTGAGATAACTACCTTTTTGGGAATGGAGGCCTATCATTTGAGCATTCCATATGGTTTGAATCAATCCATTAAATATTCCATGTTGCCTATCTGAAGAGGAATACTTGGGATCCATCCCATATGATTGTTTCAGTGGATGTTGATTTTCAAGTTGAAACTAATTATGATGTGAATCCCCTTCAGATTATAGATTTCTTATATAAGGGATTACACAATAAAACCATTCTCTAGTTTAGGTACTATGGAAGTGTGGAGGGGATTGCATTGAAAAGTAATATATGGAATTTTTTATGAGGTAGAAGTTCCCTTCACGTTATACAATTCCATAAAAATCGGTGATTTATGGGGGTATAAATAATTTATTTTGGGGTGACTGTAACACCCTAGAATGATTTAGTTACAACCTTGACTATTCTCTATTTTTCATCTTTACTTGGGTTCATTTATAGGATTTTTAAGGTAGGAGAAACATTTTTTGAGAAAATGGCCAAAATTTCACTAAAGAATGTTTTATTTAAAATTAATTTATTCCTTGTATAATTGTATGAATATATTATAGGGTTTCTCTGATATTCAAACAATTCCCCAAGTTCATTGGTTTTTTTACCAAAACATATAGTTCTTATAAGCCTATGGGGAGTCATATTCTATGTAAGGGGGTTACCGAATATTAATTTACATATAATAGATTTTGTCAACATATATAGGGAATGAAATATTTAATTTCATTGTAACTTTATTAGGATGTGTAATGGTCAAAAATATGGGTTTAATAAAAAGGCGATGCGTGTTTTAGTTTTTTCAACATTCAAGAATTACATGATTTGTAATGCGATTACATTCAATATAATTCTTGTGGTTTATGTTTCATAGGGTTATGTATCATTGATTTCAATTTCATTCACCCTCACAGCCTCCCTCTCATATCCTACAACTCATATTATTGTGATTTTTCAGATCTTCCTTCCGTCTAGAATATTTTATGTGATCAATCATCAGGGATGTGGTGGTGCACCCCTTATTGTATGTGTTCATTCATATTCTTTTTCACTTGGACAAAATTAATAAATTCGTTTCAATTAGGTTATTATTTACTTGTAAGATAGTGTTTTTTATAGACCCAATGTATGGTCTTATCACTTCTAGTTTTTATATGCCCAATTTTTGGGCTTCAAGTCAACATTAAAGATGGTTTTTTTGTTTATACTATTTTAAGGATGGTGTTTCTATATAATGGATTAATTATATGATTTTATTTTCATTTATGGTTAATTCAATTCAGTTGATCATTTAATTAAAGTGATATGTGGTGATAATGGATTTGGTGGAATGAAAATTGATTTTAAAGGATATTTTATTATAAAATGGGTTAGCATGATTTGGAAGAGTATTTTCAAACACCGATGTAAATTAGATAAAAATATAAAATGTTTTATAAAGTTATGGCCATGGTTTTGAAATGTATATTGACAATTTTTTATTTGGAAACATTATGCTCATTATGAAAAAGATGAGGATTTTGTTATTGTGTGGGTTACTACTAAGAGGTAAAAATTTGGATATCAATGGACTATGGTAGGAAATTATTTCGATCTGACCCAATATTTTTCTTTTTTAGACTATTGAGTTCATTGTTTGTATTGTCCCATAGGATAGGTACAAATACAAAGTGCATTGTTTCTTCTGTATATTTAGCACATGAATGTTTCTATCATAGATTTTTTCCATTGGTTTTTATATAATGTTGTATCACATGGAATCACATGACAGAATTTCATTGTTATGTGTTTACTTTTTCACTTTATGATTCATTGACACACTTACCTATTTTATCACTTCTAAATGTAACATATATTTTATAATTAAAAATAATTTTATGAGAACTAAAATGGAAAATCATATAAAAATGGGATGGATTTATGGAAATTAATTTAAAAACTATTTTTGTTATAAATGATAGATCATTTTCATTATTTATATTATAAAATGAATAAAATATATTGTGTTATCATATTGTGTCTTTTACTCACATCATAATTTTTCTTTTATGAGGTTTTAAATGTTA
Organism: Viscum album; assembly: GCA_963277665.1. NCBI lineage: Eukaryota > Viridiplantae > Streptophyta > Magnoliopsida > Santalales > Viscaceae > Viscum > Viscum album. Next base: position 195,937,238 of record OY728123.1, on the reverse strand, counting down.
TACTCCAGGATACAGGTACTGGGAAGTGTATCTTGTATATTTTCATATTTTCCGTTGGACTTTTCTTTTAGTTGGGATTATTTTCGAGGTCACTATCGGTCAAATGGAGACTTCATGATCATTAGTTTATTCATAAATTCAGTGTTATCCAGTTTTTTTTATTATATGGACCTATTTTTATTATTATCATCAACATAGTACTATTTATTTTGTAATGTTGTTTACAAAAATTGATCTATTTTCTTCCATCACCACACCATGTGATAGACAGGATTATGTGTACTATTTAGGTTGGAATGGGTTGGTTTGTTCTAATTATTACATTTTTGTATAATATTTACCTCGGTGTGAAACCGATGTGAGGAATTTTAACCTATATGAACTAGTTAGTTTTTGTAATTATTAGTGGAAATCCAAGTTTGGTTAGCTAAAAGTGAATTTTATCATTCCCCCAGTTCTTCTACTATATGGATAGGGTGTCTTGTTTGAGGTTTTCAGTGAAATATCACATAATAAATGGGGATTTATATTTATATTTCATTGAGAATTGGAAAAATATGGGTATAGTATGTTAAAACCCCATTTCCTTAATTACATGACCCACGGTCTTGATCTAGAAGTAGTGGTGTTTTCATTGATGTTGTGTTGTCCGTACATAATCAGCGAATTCTTTGTTGTTTTCACATACCACCAGAGTCTAAAATACATATTTCATCTATGGGATCTAAATATATACTCCTAAATGGTGAATGATTATAAACAAGAATAATATTTTGAGATCTCTTGTTCCTCATGAAATATGAATTTGGTGGTTGGTGGCCTTATTCTGAATACTCTTATTATTAGGTTTTGTGAGTCTATATAAGACAGCAATGGAATGTAGTGCTTACAGAGCTTAATATTGATTTGTTATAGAGTAGTGGAGATAGTTTTCATCATCCAAAAAATATTTAGAATTATATTCACTTCATTACATAATAGTGAAATTTGTAGTTTTTTTTGATAAAATGATTTTCCTTATATCATAAATGATTTTGTGTTTAGTGTTTAATTATATCAATCCCCAAATAATTTTTATTTAATTATTTATTAATTTAAATGTTAATGATATTTCTAGACCCATATATGGATTTATGTTCAATTGATGGGTTATTTACCCTTTTATATCCATATGGTTGATGATTTTTTTTAATTATTTAATATATTCATAACATGACATGTTGTAGTGATTTTTATTTTCTTGGACATAATGTAGAGACCCGTATCTTGACGTACATGGACATTACATTACTTTTGCGGAATACTTAGTACATAACAAAAACACACACACAAGGATCGTAATAGTTTAGTGTCTTTGGAAACTCGGACTATAATCTTCTAATCGTGGTGAAAGATCTTCAACATCTCCCATAAAGATCTTTTTTTTACCTAAAACCTTTCTTTATATCCTGGGGAAAAGAAAACATAAAAGGGTGAGCTCAAATGCTCAGTAATGGTAAACAAAAGAAATATCAATCACATCATATACATAAGAACATAGCTTTTGGAAATCTTAACCTGCAAAAGAGCTCATAATATCATAACATGGGATAAATCATAGAAGTGAAAATGAGATCCACATAATCATAACATAAAACATGAATCTTTGTGGCATGCACACACAATCATAGAAAATCATTTCTTGTTAGTCATGACTCATTGCCAAGACTATCTTAGTGGACAAAGTCCCTTTCTGAATCGAGTAACCCTCGTCTCAGTCCTGTTTCACTGAACCGGTATAACCTACCATTTCAGCCATGTCAATCTAATGAGATATAAAATCTTTACCCAATGCATTGGATGGAGATATAGGTCCCACCCATCTCATAATGATACCATTCTTATGTGTGCCACAAAATCATAAATCATACATCATTGCATAACCCATGTAATAAAAATGGGATTCTTAAACAACATGACATCATAAAACCATTCATATAAGATAAAGGAATTCATAAACATAATTACATCACAACATAGTCAAATCAATGTAAAAATATGGATAGAAACAGAACCCTTTATTATCTTAGATGGAAAATAATTTTGATAAAACACTTGAAATGAATTCTTGAGGAAAATATCCTTTCTTCTTCAAAATCAATTTCTTTTCACAAAACATCATACAATTTTAAAAGAAAGAGATTTTATTAAAAATAGTCATGAAATATTTTGGAGGAAGGTTCATGAAAATAAGGCTTTATAAAACCGTAAAAATCCGTTCGTGCCGTATAAGTTAAAAAAACATTCTTCTCGTACTTTTGTCGGAAAAGTCAAAAAGTACCTCGTACAAAAAAAACGACAAAAGATTCCTTTCATATCTTTTACTAAAAACTCACCGAAGGGTAAATTTGGATTTAAACAATTGTAGGTGGATGGAAATAACATTACATATTGAGGAAACATGGATTTTGATGATAAAATACACCCCAGTAACTTTCAAAGTACAAACAATCTCGGATAAAAATGAGATTGTGATATTTCCCTTACCTTAGGTCCGACATGCTTTGTAAGTGTCCGAACCTCCTGTATAATGATTTAAATCATGTTATCGACTTATTACAGAATCATATTCATTGTTATGATATCATATATGGTTCACTTATGACATTATATTACCCATTCTTTTGTAAATTCCATGTTAAAGAAGCGTTTTGGGTAAAATCGTTTCATTTATCTTAGGTGTTTTGACTTGTTGTTCTTGACATCACTATTACTTATATCATGATTTACTTACTTCCAGAATATAAAATATGATTTATATATCATATATATTCAGTATATATATATATATATAATAGATAGATGAAAAACACCGTTCATGGAGACGGTAGTCCGTACGTACGCATGAACGCTGTTTTACTTTCCTTATTGTCTTGAAATGGAAGTAAGTAGATGACATACATATATATATATATACATAAATCCAGTAGCTTTATAATGTAATATATTTCATTATTATTTCTTATATATACATTATAATCATTCTTAAATGGTTAACATGGAGAATGAATCTCATCGCGTCGTGGAGACGGTAGTCCGTACGTACGCACGAGCGATGATATCATTTCTATAAATATTGAATTGAATTGGAGTGGATTATACAATATATCAGAATCAATATGATGTTGTAATAACTATGTATAGTTATTCTTTAAACCATTATACCCATCCATGTAAGGTGGTGGTGGAAAATAGATTACACCACGACGTGGAGACGGTATTCCGTACGTACGCACGCGCGGTGATTTCTTTTTCCGTAGGATGGATAGATGGTGAAATAGGGTTTTTTTCATACTTATAATAACATATCAGTATATGAGTGATACTGATGTTATTACTTCATAATGAAACAACCTAAGAAGAAGAAGTGGAAGAAGAAATAAAGATGAAAGAATTGGTAACGGTAATTCCTCTTCTTTGAAGTGCCTCTTTGAGACCTCCTCTTAGGGCACTAAAATTGGTCTTTGAGGAAGACCAGAACCTCTAGGATGTTTCTAGGGAAGTGGAGAAGAGATTTTGGCAGGGGTTGGCCGAGCTTGAGTGCTCAAATTGGTGTAAGGAGGAGGGGGAGGAGGTGTCCTTTTATAAGGGAGGAGAGGGGCACCTTAGGAATATCTCAAAATATTATTTTATATTAAAGTCAAAATCGGTTTATAATGGTTCCAAAGGGTCTTCTTTCGAAGCTAAGATGGGGAGGGGTCGAAATCCTATCAACCAATAGAATTTAGACAAGTTTAGGATATTATTTTAACCTTATCAATTAAATTTAACTCTAAGTTAAATAGTTTAACATTTACCATGTCTTTTTGTTTTCTTTCACTATATGGTTAATAAACTTACTATAACATGCCAAAAGAACCCCAAATTGTTTATTATTAATATATATATCCTTATCTAAGTCATTTGGCCGAACCTTAGATTTTTAGGAATACAATAACAATTAATAATATAATATTTGATTTAAATACTATTTTGTGTCAATTTTGACACTATTTGATATATGATTTTTGTGAAAGTCATAACAGAATTAAATGTTCGAAACAAGTTGATTAAATCAACATTAATATATCATAGTAACCTAGAAAATTAGTGGAATTCATAAACAATCTCAAATTACGTTTATTTTGGTGTTTATAACATCAATTATGTCAATATTTCATTAATAAGATAATTACTGCATCATCGTTGTGTCATAAATAAATTAAATTATTTTATGTCTAAAAATTACAAATAAAATACCATCATGTAGGAAATCTTTTTATATTTCTAATGAATATTTACAATCGAATTTATCTTATGTATAACCCCATATTAAAAATGATTTACTTATTAAACATTGATTTTAACTATTTTAACCTTTCTTTAAATAAATTAATAATAAATGTCCTAATCTAATCCAAGTGGGCCTAAATGGTCATATTTTATTCCTAAGTTTGTTTTTGGTCGAATTACACTTTTCCAATAGAATTAGGACATGTGTTAGGGTAATAGTAATATCATATTTACCCTTAGTTACCCTATTTACTATTAACCGCGGTAAAAAAGTAAAAAGTTACTATTCACCAAAAAAAATTATTTTCATCTCATTGAACCATATTTTAGTCCTTGATATTAACCGTGTCTCTCGGATTTTTGAAATTCCATTCACAGAAGCAGCAAAATTATGTTTTATGAAAAATTCAGTTTTTTTAACTACCACTTAGTAGTTTCACTATTCATCAAAAATTGATGTTTTTCAGAACAATGCCAAAATTTCATCCTAAGCTATATTTCATATTCCGAATTCAAAAATGAAGTCTATTTTACCAAATTCATAACATAATAGTTGCATTAATTAATTTTATAATTAAATCCCGCTGTTAAAACAAATAGCGTGTTTTTAAGAAACAATATCTATCAAAAGATTGACACTTGTTTATGTCTAGTTTAAATGTGAAATTACATCCAATGACCAATATTGTATTAAATTGTAAAAATATATTCTAAATATACTTTAAAACCACTCAAATTAATGATTTATCACTATTAATTATTTCGACTAAAAAAGTTGTTTTTAATTATAATTTAGTAATTTTCACTATTCATCAGAATATGAAAGTTATCTGAAAAGTACCAAAATTTCACCTTAGGCTAAATTCGATACTCCGAATCCAAAAATGAAGTCCATTTTGAGAGTTAAAATTTCTAAAATTTAAAAAGTGGTTATTACTATTCATAACGGCTAGTTTTAATAATATTTTAATAGCATATCATTGTTTCGTGAAACTCAGGATTACGTACCACACATGCTATCGAGGAAGGTTGTGATTGCGTGTAATGCAAGGCAAGTCAAGGATGCATGTTGTGCAAGGTCCTTTTGGTGTAGCATAAAACACAAGACATTAATAAAATTAAAAAGAATATTTCTTTATAAAATCCTGGGCTGTTACATTCTACCCCCCTTAAAATGAATTTCGCCCTCGAAATTCGTCGGGGTTATAAATTGTTTACTATTCGAAAGTTTCTTTAATAGAAACCCACATCGTAAAAAGGAATATCAAACCCAATCTTTAAAAACAAAAGTATGAAACGTAACGGTTACCCAAATAAACTAATCATTGGGTTTCCACATAGGTGAAAATATGGATATGGAAGAGAAATCTAACCATCATGTTCTGATGGAGAGTGGTAGAGAAAATGGCTATGGAAAAGCCAATAATCACAAATCCATAAATTTGTGACGATCTAAGGTACCATCTGATTCATCAGGTATAAGATCACTAGGACAACATTTTTGGTTTTCATGATCATTTCCCTAAAGTTGAAAATTTGAATTGGAATAAATACTTTCTTTATTTTGGTACAATCTCACTATTGTTCGTGCCTATAACAATTTCCACTTCATCTCTTAAATAAATGAAGTTGAATTTGTTATTCGTGAAGTGTTAGCAGATCATGTGATAGAATGACGGGTCATTCCATCTGTCTCAAACAAAAGGTTAGAAAAAATTATATACATAAGTCGATCTATAGTGAGATTAATCATATATAGTTCCTAAAATGGACTTATACTTCATATATCATACTGCTTAATATAATAAAACTAGTTTCTACTAAACAGGGACTTCCTGTAGGCCAGTGGTAGGCGATAAAGGCCAGTCGCACTTCGGTTGTGGGTTCGATTCCCACAGCCTTGTCCGAAGCGATGGGCCGTCGCCCGTCCTGCAGGTTGTCCTTTTTCCAAAACTATATTACTATAACATCCCATCAATAATATCGAAAAAAAATTCTATCCTTAAAAAATACTAACTTATGTCCAACACAATCCATTCCAATCTTTAGGCTTATCCATAATACTGCAATCCACTCTCATAACATAGTGAAAACAATTACCAGAGATTTCATATCATCGTTGATCCCCATATATCATAAGATATGTTTTGTTGGTCACATTCCAAACATTCAAAGTCCTTAATCATGTATACTCTTGAATACCCATTGAACCTTAGTGAAAAATTGAATGCAGTTAAAAGTTAACACTTTACACATACCAAAATCCTCAAAATTATTTATACTCAAACCATGATATCACTTAGTCCTTATATCAATCATGAGCTCATGAATACAATCAAACATCTCATTATCTTCTTATCCTTTCATTATGCACTTATCATCTACTTTCCAAAATATTTGAATCACTTTTCATAGTTATTGGTACCTTAAAATTATTGAAAACGACAATAGACCAATACTTAAATATTTCAATACACCATAAAAGTACGTCAACAACATTATTCTTGAATACCAAAACACTTCAGTCCATCCACATCAATGATTATCCTGGAATAAGTCCTTCCTTGATTTAGAAGTAACTTTTTAGGTCAGGGCATTGAGTTGGGTAATGCCCATGTTCTCCACAAATAAGACATTGAACTCCATAACAGTCTGTCACTCTATGACCCTTTTCTCCACACAGATAACATCGGTCCCTCCATTTGAGGTATTCCTCAAGGTTCTTCTTCCCTTCTTTAGAAATCTCAATCTTCCTTTCTTTATGCTCCTCAACATGCGAACATGCATAATAGTCTATCTTCCTCTTCTTTGAAGAATTAGGCATACCACTAAATTTCACCTTGTTAATCATATATCGCGATGATTGATTCGGCATAATCACAACATCTTTCTCTCTAGGCATTACACAATTTTGTTGCTCATAGTCACCAATTTGTCCATTGGATTCAATGTTAACTGAATTCTTCTTGGTTCCCTCCATTAACTAAAACACAAAAATAATTTTGTGAGAATCAAAAATCATGCTAGAGAAAACAACATAATAAAGGGAAAGTATCCTCAATACCTAACTTCTTAGGTTTAATCTAATATCATTACCATAGTTCTAGGAATATATCCTATACGTATACTTATCCTTAGGGACATCCCTAGACATACATTAGAAATATCTCTAGGAATCTCACTAACATTTTCGCATCCTAGTTTCCAAAGGTTGACTAAACCTTTCCTCTAATACCAACTATAGAGACCCGTATCTTGACGTACATGGACATTACATTACTTTTTCGGAATACTTAGTACATAACAAAAACAAACACACAAGGATCGTAATAGTTTAGTGTCTTTGGAAACTCGGACTATAATCTTCTAATCATGTTGAAAGATCTTCAACATCTCCCATAAAGATCTTTTTTTTACCTAAAACCTTTCTTTATATCCTGGGGAAAAGTAAACATAAAAGGGTGAGCTCAAATGCTCAGTAAGGGTAAACAAAAGAAATATCAATCATATCATATACATAAGAACATAGCTTTTGGAAATCTTAACCTGCAAAAGAGCTCATAATATCATAACATGGGATAAATCATAGAAGTGAAAATGAGATCCACATAATCATAACATAAAACATGAAACTTTGTGTCATGCACACATAATCATAGAAAATCATTTCTTGTTAGTCATGACTCATTGCCAAGACTATCTTAGTGGACAAAGTCCCTTTCTGAATCGAGTAACCCTCGTTTCAGTCCTGTTTCACTGAACCGGTATAACCTACCATTTCAGCCATGTCTATCTCATGAGATATAAAATCTTTACCCAATGCATTGGAGGGAGATATAGGTCCCACCCATCTCATAATGATACCATTCTTATGTGTGCCACAAAATCATAAATCATACATCATTGCATAACCCATGTAATAAAAATGGGATTCTTAAACAACATGACATCATAAAACCATTCATATAAGATAAAGGAATTCATAAACATAATTCCATCACAACATAGTCAAATCAATGTAAATATATGGATAGAAACAGAATCCTTTATTATCTTAGATGGAAAATAATTTTGATAAAACACTTGAAATGAATTCTTGAGGAAAATATTCTTTCTTCTTCAAAATCAATTTCTTTTCACAAAACATCATACAATTTTAAAAGAAAGAGATTTTATTAAAAATAGTCATGAAATATTTTGGAGGAAGGTTCATGAAAATAAGGCTTTATAAAACCGTAAAAATCCGTTCGTGCCGTATAAGTTAAAAAAACATTCTTCTCGTACTTTTGTCGGAAAATTCAAAAAGTACCTCGTACAAAAAAAACGACAAAAGATTCCTTTCATATCTTTTAGTAAAAACTCACCGAAGGTTAAATTTGGATTTAAACAATTGTAGGTGGATGGAAATAACATTACATATTGAGGAAACATGGATTTTGATTATAAAATACACCCCAGTAACATTCAAAGTACAAACAATCTCGGATAAAAATGAGATTGTGATATTTCCCTTACCTTAGGTCCGACTTGCTTTGTAAGTGTCCGAACCTCCTGTATAATGATTTAAATCATGTTATTGACTTATTACAGAATCATATTCATTGTTATGATATCATATATGGTTCACTTATGACATTATATTTCCCGTTCTTTTGTAAATTCCATGTTCAAGAAGCGTTTTGGGTAAAATCGTTTCATTTATCTTAGGTGTTTTGACTTGTTGTTCTTGACATCACTATTACTTATATCATGATTTACTTACTTCCAGAATATAAAATATGATTTATATATCATATATATTCAGTATATATATATATATAATAGATAGATGAAAAACACCGTTCATGGAGACGGTAGTCCGTACGTACGCATGAACGCTGTTTTACTTTCCTTATTGTCTTGAAATGGAAGTAAGTAGATGACATACATATATATATATATACATAAATCCAGTAGCTTTATAATGTCATATATTTCATTATTATTTCTTATATATACATTATAATCATTCTTAAATGGTTAACATTGAGAATGAATCTCATCGTGTCGTGGAGACGGTAGTCCGTACGTACGCACGAGCGATGATATCATTTCTATAAATATTGAATTGAATTGGAATGGATTATACAATATATCAGAATCAATATGATTTTGTAATAACTATGTATAGTTATTCTTTACACCATTATACCCATCCATGTAAGGTGGTGGTGGAAAATAGATTACACCACGGCGTGGAGACGGTATTCCGTACGTACGCACGCGCGGTGATTTATTTTTCCTTAGGATGGATAGATGGTGAAATAGGGTTGTTTCATAATTATAATAACATATCAGTATATGAGTGATACTGATGTTATTACATCATAATGAAACAACCTAAGAAGAAGAAGTGGAAGAAGAAATAAAGATGAAAGAATTGGTAACGGTAATTACCACTTCTTTGAAGTGCCTCTTTGAGACCTCCTCTTAGGGCACTAAAATTGGTCTTTGAGGAAGACCAGAACCTCTAGGATGTTTCTAGGGAAGTGGAGAAGAGATTTTTCTAGGGGTTGGCCGAGCTTGAGTGCTCAAATTGGTGTAAGGAGGAGGGGGAGGAGGTGTCCTTTTATAAGGGAGGAGAGGGGCACCTTAGGAATATCTCAAAATATTATTTTATATTAAAGTCAAAATCAGTTTATAATGGTTCCAAAGGGTCTTATTTCGAAGCTAAGATGGGGAGGGGTCGAAATCCTATAAACCAATAGAATTTATACAAGTTTAGGATATTATTTTAACCTTATCAATTAAATTTAACTCTAAGTTAAATAGTTTAACTTTTACCATGTCTTTCTGTATTCTTTCACTATATGGTTAATAAACTTACTATAACATGCCAAAAGAACCCCAAATTGTTTATTATTAATATATATATCCTTATCTAAGTCATTTGGCCGAACCTTAGATTTTGAGGAATACAATAACAATTAATAATATAATATTTGATTTAAAAACTATTTTGTGTCAATTTTGACACTATTTGATATATGATTTTTTTGAAAGTCATAACAGAACTAAATGTTCGAACCAAGTTGATTAAATAAACATTAATATATCATAGTAACCTAGAAAATTAGTGGAATTCATAAAAAAGCTCAAATTACATTTATTTTGGTGTTTATAACATCAATTATGTCAATATTTCAGTAATAAGATAATTACTGCATCATCGTTGTGTCATAAATAAATTAAATTATTTTATGTCTAAAAATTACAAATAAAATACCATCATGTATGAAATCGTTTTAGCTTTCTAATGAATATTTACAATCTAATTTATCTTATGTATAACCCTATATTAAAAATGATTTACTTATTGAACTTTGATTTTAACTATTTTAACATTTCTTTAAATAAATTAATAATAAATGTCCTAATCTAATCCAAGTGGGCCTAAATGGTCATATTTTATTCCTAAGTTTGTTTTTGGTCGAATTACACTTGTCCAATAGAATTAGGACATGTGTTAGGGTAATAGTAATATCATATTTACCCTTAGTTACCCTATTTACTATTAACCGCGGTAAAAAAGTAAAAAGTTACTATTCACCAAAAAAATTATTTTCATCTCATTGAACCACATTTTAGTCCTTGATATTAAACGTGTCTCTCGGATTTTTGAAATTCCATTCACAGAAGCGGCAAAATTAAGTTTTATGAAAAATTCAGTTTTTTTAACTACCACTTAGTAGTTTCACTATTAATCAAAAATTGATGTTTTTCAGAACAATGCCAAAATTTCATCCTAAGATATATTTCATATTCCGAATTCAAAAATGAAGTCTATTTTACCAAATTCATAACATAATAGTTGAATTAATTAATATTATAATTAAATCCCGCTGTTAAAACAAATAGCGTGTTTTTAAGAAACAATATCTATCAAAAGATTGACACTTGTTTATGTCTAGTTTAAATGTGAAATTACATCCAATGACCAACATTGTATTAAATTGTAAAAATATATTCTAAATATACTTTAAAACCACTCAAATTAATGATTTATCACTATTAATTATTTCGACTAAAAAAGTTGTTTTTAATTATAATTTAGTAATTTTCACTATTCATCAGAATATGAAAGTTATCCGAAAAGTACCAAAATTTCACCTTAGGCTAAATTCGATACTCCGAATCCAAAAATGAAGTCCATTTTGAGAGTTAAAATTTCTAAAATTTAAAAAGTGGTTATTACTATTCATAACGGCTAGTTTTAATAATATTTTAATAGCATATCATTGTTTCGTGAAACTCAGGATTACGTACCACACACGCTATCGAGGAAGGTTGCGATTGCGTGTAATGCAAGGCAAGTCAAGCATGCGTGTTGTGCAAGATCCTTTTGGTGTAGCGTATAACACAAGACATTAATAAAATTAAAAAGAATATTTCTTTATAAAATCTTGGGCTGTTACACATAATGAGGATTTTAAATATACTTGATCTGAGACTCTCATATTTCATTGAGGAAATTATTTAATGGTAATACATATATAGATTTATGACTACTATATAGATTCATAAGCACATCATATTTCCAATAAAATTACATATAACTCCACCCATTTAATTAATTCAAATATTAAGTTGTAATGGATTCATCTAGTGGAGGAGATGATGTTTTCGAGATTGAATATGGTAAATTTTTTAGGTGGTTGAGAATGATTAAATTACAACTCATTTCATCATTAATTTGTTACTATTATTTTATTGTCTCAATCTTTAACACTAATCATATTAATATAAAAATTGAAAGGTTACTGATGATATTTGTTCATTATTATGGATTATTGAATTTGATTTCACCTTGTTTCTATAAAATGTATTATGTGATGATTGTTCAATCTCAACCCTTTTCAAAATACTTAGTATATGATCCTCTATCCTATATACATTGATATTAATATCTATGAATTTTTTAATTTCTAATTCTATTCAAGAATATAATATTATTCCATTACTATAAAGAAAATAATCTTATTGAATGTGTATTATTAATCAAGAAAAATACTGTTTATTGAGTAGTTATCCATACTCTTGATTATAAGAGAATATATAATATAATATACTATAATTACATAGGGACACAAAGTGACAATTGTTTGTACTTTTTGATTAACTATTTTTTTGTTCTTATGAGGCTACACATTGGAGGATTTTACCGCAATACATATATATAATTTTGTTGAAGAATGGATGAAATATTAATTCATTGATATTATGAAGAATGTGAATCATGTTTATGTGATTCTTTGTAAAATCAAATTTCATAAAATTTTTGTTTATATCCTTAATGTACTCTACATATTCTTTTTATAATGTGGTTAATTCAATTTATAATGTTTTTTTTCTTTTTATCCCATAGTCATGTGATGATGATATTTTCTTATAAATGAACTCATTTACCGATGAATAAAATAATTTTAATAATATTTTGGATTATTCATCATAATGTATAATCATAATAAATGTATTACAACTCACATATCAAATTTTTTATTATGTTTCATTCTTTATTTTGATGATTTATATTAGAATAGACTAATTTTAATCCATATTAAATTAGAGGACTTATCATATGAACATACATGATTGAGACTGAGGAAACTAAATCTACATTTCTAGAAAATAGTATTTTTCATATTGGTGTATACCGGTCCAACTTTCATGTTTTTTAATTTAAATTTTAAATATATACTCCTATTTTTGTAAAAATTATAAACCCAATTTTATATTTCAATTTGAATAGCATTATACCAAATAAATAATTGTATTTTTATTTTAAATTTAATTTAATATCTATGAATAGGGATATATATAATGACCCAAACTCCATTAACCCAGATTTAGGATATGCCTTATTAAAATGTTAGAAGATATAGGGGGTCAAATCCAAATGGAATTATCAATTATATTTTTTTTCCAAAACAAGATACATAAATGATTCTAATTTTAAATTGTGTATAAAAATTATGATAGATCAATAGAAAATTATCTACATCAGTTAAACTCATTCATATATTTCTAATTCATATAATAGGGATATTATCTAAAACATGGGGGAGATGAAATTCTCAGTAAGGGTTGTGTAGAGAGGTAAATATCCAAAATAATCATGGTATATTAAATATGGGTGGGTATATAACTAAAGGCACATTCAATTTAATAATTAACAGAACTATCGTTTTTAGATATGGAATAATCCATATGAATAGGAAAATAAATGAACAAACATCCCATTTAACCAGTAAACAGAAAATAAAATGAATCTATATATAATATTAATGAAAATTTTTCAAGAATAATAATATTAAATAAATTATCAATGACTATAATGAATAATTATAGGCCATAATGATTTTTGGCACTGTGATACCTCTACATTAAAGAGCTTTTATAAGACAGTTTATACTTTGGGTAAAAAATTATTTAATATGGCCTTCATATTTGTCACATGTGTCATGTAAATGAATCAAGGGGATATATTATTTTGGTCTACACCCAGAAATACATGTCAAAATCATTCTTTATTAATGAATATGGAATAATAATATCTCCTCAGTCCATAATACAAAATTCATAACAAAGAATAATATGATTAAATTCTATATGAGTTAGGAAATAAGAATATCCATAGTAGAAAGAATATTATTATTTAATATAAATTTATTATAAAATAAAAAATGATATCAATTGGGATGTATATATAACACATAAAGACAAATTGGTGTATAATTTCAAATACAGCCAAATGAAGTTGAAATGGAGAGGAAATAACTTACCTCACCCATTTCACTATTTTAAAATGATATAATATCACATAAAATATTTATGTGAATGTTATTAATTTATATAAGAACAATATTATCATTTATATGATATTATATCATCCTCTTATACAATTTTACCACCTATTTATTAAGAATATTTCATTATTATCATGGTTTGGGTGATAAATAATTTGTTTTCTCATTCGTGTTTCAAGATGAATGTACATGTTTTTTAAAAAGGATATAAATTGATAATATTCATAATTTTAATAACTATATTGATATAATATTTAATATTTAGATACAATTTATTTACCCTTATATAATATTTTACATAGAAAATAAATCACATCACTTCACGGAGTTGGAAGGTAGTACATTTTCACAACCAATGATATCATTTCTTAAGTCTCAAAATGGACACGAAGAGGGTGATTTATTATATTAATATATTAAAAATAATTCCATATAATAATATATTTTATATTCATGAAATTTAATAAAATAAATGTCCATGTAAATATTTGGTGAAAAAAACCACAACTCTTTACACTTCAGAAGACCTCTACACAAAGGATCATCATTATCGTATATTAAATGAAATTGAAATTAATATTTAACATGTGATATTTTTATAGAAAAATAATAATTATTTAAAAAATATTAAATTTTATCCATATTTATATTTAACCATGAAATGGTGTGATGGAATTCAAGTTCTATCTATTGAGATAGTTTCCTAATACACACATGATGTATGGTTTCATTTAATTTTTAATATAATAGAATATTAATATAGTTAATGTTTTTAAAATTATAACATATTTTTATACATATGTTAAATAATATATTATATCATAATTGATGAAGAATATTTTTATGATGTTTATGAGGAAACATCATGAAAATTCTTGTAACACCCCAAGCTTCTACGGTACGTTTCCCTTCGAATAATGCGATAGCGTGTGTTGTACGCAACCTCGAGTTCTAACACACACCACAACTAATTAAACTAGCCGTTGTGAATAGTAATACCTACTTTTTGAAATCAAATATATTCTATATTTCAAAATGGACTTCATTTTTGGATTCGGAATATCAAAATTAGCCTAGGGTGAAATTTTGGTACATTTCGGATAACTTTCATATTTTGATGAATAGTGAAAATTTCTAAATTTTAATTAAAAACAACTTTTTTAATCAAAATAATTAATAGTGATAAATTATGAATTTGAGTGGTTTTAAAGTATATTTAGAATATATTTTTACCATTCAATTTAATGTTTATCATTGGACATAATTTTACAATTAAACCGAACATAAACAAGTGTCAATCTTTTGATAGTTATTATCTCTTAAAAACACGCTTTTTGTTTTGACAGCGGGAATTAATTTTAAATTAATTTCTGCCACTTCTGTGTTTTGAATTTAGGAAAATGGATTACATATTTGGAATCAGGATGTTCAAATTGTGTAAATAGGTAACTTTTATTTTTAGGCATTTTGAATAATTACTGCGGTAAATATTTTATTTACCATGGTTAAAGGGTAAATCCGGTAAATAAGGGTTAAAAAATAATATTATAATAATACAAAATTACCCTAAAACGTGTCCTAACCTTATTGGTGGACACATACCCGACCAGGAGCATCCTTGGGTCAATTTGGGGACCCCTTGGAGCCACTTGTATGTTGTAGGGACACATTATATTAATAAAGTTAAAATAAAAATAAAAATGGCATAAGCTTACATCTTTTAGAAGAACAATTTTTACATAGGGTTATACATGTTGGATTTTCGATTATAAATATTCATTAGAAAGCTAAAAAGATTTCCTACATAATGATATTTTATTTATAATTTTTAGACATTATATAATTTATTTTATTTATGACACAATGATGATGTAGTAATTACTAAAATAGTGAAAAATAAAAATAATTGATCTTATAAATACCCAAATAATTATAATATGAAACTTTTAATGAATTAAACTAATTTTCTATGATAATATGATATATTAGGATTGATTTAATTGACTTTGTTCGAAGTAATCAATCTGTTAGGAGTTTCACAAAAATCAACTATTGAATAGTGTCAAAATTGACATAAAAGAGTTCTTAAAACAAATATTATATTATTAATTGATATTAAATTCCTAAAAATATAAGGTTCGGCCAAGAGACTTATATTATGATAGGTTCCTCATTAATGGACCACTTGGGGGTCGCTTGGATGTATATAGTAAGTTTATTAACCATATTATATAAAAATACAAAGAGACATTGAAAAAGTGAAACTAATTAACTTAGAGTTAATACTTAAAGATAAGGTTAATATAAGTACCCAAACCTGTCTAAATTCTATTGGTTGAGTGGTTTTCGACCTATCCCCACCTTAACCTTTGAATAGTCAACTTTGGAGCCTTTAGAAACCGAATATGAATTTATTATAAATTAATATTTCTAGCTTTTCCAAAGGTGCCCCTCACCCCTCTTATAAAAGGGCACTCCTCCTTCTCATTTCTTCACACCTTCAAAGCCTTTTGGTTCGGCCAAACTCTGCCCAAATACTCTCCCAACATCCCTCAATACAACCTAGAGGCCTTAGTTTGATCAGAAAGCCAACCTAAGGAGCCCTTTTGATCAAATCAAAAGGAAGAACCCGAAGAAGAGGTAATGATCTCACCACCCTTTTCTAAGTTCATTTCTTCTTCCACTTCTTCTTCCTTTGTTCTTACCATTCTGAAATAATAACTCCAGTATCTCAAATATACTTTGATGTTATTATAAATATGGTACAATCATATTCAGTATTCTATCCACCCTTTCAATAACATGTCACCATACGTGCGTACGTACGGCTTACCGTCTCCACGTCGTGGTGTAATTGTTATTCAATATAATATTATTTGGATGGGTATAATAATGATGTGTAACTCATGTAAATAATAAATATAACATGTTAATGATTCTGTATATATGATATAACATTCATTTATATATTATTTTAATATCAAAAGAATGATATTGTCGCTCGTGCGTACGTACGGACTACCGTCTCCACGAACGCGATGAGATTCATTCTCCATCGTATCCATTCAAGTATAATTATCATTTTATGATTTAAAAATGATGTTTAAGGACTTGATATCATTCTGGATATGAATAAGATACAACAAACATGGCTTATGTAACAAAACATATAAAAGAAAATGAGTAAGTTAACACCCGAAACGATGATAATTCTAAGATATTATTAATAAATCAACGTTAAAAGATCATATATGATATCATATTAATATATATGATTCTTGTATAATTTAATAACAATTATTTCACCGTTATACAGGAGGTTAACCTACCCCAACCAAGGAAAAGTACAAGGTAAGGGTTATTTCACAATCTCTTCATTATCCGAGGTTGTTTATACGTAATAATCTACTGGGATCTCTTTATCATCCACATCCATGTTTCTTAAAAATGTATTTCAAAACATTTTTACTATTTACAAGAATATGGGTTAAAGTCATTTATACCTTTTTTTGACTTTTTATAAGAGATTTATAAAGGAATCTTTCCGTCGTTTTCAAAACAAGGCCCTTTTTAACCTTTTCGACAGAATTGAGGTAAGAATGTTTTTTTTAACTTATACGGCGGGTGCGGTTATTCTACGCCATTATAAAATCTTCAAAGCTTTCCTTACAAGCTTATAAGAATATTTTCAAAGAAAATGTTTTATTTTATATGGATCTTAAATGATTTCAAAATAAAAGGAGATATTTCTTTAAAAAGAATATTGATTTCATCTATGTCAACATCCTTTGATGGATTTTAAGATTATTTGAAGTTGATTTATTATGATACAAAACTTCTATATTGTATTGAAGGTTTTGTGATATGTTTGACTGTGGATGTGCTATTTTTATTCCATTCATAGTTTATTGTGAAAGTATTGACATTTCGTATGCTAGTTTTAATACGAATGTTTATGTTATGTTTAAACCTTTTCATATGGGAATGCATTGGACTTAATAAGTGACGGGTGGAGCCCGCTATAGCTCCTCGATGAATCGGTAGGTCTCATGAGACAAACTAGTGTCTTGGCACAAGGCCTTGACAAAATCTTATTTGTAGTCTTGGCACGAGGCCTTGGCTATGTGGTTATGATAGTCTGGCATTATGCATTCCAACATTATGAAAGTGGTTATTGATTTTTGCATGTGATTATTCGATTAGTAGAATATCCATGTGAATAAGTAAATGGCATTATTTCATTTTACTTTTGCCATACCATGTTGAAGTTCAATTTTAAAAGGCTTTTGTTTTAGTAATGCATTGCCTTAAATGTTTATTCTTATTTATGAAAGTTTCCGCTATATTGTTATCCTTACTGGGCATTTGAGCTCACCCCTTTTCTATGTTTTATTTTTCCCCAGGATGTGAAGAAGTAAATTATGAATGACCTTCAGGGATATTATGAGGGGATAGTAGTGTGGATTATGGAGACATTATGTTGTTGTAGTAGTTTTTCATTTTATGATGTAATGTAAAACTTATGAATATATCTAGTGTTTCCAAGGCTACTAAACCAATCGGTCTTTCGAGATTTGATCTTTCTTGTGATCATGCCAATGTTAGGTAATAATGCACCGACTCTGGGTAACTGGGGTCGGGGCGTTACAGTTGGTATCAGAGGAAGTTTAGTACAAACCTTGGAAGCTAGATTTAGATAAACTCTGATTAGAGCACGTAGACCTAAGATGAACTTTGAGGATTAGTATAGAAGAACTTCCTAGAATTTTGGTATTGTAGAGATTTTGTGAGTTTTCCGAGCAATACATCCCTGTCTGGATACGAGCAGGTAGAGGCGGCTCTGGCACAGATGTACCTAGGGGTAAAACCCGAAAACACCGCTTTGAGCTAGACTCGAACGGGAACTGGTGCACGACAACGGGCCTTGATGCACTCTTGGTTACGACACTCCCGGGGGATATGCTTAGGATAACTCTCACTTTCTTTACAAATCATTATGAAGGGTTTATGAGTATATACTTCCTCAAAGAAAACATATTTATGATTATGGATTATATCCATAGATAGTTCAATTTATGTTTAGTGTTTTATAAGTATGGGATTATGTATTTTGATGCATAAACTGATCTAGTTTATGCCATTTTTTAGAAATGGCGCCTAGTGGAAGAAATGGAAACCGTATCAATGCATGCACTCCATGTAGGGATTGCCCTCCTGCTCAAGATAATTATAGTGGGGCTAGTGATTCAACTGGTGCTGATCAGCTAATCACCATACTGGGACAACTTACTCAGGTTATGAATAATAACCTTACCCGTATGGAGAACCCTGATCCGCAGCGTGGAGGATCAATGTTAGATCGATTCATGAGACAACAACCACCAACGTTCAATGGGAGTACAAATCCCTTAGTAGCTGAGCAATGGATATTTTCCCTAGAGAAAATATTTCAGGCTTTGGGGAGTAATGAAAGGGAAAAAGTTACCATGGCAGTTTACCGCCTCACTGGAGATGTTGATCAATGGTGGTCATTGATTCAAAACATGAAGGAAGATGATGAAGTATCAAACATGGAATGGAGGGAGTTCAAAGATCTGTTTTTAGAAAAATACTTTCCTCGCGACCATCGAGCAGATATGGAAAGGCAATTTCTGAGTCTGAGACAAAAGGAGGATGATAATGTCACAAAGTATGAGGCTAACTTTACAAGGTTAGCGAGGTACGCTGGTGATTATATTCCCAACCCAAGAAGTAAGATTGATCGTTTCTTTGATGGGTTAAAACCATTTCTCCGTCGAGCATTAGTCTCACAATCCTTTTCATCGTACGAAGACATTGTCTCATGTGCTATCAAGACCGAAAAGGAATTCTCTAAGTCTTATGACTTTAAAGCGAAGCAAGAGAAGAAGAGACCTGCTGATCAATCTGGGAATGGAAATAAGGGGAAGAAGGGAAAGGTTGAATATCCATCTTGTGGTAAGTGCGGGAAGAAACACCCCGGTGCTTGCCTGAAGGGAATGGGAGTCTGTTACAAGTGTGGTGAAAAAGGCCACCAAGCTCATGATTGCAAGGGGAAGAAGGAAGCTACCAACGTTCAGTGCTACAATTGCAGGGAGATGGGGCATTATGAAAATGCATGTCCTAAGCGTCAGGAGAACTTACCTCAGAAAAGGCCGAGGGATCAAGGCCAGGCTTATGCTATCACTACTGCTGAGGTAGAAACTCCGAAAGACGTGGTGGCAGGTAATTTAATGGTTTCCTCAAGTTTAGCAAATGCATTATTTGATTCTGGATCATCGCATTGTTTCATATCTTCCCAGTTTTCTAAGAAAATTAGATATTTCCAATTTGATTTAATAAGGGAGTTGTGAGTTAAAACTCCTAAGGGGAGTATCGTTGCAACAAAGTTTTGTGAATCAGTCTTCATTAGAGCACATAAATTTTCTTTATCTGCTGATTTCATCGTCATACCTATGATTGAGTTTGATATAATCCTCGGTATGGACTGGCTTTCGGACTATGATGCGAAGATTTATTGTAATAAGAAAGATGTTACGATTCATGATGATAATGATAAGGAGCACCTTATTTTTAGAGCAGAATCGTCACCACCTAATTCTTATTTAGACCCACCCCCAGTAGCTCAAATTAATTCAATTATTGGGGAGGAAGAGAATGAAGTAACTATCGGTGAGGAAAGGAATGTTCAAATAGAGGATGTACCTGTTGTGAAAGAATTTGTAGATGTATTTCCAGAAGATTTACCTGGACATCCTCCAGAACGAGAAGTTGAGTTTTCTATTGATTTGATTCCTGGATCAAGGCCTATATCGAAGACCCCTTATAGAATGGCCACTGTAGAGCTAGTCGAACTAAAGAAACAACTAGAGGAATTGAGTAATAAGGGATTTATTCGCCCTAGTGTTTCTCCATGGGGAGCCCCTGTTCTTTTTGTTAAAAAGAAAGATGGATCTATGAGGTTATGTATCGACTACAGGGAGATCAATGCTATAACGATAAAGAACAAGTATCCCCTACCTCGTATTGATGATTTATTTGACCAACTGCATGGAGCTCAATACTTTTCAAAGATTGACCTTCGATCTGGATACCATCAGTTGGGTGTAAAGAAGGAAGACATTCCGAAGACAGCATTTCGAACCAGGTACGGGCATTACGAGTTTACTGTAATGCCGTTTGGATTGACTAATGCACCCTCTGTATTCATGGATCTGATGAATAGAGTTTTCAAGGAGTATCTCGATGAATTTGTGGTGGTATTTATTGATGATATCTTGGTATACTCCAAAACCTACGAAGATCATGAAAATCACTTGCGCATTATCTTGAAGACTCTGAGGAGGCATGAATTATATGGAAAGTTTAGCAAGTGTGAATTCTGGCTTCAGGAGATTTCTTTTCTTGGCCATATTGTCTCTAAAGATGGAATCTCTGTTGATCCTTCTAAGACCAAGGCAATCCAAGAATGGCCAGCACCTACGAGTATAACTGAGGTACGTAGTTTTATTGGCTTGGCAGGTTATTATCGACGTTTCGTCCAGAATTTTGCCCGATTGGCTAACCCATTAACGAAGCTCACACGTAAAGGGGTTAAATTTGTTTGGACAAAAGAGTGTGAAGAATGTTTCGAAGAACTGAAGAGAAGATTAGTCAATGCTCCTATATTGACTCTACCATCGGGGAATGATGGGTTCGTTATTTATAGTGATGCGTCAAAGAAAGGACTTGGTTGTGTCCTTATGCAGAATGATAGAGTTATTGCCTATGCATCACGACAGTTGAAAATTCATGAACAAAACTATCCTACTCATGATCTTGAGTTAGCAGCTGTGATCTTTGCTTTGAAGATATGGAGGCACTACCTCTATGGTGAAAAATGTGAGATTTATACTGATCACAAGAGTTTGAAGTATATTTTCTCACAAAAAGAACTCAACATGAGGCAAAGGATATGGCTTGAATTACTCAAGGATTATGATTGTACGATACACTACCACCCGGGGAAAGCAAACAAAGTAGCAGATGCTTTGAGCAGAAAAGACCATGGAGTTCTGAACATGATGAGAATTGAAAGGGATCCAATTTTCATGGATCTAGAGAAGATGGACATGGGAATAACCAGGGAAGGTGAAACATCAATGCTTTTTCAAATGGTTGCCAAACCATCTTTACTAGAAAGTATTAAGAGTTCTCAGACCGATGATGAAGAATTTCAGAAGAAGATTAAAGCTGTGAATGATGGGAGATTGAGAGACTTTGTGTATAAAGATGGAACTTTGAAATTTGGAAAGAGACATTGTGTTCCCGATTTACCTGATCTGAAAAGGGAATTACTGGATGACGCTCATAGTTCCAATTTCTCTATACACCCTGGGAGCACCAAAATGTATAGAGATTTGAAGGAACATTTTTGGTGGGACAACATGAAGAGGGAGATTGCTGATTTTGTGTCAAGATGTATGGTTTGTCAACAAGTGAAAGCTGGAAGGCAACAGCCTGGAGGAGTCATACAACCTCTTCCCATACCAGAGTGGAAATGGGACAATATTACAATGGACTTTGTCATGGGGCTACCAAAGACTCCTAGAAGGAACGATGCAATATGGGTTATTGTTGATCGTCTTACCAAGTCAGCACATTTTCTTGATATAAGAGAAGATCTACCCCTGGAACGTCTAGCAAGACTATACATTAATGAAGTTGTGAGACTTCATGGAGTACCCCTATCGATTGTTTCTAATCGTGATCCCCGTTTTACTTCAAGATTCTGGAAAAGTCTTCAGAAATCCCTGGATACTGAACTTCATTTGAGCACTGCTTACCACCCTCAGACAGACGGACAATCAGAACGGACTATTCAGACCTTAGAAGACATGTTGAGATCTTGCTCACTTGATTTTCAGGGTATGTGGGATCAATATTTACCTCTGGTAGAATTTTCCTATAACAATAGCTTCCATTCGAGTATACAAATGGCACCATATGAAGCGTTATACGGAAAGAGATGTCGTACACCAACCTGTTGGGATGACGTTGGTGAAAGAAAACTTGTAGGCCCAGAACTGGTGGAGGAAACGGTGGAAAAGGTGAAGGTAATCCAAAATCACATCAAATCAGCTCAAAGTAGGCAGAAGAGCTATGCCGATAATCGAAGGAAGGATTTGGAATTTCAAGTCGGTGATCATGTTTTCCTGAAGGTATCTCCATGGAAGGGAGTCATACGTTTTGGTAAGAAAGGTAAATTGAGTCCCAGGTACATCAGACCTTTCGAAATTCTAGAACGAATTGGGGCTGTAGCTTACCGATTGGCAATACCGCCAAGTCTCTCCAAAGTTCACGATGTGTTCCACGTATCTCTGTTGAGAAAATACATGTCTGACCCAACGCATGTACTCACCTATGAGGAATTAGAACTGGAACCCGATCTGTCTTATTGCGAAGAGCCCGTCAGGATTCTTGATACAAGAGAACAAGTACTGAGAAACCGGACGACGCGTCTGGTAAAAGTTTTGTGGAGGAATCATAAGATGGAAGAGGCAACGTGGGAACCCGAGGAACTTATGATGAAGAACCACCCGAGTCTTTTTATGCAGTAATACCCTAGAAATTGCGAGGACGCAATTATTTGAAGGAGGGGAGAATGTAACACCCCAAGCTTCTACGGTATGTTTCCCTTCGAATAATGCGATAGCGTGTGTTGTACGCAACCTCGAGTTCTAACACACACCACAACTAATTAAACTAGCCGTTGTGAATAGTAATACCTACTTTTTGAAATCATATATATTCTATATTTAAAAATGGACTTCATTTTTGGATTCGGAATATCAAAATTAGCCTAGGGTGAAATTTTGGTATATTTCGGATAACTTTCATATTTTGATGAATAGTGAAAATTTCTAAATTTTAATTAAAAACAACTTTTTTAATCAAAATAATTAATAGTGATAAATTATGAATTTGAGTGGTTTTAAAGTATATTTAGAATATATTTTTACCATTCAATTTAATGTTTATCATTGGACATAATTTTACAATTAAACCGAACATAAACAAGTGTCAATCTTTTGATAGTTATTATCTCTTAAAAACACGCTTTTTGTTTTGACAGCGGGAATTAATTTTAAATTAATTTCTGCCACTTCTGTATTTTGAATTTAGGAAAATGGATTCCATATTTGGAATCAGGATGTTCAAATTGTGTAAATAGTTAACTTTTATTTTTAGACATTTTGAATAATTACTGCGGTAAATATTTTATTTACCATGGTTAAAGGGTAAATCCGGTAAATAAGGGTTAAAAAATAATATTATAATAATACAAAATTACCCTAAAACGTGTCCTAACCTTATTGGTGGACACATACCCGACCATGAGCATCCTTGGGTCAATTTGGGGACCCCTTGGAGCCACTTGTATGTGGTAGGGACACATTATATTAATAAAGTTAAAATAAAAATAAAAATGGCATAAGCTTACATCTTTTAGAAGAACAATTTTTACATAGGGTTATACATGTTGGATTTTCGATTATAAATATTCCTTAGAAAGATAAAAAGATTTCCTACATAATGATATTTTATTTATAATTTTTAGACATTATATAATTTATTTTATTTATGACACAATGATGATGCAGTAATTACTAAAATAGTGAAAAATAAAAATAATTGATCTTATAAATACCCAAATAATTATAATATGAAACTTTTAATGAATTAAACTAATTTTCTATGATAATATGATATATTAGGATTGATTTAATTGACTTTGTTCGAAGTAATCAATCTGTTAGGAGTTTCACAAAAATCAACTATTGAATAGTGTCAAAATTGACATAAAAGAGTTCTTAAAACAAATATTATATTATTAATTGATATTAAATTCCTAAAAATCTAAGGTTCGGCCAAGAGACTTATATTATGATAGGTTCCTCATTAATGGACCACTTGGGGGTCGCTTGGATGTATATAGTAAGTTTATTAACCATATTATATAAAAATACAAAGAGACATTGTAAAAGTGAAACTAATTAACTTAGAGTTAATACTTAAAGATAAGGTTAATATAAGTACCCAAACCTGTCTAAATTCTATTGGTTGAGTGGTTTTCGACCTATCCCCACCTTAAACTTTGAAGAGTCAACTTTGGAGCCTTTAGAAACCGAATATGAATTTATTATAAATTAATATTTCTAGCTTTTCCAAAGGTGCCCCTCACCCCTCTTATAAAAGGGCACTCCTCCTTCTTATTTCTTCACACCTCCAAAGCCTTTTGGTTCGGCCAAACTCTGCCCCAATACTCTCCCAACATCCCTCAATACAACCTAGAGGCCTTATTTTGATCAGAAAGCCAACCTAAGGAGCCCTTTTGATCAAATCAAAAGGAAGAACCCGAAGAAGAGGTAATGATCTCACCACCCTTTTC
The DNA here is from genome assembly GCA_963277665.1 of Viscum album. NCBI lineage: Eukaryota > Viridiplantae > Streptophyta > Magnoliopsida > Santalales > Viscaceae > Viscum > Viscum album. The sequence goes on along the minus strand of OY728123.1, from coordinate 195,911,633 downwards.
TAAGTTCATTTCTTCTTCCACTTCTTCTTCCTTTGTTCTTACCATTCTGAAATAATAACTCCAGTATCTCACATATACTGTGATGTTATTATAAATATGGTACAATCATATTCATTATTCTATCCACCCTTTGAATAACATGTCACCATACGTGCGTACGTACGGCTTACCGTCTCCACGTCGTGGTGTAATTGTTATTCAATATAATATTATTTGGATGGGTATAATAATGATGTGTAACTCATGTAAATAATAAATATAACATGTTAATGATTCTGTATATATGATATAACATTCATTTATATATTATTTTAATATCAAAAGAATGATATTGTCGCTCGTGCGTACGTACGGACTACCGTCTCCACGAACGCGATGAGATTCATTCTCCATCGTATCCATTCAAGTATAATTATCATTTTATGATTTAAAAATGATGTTTAAGGACTTGATATCATTCTGGATATGAATAAGATACAACAAACATGGCTTATGTAACAAAACATATAAAAGAAAATGAGTAAGTTAACACCCGAAACGATGATAATTCTAAGATATTATTAATAAATCAACGTTAAAAGATCATATATGATATCATATTAATATATATGATTCCTGTATAATTTAATAACAATTATTTCACCATTATACAGGAGGTTAACCTACCCCAACCAAGGAAAAGTACAAGGTAAGGGTTATTTCACAATCTCTTCATTATCCGAGGTTGTTTATACGTAATAATCTACTGGGATCTCTTTATCATCCACATCCATGTTTCTTAAAAATGTATTTCAAAAAATTTTTACTATTTACAAGAATATGGGTTAAAGTCATTTATACCTTTTTTTGACTTTTTATAAGAGATTTATAAAGGAATATTTCCGTCGTTTTCAAAACAAGGCCCTTTTTAACCTTTTCGATAGAATTGAGGTAAGAATGTTTTTTTTAACTTATACGGCGGGTGCGGTTATTCTACGCCATTATAAAATCTTCAAAGCTTTCCTTACAAGCTTATAAGAATATTTTCAAAGAAAATGTTTTATTTTATATGGATCTTAAATGATTTCAAAATAAAAGGAGATATTTCTTTAAAAAGAATTTTGATTTCATCTATGTCAACATCCTTTGATGGATTTTAAGATTATTTGAAGTTGATTTATTATGATACAAAACTTCTATATTGTATTGAAGGTTTTGTGATATGTTTGACTGTGGATGTGCTATTTTTATACCATTCATAGTTTATTGTGAAAGTATTGACATTTCGTATGCTAGTTTTAATACGAATGTTTATGTTATGTTTAAACCTTTTCATATGGGAATGCATTGGACTTAATAAGTGACGGGTGGAGCCCGCTATAGCTCCTCGATGCATCGGTAGGTCTCATGAGACAAACTAGTGTCTTGGCACAAGGCCTTGACAAAATCTTATTTGTAGTCTTGGCACGAGGCCTTGGCTATGTGGTTATGATAGTCTGGCATTATGCATTCCAACATTATGAAAGTGGTTATTGATTTTTGCATGTGATTATTCGATTAGTAGAATATCCATGTGAATAAGTAAATGGAATTATTTCATTTTACTTTTGCCATACCATGTTGAAGTTCAATTTTAAAAGGCTTTTGTTTTAGTAATGCATTGCCTTAAATGTTTATTCTTATTTATGAAAGTTTCCGCTATATTGTTATCCTTACTGGGCATTTGAGCTCACCCCTTTTCTATGTTTTATTTTTCCCCAGGATGTGAAGAAGTAAATTATGAATGACCTGCAGGGATATTATGAGGGGATAGTAGTGTGGATTATGGAGACATTATGTTGTTGTAGTAGTTTTTCATTTTATGATGTAATGTAAAACTTATGAATATATCTAGTGTTTCCAAGGCTACTAAACCAATCGGTCTTTCGAGATTTGATCTTTCATGTGATCATGCCAATGTTAGGTAATAATGCACCGACTCTGGGTAACTGGGGTCGGGGCGTTACAATTCTTATTTATGAATGTTACCTATTTTACTTGAAACATCAATTGTATTTCACCAGATGAATTTTTTGGATGGACTTATGATAATTAATAGGACACTAGGATATCAGTTTAGATGAAATTAAGATATTTGGTTAGTTTTTTTCTGAACCATATCTCATTGTATGTGTTTAGAGGGAAGGAGAGAGGGTCACTTATATTAGTGTTGTGGAGCATTAATATGGAATTTTTAAATATAATGAATTACTACCCTATTTTAATCACTAAAAAATTCATAATAGTTGATCAATATGTTGAAATGTACTATATAGCTTATATAGATGGCCATTAAATAATAAATATAATATTTTAGTCCCTTTTGTCTCTTATCATCGTACATTACCCCCTTACTAAGCCAATTTTTACCTTAATCATATACATTATTTTTAAATTTTTTCTCTATTAATTATTGAAAAAAATTAAGTCAACATATTAATAATATTAATTTTTATGATTAAAAAATTGAAATTAATATTATGGAAATAATCTCATATAAGAGGAAAAAGTAAATTTAAAACAATTCCCACAAACAAGATGATGAAATAGATTTCCAAATGAAAATTTATCAAAAGAATATAATTTTTGGGATCAAAATTAATCATATAAATTATTAAAATTACCTACATTTGATTAATAATATTATTATTTAACAAATATTCATTTTAAATTAATTTTTAATCAAAATGTAACTTCTAAATGCTTTAAACTGAAAAAAAGTTAATAAAAAATTTATTTTTCGTGATTCATAAAAAATGTATATTTTTATAAAAAACAAAAAAAAATTCCCCTTTAATATTTTCATATTTTTATTTGAAAAAATATTTTAATTTTAAAATAAATTCTCTAACTGTTTAAATTATTAATATTAACATATATTCTCAATCACTAATAAAACATTTTTCATTGAAATATATAGTTCTTTGGAAAACATTTCTTTTATTTTTAAATGATTAAAATTTTAAATTTTAATGAATATGTACCAAATAATCTCATGGAAACCTTTCATTTTCTATATTTCAGTTTTTTATTCATATAATCCAATGTAAGGGCTATTTTATAATGGAAATTTTTCCATAATAATATTATTACATATAATCATATTTTTACTAAAACTATTGATGCATGCCTCTCAAGATCTCAAACATATTAAGTTTATATAAAATGAAATATATCATAAATTTTTCTGGTGTCAAAATATTCTCTCCCAAAACCTTTATTCAAAATAATATCATGACATTTACATTTTGAAATAATTTTGTTGATCTTCTACATAACATCCTCCAGTTCCAAAATTGCATCCTCCTTTAATGATTCCTCCAATGAACCATTACAATTAAAATAATAATATTACATTATGCATTATCGGTAGTATAAATAATATTGATGAGATATTCATTTTTGGATATATAATGTTCTATTTAAATTATATTATAGGTGATAACATGCACTGGGCTTGGAATACACTTCATTAACAATGAAATGTGGAACCCATCAAGTATATTAGAGGGGGTGGCGAGATTATAAAATGTAATCAATAAAATAAATCCATTTAAAATCTAAAAAGGGAATTATTTATTTATGTATAATTTTTCACCTCTAGCGATCATTATGAAACCCTTCAGTGGAGATACATTCCTGGAGACTTTATCTTCATCTTCAAATTTATGTTTCTTTCTCTGATTATCATCATAACTCTTCCTCATACTTTGAGAATCAATAAAATGATTATTAAATATCAATGATATTATTTTTTTCTCTTCCACTTGATATGGGCCTAGATTATTCCATTCACTAACTTAATCCCATCAGGTTTGAGTGTTACATCACTTTTCATTTGATTCTTTATTTGACACCATTTTTATACGTGAATGAAAATAATTGTTTTTAAAAAACCATAAAATAGATAAATAAAAATCCCATATTACATTGATGTCATGTGCACATAACCTCAACATGTATTATAATTATAAAATATTCATTTATGACTATAAAACAATTTTTGGGAGATATGTAGTGCTCAAATGAATAACATAATCAGTAGACATCTGAGGAATATACTAAATTTTTGATGTGAAATGGGGATCACCAATAGGCGTAAATAAATAATGTATTCAATAAATTCATAAAAAACATTAATATAGTAAATTATGATTTAATAAAGAGGTAAATATTCACTTATAGTATTAAAATTTTTAAATTTTGTATGTATATAAAAAATAACACTTATTTCATCATTCTGAATAAGAGTATTTTGTAATCAATTGAAGTCCCTGATATTGTAATCTCATTTCAAAATTGGAATAGCAATAGGTTGGATGTATCAAAAAGGATTTTTATCCCATCCATATTCTATTGAAAAAATCATCATCTTGATATGTAATAAAAATATTATACCATTATGTAGTCCCTACAAAAAGTTTCCCTTCAAATCCCCACACATAATTGTACTATTGGGTGTATAGAGAAATTTGATCTACTAACATCATCCAAAACTACCTCATTAGATCTAGTATATATTGAAAATGTAGTCACACTATAATTTTTTAAATATTTTCTTAAAAAAGTGTAATTTAAATATTTTCGATCAATCATGGATTCAATATTCATTTGAATATTCTAATCCACTTATTCTGAACATTTTATCTGTTACAAAAATAATGTTTCTAATGATATGTAATATTGTTTATGTTTCCCATTCCTTTATAATCACTATATCTATATTTAATAGATTTTTTTATCTAAAGATCCAACGTAATCCTCATTTTGTGTAGGACTCCATGACCATTCTAGAAAAATACACTTTCTACCTTAACATCCTCCCATAGGTGGTATTGTAATGAGAAATCAAAATCATTGAGGAGATAAAGACATAATATATTGAACATATTAACCTCATTATAATAAAAAAGAAATATTTAATCTATTATGATCTATCTATATCAAACATCATTAACCATATAAAAAACATAACCATATGTTCCAAAACATAACAACTACAGATTCCAAATAATGATTATGTGATGAAAGTTCTGTTTATAATCCATTAATTTCCAAAATTATTTAAATTTCTATATCATTTTTCAGAAGAATATTACTATGACCCATCATTGAGGCATCACTCTATTTAAACAATTAGTCACTTTTTGATGGAAATTTCAAAATAATAGCATCAGCAAATATCCATTTTATTTCATTGAAACACACTTTACATTTTTTTATATATGGAAAAATGTCCTTGATTCATATGATTTGTAAATTGGTTAGCCAACCTAGTACAATTTGGATCAAATAAACAATAGTAACCTTCAATTAAAATATAATTTTCTGCCTTATATATGTTCAAAGTGGAATGAAATTATTTGATATCCACTCACTCTATAGTATATAATGATATTCCACAATTGGATACACATGTCCAAGAAATGATAATTCATGGTTTTTATATGTTACAGTAAATAAATTTCTCACATATCCATTCAAAACTAAGGGTCTCAGGAATTTTCATCAAGTAATTATCATTGTCCTTGTATACTCTTGAATACAGTATGACTTCATCAATGAATATGACAAAAAAATCATCATTATATTCCTTCAATACTCTGTTTTATTGGTTTATAAATATAGTGGTTTCATTATTCAATCTAAATTACATTATTGTAACTCATGACATGCATCTATCATTTGGAATGTTATATTGAAATATTGCATCCTTCCCTACCAAAGATTCATGAATCCATGTATGAAGATCCATCATTCAATAATTCAGTTACCTGTGAAATTTATCAAATAAATCATAAATACTAGGAGTATGATAAAAATTCCCTATGATAATAACCTTTATTTCCCTATATATAATTTATATCTTCATTCATCTATATTAAATTTTAATTAATATAATACAGGCTCCCATGGGGAAACACATTTCAAAATAATTAGCCTCCCACATAATTCCCCTAGTTGTTTATTCAACTCCACTTACACTACAATAAAAATACTATAGGGATTCTTGGATATTGTTCTTGAATTAGGGATTAGATAAATTGAAAATTAAACATCACATAGTAGATAATTCCCATTTAATTCCTCAATAAATAAATATATTTATCTTTTATAATATCTATAACCTCATTTTTAAGATTGAAATCTCCATTTAAAGATTTATTTTCTATTATTCTCAAGGAATCTCATTCAAAAGTAAAATTGGGGGGAGTATTGTCATGAATCTGATGATGAAGGGTCTAATATTAATATAATTTATTCGATATCTTCAATAAGAATCATAATTTCATTTCCAATAAATGATTTTTTATCATATCATGAATTATTTCCCATATTTATAATAATATTGAATTCATACATATATATTAAAAAAATTAAAAAAAATTATGTCTGACAATAATAAAATCATGAAACATTATCAGTTTAGTGAAAATTATGCTAAGTTAATGGACTAACAACTCCCTTATTAATGATAAATGGAAATATATAATTTCATTGGAAAACATGGATGATATAAAATATTGAAAAAATAGAAAAAAATGAAGAAATAACTAAATTTGAAGACATGACTGAAGTACCTTTCACAATATAATTGTGCTATTCAACCACAATTTTAGTGACTCAAAAGTTTGGTATTCTTTTATTATCCTATTTATTGACATAATCTCTTTATTCCTGGGACATTTTATAGAATAATTTCCAAATTAATTATATTTAATGAAATATATAATGATGTCCTATTTCATTAAATTTCATTCTTTATCCCAATGAAACTTATCTTTTCATTTAAAAAACTACAACAACAATCAATAATTTATTAGGATGATTATTTACCAACTTTTCAAAAGATAGATATTGAATCATTAAATTATTCATATTTGACAGATTCATTTTTTCATGATTCAAAACTGACAACTTATTTTCGTTATTTACCACGAAAAATTAGAATCAATAAAATAGCTTCACCATTTTTATGTAACATATAACTAATTAATTATTTTTTTATATTTTTGGAGAGAATATTTCACTTTAATGTTTTGATATATTCCCTTATATTAAAATGAAAATTATTCATTTTAAATTACATTTTTAATCTATTACAAAAATGGATGTTTATTTGAATTTATAATCACACTACAATATAATTTATTTCTCATTTTTCCATATGTTGAAAAACATTCTCTTAATATCAGTCAATTTCTCTCCTAGTATATATTTTACAAATAATGACTCAATAAAATCATTATATATTGTTGTTCTATTTCTTCATCCTCATTATTTATGATCAATGACCACCATCATTCTATATTTCTATTAAGACAATACAATAAATGAGTAAACTATTAATTTATTTATTCCCATATATAGAAATACTTTTTCTACGGGGAATAATCCATTTTAAGCAATCATATGATTAGTAGACCTATTGAATTATTAGGTATTATTTAGAATAAAATGATAAAACATATGATATTAACACTATTATATAATAGGTTATTTAATTTGGGATTCATTCTTTTTCATAACCTGTGTAAACTACCAAATGTTGGCCCTGGCCAAATCATTTCCTGTACTAGTCGTATTATATTTTTTGCCCTCCAATTTATTTTTTAATTTTATTAGAAATCTACTTTAAGGAACAGTGAAAACCATACACACAGACCCTCCACAAACAAAGTTCACCTTACATATTTCAAAATTCAAAATATCCCATAAGAACCCACCAACGTCAATGCACCTCGAACTGTCTCCAAGCACCCTGTTTCAAATCTCAAACAACACTGATGCCTTGAGCCACTATCCTGCATCAAATGTTTCCACATCACAATCACTTAAACAGCCACTACATTTCCACCATCATCACATCGCCACTTTCACCAACACATCTTTGTCGTTCACTGCAAACTTCACCATCATCTCCATCGCCTGATATCAAGCCACACATCACTGAGCCCCAATCCCTTTGCCAAAAAACATTCATCATTGGAAAAGCAGTTGATCCAACAATAAAATTAAATTCTCCAGATAACAGCAGAACCAAACAAAGAAGACCTCTAACTATGGTAAAGTGAAACATGCATCAAAGATGACCACCATGTCGTTGTGACCCCTTCAATGTTGTCAACTTTTTCCGCACCACCGACTCATCCATTTTCCATTGCCACAAAAACCTGAAGCACCTCTCCTGAACCACCGAGAACCCACCACCACAACACCCCACACACACAAAAAATCATGTGGTGACCATCACACCTAACCAACATAGAAGGGGGTTCTGGTTTCGGTGTCTAGAGAGGGGTGATTGGACGGACTCGCAAAACAAGTCACCGAGCAAGCATCATCGTGTCAAACCTTCAATCAGAATGAGAAAACATAACACCAAAAGAAAAGCCGCAACAAAATTGAAAGTCAGGACAAAATCATCAAGAAAAAAGAAGTAATAAATTGGAATGTAACCCAAAATGAGGCCAGGACCAAGGAATCTGAGGGGATGAAACCCTAGAGAGAAAAAAGAGAACAAAGAAACTGGGGTTGAAGCCCTAAAAAAGAGAGACGTGATGCTGAGAAATCCACAATTTCATATCCGCTAAACCCAAAACCTTAGAGGTTGTGTCATTCTAGATCTGACCTAGAATGGAGAAGCGGAGCTCAAGGACAGAGTGTAGAGGATACATCCTAGAAGAAAGACCAAGTGTCAGGAAGCAGAGGTAGGTGAGGGGGGAAACACATAGCGAAGGGAGCAATAAAAAGTTAAATATTATAGAGAGGATAAATCAGGATAGGGGAGAACCAGAAGGAAAAAAAGTGGGGGCTCTATCGCTACTGAAGGAGAGTTAATCCTTAGAAGGAGCTAGCTGAGAGCCCAAGGCATCCTGGAGAGTGTGTCACCATTCCACTAGTTGTATTTTATTGATCAACTAGGAAATATCTACATTTTCATTAGTATTTATACCATTATTTCTTCTATGATCCATTTATAATAAATGGAATATTATATATTATCTTTTAAATTTATAAATTTAAAATAATATTATATAATACAATATAGGGTGTAAAACATAACATAAATTTAAAATTTCTATATTTTTATTCTCTGAATTCTAAATATGTTTTCATCAGGGATATCAGTTTTTCAATCATTCAAAATGTATTCAAAATAAAATTTTAATAAACATAAGAACATCCAATGGGAGTGTGTAACAATGTTCATGGTATAGTAAATTTTCATATACCTCGTAACTCTCAAGGTTATCCAAAATAACCATTTTCAATGCTATTACCCATAGTTATATCTATGACAGAATGGTGTACACTAATAGTATCTAGATAGGAATGAATTTCTACTAAAAACCACATAGTCACATTCATATAATAAAACTAGGATTCTCTTCAATACATATATAAAATCATTTCATTTCTTTACTTTATATATTCTATTTTTTTCTCAATTAGGTTCCCATGACCTATACAATACATTCTCTAATACTGATAGTAATTTCCCTGTCTCCACTATCCTAGATCCGAAATGTAAATAATTACATTAAAACAAGATAGATTTTCTATGAACATAAAAGTATGATCAGTTTATCATGATTTCCAATACCTATAGATAAATTATACTCATTTTACATTGGCAATAAAACATAATAGATTACATGAAGGAAATGGCTGGAATCGATGAATCTCATTTGATTATTTCTTCTATATATCCCTTGGACATAAAGGAGAATAAGGTTGATATCAAATTCTATGTAAGGGTTACATACCTTGAGATATATCATGAATCAATATTACATAATCAATATATAATATTAAATAACAACAAACACATTCCATTTAATCAACAACTTAACTATCATGGTTACATATGGCATAATCAATATAGAAATGATAATAACATTATAAGCAATCCATTTAATCAGTTAAATAGAAATGATATTCATCTGATTATAATATTAATGTAAATATATCATAGTTAATAAAAATAAAATGACATAAAATTGAATAAGATTAATTCTTTTTATAAATCATGATTTTATTGATCTTCAAAACTTTATTATGAGTACCTTCCCCATGATAGGTTTAACCATTCAATACAAACACATTAATTTTTTCTAATGGATATTTCTCAGGGGATAGGTTGATACATCAATGGTTTCTATAATTCTGATCCACTCACATTACAACATGTCTATTTACATGATGATACATCAAATGATCAATTTAATTAATGTAAAATATTGTTTATCAACAAATATATATAATTAGTAATGAATATATAATAATAAAATTTCTCTAGTAAATCATTCTAAATTTAGAACAAAACATATTATGTATATTTGGAAATATAATATTAAATAATCATATACAAATTAATCAAATTATAATTTTTAATATAAATACGATTTCCAATGATAAATGATCTCGAAGGATAAATATATAATCCAAAAATTTTAAATTGGCACTTGATTTGAAATTAGACTCAGTGGAGTGGAAATTGTGATCAAATCCTTTATCTCATCGATTATATTAGTTTAAAATGATTAAAATATTTTATAATTATTTTAATAATATTAATAATTTAATATAGAGAATCATTCTTATGTACAAGATCACATATGAATTTATTATAACATTTTAACACTTGTTTGTTTATAATATTTATTTATTTTTATTTTAAAATGTGTAAATTTCAATTCATTCTCTTGATTTTTTCTTCAACATTATTGCTCACAAGGGTAGATCTGTTCATATACTGAAAATTGTTCTTCTTCCATAATCCCCTCAATGAAAATTACATCTCTGACACTTTATTAGTGTCTTGAAAACCATTCCTCAGTGGAATGAAATAGTATCATTTATGATGCCCCATCTTGTTGAAATTTTGGTATGCTCTAGGTGATGCATTATTTTATCGATTCTTGTGGTCGAGTAGACCACATTGGAAACATACATCTCTTCACTTAGGTATTGGAGAAAAATATATTGATATAACTATCTGATTCTAACCCATACTCAAAATACATAAATATGTGTCCATCTTTCACATGATTACAACATTAGAGTTCCCATCATTTCCCAAATTTATCATCATGATACCTCCATTAATATCTCTTATTCTATCCCTTCATACCATTATTTATCTATAGACCATTTCTGTATAATCTGTTATGCAAATAACTACACACTTCAAGAGAATATCATTCATCATCCCCAATTCAATATTTTGTGTCTTTAGGTATGCTCTATCATCATCTTCTGGAGTTAATTCAACGAAATTCTTATGTATATGAGCATAATAAAGAAACAATGAGGCTCTACTACTTATTAATGAATAATTACTTTTTCTTGAAATTCGGAATGTATAATTGTGGAAATAATTGTCAGTGAAATTTTATAAATCCTCCCATGAAATACATTGGTGTAATTTAGAATAATGTACTAAATCCCAGCATTTTAATGCATGATCCTTCATGATATACGTTGTACATCGCTACCATGACCTTCAACTCTACTGTTGTTCCAATGAAATAAAATATTCAATTTATCCTACTCATCCAATCCTCTAACTTATTTGGTTTTTAAACACCTTGAAGGATGGGTGGATTCTTCTTCTAGAAATGGAGGGAATGATACACCTTCCTTTGTTCATCCCTTATATTACCTATATACATAGCCTAAATGTATTGAACAATACTCTGAACCAGTTTTTGGTCCTCCTATCGATCATGTGCGACCATGTTCAAATAATCTACCTCTACATGGTTTTAACAAAACCTATAGGTTTCCATTTTCAAGGAAAACAACAAATGCCCAATATCTCACTCTTCAGAAACTGATTTATTAACAATTTTAATTTACACCATTTCCCAAAAATCACAACATTTATTTAAATAATTCCACATTTTCTACATTCAAACATTATTAAAAATTTAATAATCCTTTTGAATATCATTAAATTTTCAAAATAACCACTTCACATCATTTCAAAATATCACATATGATAAAAATTAACAGTTTTCAAAAATCAAAAGTTTTGTACCAAATCATATATCACTACATAAAATGAAATATCCACCCCTATTGAGGTGTCATTTATAAAATTCATGTCAGGATCATCCCATTGGATGAACACATGATAATGATATTCCATGTCCAATAAATTTCTATAAAACACTCTGTTCCCATCTTCCCGGTAACATGACTTTCATTATAAAATATTTTCCTTTTTCTTTGTATGCTCTACATTTCAATTCCTTACAATACAAAACCATTCTAAATAACTAACCTATAGAATATACATCAATTAATATTAACTCTAATACCATTAAAATATAATATATCAAAAGGCGGACCATGACTAATACAACATTGAGGTCAAGGACCAAACATGATCATACAAAATTAAATGGCACACCCCACCTCATTGGAGTTGTTTGAGGTGGAATTTCTAGATGGCCTTACTGACATCCCCATAGTGCCAATGGATGGAAATAAATTCAATGTTATTCAATACAATTGGGAATTATTTTCCCATTGAGAAAATAAAAAACCAAAAAAAACATTCCATGAAAAAGGAAACTACATAATGCATGATAATTATGTAAAATATCTCAATGTAATACCATTGATCATCAAAACCAAAATAAATTATATTACCATAGAATAAGTCAAAAAATCAATGTAAAAAGTGGAAGAAAGACAAAAAAACAATAACACAACAAAACACCAAATCCCCCAATATGATCCATGATCCAACATAAAAAATTCATTATAAATATCATAAAGAACAACTAAAGAAGTGTCATAAATTACCATTGCATGGGTCCTGATAAAAAATATTTCTAAAAGCACCAAAGTAATAAATCATGGGTGAGTAATGAAAATAAAAATGTTTTACCAAAATGGATTCCATATTCATTCATCTATAAAATAATATGTAATCACATTTATACAAAAAAAATTATCTATATATTTTTTTAAATCAATTTGAACTCGATTATCAAAAAATAAAAACATTTTCTAAAAAATAATTTTTCAAATCCAAAACAATTTTCGATAGAAGGAATCCAAGATTTTTTTTCAAATCATTTCACTATCCAATTGAAATATCCCATTCCAATCTATGTATCAACAGATTTTAAAATGAATGCTTATCACACCGATCCATACTCATGAGTGGTCTCTTAACGATATCTAAAGCCATTATATGGTCACAAATACCTCATGTTCCATATACCTTTGGCACTGAGCACCAATTCAAATTTCAATGAGTCCACATAAAAGGAATGATGAACAGACACATCCATATATTCCCCAAAACAATGGAAATTAAATAATTCAAAAACTATTTTAATAAAATACTATTTTTTATGAAAATATATCTTTACAACCATATGTCTAGATTCAATCCACGAAACTAGTTTAAACCCAATATTTTAAAATTGTTTATCAAATCACATTGCATAAAAATTCCACAAATACACCAGAATCCGCAAACCATCACTAATGAGGGATTACTCAATGATTTTATCAACATTTTCACAACCAATTTAATTCAATTTAACGGAATTAAATCAATTAATTCGAGTTGTAGTAAGAGTTGTGGACTGTGAGGCCCCCATCCTTGGGAATTATGGTGAACTGATTAACATCTCAAAAATTACCACAAAACCGAGTAGAATCTCCAAACCCATCCATATATCTCACCCCCTAGCATTAAAAATAACACATCTAATGTTTATTGGAATAAATAATTTTATATATATCAATATCAGACTATATATAAGAAACTATGAGATGGAGGAAAGTAGATATATAAAAACCATGATAAACTACAGTAAATGTGGGATTAACCTGGTATTTGGGCTACAATACATAAACATACACCTTCATATCTCTTCTGATTCATTATATAAATGTTCCAGAACCTTTGATTAGAAGATTTATCATCTTAAGGGAAATATTGATGAACAATGTGTCGTTAAATGTTAATTATAAAATAGATCATGAAATTTAGTATTTTATTTTTATGCATTGAATGGTTAGTCGCACTATTAACAACCCATGAGCTAACTATGTGCTATCCTCTTCCCCAATGAGTACCTATAATAGTTGGTATGTATACAAATAGTTCTCCAACTATATAGAATCCCTATATCCCACATTCAATGGTTTCTTCTGGGTGGCTACTCATTTTGGCGGAACATTTCCCCCTCCCATTAAACCATATCTCATAATGCATTATTTCATCTAGAAGTTACATGGGTTCCAGAAACTAGTATCAAACTGTGAACCATTTTAAAAGACCAAAAAACATTATAAAAGTTTTATAAACCCTAATAAACACCACCAAACAAAATTACATATCTTAATAGAATAAATAAATGGTTTCTTACATGATATATTTGATTCCAAATTATCACCAACATAGGCCATTCCTTCCATAGAATGGGTAAACCACTATTATCCAGAATGAATTTGTTACATTCCTTGATCATTTCCTTCTCACATTCTGATGTCTCTTCCTGAATATGATCAAGTTTCCACAGAACCCACACTAGAATAATGATTTTCCCATTTAAGACAGTATCCTTCCTATCCACTATATTTACATGGACCTGACAAATGAAATAATCTCACTATAGGTCGATCCTATGTAACACCCCAAGCATCCATGGTACGTTTCCCATTGAATAATGCAATAGCTTTCATTGTACGCATCTTTGAGGATCTAACACACATCACAACCAATCAAACTAGCCGTTATGCATAGTAACACCCACACATTGAAATTTTATACATTTTATCTTTTAAAATGGACTTCATTTTTTGATTCGGAATATCGAAATTATCTTAGGGTGAATTTTTGGTACTTTTCTGAAAAAAAATTATTTTTGATGAATAGTGAAAAACACTGAGTTATAGTTTAAAACCGAATTCTTATTTAAATAATTATTTATTATATTTAAATTTATTTTAGGTCAAAATAGATACATAATACCTATATAAGTTCAATTTAATTTATTGGAGTCATTTTATAATAATTTTAAATATATAAAAATTTTATTGAACTTTTCACCCTCTTTTACCCATTTCCTAGGAGAATTTGCAAATTCACATAAAACATAATTTTACCACTTCTTTGAGTGTAATTTTGAAAATCTGAGAGACACTGAAAATATCAAGGAGTAAAATGTGATTAAATAAAATAAAAATAATGTTTTTGTGAATAGTAACTTTTTACTTTCATTTACCACGATTAAAATTGAATGAGGTAATTAAGGGTACAAATGATATTATTATTACCCTAAAACATGTCATAATTCTATTAGATAAGTATAATTAGACCAAAAACAACCTTAGGAATAAAATATGATCCTCTTTGGTCCACATGGGTTAGATTAGGACATTTATTATTATTTAATTCAAAGAAGAGTTGAAAGAGATAAAATCAAAGTTTAATAAATAAAACATTTTTAATATAGGGTTATAAATAAGATAAATTCGATTATAAATATTTATTAGAAACCTAAAAAGATTTCTGATATAATGTTATTTTTTTTATAATTTTAGACATTAAATTATTTAATTTATTTATGACATAATGGTGATGCGGTAATTACCTAATTAATGAAATATTAAAATAATTGATATAATAAAAATCTAAATAAAATTAATTTGAGACTTTTTATGAATTCCACTGATTTTATAGGTTAATATGACATATGTTTGATGGTTATATGTATTTTTTTCAATGTAATAATGCTGTTATGAATTTAGAAAATACAAAATTCCAAATAGTGTCAAAAATGACATAAAAGTGTTTTTAAAACAAAGATTATATTATTAATTGATATTCTATTCCTAGAAATATATGGTTCATCCAAAATACTTATTTAATGATAGTGTATCATTAATTAACAACTTTTGGTTCTCTTGCATGTATATAGTATGTTTATTAACCATATAATATAAAAGCACAAAGAGACATGGTAAATGTCAAACTATTTAACTTTGAGTTAAATATAAAAGATAAAGTTATTATAGTGACTCAAACCTATATAAACCCAATTGGTTGAGTGGTTTTAGACCCACCCCACCTTATCCTCTGAATAATCCATTTTTGAGCCATTAGAAACCGAAATTTATTTTATTATAAGATAACATTTCTGGATTTTCCAAAGAGGCCCCACAACCCACTTATAAAAGGGAACTCCCCCTTCTCTCTAATTGACACTTTCAACGCAATTTGGATCAGCCACCCCCTACCCAGATATCCTCTCAACATCCCTCAATTATTCCTAGAGGCCTTCATTTAGTCAGAAAGCTAACTTGAAGAGCAATTTTGATCAAATCAAAAGGAAGAACCCGAAGTAGTCGTAATAATTTATCCACCCTCTTTCAAGTTCTTTTCTTCTTCCACTTCTTCCTTATTTGTTATTTATATTCCAAAATAATAAATCTGGTATATTCTATATACTATGATTTTATTATAAATATGGTACAACCATATTCATTATTCTACCCATCCTTTGAATTACATGTCACCATACGTGCGTACATACGGATTACTATCTCCATGTCGTGGTGTAATTGTTGTTTAATACATTATTATTTGGATGGATATAATAATGATTTGTAATTAGTTTAAATAATAAATATAACATGATAATGATCATGTATATATGATATAAAATCCAATTATATATTTTTGTAATATCCAAAGAATGATATTGTTGCCTTTGCGTACGTACAGATTACCATCTCCACGAACGTGATGAGATTGATTCCCCATCATATCCATTCCAGAATAATTTTCATTAGATGGTTAAAAATAATGTTTAAAGACATGATATAATAATGTATATGAATAATATACATCCCTTCCATAACAAATTTGACTCACATAACAAAGAATATAAAGTAAAATGAATCTGTTAACACTCGAAACGATGATAATACTATGATATTATTAACAAAACAATGTTAAAAGATCATATCTGATATATTATTAATGTATATGATTATTATATAATTTAGTAACAATTATTTCACCATTATACCTGAGTTTAACCTACCCTCGACCAAGGAAAAGTACAAGGTAAGGGTTAATTCTATAAATCTCTTCATTATTCGATGTTGTTTGTATTTAATTATATACTTGGACCTCTTTATCATCCACATCCATGTTTCTTAAAAATTTATATCAAAAAATTATTACTATTTACTAGACTATTGGTTAATGTAATTTATACCCTAACGTGTTTTTAAAGGAATCATTCTGTTGTTTTCCAAACAAGGAACTTTTTGACCGTTTTTACAAATTTAGGGTGAGAATATTTTTTTAACTTATACGGTGGGTGTGGATATTTTCCTCCATTATAACATCATCAAGGCTTCCTTTACAAGATTATAAGAATATTCTCAAAAGAAATGTTTTCTTTTAATTATGTGACTCTTAAATCATTTCAAAATAAAACCAGATATTTTCTAAAAAGGGTTTTGATTTCATATATGTAAACATCCTTTGATGGATTTTATGTTTATTTAAAGTTGAATTATTATGATGAAAAACATCCATATTGAATTGAAGGTTTTGTGATATGTTTGACCGTGGATGTGCTATTTTTATACCATTCTTGGTTTGTGGTTAAAGTATTTACATTTCGTATGCTAATTTTAATGTGAATGTTTAAGATATGTTTAAACCTTTTCATAAGAGGAATGTATTGGACTTAGTAAGTTATGGGTGGAGCCCGCAATAGCTCCTCAATGCATCGGTAGGTATCATGAGAAAACAAGATGTGGAATTGGCGAAGGCCCTTTCCCAATTTTTGTATACGGTAGTGGCTGATGCCTTAATCATTTTTAGACATCTTGGCTGAGGCTGGGACAAATTGTTTCAGATTGTCCGACATTATACATTCCATCATTATGAAAATAATATTGATGGTTCATGTAGTCATTCGTCTAGTAGAATACAAATGATTATGTTTTATTATGTCATTATTTACTCAGCTCATATTCTTTCCATAAATTTATTCGTGTTTATTATTGGTAAAGGTATGTGGTTTCAATTATTCACCATGCTTAATATTTATGTTACCTTCCACTGTATTGCTTACCCTTACTGAGAATTTGAGCTCACCCCTTTCTTATGTTTCATTTTCCAAGGATATGAAGAAGATATTTATGAGTGAATTTCAGCCATAATCTATATGTCTTGGATGATTCTAATGAAATATATTCGTGTTGTATTTCTTTTCAAGCTGTAATGTTGAACTCATGTATGAATCTTGTTTCCAATAATTCTAAACTGATTGGTCTTTCGAGACATGGTTTCATTGTGATCATGCCAATGTTATGTAATAATGCACCGACTCTAGGTAACTAGGGTCAGGGCGTTACAGTTGGTATCAGAGGATGTTTAGTAAAATTCTTGGAAGCTAAATTTAGATAAAAACTGATTAGAGCACATTACCATAAGACAAACTTTAAGGATTATTATAGAAGAACCTCCTAGAATATTTGTATTGTATAGATTTTGTGAGTTTTCCAACAACAATTTCTTGTCTAGAGACAAGTAGGTAGAGGAAGCTCTGGCATAGATGTACCTAGGGGTAATACCCAAAAACACAACTTTGAGCTAGACTCGAACGGGAACTGGTGCACGACAACGATCCTTGTTTCACTCTTGCTTACGACACTCCCGGGGGATATGATTAGGATAATTCTCATTTTCTTTAAAAACCATTATGAAGGGTTTATGAGTATATAATTACTCAGAGAAATGATTTTTCATGATTATGTATTATATCCATAAACTATTTAATTTATGTTAAGTATTTTACTAGTTTAGAATAATGTATTACAATTCATAAACTAATCTAGTGTATATCATTGTTTAGAAATGGAACCTAGTGGAAGGAATAGAAACTGTATCAATGCACGCGCTCCGTGTAGGGATTTCCCTCCTGTTCAAGATAATTATCCTGGATCTGGTGATACAACTGGTGTTGATTAGCTTATCACCATACTGAGACAACTCACATAGGTTATGAATAAAAACCTTACCCATATGGAGCACCCTGATCCACAATGCTGAGGATCAATGTTAGACCGATTCATGAGGAAACAACCACCGACATTAAATGGTAGTAAAAATCCATTAGTAGTTGAGCACTGGATAAATTCATTAGAGAAAATATTACACACCTTGGGGAATAATGAAATAAAAAAAGATATCATGGCATTTTACCTCCTCACTGGAGATGCTGATCAATGGTGGTCATTTATTCAAAACACAAAGGAATATGATGATGTATAAAATATGGATTTTAGGGAGTTTAAAGAAATTTTCTTAGAATTATACTTTCCTCAAGGACATCGAGGGAATATGGAAGGACAATTTCAGAGTCTGAGGCAATTAGAGGATGGGAATGTCGCAAAGTATGAGGCTAAATTTACAAGGTTAGCGAGTCATGCTGCAGATTATATACATAACCCAAGAAGTATGATTTATCTTTTCTTGGATGGGTTAAAACCATTTCTCCATCGAGCATTAATATCACAATTCTTCTCATCATATGAAGATATTTTCTCGTGTGATATCAAGAGAGAAAATGAATTCTCTAAGTCTTAGGACATTAAATCAAAGAAAGTTAAGAAGAGATATGTTGAAAACTATGGGAAAGGAAATAAGGAAACATGGAATATGGGAAGAATTGAATTTTCTCCCTGTGATAATTGTGGAAGGAAGCACCCTAGTGCCTGTCTAAATGGAAAAGGAGTATGCTACAAATGTGGATAGAAAATCCATCTAGATATTCATTGTATGGTAATGAAAGACGCTACCAATGTACAATACTACAATTGCAGGGAGAAGGGAAATTATAAAAATGAATGTCCAAAGCGTCAGGAAAACATACCTCTGAAAAGGAAAAGGGATCAATGCCAAGCTTATGAGATCACTACTGTTGAGGTAGAAGCCCTAAAAGACATGGTGGTAGTTAATTTAATGGTTTTCCCATTTTTGGAAAATTCTTTATTTGATTCAAGATCATCTCATTGTTTCATATCTTCCCAGTTTTCTAGGAAAATTAGATATTTCCAATTTTATTTAACAAGGGAGTTTTCAGTAAAAACTCTAAATGGAAGTGTCAATGATACAATGTTCTGTGAATCAGTTCCCATTGGGGCATTTAAATGTTATTCATTTGAAGATCACATCATCATACCCATGATTGAATTCGATATAATTCTCGGTATGGATTGGATTTCGGAAAATGATGCAAAAATTTATCGTAAGAAGAAGGAGGTTACTATTTTTGATGACGATGATAAAGAACTTATCTTTACAGCTGAATCATCACCACCTGATTCTAATCTTGAATCACCCCTAGTAGCTCAACTTAATTCAATTATTAAGGAGGAATATAATTAAATAACTGTGTGTGAGGAAAGGAATTTTCAAATAGAGGATGTACCTTTATTGAATGAATATGTTAATGTGTTTCTAGAAGATTTACCTGGACATATTTCATAATGAGAAATTGAGTTTTCCATTGATTTAATTCTTGGTTCAAGGCCCATATCGATGTACCCTTATAGAATGGCCACTGTGGAATATGTGGAATTAATGAAACAACTATAGGAGTTGAGTAATAAAGGATTCATTCTCCCTAGTGTTTCTCCATGGGGAGCCCCTGTACTTTTGTTTAAGAAAAAAGATGGATCTATGATGTTGTGCATTGATTACATGGAGAACAATGCTATAATGATAAAGAACAAGTATCCCCTACCACGCATGGATGATTTAATCGACCAACTTCATAGAGCTCAATAATTTTCAACGATTGACCTTTGATCTGGATACCATCAGTTGTGCGTGAAGAAGGAAGAAATTCCGAAGACAGCATTTCGAACCAGGTAAGGGAATTACGAGTTTACAATAATGCATTTTGGATTGACTAATGCACCCTCTGTATTGTTGGATCTATTTAATAGTGTTTTCAAGGAATATCTCGATGATTTTTAGTGGTATTTATTGATGATTTATTGGTATACTCCAAAATATACGAAGAACATGAAAATCACTTACGAATTATTCTAAAGACTCTTAGAAGACATGAATTATATTGAAATTTTAGCAAGTGTGAATTCTGGTTTCATGAGATTTCCATTCTTGGCCATATTGTCTCTAAGTATGGAATAACTATTGATCCTTCAAAGACCATGGAAATCCATGAATGGCCAGCACCAATGAGTATAACTAAGGTACACAGTTTTAATTGTCTATCAGGTTATTATCGACGTTTCTTCTAGAATTTTTCCTGAATAGCTATCCCATTAACAAAGCTCACACGAAAAGGGGTTAAATTTGTTTGTACAAAAGAGTGTGAAGAATATTTTGAATAACTGAAGAGAAAATTAGTCAATGATCCTATATGGACTCTACCATCGAGGAATTTTGGGATCATTATTTATAGTTATTCATCGAAGAAAGGACAGGGTTGTGTCCTTATACAAAATGATAGGGTTATTTCCTATACATCACGACATCATAAAATTCATGAGAAAAACTATCCAACTCATGATCTTGATATAGCAGTTGTAATCTTTCCTTTATATATTTGGAGACACAATCTCTATGGTGAAAAATGTGATATATATACTGATCAAAATAGTTTGAAGTATTTTTTATCATATAAAGAAATCAATATAAGCTGAAGGTGATGGATTGAACTACTCAAGGAATATGATTACACTATACACTACCACACGGGGATGGAAAATAAGGGGGAAGATTATTTGAGTAGAAAGGATCATGGATATTTGAACAAGATGATAGTTTAAAAGGATCCTATATACATGGATCTAGTAAAGATGTATGTGGGAATAACCATGGACGGTGAAACATCAATGATTTTTCAAATGGTTTCCAAACCATATTTACTAGAAAGAATAAATAATTCTCTGACTGATGATGAAGAATTTCAAAAGAATATTAAAGTTGCGCATGATGGGAGATTGAGTTACATTGTGTATGAAGATATAATTTAGAAATTTGGGAAGAGACTTTGTATTCCCGATATACCTGATCTAAAAAGGGAATTTTTGGATGATACTCATAGTTCCAATTTCTATATACAACCTAGGAGAACCAAAATGTATAGATATTTGAAGGAACCTTTTTGGTGGGACAACATGAAGAGGGAGATTTCTGAATTTGTTTCAAGATGTATGGTTTGTCATCAAGTGAAAGCTGGAAGGCAACAACCTGGATGAGTCATGAAACCTCTTCCCATACCTCAGTGGGAATTGCATAATATTATAATGGAATTTATCATGGGACTTCCAAAGAGTCCTAGAAGGAACGCTGCAATATGGGAAATTTTTTATCACCTTCCCAAATTCATCACATTTTCATGCCATAAGATAATATTTAACACTTGGACAACTGGAAAGACTATATATTAATGAAGTTTTTAGATTTCATGGAGTACCCCTATCGATTTTTTGTAATCGTGATCCCTGTTTTACATCAAGATTCTGGAAAAGTCTTTAGAATTCCCTGGATAATGAGCTTTGTTTGAGCACTGCCTACTACCCCCAAACTGGTGGACAATTAGAACAGAGAATTAAAAACATAGAAGAAATGTTGAGATCATTCTCACTTGACATTCAGGGTATGTGGGATTACTATTTACCTCTGGTAGAATTTTCCTATAACCATAGATTCCATTCAAGTATTCAGATGGCACCATATATAGCGTTATATGGAAAGAGATGTTGCACACCAACCTATTAGGATGATGTTGGGGAAAGAAATGCCATAGTCCCAGAACTGGTGGAGTAAACGATGGACATGGTGAAGGTAATCCAAAACCACATCAAAGCAGCTCATTATAGGCAGAAGAGCTATGCCGATAACTGAAGAAAGGATATGGAATTACATGTAGGAGATCATGTTTTCTTGAAGCTATTTCCATGGAAGGGTGTTATATGTTTTGGTAATAAGGGAAAATTGAGTCCTAGGTACATAGGACCTTTCTAAATTCTAGAACTAATTGTGGTTTTAGCTTACCATTTGGAAATGCCGCCAAGTCTCCCCAAAGTTCACGATGTGTTCTAGTATCAATATTGAGAAAATACATGTCTGACCCAATGCATGTACTCACTTATGAGGAAGTAGAACTGGAACCCGATCTGTCTTATTGTGAAGATCCCGTCAGGATTCTTGATACTAGAGAACAAGTGCTGAGAAACCAAATGACTCTTCTGGTAAAAGTTATATGGAGAAACCATAAGATGAAAGAGGCAACATGGGAACCCAAGGAACTTATGATGAAGAACCACCCGAGTCTTTTTATGCACTACTATTCTGTAAATTTTGAGGAAGAAATTATTTGAAGGAGGGGAGAATGTAATACGCCAAGCTTCCATGGTACGTTTCGCTTTGAATAATGCAATAGCTTGCATTGTACAAAACTTCGAGGTTCTAACACACACCACAACCAATCAAACTAGCCGTTATGAATATTAATACCCAATGTTTGAAATTTTTTAAATTTTATCTTTCAAAATGGACTTCATTTTTGGATTTGGAATTTCGAATTTAGCTTATGGTGAATTTTTGGTATTTTTCTGAAAATTTTAAATTTGTGATTTTTATTGAAAAACAATGAGTTATAGTTCAAAACTAAATTTTTATTTAAATAATTATTTATTTCATTCAAATATATTTTGGGTCAAAATGTATACATAATTCCTATATTTGTTTGATGTAATTCATTGGAGTCAGTTTATAATAATTTTAGAAATATAAAAATTTTATTGAAATTTTCACCGTCATTTACCCCTTTCCAAGGAGAATTTGCAAATTCACATAAAACATAATTTTACCTCTTTTGTGAGCAGAATTTTGAAAATTGAAGACAAAAAATTAATATCAAGGAGTAAAATGTGGTTCAATAAGATAAAAATAATTTTTGGGGAATAGTAACTTTTTACTTTTATTTACCACGGTTAAAAGTAAATAGTGTAATTAAGGGTAAAATGATATTATTAATAACCTAACACATGTCCTAATTCCATTGGATAAGTATAATTCGACCAAAAACAACATTAGTAATAAAATATGAACCTCTTTGTTCCACTTGTATAAGATTAGGACATTTATTATTATTTAATTTAAAGAAGAGTTAAAAGAGATAAAATCAATGTTTAATAACTAAAATATTTTTAATATAGGGTAATACATAAGATAAATTCGATTATAAATATTCAATAGAAAGATAATAATATATCATAATTAATGGTATTTTATTTATAATATTTATACATTAGATAATTTAATTTATTTATGACACAATTGTGATGCAGTAATTACCTAAATAATGAAATATTAAAATAATTGATATAATAAATATCCAAATAAATGTAATTTGAGACTTTTTATGAATTAAATTAATTTTTTTATGTTAATATGACATATTAGGGTTGGTTATAAGAATTTATTTCGAAGTAATAATTATTTTATAAATTTAAAAAAAAATACCAAATAGAGTCAAAATTGAAAACAAAGTGTTTTTAAAAAAAATATTATATTATAAATTCATATTCTATTCCTAAAAATATATGGTTCGTACATAAAACTTATATAATGATAGGTGTATCATTAAATAACCACTTGGGGTTCTCCTGGATGTATATATTAAAATTATTAACCATATTATAAAAAAATACAAAGAGACATGGTAAATTTCAAACTACTTAACTAAGAGTTAAATCTAAAAGATAAAATTAATATAGTCACCCAAACCTGTCTAAAACCTATTGGTTGAGAAGTTTTAAACCCAGACCTACCTTATCATTTAAATATCATATTTTGGAGCACTTAGAAACCGAAAAATAATTTATTATAAAATAATATTTCTAGCTTTTCCTAAGGTTCCCCTCACCCCGCTTATAAAAGGGAACTCCCCCTTCTCTCTAATTCACAGCATCGGTGCCATTTTTCTCATCCAAACACTTCCAAAATAACCTCTAACATTCCCTAAAATCATAATAGAGGCCTTCCTTTAGTCATAATGCCAACTTATGGAGCCCTTTTGATCAAATCAAAAGGAAGAACCTGAAGAAGAGGTAATAATTTCACCACCCTATTTCAAGTTATTTTCTTCTTCCACTTCTTCTTTATTTGTTATTTCCATTCTAAAATAATAAATCTAGTATCTTCTATATACTGTGATGTTATTATAAATATTTTACAGCAATATTAATTATTCTATCCATCCTTTGAATTACATGTCACCATACGTGTGTACGTACAGATTACCGCCTCCACGTCGTGGGGTAATTGATGTTAAGTACATTATTATTTGGATTGGTATAATAATTATGTGTAATTCATGTAGATAATAAATATAACATGATAATTATTTTTTATAAATGATATACCATCCAATTTAATATTATTTTAATACCAAATGAATGATATTGTCGCTCGTGCGTACGTACGGATTACCGTCTCCACGAACACGTTGATATTCATTCCCCATCATATCCATTCAAGACAAATTTTCATTAAATGATTAAAAATAATTCATAAAGACTTTATATAATTTTGGATATGAATTAGATACATCCCATCCATAACAAATAAGACTCACATAACAATGAATATAAAGGAGAAATAATCAGTTAGCACCAGAAAGGACGATAATACAAAGATATTATTAACAAAACAATGTTAAAAGATCATATATGATATCATATTAAGGTATATGATTCGTGTTTAATTTAATAACAATTATTTCACAAATTTTAAAAGAGATTAACCTACCCTCATCCAATGAAAAGGACAAGGTAAGGGTTAATTATACAATCTCTTTATTATCTGAGATTGTTTACACGTAATTATCTAATGGGACCACTTTATCATCCACATCCATGTTTCTTAAAAATGTATTTCCAAACATTTTTACTATTTAATATACAATTGGTTATATTAATTTATACCCTTATGCGTTATGAAAGGAATATTTCTGTCGTTTTACAAAAAGGTACTTTTTGACCTTTTCGACAAATTTAAGGTAAGAATGTTTTTTAAAATATAAGGCAGGTGCGGCTATTTTCTGCCATTATAACATCATCAAAGCTTCCCTTACAAGATTATAAGAATATTTTCAAAATAAATGTTTTCTTTATAATTATGTTACTCTTAAATTATTTCAAAATATAAAGAGATATTTCCTTAAAAAGGGTTTTGATTTCATCTATGTCAATATCCTTTGATGGATTTTAATTTTATTTGATGTTAATTTATTATGATACAAAACATCCTTCATGTATTGTAGGTTTTGTGACATTTATGACTGTAGATGTGCTATTTTTATACCATTCATGGTTTATGGTTAAAATATTGACATTTCTTATGATTTATTTAATTCGAATGTTTATGATATTTTTAAACCTTTTCATATGAGGAATGTATTGGACTTAGTTAGTGACGGGTGGAGCCTTCTATATCTCCTCGATGCATATTTAGGTCTCAATAGACAACTAGACGTGGAATTGACCAAGTACCTTTCCCAATATTGATATATGGTTTTGGGTGAGGTATTATTCATTTTTAGACATCTTAGCCGAGGCCTTGACAAAATGTTTTAGAATGTTCGACTTTAATCATTCCCTCATTATGAAAATAATATTGATGGTTCATGTGGTCATTCTTCTAGTAGAATAAACATTATTATGTTTTATTATGTAATTATTTACTCAGCTCATATTCCTTCCATAAAAGTATTCAGGTTGATTATTGGTAAAGGGAGGTGGTTTTAATTATTCACCATGCTTAATATTTATGGTATCTTCTGTTGTATTGCTTTCCCTTACTGAGAATTTGAGCTCACCCCTTTCTTATGTTTCATTTTCCCAGGATATTATGAAGTTATTTATGAGTGACTTTGAGGCATAATCTATAAGGCTTGGATGTTTCTAATGAAATATATTCATGTTTTCTTTCTCTTGATGTTGTAAAGATTAAATTATGTATGAATATTTGTTTCCAATAATACCAAACTGATCGGTCTTTATAAACATGATTCCCTTGTGATCATTCCAATGTTATGTTACAATGCACCGACTCTCAGTAACTATGGTCGGGGCATTACATTTGATCCCACTGAATCACATGGTCAATATGAGTATGATATTTTATCATCTAAGATACATGAAATAGATCATACACTACACTAAATTGTGGGGAAGAAATTAATAGATATTCCACCTCACCCACCCATTCATGTATCTCAAAAGGACCTTTTTATCGAGGAGATATGTTTCTATGCTTCCCAAAATGATGGTTTCTAACCCTTGGAGATATCCTAAAAACACATGATGACTAGCATCGAATAAATACAACATCTATGATTATCCATAAATTATTTATTATGAATTTGATCCATATTAATTTTCATCCTAATAAATAGAATATTATAACTTATTTTTTGGACAAGTCTCATCACAACAGGTGAAGTCACCCCAGATTCCACCAAATAAAG
Source organism: Viscum album (assembly GCA_963277665.1). Lineage (NCBI taxonomy): Eukaryota > Viridiplantae > Streptophyta > Magnoliopsida > Santalales > Viscaceae > Viscum > Viscum album. Next base: position 195,884,043 of record OY728123.1, on the reverse strand, counting down.
TAGAGAATTACCAAGATTTTGAAAAAAATGCATCAAATGGATCCATACATATCAAGGACTGATATATATTTGTATATGATAACTCCAATAATGGTGTGTTCTCTCTATAAATACCATGAAAATAAATTACAGAATATATAAAAAATCCATAAATCATTTTTATCCTTCACTCGGATAGAGAATTTGTCTCAAGATGATACATTATACTCATGTTCAATTATGTCCCAAGGGAACATTGTATGGATTTATAAATATGACACATAATCATCATATCACTATCTGAAAATATAGCAATTTGTAGACCATTTCACTTCACCACTATAGCATCCCGCCATTTTATAACATAAACTTTCATTACATTTTACAAAACCGAGGATCTTTAAGGTTTAGTGTCTTGGAAACCAGGAAATTAAAACAATAAACAAAAAAAAACATTCTTCTTAAACACTTGAAGGGCTTCTCCTTATGTTCATCCTAGGTTCATTACTGCATCTCATAACCTGGGGACATACATCAAAGGAAAGGGTGAGCAGAAGGCCCAGTAAGGGAAACAAGAGAAACATTTTACATATGAACTTGAGATACATCAATAAAGTCATGAAAAGAACTTTAAGGCATGAAAATGAAATCATGAGGCATATCATAATAAAAAAAACATTTTTCATAACTTGAAGATGTGGCTACATCATTTAACATAGACAATCATGAACATATCACCAAGGTCCATCCCCAAGGTGTCATTTGAAAATTACCAAGGTTATTCACCAAGGTATCGTGAAAATTGTAATCTCTAGTGGTTACATCATTACCCAATGCATTGGAGCGCTATCAGGGCGCACCCTTAAATTTGCCTTTATTATCATGTGAGCCACATATATCATCATCAAACATTTCATAAATAACCCACATAGCATAAAATAAATGGGTTTCATTTCATAATCATAACGTTTTAAAAACTGCTTTAAAGACATGATCTTTACGTCACTTTAAACCCACAGAAAGGGAAAGCGGGTCTCATGTATGTAAATCCCAGAATTTAAAATGGAACATTTTGATATATATGTGAATAAACTTGTATAAATAAGAGCTTTGAGTATTCACTTTATAACATAAAATAATTTTTGAGAAAAGAGAGAGGCATTTTGAGGGGAAAATTCTGCAGCATAACAGCTAAGTTTCGGGGTTTTAGAAAACATTGAAATGAGAGGGGACATGGGTAACCCTCTCATAAATGATCCATAAAATAGTAGGGTGAAAGAATAAGAAGGACATATAGACATGGTAATGAAATTTTAGGGACATACCATTTGAAATGAAAAACATGGAAGGAAAAAAAATTAGATTTCTCTTATGAAAATTCGGCAGCCTTACAGCGTCACTTAACTTCAAAAGAAAATGATTTGAAAAGATCAAATAGGGTCCCACATCATATGATCATAAGAGATCAGTATGATAGATATAGAGATAATTCCCCAACATAACAAAAAGGAACTTGAAAGAATTGAAATGAAAGTAGAACTTCAAAACGAGAAGGGTGAAGAACCACTTAAAAATTCGGCAGCCTAACGGCGCCACTTAAAACATCAAAATACTGAATTGAAGAGATCAATGGGATCTCTCATCATATGAACATAAGAGTCCAGTATGATATATATAGAGATCAAACCCCAATATAACAAAAAGTAACTTGAAATAATTGACATGAAAGTAGAACTTCAAAACGAGAAGGGTGAAGAACCACTTAAAAATTCGGCAGCCTAACGGCGCCACTTAAAACTTCAAAATACTGAATTGAAGAGATCAAATGGGGTCTCTCATCATATGAACATAAGAGTCCAATATGATATATATAGAGATCATACCCCAATATAACAAAAAGGAACTTGAAATAATTGACATGAAAGTAGAACTTCAAAACGAGAAGGGTGAAGAACCACTTAAAAATTTGGCAGCCTAACGGCGCCACTTAAACATTCTTAAAACGAATTGATGAGAGCAAGGGGGGGTCTCTCATCATATGAACATGAAATAGGCAGTAGGATGAATATAAAAGAACATCCTCCAACATAAGAACATGGAGTATAAAAGAAAAGACATAAAAGAGATTACTTGAAAAGAAAGAGAGGGGTCGGATCCCTTACCTTAAAATGTAACTCTTGAACCTCAAAGGTTGGGACCTTGAGGGCTTGGGGACACCTTGGGAGGACTCCTTGGGAGGTAATGAGACCAGAACATCGTTGGGGAGGAGTGGGGAGTCGAATTGATGAGAGGAGGTCTTTGTATTTATAGGGAAAGTGAGGGGACAAGGCATTAATGGCCAAGGGACACCTCACTAGTGGTTTTGGCAAAACCATGGGCTTTCCCATGGTATTTGCCCATGGTATTGGCCACTTGGGACACCTCACACCTTATCTTACTATTCATAATTCGACCATATTGAATATATACTTAATACATCATTTAATGATGTCATTAAACACCCGTAACTTAAAAACTATACTTTCACTATTCACCGAAAATTCAACTTTCTCAGAATAATCCCAAAATTTCACCTTAACCAAATATCAATGCTATGATTTCAAAAATGAACTCCATTTTATAAAAATAATTTTCTAAATATTTTTGATTTTATTTTTAAATAAATACACTATTCATCGAAAATTCATTTTTTTCAGAAAAATCCCCAAAAATTACCATAACATAATATCGATGCTCTGAGTTCAAAAATAAAGTCATTTTTATAAAAATAATTTTCTAATTATTTTTAATTAAATTTTTTAATTAAAAAAACACTATTCATCCGAAAAAACTAATACTTGAATAATAATTTATGAAACCATCATCTAACCATTTTATTGAATCACATTACTTAATCAAGGTGCCTAGTTTATATTAATACTTTCTTTAAGTGAGATTACTAATCCATTTGGACACATTACTAATCCTAATCATAAAATCACTATTCATAATTTACTATTCATCAAAAATCATGTTGATCTTATTAGACTCTAAATTTCGTACTGAACATAATTGTAGAAGACCATTTTTTGAGAATCATTACACATTTTAAATTATTTAAGGTTTACACAAACATTTTTTTAAAATATCCTTTTGAAAATTCATCAAAATTATGCATACTATTTTTATCCAGTCATTTGAAAATTCATAAACTTCATCATAATAAGAAATCCCAATTTTTATTTAAAACAAGGATTACACAAGGCAATTACGGTCTCATTACATAGCCCCTTATAATACCGGCATAGGACCTAAGAGTAAGGTGTGCTAGGGTGATAGAATCTTGGGGCGGCTCGGTCAACATTGCCCGAGTAGTAATTTCTATCAGTTTGAACTTCTCGCGAAGGCGATTCCGTTCTAGCTTCACATGATGAAGTTCGGCTTGGGTTTGGTCCAGAGCAAAGGCCAAAGGTGCTACCTCCTTCCCAAGCTCTGTTAGATGGGCTTCGATCGGTCCATGACTACTAGGTGAGGCCATCAAATCTTCTTTCTATAATAATTAACCAAGATTACTTATATTTAGAGACAATAATCAAAACATTTTGTTCACAGCGGTCATGATGACCGATAGTTATATAATAGTCAAAACCCACTGATCTCATTTTAATTATAATCATGTTTATCAAATAAAACATTTTTGTTGAGTATAACAATAACACATAAAATTAGGAATCAAAATTTATTTAAAAATTTCGGGTCGTTACAATCTTCCCCCCTTAAGAAATTGCGTCCTCGCAATTTTAAAATTGGGTTTTGAAATTTCATTGAAAGTCCCACATCGGAAAAGGAGTCAGTAAAACTATTACTTTAAAATAAAGAAAGGGAAGTACAATGGTCACCCGAGTTAACCCACACTAGGGTTCCATATAGGAAAACATGGACATGGAGGAAAAAACAAAGGGTCAAGTTCTGAGGGAGAGTGATAGAGAACATGATTAGGAGAAAGTTAACCATGAGAAAATCCCAAACTTATGATGTGTGTAAACGGTCTTTGATTACCTAGTAGGAAACGTAAACCAACAACATTTTTGTTTTACGTTTCTTTTAATAATTTTGAAGAATTCATTTACTACATAAAACAAAAACATAAGAAAATATACCTACCTTCAAGTAGAGTTTCATCCTTTAACAAGTCCCTACCAACACTAATTTTTTCTCCAAATGATGAGAATTCAAAAACACTTGGTCTCATAAAAGCACAAGAATCATCTTCTATAGAATCACATAATCTACAAAAGATTAACTATCTATTTCTTCTATCTTTAAACATTATCCCAAAAACAGAAAGGATAAGGTAAAACAACTCTTCAAAAAGAAGAATCCCATAGGAATGGAAACTACTTTTAAATCATTAAAGTTCCATGGTACTACCCAAAGTTCATCATAGACCATTCCATAAATAACGGTCCTTAAAATTCCTCAAAGTAAACCAAACTAAGATTGAAACCCAAATACAAGAAGGACTTGATAACATAGTCTTCCAAAATAACTTTCATTGTTCATCTCCAAACAACATCAACCACTCCTAACATCTTATAACAAAAGTAGCTAACCTAAACATATTTTACCCAAGATAGGTTAATCATTCCCTTAAGTAACCTAAATTACTCTAAGTCCACCTTAAATTCATTGATTCTTCAAAATATAAGTCAACCTTACTCCTTAATGAAAATACCGTATTAATCTATTTACCTCGATCATATAGGGTCCCTAAAATAGTGAACGTATTCCAAAATAATAGTCATCTATTAATCCCCTAATTACCTCTGTCGTATTAACACGACAATCATCGCATTTCCTATCACATTGGTTTTTGGGACATGTTCTTCCATTTCCCGCCATTAACTAAGAAAAGAAACTATAATTAGTGGCTTATTTACTTAGCTAATAATCATGAAAAGGAAACTTTAAGCATAAAAGGATAAACATGTAGAATAAAAGTATATCCTCACTTGTGATACCCTAGGTTCCAATCTAGGTTATCCATGATCATATATTCTTATGTGAATCTTTATTATGTTTTATCCTTGTTCCTTTAATAATGGTTCATACTAAGCTTATGAATTTACCAAAGCATATCCCTCGGGAGTGTCGTAACCTAGAGTGCAGCAAGGCCCGTTGTTGTGTACCAGTTCCCGTTCGAGTCTAGCTCAAAGCGGTGTTTTCGGGTTTTACCCCTATGTACATCTGTGCCAGAGCCACCTCTACCTGCTCGTATCCAGACAGGGATGTATTTGCTTGGAAACCCCTTACTCAATACTCACCAAAATACCAGGAAGACTTCCTATATTTAAACTCTTCTACAGGGTTTTTCCTAAAGTTTTTATATCCTAATTTCCACAAATAACTAAACCATCCTTTGATACCAACTATAGCATCCCGCCATTTTATAACATAAACTTTCATTACATTTTACAAAACCGAGGATCTTTAAGGTTTAGTGTCTTGGAAACCAGGAAATTAAAACAATAAACAAAAAAAACATTCTTCTTAAACACTTGAAAGGCTTCTCCTTATGTTCATCCTAGGTTCATTACTGCATCTCATAACCTGGGGACATACATCAAAGGAAAGGGTGAGCAGAAGGCCCAGTAAGGGAAATAAGAGAAACATTTTACATATGAACTTGAGATACATCAATAAAGTCATGAAAAGAACTTTAAGGCATGAAAATGAAATCATGAGGCATATCATAATAAAAAAAAACATTTTTCATAACTTGAAGATGTGGCTACATCATTTAACATAGAAAATCATGAACATATCACCAAGGTCCATCCCCAAGGTGTCATTTGAAAATTACCAAGGTTATTCACCAAGGTATCGTGAAAATTGTAATCTCTAGTGGTTACATCATTACCCAATGCATTGGAGCGCTATCAGGGCGCACCCTTAAATTTGCCTTTATTATCATGTGAGCCACATATATCATCATCAAACATTTCATAAATAACCCACATAGCATAAAATAAATGGGTTTCATTTCATAATCATAACGTTTTAAAAACTGCTTTAAAGACATGATCTTTACGTCACTTTAAACCCACAGAAAGGGAAAGCGGGTCTCATGTATGTAAATCCCAGAATTTAAAATGGAACATTTTGATATATATGTGAATAAACTTGTATAAATAAGAGCTTTGAGTATTCACTTTATAACATAAAATAATTTTTGAGAAAAGAGAGAGGCATTTTGAGGGGAAAATTCTGCAGCATAACAGCTAAGTTTCGGGGTTTTAGAAAACATTGAAATGAGAGGGGACATGGTTAACCCTCTCATAAATGATCCATAAAATAGTAGGGTGAAAGAATAAGAAGGACATATAGACATGGTAATGAAATTTTAGGGACATACCATTTGAAATGAAAAACATGGAAGGAAAAAAAATTAGATTTCTCTTATGAAAATTCGGCAGCCTTACGGCGTCACTTAACTTCAAAAAAAATGATTTGAAAAGATCAAATAGGGTCCCACATCATATGATCATAAGAGATCAGTATGATAGATATAGAGATAATTCCCCAACATAACAAAAAGGAACTTGAAAGAATTGAAATGAAAGTAGAACTTCAAAACGAGAAGGGTGAAGAACCACTTAAAAATTCGGCAGCCTAACGACGCCACTTAAAACATCAAAATACTGAATTGAAGAGATCAATGGGATCTCTCATCATATGAACATAAGAGTCCAGTATGATATATATAGAGATCAAACCCCAATATAACAAAAAGTAACTTGAAATAATTGACATGAAAGTAGAACTTCAAAACGAGAAGGGTGAAGAACCACTTAAAAATTCGGCAGCCTAACGGCGCCACTTAAAACTTCAAAATACTGAATTGAAGAGATCAAATGGGGTCTCTCATCATATGAACATAAGAGTCCAATATGATATATATAGAGATCATACCCCAATATAACAAAAAGGAACTTGAAATAATTGACATGAAAGTAGAACTTCAAAACGAGAAGGGTGAAGAACCACTTAAAAATTTGGCAGCCTAACGGCGCCACTTAAACATTCTTAAAACGAATTGATGAGAGCAAGGGGGGGTCTCTCATCATATGAACATGAAATAGGCAGTAGGATGAATATAAAATAACATCCTCCAACATAAGAACATGGAGTATAAAAGAAAAGACATAAAAGAGATTACTTGAAAAGAAAGAGAGGGGTCGGATCCCTTACCTTAAAATGTAACTCTTGAACCTCAAAGGTTGGGACCTTGAGGGCTTGGGGACACCTTGGGAGGACTCCTTGGGAGGTAATGAGACCAGAACTTCGTTGGGGAGGAGTGGGGAGTCGAATTGATGAGAGGAGGTCTTGGTATTTATAGGGAAAGTGAGGGGACAAGGCATTAATGGCCAAGGGACACCTCACTAGTGGTTTTGGCAAAACCATGGGCTTTCCCATGGTATTTGCCCATGGTATTGGCCACTTGGGACACCTCACACCTTATCTTACTATTCATAATTCGACCATATTGAATATATACTTAATACATCATTTAATGATGTCATTAAACACCCGTAACTTAAAAACTATACTTTCACTATTCACCGAAAATTCAACTTTCTCAGAATAATCCCAAAATTTCACCTTAACCAAATATCAATGCTATGATTTCAAAAATGAACTCCATTTTATAAAAATAATTTTCTAAATATTTTTAATTTTATTTTTAAATAAATACACTATTCATCGAAAATTCATTTTTTTCAGAAAAATCCCCAAAAATTACCATAACATAATATCGATGCTCTGAGTTCAAAAATAAAGTCATTTTTATAAAAATAATTTTCTAATTATTTTTAATTAAATTTTTTAATTAAAAAAACACTATTCATCCGAAAAAACTAATACTTGAATAATAATTTATGAAACCATTATCTAACCATTTTATTGAATCACATTACTTAATCAAGGTGCCTAGTTTATATTAATACTTTCTTTAAGTGAGATTACTAATCCATTTGGACACATTACTAATCCTAATCATAAAATCACTATTCATAATTTACTATTCATCAAAAATCATGTTGATCTTATTAGACTCTAAATTTCGTACTGAACATAATTGTAGAAGACCATTTTTTGAGAATCATTACACATTTTAAATTATTTAAGGTTTACACAAACATTTTTTTAAAATATCCTTTTGAAAATTCATCAAAATTATGCATACTATTTTTATCCAGTCATTTGAAAATTCATAAACTTCATCATAATAAGAAATCCCAATTTTTATTTAAAACAAGGATTAAACAAGGCAATTACGGTCTCATTACATAGCCCCTTATAATACCGGCATAGGACCTAAGAGTAAGGTGTGCTAGGGAGATAGAATCTTGGGGCGGCTCGGTCAACATTGCCCGAGTAGTAATTTCTATCAGTTTTAACTTCTCGCGAAGGCGATTCCGTTCTAGCTTCACATGATGAAGTTCGGCTTGGGTTTGGTCCAGAGCAAAGGCCAAAGGTGCTACCTCCTTCCCAAGCTCTGTTAGATGGGCTTCGATCGGTCCATGACTACTAGGTGAGGCCATCGAATCTTCTTTCTATAATAATTAACCAAGATTACTTATATTTAGAGACAATAATCAAAACATTTTGTTCACAGCGGTCACGATGACCGATAGTTATATAATAGCCAAAACCCACTGATCTCATTTTAATTATAATCATGTTTATCAAATAAAACATTTTTGTTGAGTATAACAATAACACATAAAATTAGGAATCAAAATTTATTTAAAAATTTCGGGTCGTTACAACCACCACTCAGATATAGATTTTATACAAGTCCTCTACAAAATTATATTCATAAATAAGTATTTAATGGGACAACTTTTGAGCCATTACAATATCACCCATATGGAATCATATTTCCAAACTGTTCATGGGAGTGTTGTTATAAAATCCATAACAATATTCTCCCATTTATACATAGTGATATTTAATGACTACAACATACATTCTCATCATTATGCTCTTCTTTAAAGCAATGTCTTATTAAACATCATTAAACAAACTCATCAATAATATTTTTCATTCCAACCCAAAAAAACTGTTCATTAAATGCCTTATATATAATCTATATTACATGATTAGTATCCATAATTTAATGGTTGTAATAATGAAGTTGTTTTCCTACACACACTATACGTATGCCCATCTGTTTTTTGAACTGGAACACTAAACTCCCATCTAGCTACTGTCCCACAATTGTATTCCCACCATTGAGTTCTTACCTCAATGAAATTCATTTGGAATATGATATGTATGACTCATTAAATTTATGAAACAACATTATAATTAAGGAAACATTATAGTAAAATGAAAATTTACCTTCATATTCGTACTCCACACGCATATCGGCATGGTAGGACATCAACTTCCCCTCATTTAATGCTTATTTATCCAATTGATCATATGAATTTCTACATAATGAATCTACTACTGAATTACCATTCAGTAGTGTATATATCATGTAAAAATAAAATATTTGAACATAAAAAAACTATATTCTTTGACTTAGGTTCAAATCCCTTTTTGGGATAATAGGTTTTATATTATTATGGTACATAAACACTATAAATTTATAACCACAGAGGAAATACCTCCATTTATTAAAAGTATGGACAGAGAAAGATTCCTCTTGATCCTATTTTGTGTATTTAATCTCATTTTACTCTAATTATCATGATTCATACGAAAAAACAACACCTCATTGTGTCAGAAAACATACCAAAATAGATCCAGAATCACCAAAATTCACTGCAATCATTTTTCCTAATTCTTGAAAAATCAAGATCGGTGTTCCTGCATGGATAACATTATTTTCTTGAAAAGAATTTTTTCATTCATAATTCCAGTGAAGGGAAAATTATACGTTTTCAATGAAATCATAGGTGTTTCCATCCATGAAAAATGATTAATAAATAATAGAAAATAAACATGTAGACCAGAAGACAATGTATCTCAAAGAAATTATTTGGTGGATTCGAAGAGATAACATATTCTATATTTTCTAGATACATAGAAACACCTCTTTTCGATATTATAAGGACCCATAATCATACCTATTGTATAAAAAATCATACTTTGAAAGCTTTTCAACCAAATGATGATCCCAAAAGATTACAAAAACATTCTCCACATGATGCTAATATTGGGCCCTTGTCCTTGAATACACCGATATTTCATACACAAACACCTCCAAAAAGTAATATAGTTATCATTGAAATGTTTGATTTGTGAATTACATAATGACCACTGGTGCATCTGTGTGAGTGAAAGGATTTACAACAAAATAATAATGTCTATATATACTAATGAAATCTATGTTGGGAATATCATCCTACTGAACCCACAATTAGTGATATCATGATCGCAAGTCAATCTTAAAAACCCATTTAGATCAACATAATTTATTAACAGATCATCAATTTGTGGAAGTGGATACTACATATTTATTGAATCTTGTCTAAAGATACAATAAACCATAAAATGCCTAAGAGTTCCATATACCCTTTTGACCAATAGGAATGGTGATTCTCATGGAGGCCTTCTAGGATAAATGATCCATTTTTATTCCATAATTTCAATCTACATATTCATTTCCATAATTATTTTTTTTCCAACAAATATGATGATAGGGAAATATGAATGGTCCCTAGAATGGGATCAACTGATAACACTACTTCTATTGTGAGTGGTGACATTCAGAATTTATTAATTAAGACATCTAGAAAATGATCATTGACTACTAGAAATCAATTATTCTAAAAATCGACCATCATTTTCCTAATATAGCATAGCTAATTGGTATTTGATTATTACATATTCTAGTTCTAACAAGACCATTTCACATGCCTTTAAATTATAGAATCCCATAAACAGATTCTCAATGACATCATTAGTATAAAAACATACTCATTGGGTATAACATTAAATGTGATCACAATACATTTTCAATCAATCCATACTCTGGAGTATATCATTGAAATCCCTCTCATGCACTAGGAAATACCATGTCATCTCAACTTGAAAAATATTTATATAACTTAATCTAAACATAAAGTCTCAACTTTCTCTTTGAAAAAAAGAGTTTTATGTTTTAACAAAAAAGGTGTCATAAAATACTGAAACATAATAAATGAACAACAAATGTATAAATAAATTAATATGATGTTCCCATATAAATCAAAACATGCATAAGGGTAGAATTAAAAATTATCCTATCATATACCATTGTTTGTCCAGATTGACCATCCACAATAACATTATCAAATCCTTATAAATTCTTACTCACTACACATTGATCCTAATTACCCTAATGGGATTACCATTATTGAGGATTCATATTATTCCTATATTAGATTTGGATAACTTATTTATCCTGCTGATAATTATTCTGCTTCCCTCATCCCATTGAAGGATAAATCATCTGTAACACCCAAGAAGTGATCCGGACACCCAATATCTGAGAACAACGATAGTTTAATTGAATGTGTCCCATATTTTTACAGTTGTGGAATTCTATAGGTGGTTTCATACACTCTCACAACATGTGTTAAAGAAAACTACATTGTAATTATCCGTAATTTCTCTGGGGTATTCGAGAAATATTTACTGAACTAACTATTTTATTTTGTTCCATACTTCCACATTGGAAATTTGGGTGCATCATTATCTTTATTATAGTGTTAGAGTTACCATTATTCCCCATAAGTATTAACATGACACCACCACCATTATCTTCTAAGAAATCCATTCTTTCCGATGACCCTCTATAGAAAATTTATTCATAATCCATTATATGGAGAACTAAAATATTTAAGATAGTATCATGAATTATACCAATTTAAAAAATTATACCCTTCAAGGATGCAGTAGTATGATCTTATTGTGAAAATTGGACTAAATTCTAATCTTTATCAACATTCTCTGTCGCATTAAGGCTCTTTTGATTCCAGAAGAAAATAATCAATTGTTGATGCAATTTGAAACTATTGAGGATAGGTTTTCAAGTTAAAAAATTCCTCAAATTCCTCCCACACAATGAATTGGTCTATTTTTACATCAACTGTCATGACCCCATACCTCCCAAGATTCCCCATCTAACCAAGAAATGTAGAATGGGAGATAATGACCCTGTGAATCTTACCTCCAGTTAGCTCCATAGTGGTAACCAACACCAAGGAATTCCAAGTCTCACAGAATGGGAGACATTACACTTTTTATAGTAAAACAGTATTGGGAGATAAGATAGACCATCTCAAAAAACACACAAAAATGTAAATGAATACCAAAATCCATTCCACATGCATGTTTTCAAGTAAACCAACAACAAATAAAATGAAAATAACCATTTTAAATACCAAAAGAGCAATGATAATAAGAATCACTATAGATGACCACGAGTCTAAGCTAGTAATGCCCTGCATGGTCCTTGTAGTCCTCTTGGATATATGAAATCAATTTTAAATTATAGGGTGAACATTCAAGTATACTCATTATTGAAAAATAAATTTCTCTTAAGCACAAGTGGAGAAGCGTGCTAATACCCTTGTGAGAAAATAATCGAAACAAAAAGCTCCAAACAAGGTATATTGTCCAAGCCAACCTCACTAATTGAAAACTCACTAAATAATTCATGTCATGTGACATAATATTGAGAACATTGATGATAAGATATCCCACACCTCTTTCCTATTTATTAGACTCTTTCACACCACAACATCGAATGTCATGGTGTTCCCAACTCTTCTGAATATACCAAATAACAACCTTCCTGCTCACACGTGGGAATCACAACAAGTCATGCATCTTAGGAAAATGAAGCTCATCACATCTCTCATGTACACACATGGTCCTCACAACAAAATCCTACATACAGACACCACATCCACATACCACGTCCCATCCCAAAACACATGGGAAAGTAAAAAAAGAATCTTTCGCAAAGGCACATGGGAAAAAACAACTCACCCACATAAACATTGGCCTCAAAAACCACTAACTTCCCACAAAATATAGGTAAATACTACCTTCAAGAGGGACCAGGGAAGAGTAGGTGGCCAGTCATCCATCCTCCCTTCATGATGTTTTGGATAGAAACCCCCCCTAACAATGGGGGGTCATTGACACATAGTTCTCAACTATAGTGGGATGCATAGAGAAAACAAATTGAAAATATGTGTATTTTTATATAGTATAAAACATTAAATCCCATTTTATGGGTTCTTGATCAAATAATATAACACTCTAAAATACTTATAACTCTACTGCTACCTCTAATTGAATTATTTAACACCACCAACAATCACTTTAGATGTTTGGAAATGAAATCCATCCACACTAAACCAAACTGAAAACATACCCCCTTCCAACTTATTTTATCCTATTATAAATCATTATTATGGAAGCTGTTTATTAATTATATCACTTCTTAAGAAACTACCAAACAAAACATGAAACAAGTCCCACAATGTAAACCACATAGAGGAAAAATAACCATAGTATGGAAACTCACTTCATTTTTTCACTGGGTTCAACACCCATACGACCCAATCGTATTATCATTTTTCAAATTCATACTCCCCAATCCTTCTTCTAAATATTAAAACCCCCCAACTTACAACCAAACCTAGCAACACACCACATCCCAACCATCCTGATATCCCTACTACATAACATCACCACACCCATCACACCTATAAACATATACATAGCACAACCCAATCCTGCAACCCCATTTCTCAAACACTGCCCTTTCATTCCATAATCATTCAGTCTCCCGACATTGGATTCTATTACACCACATGTACTATCCCACCTTATAACTTCACTCTGAAACCTTGAACCATGCTACCACTGAAGGCACATGTATTACCAAAATCATACACAACACAAATCCACCCTAAACAGGGTAGGGTGTATTCAGATTTAGAACCCACACATTCTTTAATTCCACTTTGAAAATATAGTGGTTATCAAAGAACAAGTTCGATCTAGGGGAACCCATTTATTTATCAGAATATTTGGGGTTATGAAATTTCATATTCATACTTTTGATCATCAAGGATCTAATATAAAACCATAATCCATCATAGATGTGTAAAAAAACAACCTAAAATATGATTATCAGTAGGAATATAGTCTATACCGATCAAAATATTAGAAAAAAAATAAAACACAAGCATGGTTCACTTCCCCCCAACTCGTGTATATCGATATCAAATAAATTTGATTAACTATATTTATTCATAAATATTATATATTCATATGAAAATATACATACACCCACTTCACATGATACCAAAAAAAAGATGAAGTCATCCCAATTTGGACGAACAGATAATCAGCAAATCCTCCTTGTTCTAAAACAGGGGAAACACATGCAGCAAGAGGAACATATAGGAAGATGCAATCCAAGGGGCTCACTAGAAATATATGATCACTTGGGGATGAAATTTTATTTGATTATTTTTAGTAAGTGTGTAATGAAAATTTAAAAAAGATAAGGGATCTTTTGATTATAATGGACAGATCGTATATCAACCGAGGAATATTTTTAAAATCTATTAAGGCTGGATCCTGACAAAGACCATGAAACTTGACCGTTTTTGAGCCTCTGGGGTGTAAGAAAATAAAATATTTATTTTATAACCTTTTAAATGAATTAAAAACTCATAAATTTGTTTTTAAAATCATTTTACATCATATAAAACATAATAGCAGTGAATCAGGAAAAAATGGAAGAAATGGGAAATTTTGGAAAATAGTTAAAAAATACTCACTATTAGGTCAGTCACTGACATGAGTCACCAATGGATGAGTTACCATTAGGGCTATCAACATTGAATGAGTCACAAACATGAGCTACAAATAGTGAAACCAATGCAAGATACCAATGGAGAGTCAGCGATGTGAGCTACCGATGGAGAGTCAACGACCCGAGATACCGATTATGATTCATTGAGGCTACTCACCAAAATCACCTACCAACACCACAAAATGATTCCACCTACTGATGCAACCTACTAATGCCTCCAACTCGTGGAAAAATGGATTTTTTTAAAAAATCATGAAATGAGTTACTATTGCCTCTAGAATAACTCAAATAGTGGATTTTGACAATGTAATGGACCAGAAAGGTTACGGTCATTACATCAGATATTATTTAAACAATAATCACCCTATATAACATAAATCCAACCCATAATGGAAAGAGTATTCTGAAAACAAAACACCCCATGAGATACCTATCGAGGTTCCATATATGCTCTAAACACCGCTACCAACTATCCCACCATGTCCAGTGATAGACCATCCTAATTTGATCAAAATATGGAGTAAAACATTTAAAACCAAGAAAACCTTTGATATATTTCAATCCAACTGACCAAAAGGCACACCACACAATTACAACAACTACAATGTCAAAAATTAAAAAATCCAGGAATTCCTCCTCCATTTCAGTATACTATATGCACCGGGAGCCACTGACTTGCCCGCATATGTTTAATTTCATCTCAATTAATGTGTATGGATAGTGAATCATGTTCTCCCCTTCAACATTTCAAGACTATATCACACATCAATAATCAAGGAAAAAACTCATCTCATATCAAATAGTGTTCAAGAATCTCATCATAAATCACAACATAACAAGGAAAAACTCTAAACAAATCCGGGTACTAGGAACACATATGTCCTTCTCACTCCCATGTACTCTCTTATAATCCACCATGAAACCATAAAAATGAACCAAAGGAATGTTCCACCCATGGATCACCATCTCCAATGAACCTAGATATCTAGTGGTCTTTTCACATTCGTTGTGTCATCTCTGATATCAATCTATCCCCACTCGATGACATGAGATTAATCATTATGATACATTAGAAACTAAGAGACATGAGGGAATTAATTTATCATCTCCAACTATGGTATGAATTCTAACTAGTATTCCACCTTTATAACTCAGCCCAACACGTCAAAATGTATAATAAACCTCTAAGAAAGCATTCCCCCTCTTTCAGACCTCCACTGCCCATGTCAGGGGGAAAATAAAAGAATACATCGTCCAAAACCTTGAACTCCCTGGGCCACCTCTTATAAATGGATTATGACTTCTGCCAGTCCTGTGTTTCTTTCACCCTCTCATAGACAAGATGAACATTCTCTGTTGCGTTCTAAAAAAATTTGTGAACAAGAAAAGCAATCTCCTCAAATTCAGTCCAGCACAAAAGATAATGACATGGTATCCTGTAAAAGGTTTAGAAATAATCATTGTTAATGGAAGAGTGATAGATATTATTGTAAAAATTATCTACCAATGGAATTTTTCATACCAAAGATCCCAAAATGTCCAAGGCACACGCTCAAGGAATTTCTTCCAATGTTTGGATGGTCTTCTCTATTTATCCATCCATCTTAGGGTGGAAACTTGTGATGAGGCGTAACTGAGGGACAAAAGATTGTGGTAATACCCTCTAAACTCATAGGGTAAACATCACATCCCGATATGAGAAGATCGATCTTGGATATACATTCATCCACACCACCCCATACACATACGCATTGGTATGAAATCCCCTATTACCAACTCCCTAGTTGCTATGAAATGAGATAATTTCATTAGTAGATCCCCAAAAACCTAGAGCCTATCACATAACCCATGAAATATAGGCAAGCTATAGGATAAATCCCTTAATATGTTATTCCACTTCCACTCGTTGACATTTAGGGGCTATATTAAACCACCGAGATCACAGTTCTCATCCATAACCTACTAGTATATAATGTACTTTTCCAAAAACTCTCCCATGACACACATAATTCTGAGCCACCAAAAATTCATCCTAATTCAACGATAAATCATGTAATCTTCTATGTGTGCCACTAATGGTGAGATATAAAACTCATGATCAACTCCCGCATGCATTTAAACTAGAAAATACAACTTTACATGAAACAAAATTTGATTCCGGACTTTCTATGATCATCACCCCAAGAGAAACCCTCAAGACAATAGACTCACACATCACCTCTTCATGTGAGTCTCCCCAATAAGACACTGAAACTTACTAAATCAGAGTATACTACACCATCATTGAAATATACATTCTCTGTCACTATACATTCATGCAGCTAAGGGAAAGGAATCCAACTCCTCCATCACCATCTATATGTCCACATATTCTAGAACAACTTCTTTCTATGAATTCGTTCTAAATGCATCGGACACAACATTTCCCTTTCATATTTTATAAGATATAATGGAATAATAATATTGAAAAACTCCATCCACTTAAACTATCCAAATTTTAAATCTCATTGGGAATATAAATACCTCAAGCTCTTTTTATTTGTGAATACCACAAGGCACTCCCCAATTAGTGAATGTCACTAAAAATTCATCGTGAACACAACATCTACTAGCTCTATATCATGGGTGGAATATTATTGTTCATGGGGATGTAACAACATATACCCATAGGGGATCACTCCCTACTATTGAATCATTGTACATCCAAAACCAAGATAGGAGGAATCCTTAAACACCTTGAACATCACCCCTTACTATTGATACCAGGTCATGGGATAACTGACCTCCATCACATTTAGGTAGATTAATGCTACCTGACACTAGCACCTCTAAAAAATGTTAGGTTGATTATTGGTCGAGTTTGTCAATGAATATACTAATTGATGGAAATTAGGTATGAATTCCATTAATTGCCTATAGGAATGAGAAAATTGAGAACCATTACAGCATTCTTGGGTGATTCCAATGAAACAACTACCCCGCCCATAAATGGTTACACTACTATACCCTTTGAGGATACCACATGTCAGAGGAAATGTACATATCTTATCTAGAAATTACACTTGGACAACTTCCCATAGATCTGGTGGAATTGAAGAACCTCTAAGTAGTTATTTAGATGCTCGATATGCTCCTCCTCTAATATTGAGTTGATCTAAACGTAATAGATGAATTAAAAGATGAAACGATCTTGGATGTCAAGTAAAACAGATTTTATGAGCCCCATGAACAATGATGTTGTGTTTATAACACTGAATGGCCTAACTAGAATCTTAAAGTTTCCATACCTACATTTGATTGTAGTTTGTTGGATATTAGTTTCTGTCACACTCTCATGGTGATACACATGCGATAGATTGATTATATAGAACCATATTGATCACCTTTTCTAGTTGAAATGTTCATCTTTCCGAAGGAGAGGGTAATAGTTCTTCACTATTACCTGATTCAACCTATGGTATATTCTGCACAACCATAGGCCACCATCTGATTTTTTCTCAAACAGGACCGAGGTACCCCACAGTGACACACTCAAATGGATAAATAACATATTCATCAGATCATATATCCAAATCATCCACTAATGTAGATATGAAGGTTCCATTCGATAAGGAGACATCAAAATCGGAGAAGCACCAGAACACATATCTATCCCAAAATCAAATACACATTAAGGGGGTTGAGTCACAACCACTTCCGGGAAGGAATCAAAGATCTCCTTGAAAATAATGGGAACCACCGTCTCTGCATCCAACGATTCAACTGACATCTCATCGAACATGGATGGAATGGTATCCACATGCCAACTTCTCATCTTACAACTCCACTCACCAACGAAAGCCAGATGCTAGCCATCTATGTAAAAAACATGGCTCTTTTCCAAATTTAGTAGATAATATCATTCATAGAGTATAATGATTTTATTCTAAGTATGAAATCGTACTGGTGAATCTGTAAAAGGAAAATATCCCAACAGGACACATGTGGCCCCTTCATCAGTCTACATCACTATCATATATCAAACATACTTCCATGACCATTGACTGGCATACTCCACACCAGGGGCATGGGAAACATCTATATTTATATTCATATAGAATTGGATAGAATGGGGGAAACAAAAGAGTGTGATGCTTTTGAATCATAAAAAGAGAACATGGGAGATCTAAAAAAACTAATCATACTAGAAACAATCTCTAGACATAAAGAAACTGCTTCCTTTATGAAATGCAACTGACCAGGCCCATATCATCTTCCCCATTGTTAAAACAACCTCCTCGACCATCCCTAGGTGAAGGTCCATGAGGAACACCCTGAGGTCATTCTCTAATTTCTTCGTCTTCTCTCAGTGGATCATGAGGCTATTTTACTTACTACTGATAAACATGACCATTGAAGAACTCGGTTGACTCCCATCTCAATTTAAAACTCCTCACGAGTGAATCCTCAAAATAGTTATTCCTTATCAAGGACATCTATGTATTTTGGAAAGGTAAATAGGGTAATCATGTACTAGAGAGAAATATAGAGTGCCTTCTTTATGAATATCACACCCAAATACTCATATAAGAAAAAATATGAAAAAATGAAGCAGATCCTTAAATTTTTTCCCCAGCTCCCATACCGGCATATTCTCTTGCTGGAGGGAGAGTAACTCCTACCTCTACTCATCCTTCATGGTGGATGAAATGAATTCTACATGGAACTCATTCCCCAAATCGACCAATATAATGTTATCCTCATTCCTCTCCCCTATATAATGTGTCCTACACTAATGTGAAACTACCCATATTTTGCTCACCGCCAAGGGATATCATTAATTCGTCAGACCATAGATCAGGCTGAAGTTGATCTTAAAATACTCACGAAAACTCTCTATCACTATGTATGAAACTCTTTTGTGTACTTCCCTAGATTATATTGTGAATTGAACATACTTTTTTATTCCATTTTTCATCCTCCTCCACTAGGACAATGCATTTTTTATCAACGAGGTCAGCTTGGTAATTCTCCAGTGCCTATACTACACTCAGACAATGACCAGGTTCCATGGATGGAAGGTGAACAATGAATTCCTATGCCACAGTGAGATGGAATTTTATTTAATATTAATAATAACTCATTTAAATAATTCAATTATACATTAAAATCCCCCAAAACACACAAATTCAAGAAACATCACAAGTCATTAAGATCCATATACCATTCATATGATTAGTACACTACAAATGGAATGGCCTCACTTAGTCATTTGGTATGCTTATAGTTCATGCGTCAGAACACAGGGGCCCTAAAATCCCAGTTCCAAACATGTCTTCCCTGGAATATGTCATGAACAATGATAAACTAACATTGTCTCCCTACCAACCCCTATAATACATGATGTTCCCAACTCCAAACTTCATCATATATCCAAACCATCACCTCTGATACAATTCTGTCCTATCTAACTCCCTACAATGATTCCCCTACTGAGATGTTAATGGGGAATGTAAGACAATGACCCCCCCCCACCGAGTCCTGCCTCTAGTAGGCCCTCAGGGGGCGACCAACCCCAAGGGTATTCTAATCTCACAATATTGGAGGCACAACCTATTTATATGAAAATGAGATTGGGAGATATGATGGTCGATCTCAAAACAACTCCAATCACTATATTGATAAAAACAAAATACATACCATATTATTGTTTTAAATTAAAAATTATAAAAAAACAATGAAAATATCCATAGTGAGTACAAAATTAACAAAGCTGACTAGTGAAACAGGGTCTGTCCCCATGTCTGAGGTAATAATGGGATGTACAGTCTACATAGTCATCCTGGAATCCAAAAATCTATTTTATATTGCATGTTAATCATATAAGTACATTAAGAAGGGAAAATGAAAATTCCATCATGCATAAGAAATGAATAATTCTTATTACCCACGAGTAAAAAATTGAATCCCAAATCATGAATCAAGTTATACTAGCAACCACATACTTTCTATAAGAATGCTCAAAAAATAATGAATAAATGTAATGTAATATAGAAAACATCAATGATATTATACCCTACACCTCTTTCCCACTGATTAGCCACTCTCACACCCTAATGGAAAATATCCTGGCACTCCAAACACTTCTGAATGCACCACCTCACGACCATCCCACACACACATGGGCCTCACATAAATTATTGCACTGTAGTAAAACGAAGCTCATCACATTTCACTTGTACACACCTAGGTCTCAGAACCATATCACCATCATAGACACATTTTCCATATACCGCATCGCATCCTGAAAACACCTAGGTAATCCCAACACATATCATCCCATAGAAAACTGGGAAAACCCATCATTCTCGAACAAACATGTGCCTCACAATGAAAAAAATACCAAATATTCTTCAGATATCACCGACTGGAAGGGGGATCATGGGTGACATGTGGCCAGCCATCCATACTCCCAGTGAGTAGTTCGAGAAAGTGACCCTCCCCCATAAAAATGGTGGTGTTTGGAACATAGTTTTCATTATGGGTGGTATGCATATAGAAAACCAAAGGAAAATATAGGTATGTATATATATTATAAAACACTCAACCCCAACCTATGGGTTCTCAATTAAACAGTCAACCACCATAAAATAATTCCAACTTTGTAGCGACCACTAAATTAATTATTTAACGCCACCAATAATCACATCAGATGTTTATAAATGAATTACATCCAGAAAAAACTACAACTCAATCATAACCCCAACCAATTCATTTTAACCAATTAAGAATATTTGTTAAGGTAACCATTTATAAATTCTATACATACAAAGGAACTACCAAGAAAAACACCCAATATGCCACACATCATAGAAAATATAGAGGAAAAATAACCACAGCAAGGAAACTTCTTATTTTCACTCCATTAAACACCCATAAAAACCAATACCATTATAATTCTTCAACGTCATCCCACCATTTCCTTCCTCTCGAAATTAAAACCCCAAAAATACTGCCAAACTGCACAAATCACCTCACAAAAACCATCTCGGCATCCCACTGTACAACAACACAATACCCCTCACTCCCAGAATCATAAACATAGAACATTCCAATCATTCAGCCCCACTTCTCAAGAACTAACCATCTATTTAAAAATCAATCAATCTCTCAAAATAATATTCAAGTACCCCAACCACACCATCCCAAATAACATTCATTATCACAACCCTAGAACCACACAAGAAGTAAAGGCACAGAACATAACAAAACAACACATAACACATAGCCATACGTAACAAGTCTGGTTCGATTCATATTTAGAAAAAACTCGTTCATTAATTCCACTTTCATAATTAAAGGGTTATAATAGAATAGGTTCAATCGTAGGGTATCTATTAATTTAACTGAATATTCATGGACAAACAATATCCTATTCATTTGGTAATTCAATGAGGATCAAATATAAAAATTTGGAAGCCATAATAGGTGGGGAAAAATCCACCAATGGCATGATATTCAGTTGTAATATATCGTATATGAATCAAAATATCAGAAACAAATAAAACATAACCATTCATAACTAGTCTATAGCTCATTTATATTGATATTAAACATATTTGATTCAATATATTTATTATGAATTCTACTATATTAACAGTAGAACATTTATAAACCCACCTTGCATGACACAAAAAAAATGAGATGAAGGGATCCCTACATGGAATAACAAATTATTGTTAACTCTTCCAAGCACAAAAAATAGGGGGTGCACAAGTAGAAGGAGGAACCTTCTGGGAGATGTGTCCCAAGGGGATCACCAAAAATACATGATAAATCCAGGATGAATGTTTATAGGATGATCGATTTTATGGGTAATGGGAAAAAATTAAAGGGGTAAAGGGTCATAGAATTTGAAAGTCCATTTCCTATATCAATGGAGGAATACTTTTAAAAGTAATTAAAGCTATATCCTGACCAAGACCACATTTAATGGCCATTTATTACCCTCTCAAGTGTTATGAAATTAAAAATATATGTTATATCCTATTAAATAGATTAAAAATACTTCAATTTGGTTTTCAACTAATTTTACATAAAATAAAATATAAGAGGGGCGAATCATGAAAATCTAGGAAAAACTAGAAGATTTATAAAACAATCCAAAATGACTCACTATTGGGGGAGTCCCCAATGTGTGTAATTGATGATGATTCATTGAAGGCTAACTCACCCTTGGGTGAATCAAAATAGAATATGTCACTGATGTGAGATACTAATGGTGAGTCAAAGATGCGAGCTTCCGGTGGCTAGTCACCAACATGAGTTACCAATAGAGATCAATGACATGAGCATCCAATGGTTAGTCACTAATGAAACTCAATGTAGTCACCAATTGATGCCACTTACTGAAAAAACCTCTCAAAACCACTTTCTGACACAACCTACTAACACCAACTACCATTTGAAAAATGCATTTTGGGAAAAATCATGAAATGAGTCATTTTTTCCACTATAATACCTAAAACATAGGAAATTTATAATGGAATATACCAGAATGGTCTATGAGATTAGAGAAACTACTAAATACTAACATTGGTGGGCATGACCCTCCAGTATATACATATCTATTTTGAAATTCAAATCTGCTGGCATGCTATGGAAATCAATGATTCATTTCATCATATTCAACCACAACTCTACATTTACTTGTTCCAAATTACCATAATGATGGGTGGATTTGTCTTCTGGGACTCGATGAAATTATATAGTTTCAATGGTTCTTCTCTACTATTCCTTATATCGACAGCCTATAATTCTTGAACTATAGTCTGAAGCAGTTGTTGGTTCACCTGTCCCTGTGGTGAAATAACATTCACAAAAGCTTCCTCATTTTGGTTTTTATGACTCATATCAGGTTCCATTTTCCCTACTATCAAAAAAATACAATATTTATCACTCTCTATCAATAATATGTTCAAAAATTAAAATTCTACCACATAACAACTATCAATGCATTGTTTTCTGAAATTCATCATTTCCACATTCAACATTTTTTTAAAATTTCACCTTTATATTAAAAGTCGTACCATTTAAAAAGTAACCACCCAATTTCTTTTCAAAATAATTAATTTGAATAAAAAATTAACAAATTGAAAAAATAAACACATTTTTAACAAAGCCTATATCACTACTCAAAATGAAAGATTCACTCTTAGGGTAAATCCATTTAAAAAATGAATTCCATGCTCGTCTAATTGGATAAACACAGGAAAATGATATTCCAAATCATATATGTTTCACATAAACACTTTTGTGACCAACTACCAATTTACATGAAGTTCCTAAAAAATTGTTAGATAAGTATTTTAATTCAATACATTGTAATTCCTGATAATCATATAACATTCTACAATACTCACAAAAAGGATTAGACCATATTGAATTTCATCTGTATGAATATGAAATGATATATCATTCAAATACCAATAATGAATAATTCCACAAGGATGTCGAGGAACCAACAAGATGATACCACTTATACATCCCCTCAAACCTCCTTAGATTTAGTCGAGGAAGAATTAATACATGTCCTTAACATAAATCTACATTATTCCAATGGATTGTAATAAATTCAAAAGGATTCAATAAAATTGGGTCATGATTTTTCCATTGAGAAAAAAAATCCAACCAAACAAGACATAATAATAAAATACTATATGATACATGAATAAAATGTAAAACAAATCAATTTAATACCATTTATATCATAACAAAATTACAAATGAGTACCACAGTTGAAGACAACAAAAATAAAAGTACAATGTGGACGATAAACAAAAAAACTAGATGGATTTAATCAAAACTCTAGTTCTATAAACATTGTCTATTATATAACTCTCCCATACATCCCATGTATCATGTAGCACCAATAAATATGTGTGGTTAGTTACCATTTTATATTTCTTGATAAAAAACTATAAGAAAATTCACCAAATTTAAAAATTAGTGGTGAGTAATGAAACTCATTACGTTTCCCCTAAATAAATTCACTACTCAAACCACCGGTATTGAACAAGTAAACAAATATATAAAAATATTTTATATAAAAAAATAATATTAATTGTTTTAAATACAGTATTGAAAAACAAAAACTATTTCTAAATAATTTTTTTCCAAACAAAAACGTTTTAACATTGATAAAATACAAGAGTGTTTACCAAACCAATTTTCAATCTAATTTTCACAATAAATTTCAATCCACACATCCATACATGAATTCCTAGGTGACATTTCCATACACTTGAGTGGACTATCATCAATATACCATGTTATCACAATGTAACCAATATCCCATGTTCCATTACACCATTATCACTGATCACTAATTCATATTTCAAAAAGTCATCATAAATTGAAACATGAACAAAAACCATCATGTATACCAATAAACCATGTTAATTCAAGTATTACAGAAAAAATTCAATAAAGTGATATTTTTCTTAAAACCACTACAATGAAACATATTCCTTGAATCAACCAAAAAAATTAATTTAAAATTATAATTTTAAAACCATTTATCAAAGCACATTGAATTAAAATCCACAATTCCACAATAATCTACTATCTATCACTAAATAGGTTTTCAAGCATGATTTTACCCACAATTTCACAATGAATTTCTATCAATATAAAAAATTTAAAACTATTTATCCAATTTCTAAAAAGTTTAGTCATATGTGAATAAACCTAAACGAGGAATAATGGAAAAATTAATAATCACAAAAAAACAACCAAAAAATCGTTTATTCGTAAAAAACCAATCCTTAAATACATTATTGAAAAATTATCATGCCAAATATAACCATGAAAATCATAAAAATCCATTGATATTTCCACAATGAATGAGATCTATTAAAATAGTATAGAGAATAAAGTAGATTAAATAAAAAGTATGAATATCTACCATAATAGGGATTTGCCTAGTGAATCAGGGTTCAACGCACAATGATATGCCTCTATATCACCTGGGATTGAATGAGGAAAGGTTCCAAAATCATTGGGAGGAATAATTATTGAGTTAGGGATAAAATAGAGTAAATATTATTGGTTAATAGCTATTAATGAACTTTATCTACTTTTTTATGATTTAGTTTTTAAACCATGCATATTAAGTCACATGGTTATGAAAACCATGTATTAACTTTTCCCCTACCTCATACTAATGTAGTAATAAATAGGGTTGTTCTAAAAGGTTAGTAAAACCCCACACCAACCATAAAAATTTCTTTTCCCCACATCAAAATTTTTCACTACGGTGGCCTCTTGGTTTGGCCACACCATGATCCTACATGTCCATATTCATATTATATCATGTCTCAAAATATACAGTTCCTACAGGTGATTCATGGTTTCCAAAGACCATGATCAAATCGTGCACCATTATAATATCATAAAAAATTTTGAAAAGGATTTTAAACCCTCCCAAACTACACACACCTAATTCATATACTTAAAAATCATAAATAAAGGGTATGTTACTTGAAATTGGTGGTTTTATAATGGTCATTTGAGTGTCTATTATATATGAATTTTATTTTACTATTTATTTTTTATGAACAACCCAACCAGGTCATGTACAATGTACTTAAACTGGAATCGTTATACAGGGTTTTTTCCCACAACATCATAGTGATGAGGATGACCGGCTTGCTTCCCATTCATTCCCATTATCTATTCAGGGGTATGATAACCTGTTCAGCATGTGATTTCCAAAAAATAGAAGTTCACCATCTAAATATGGTTATTAGTTAATTCTAGAGAGAAATTATGTATGATGTGTTTTGATAGCCTTGTTTTTATACAGTGAGATCTAATGATATGAAGTAAAATGGATTTCATGGTTGGTATGAGGATGGTATGTCATTTATGTACATCATGTTCATGATACCATTTATTTCTATTAATATTTTAATGTGATGAAACATGTGTCTTTGGGAATGAAGTGATTTGATATACATGGTGTATTTGGGTGATATGTGATGTTATAGCCTTGTTTTGGGGTGGAAAAATTTCTTATACCTATGGGATTAAAGAACCAATCCATAAGACATTGGTGTGTGGGGATGGAAAATAAGGGGGAAATGTAGGTTGGTGTGGTTTGGTATCAATATTATATATATTAGCTTAGTGTTCATCGTTTGAGTTATTTACCAATAGATCCTTGGGTGGTAATGGTTTTTTTTATTTACCAGTTTAGGTAATGTTTGTTTCTTTTTTTTTTCTTATGGGATCATTAGAGTGAACATTACACTTTTGATGAAGCGAAATTTTTTCATATGATGTTGACTTTTTTTCTCACCCTATGTATATAAAATTAGTTTTTAGGTGACCAGGAGAAGTTTGTTGACTGTACTGGACATTACTAGTTTGGACACATGGGTTGTTATAGCATCACTACTTTATATTTACTTTTGGGTATTCACTCATGGAAATTTTATATCTATATGTTTCATTTATACATGAATATGGGAATGTTTTTTTCTTTCATTTTATATAATTTCATGAAGTTTCTTACACATTATTCATTCAATATCATCATATTGATTTTATATTGAGGTAATGGACTCTTATATATAATATTTTAATTCTCTCTGTTCTAATCTCCATCCGGAGGCATGTTCAATGAAGGACTTGTTGGTAATTATCTATCTCCATTCATTATAATGTATTTTGAGGGAGGGGGCTATGAAATGAAGTTATCCAAAAAATATTATGAATAATGATTAGATCATTTTTACATATGATATATTAGTGTCTGTTAAGGTCTTTTTAAACATATTACCTCTCACAAGAGAGATAATTCCTCTAAAAAATTAGAGTGTCTACCTAATATAGAAACTCTATTTCAGGTGTTATATAGTTCTGATCTTGGGTTCATAGGTATTGTGAAACATATGATACAAAATTATCCTAATATATCAAAAATATATCCCTACCCAACCCTTATATAATGAAAATATATCAAATCCCCAAACTCATGTTCTAGAAGATTTAAAATTGGGAGAAGTCTCTGATTAAATTTCAATCATATCTAGAAAACCCCTGGAATATCATAATCTCAAACACATTATAGGGGTATTCCCATGAAATAGATACCTAAAATATCCTAGAGTCTATATAAAATAGTCCCTTAGATATTTAATATAAAAACAACTAATTTAAATGAAAAAATTTAATGATTTATAGTTTTCATATATATGATGGACTCTAAGTGCACTCAGATATAATCTTTGGGTCCAATACTTCATTTTTGGAGATTTTGTTAATTTTATTATAAATTAAACTAAAAAAATAATGTTAGATTCATGATATTGGAATGAATATACTATTAATTATTTCCATGATGATTGTTGGTTCATTTTTCATCCTAAAACTATTGAATATAAATCCATATATACTTATGAATAATGTTATTAAAATATCATCTTATCATTATAGAAGCTATCGAAATCCTGACAAAATGATAATATTTGAGAACCATCGGGATCCCCATTGATGTTTAATTAACTTTTTGGTCCATGAAAATATTAATTTATTCATTATGGTAACCTATTTAAGCTTCCTATTTATGATACATAATAAAAGGATCACATCTACATTTGTGATGAACAATAGATGATGACCGATGTGTTATATCCCCATTCTGATTATTCCATTTACCTAAAAATACTATTGTTGTAAATTTATTTCCATAAAATATTAACTAACCATATCATATTGGGAATTTTATATAAATGAATCCCCTAGTATATGATTTATCTCAAGGATAAATTTATTTTCATGGGGATGTGACTACCTATACCCATAGTGGATCACTCCATACTATTGCATCATCATACATCCAAAACCTATATGTGAAGAATCCTTAATCACCTTGAACATCACCCCTTCATATTGATACAGGACTACTGGATCATTGAACAACAACACTTTTAGGTAGATTAATGCTACCTGACACTAACACCTCCACAAAAAGGAAGGTTCATTATTGGTCGAGGCTGTCAATGAAACTACTAATTGATATAAATTAGGAATGAATTTCAGTAATTTCCTACAAGACTGAGAAAATTGATAACCATTACAACATTCTTGGGTGCTTCCCACGAAACAACTACCAAGACAATAAATGGATACACTATTATACCCTTCTAGGATACCACAAGTCTGAGGAAATGTACTTATCTTATATAGAAATTACACTTGGACAACTTCCCATAGATCTGGTGGCACTGAAGAACCTCCAAGTAAGTATTTATATGCTCAATATTTTCCTCCTCTAACATTGAGTTGATCTAAATGTAATCAATGAATAAAAATAAGAACTAATCTAGGATTACAAGTAAAATAGAGTTTATGAACACCATGAACACTGATGGTGTATTTATAACATTGAATGTCCTAACCAAAAACTTGAAGTTCCCAAACAAAAATTTTAAAGTAGTTTTTGGGATATCAGTTTCTATCACACTCTCCTGGTGATACCCTGACTATAGATAGATTATATAGAACCATCTTTATCCCCTTAGTTAGTTGACATATTCATTTATCCCTAAGATAGGGTAAGCATTCTTCACTATCACCTGATTCAACCTAAGGTATATTCTACCCATACATAGACCACCAACTGATTTTTTCTCAAATAGGACCAAGGTACCCTACAGTGACACACTCAAATGGATAAATAACATATTCATCAGATCATCTATCCAAATCATAAACTCATGTTCAAATGAAGGTTCCATTTGATAAGGATGAATCAAAATTGGAGAAGCATAAGAATGAATTTCTATCCCAAACTTAACTATACATTATGGGGGTGGAGTAACAACAACTTTAGGGTAGGCTTCCAAGAACTCCCTAAAAATAATGGGAACCTCCATCTCAGCATCAAATGATTCAACTGACATCTCATAGAATAAGGAAAGAATGGTATTCACATGACAACTACTCATCTTAAAACTCCACTCAACAATGAATTCCAGAAGCTAGCCATCTATGTATGAAAACATGAATCTTTTCCAGATGTAGTAGATAATAACATTCATAGAGTATAACGATTTGATTCTAAGTATCACATCGTACTACTAAATCTGTAATAGGAAAATATCCCAACGGGACACATTTGGCCTCTTCATCAGTCTACATCACTATCATATATCCAACATACATCATTGACCTTCGACTAACATACTATACACAAGGGGATTGATAAACATCTCTATTTATATTTCTATAGAATGAGATAGAATGGGGGATACAAAATAGTGTGATTCTTCTGAATCATAAAAAGTTAACGTGTGAGACCTAAAAAAACTAATCATACCAGAAACAATCTCTAGAACAGATGGAATTACTACCTCTACGACATGCAACTGACTATGCCCATCACATATTCCCCTCTATTAAAACATCCTCCTCGACCATACCTAGGTGAAGGTCCATAAAGAACACTTATATGTCATTCTCTACTTTCTTCATCTCCTCTCAGTGGATCATGATTCCATTTTCTATACTACTGATAAACATGACCATTGAAGAACTCGGTTGACTACCCTCTCAATGTAGACCTGCTCATGAGTGCATCCTCACAAATACTTATTCCTTCTTTTGTAACTACATGTATTTTCGAAAGGTAAATAGGGTATTCATGTACATGATAGAAGGATAGAGTTCCTCCTTTAGGAATATCACACCCAAATCCTCATATAAGAAATGATCTGATGAGAAATGTAGGAGATCCTTAAATTTTGTCCCCACCTCCCACACCGGCATATTCCCTTGCTGGAGGGAGAGTAACTCCTAACTCTACAGATACATCATGGTAGAAGAAATGAATTCTACATGGCACTCATTCACCAAATAGACCCATAGAATGTTAGCCTCCTCCCTCTCCCCTATGTAATGTCTCCTCCACTGATGTGAAGCTACCCATATTTGGATCACCTCCAAGGGATAGAATTACATAGTCTGACCCCGGATTAGGTTGAACGCGATCAAAAGATCCTCAAGAAAACTCTTTATCACTATGTCTGAAACACTTTTTGTGTAATTCCCTAGACTCTATTGAGAATGTAACGTATTTTTTTATACCATTACTCATCCTCCTCCACTAGTTCAATCCATTTTTCATCAACGAGGTCGGTCTGCTGAGCTTCCAGTGCCTATACTACACTCGAACAATGACCGAGTGCCATATATGGAAGGTAAAAAATCAATTCCCATGCTAGTGTGAGATGAATTTTTTTTTAACATTAATCTTTACTCATTTAACTAATTTATTTATCCATTATAATCCCCCAATACATACCAATTCATACAACATCACAAGTCATTAAGGTTCATATTTCATTCTTATGATCATTACATTGCAAATGGATGGCCTCATTTTGTCATTTTCTATACTCATAGTTCGTGAATCGAAACACAAGGGCCCTAATATCCCAGGTCGTAACCGGTCTTCCATGTCTTATGTCATGAACAATGATAAACTAACATTGTTTCCCTACAAACCCCTAAAATTATTGATGTTCACAACTCCAAACATCATCTTGTATCTCAACCGTCAACTCTAATACCATTCTTTCGTAACCCACTACCTACAATGATTACCCTACTGAGATGTTAATGGGGATGGAATGACAATGACCCCATGAATCCCACCTCTAGTAGGACCTGAGGGGGCGACCAACAACAATTGTATTCTAATCTCACAATATTGGAGGCACAACCCATTTATAGGAAAATGAGATTGGGAGATATGATGGTCAATCACAAAACAACTCCAAACACTATATTGATTAAAATATAAAATACATACCACATGAATGTTTTAATGTAAAATCTATACAAATACAATGAAAATATCCATAGTGAATACAAAATTAACAAAGCTATGCAGTGAAATGGGGTCTATCCCCATGTCTGTGCTAGTAATGGGAAGTACAGTCCACAATGACTTCTGGGAAACTAAAAATATGTTTTATATTTCATAGTTAGCATACAAGTACATTAAGAAGGGAAAATGAAAATTCCCTCATGCACAAGTAGAGATGAAT
The DNA here is from genome assembly GCA_963277665.1 of Viscum album. Lineage (NCBI taxonomy): Eukaryota > Viridiplantae > Streptophyta > Magnoliopsida > Santalales > Viscaceae > Viscum > Viscum album. The sequence goes on along the minus strand of OY728123.1, from coordinate 195,852,090 downwards.
ACTAATTACCCATGAGTAAACAATAGTATCCCAAATCATTTAACAAGTTATACTCGCAACTGCATCCTCGCCAATGGAATGCTCGAAAAATAATTAAAGTAACATAATGTAATCTAGATATCATCAATGATATTATACACCACACCTCTTTACCACTTATTAGCCACTCGCACAACCTAATGGAAAATATCATGGCACTCCAAACTCTTCTGAATGCACCCCCTCAAACCCATCCCACACACACCTGGGCGTCACAAGATATTATTGCAGCGTAGGAAAACGAAGATCATCACATTTCACTTGTGCACGCCTGGGTTTCATAACCATATGACCCTCATAGACACCATGTCCATATACCACATCACATCCTAAAAGCACCTAGAAAATCCCAACACATATCATCCAATAGACACTTGGGAAAACCCGACATTCCCGAACAAACATGCGCCTCACAAATAAATAACATATCAATGATTCTTCAGATATCACTGACTAGATGGGGCATCATGGGTGACTGGGTGGCCAACCATCCATAATCTAAGTGACTAGTTCGAGAAATAGACCCCCCCATGAAAATGTTGGTGTTTGAAACCTAGTGCTCATTAAGGGTGGGATGTAAATAAAAAACAGAAGGAAACTATAGGTGTGTATATATATTATAATACACTCAACCCCAACCTATGGGTTCTCAATTAAACAGTCAACCACCACATGATACTTCCAACTTTGTTGCATCTACTAAATTAATTATTTAACACCACCAATAATCACATCAGACGTTTATAAATGAATTTCCTCCAGAAAAAATGACAACTCAATCATAACCCCATATAATTCATTTTAACCAATTTAGAATATTTTTTCAGGTAACCATTTATAAATTCCATTAATATAAAGGAACAACCAACCAAAACACCCGATAGGTCACACATCATAGAAAATATAGAAGAAAAATAACCACACAAAGGAAACTCGCATCATATTTACACTCCATTAAACACCCATACAATCCAATACCTACATAATTCATCATCGTCATCCCACCTTTTCTTTCCTCTCAAAATGAAAAACCCAAAAATACTTCCAAACACCACAACTCGCCTAAAAAAACAAAATCAGAATCCCATTGTATAACAACACCACACCCATCACACCCAGAATCATAAACATAGCACATTCCAAGCTTGCAGTGCCGCTGCTCAAGAAATGACCATCTATTCCAAAATCAATAAATCTATCAAAATAAGATTCAATTATCCCACCCACACCATTGCATATTATAGTCGTCATCTCAACCCTAGAACCACACAACTAGAAAAGGCACAGAACATATCCAAACCACACGCAACACATAGTCATTACAAACATATCTGGTTTGATTCATATTTAGAAAACACTCGTTCATTAATTCCAACATCATAATTCAGGGGTTATAATAGAATAGGTATCATCCTAGGGTATCTATTTATTTAACCGAATATTCAGGGACAACCAATTTCATATTTATATGGTCATTCAATGAGGATCAAATATAAATATTAAAAGCCATAATAAGTAGGGAACAAAGTCCACCAATGGTCTTGATATTTAGATGGCATATAGCTTATAAAAATCAAAATATCAGTAAAAAATAAAACATGATCATTCATAACTTTTCTATATCCCATTTATATCGATACTAAAAAAATTTGATTAAATTTATTTATTCATAATTCTACCATATTAACATTAGATTATTCATAAACCCACCTTGCATGACACAAAAAAATGAGATGAAGGGATCCCTACATGGAAGAACAAAATATCTGTAACTCTTCCAAGAACCAAAATAGGGGTTGCACAAGTAGAAGGAGGATCCTACTGGGAGACATGGTCCTAGGGGATCACCAAAAATACATGATAAATCCAGGATGAATGTTTATGGGATGATTGATTTTAAGGGTAATGGGAAAAAACAAAACGGATAAAGGGTCATAGCAATTGAAAGTCCATATCCTATATTAGTGGAGGAACATTTTTAAAAGTCATTAAAGCCAAATCCTGACCAAGACCACATTGTATGGCCATTTGGTAGCCTCTCAAGTGTTTTGAAATTTAAAATATATTTTATATCCTTTTAAATAGATTAAAAATTCTTCAATTTGGTTTTTAAAAATTTTTACGTAAAATAAAATGTAAGAGTGGTGAATAATGAAAATCTAGGAAAACAGGAAGATTTTAAAACCAACCAAAATGACTCACTATTCGGGGAGTCCGCAATGTTTGTAACTGATTATGAGACATTGAAGGCTAAATCACCATTGGGTGAATCACAATTGATCATGTCACTGATGTGAGATAATAATGGTGAGTCACCAACATGAGTTACCAATGGCGATCACTAACATGAGCATCCATTAGTGAGTCACTAAGGAAACTCAATGTCATCACCAATTGATGCCACTAACTGAAAAAACCTAGTGAAACCACTGGCTAACACCACTTACTAACACCAACCACAATTTGAATAATAGATTTTTGGAAAAATACTAAAATGAGTAATTTTTTCCTATTGAATACCTGCAACATAGGATTTTAAAAATGGAATGGACGCGAATGGTCAGAGAGATTAGATAAACTACTAAATCCTAACATAGGTGTGCATTATCCTCCAGCATATGAATCTCTATTTTGAAATTCTAATTTTCTGATGTGCTATGGAAATCAATGATTCATTTCATCATATCCAACCACAACTATACATTGTCTTATTCTAAATCACCCTAAATGATGGGTTGATTTTTATACTGGGACTCGAGGAAATAATCTAGTTTCCATGGTTCCTCTCTACAATTCCCTATATCGACAGCCTAAAATTCATGCACTATAATCTTAAGAAGTTGTTGGTTCACATATCCCTCAGGTGAAACAACATTTAAATAATCTTATTTATTTTTGTTTTTCTGACTCATATCAGGTTCCAATTTCTATACAGAAAAAAATTCAATAAATCTCACTCTCTATCAATAATAGGCTCTAAAAGTCAAATTCTATCACATGACAACTGTCAATGAATTGTTTTCCAAAATTTAACATTTCCACATTCAACTATTTTTTAAAATTTCACCATTAATTTAAAAATAATAGCATTTAAAAAGTAACCACTCGTTGTCTTTTCAAAATAATTCATTTGAATAAAAAAATCACAAATTGAAAATATAAACACATTTTTAACAAGTCGAATATCACTACTCAAAATGAAATATTCACTCTTAGTGTAAATCCATTTCAAAAAATCATGTCATGCCCATCTAATTGGATAAAAAAAGGAAAATGAGATTCCAAATCATATATGTTTCTCGAAAACAATATTGTGAATAACTACCTAGTTACATGAAGTCCAGCAAAAATGTTTAGATATGTATTTTTATTCTCTGCATTTTATTTTATGATAATCCTATAACTTTCTACCAACCTAACAAAAAGGATTAGACCATATTGAATTTCATCTATAAGAATAAGAAATGATATCTCATCCAAATACCAACAAATATTAATTCCCCATGGATGCCGAGGACCCAACTAGATGATGCCACTTATAAATCCCTTGAACCTCATTGGATTTAGTCGAGGAAGAATTTATACTCGTCCTTAACTGTAATCCACATGGTCTAATGTATCCTAATAAATTCAAAAGGAGTCAATAAAATTGGGGCATGATTTTCCCACTGAGAAAAGACAATCCAACATAACAAGACATATTAATAGAATACTACATGATGCATGAAGAAAATGTAGAAAAAATCAATTTAATACCATTTATATCGTAACCAAATTACAAATGAGTACCACAATTAAAGACAACAAAAATAAAAGTAAAATGTGGAAAATAAACAAACAAAACTCGATGGATTCAAACAAAACTCTAGTTCTCTAAACATTACCTATACTCTAGCTCTCCCATACAACCCATGTATCATGTAAAACCACTAAATATGTGTGATTCCTTTCCATTATATGTTTCTTGATAAAAAACTATCAGAAAAATAACCACATTTAAAAATTAGTGGTGAGTAATGAATCTTAGTATGTTTCCCCCAAATAAATTCACTACTCAAACCACCGGTATTGAACAGATAATCACATTTATACAAATATTTTATATAAAAAATTAATATTAATTGTTTTAAATAGGGTATCAAAACACAAAAACAATTTCTAAATAATTTTTTTTTCAAACAAAAACTACATAAAATATATAAAGTACAAAAAATTTTACCAAACCAATTTACAATCCAATTTTCACAGATCGTTACAATCCACCCATCCACACATGAATTCCCAGGTGACATTTACATACACATGAGTGGTCTCCCATAAATCTACCATGTTATCACAATGTAACCAATATCCCATTTTCCATTACACCATTATCACTAATCACTAATTCATATTTCAAAAAGTCATCATAATGTGAAACAAGAACACAAACCATCGTTTATACCAATAAACCATGTTAATTCAATTATTCCAAAAAAAATCTATAAAACGCTATTTTCATTGATCCCAATTCCAAAAAAAACTTATTCCTTGAATCAACCAAAAAAATTAATTTAAAATTATCATTTTAAAACCATTTACCAATTAACATTGAATTAAAATCCAAAATTCCACAAGAATCATCTATCTATCACTATATAAGATTTAAAGCATGATTTTACCAACAGTTTCACAATCAATTTAAATCAATAAAAAAATTTAAAACTATTCCTTCCATTTATAAAAAGTGTAGTCATGTGTGGATCATCCTACATGTGGAATAATGAAAAAATGATGAATCGCAAAAAAAAAACAACCCAAAAATGGTTTAATCTCCAAAAACCAATCATTAAATCTATTATTGTAAAATTATCAAGCCAAATATAACCATGAAAATCATAAAAAACCATTGATATATCCACAATGAATGAGGTCTAAGAAAATAGTAGAGAGAATAACGTATATATAATAAAAAGAATGAATAACTAACAAAAAAGGGACTCAACTAGTGAATCAGACCTCAAAGTAGAATGAAATGGCACTAGATAACTTGGGATTAAATGAGGAAAGGTTCCACAGCCACTGTGAGGAATAATTATTGATATAGGTATAAAATTGAGTAAATTTGATGGTTTAATAGCTATTAATGACCTTTATCTACTTTTTAATGATTTAGTATTAAAACCAAGCATATTTAGTCACATAGTTTTGAAAACCAAGTATTAACTATTACCCTACCTAATATTAATTAAGTACTAAATAGGGTTGTTCTAAAAGTTTGTTAAAAACCCACACCAACCATAAATATCACTTTTCCCCACGTTGAACAGTTTCTCTACGGTGGCCTCTTGGTTTGGCCACACCATGACCCTAATTGTAAACATTCATATTATACCATGCATCAATATAAACAATTTCTTATAGGTGATTCATGGTATCCAAAAACCATGATCAAACTATGCACCTTTATAAAATTATAAAAAATTCCCAAAACGATTTTAAACCCTCCCAAAATAAACACACCAAATTCATATACATAAAAATCATAAATAAAGAGTTAGTTACATGAAATTTTGGTGACATAATTGTCATGTGTGTATCTATTATATTTGAATTTTATTTTACTATTTATTTTCTATGAACATCCCAAACATGTCATGTACAATGTACATAAACTTGTATCTTTATACAGGGTTGTTTTCCACAACATCACAGTGATGAGGATGGCCAGATGGATTCACATTCATTCCCACAATCTATTCTGGGGTATGATAACATGATCAGGATGTGATGTCCAAAATATAGAAGTTCACTATCAAAATATTATTATTATTTAATTATCGAGAGAAATTAGGTATTATGTATTTTGATAGCCTTGTTTTTTTGCAAATAGATGTAATGATATGAATTAATGAGTATTTCATGGTTAGTATGAGGATGGTATGTCATTGATGTACATCATGTTCATGATACCATTTTTTCTATTTATAGTTGTGATGTGATGAAACATGTGTCATTGGGAATGAATTGATTTGATATACTTGGTGTATTTCAGAGATATGTGATGTGATGGCCTTGTTTTGGGGTGGAAAAATATGTTATACCTATGGGATTAAAGAACCAATCTTTATGACATTGGGGTGTGGGGATGGAATCTAAGTTGGAAATGTAGTGTGGGGTAGTCTTGTATCAATATTATTTATAGTATCTTACTGTTCATCACTTGTGTTATTTACCAATATATCCTTGGGTGGTAAAGGATTTGTTTATTCGCCAGTTTTGGTGATGTTTGTTTCTTTTTTTATCTAATTGGATCATTAGAATGAACATTAAACTTGTGAAGAAGTTTCATTCTTTCATATGATGATGACCTTTCTTCTCACACTATGTATATAAAATTAGTTTTTAGGTGTCCAGGAGAAGTGTGATGACTATATTGGACATTACTAGTTTGGACACATGGGTGGTTATAATGTCAATACTTTATATTTACTTTTGGGTATTCACTCTAGGATATTTTATATCAATATGTTTCATTTATACATGAATATGGTAATGTTTTCTGCTTACATTTTATATAATTTCATGGAGTGTCTTACATATTATTTATTCAATATCTTTATATTGTTTTTATATTGATGGAATGGACTCTTATATATTATATTTTATTCCCTATGTTCTAGTTTCCATCGCGAGACCTGTTAAAAGTACGACTTTGGGTAATTATCTCTCTCCCTTAATTATAATGTATTTTGAGGGAGGTGGCTATGAAATGAAGATATCCAAAAACATATTATGAATAATGATTAGATTATTTTTACATATGATATATTAGAGTCTATTAAGGTCTTTATAAACATGTAACCTCTCCCATGAGAGAAAATGTATCTAAATAATTAGAGTTTTTAACCAATCTAGAAACTCTATATCATGTGTTAGGTAGTTCTAATCATGGGATCATAGGTATTATGGAACAGAAGATACAAAATTATCCCGATATATCATAAAAATATCCCTACCCAACCCTTCTATAATCAAAATATATCAAATACCCAAACTCATGTTCTAGAGGATTTAAAATTGGGAGAAGTCTATAATTAAATTCCAGTTCTATCTATAAACCCTTGGAATGTCATAATCAAAAACACATTCTCGTGTTATTCCCTTGAAGTCACTACCTAAAATATCCTTGAGTCTATATAAAATAGTCCCTCTGATATTTAATATAAAAATCCACTACATTAAAATAAATAATTGAATGATTTATAGTTTTCATGTATATGATGGACTCTAAGTGAACTCAAATATAATCTTAGGGTCCAATACATCATTTTTGTGATCATTTTAATATTATTCAAAATTCAACTAATGAAACAATTTCAGATTCATGATATTGGAATTACTATACTATTCATTATATCCATGATGATTTTCGGTTCATTTTTTTTCCTAAAATTATTGAATATAAATCCATATATACTTCTGAATAATGTTATTAAAATATCTTCTTATCATTCTAGAAGCTATTGAAATCCTGAAAATATGATAATATTTGAGAACCATCAGGATCCCAATAGATGTTTAATAAACTGGTTGGTCCATGAAAATAGGAATTTATTAATTATGGTCACCTAGATCAGCTTCATATTCTTGATACATAATAAAAGACTCACATCTGCATTTGTGATGAACAATACAAGATGAAAGATGGGTTATATCCCTATTCTCATTATTCCTTTTATATAAAAATACTAATGTTGTAAATTTATTTTTATAAAATTATTCATAACCATATCATATTAGGAAATTTATAAAAATTATACCCCATGTATATGATTTATCTCAAGGTTAAATTTATTTTATAGAGGGAGAGAAAATGATTCTTCTGGATATATATCCTAAAACAAGTTACCCACTAGAGTAAAAGAAGAGGCTATTACTGGTTCCACCATATGAATTATGATTACTAAATATGTTATAATCGATCAATGATAAATTAGTTTCATTCCCACTATATGTAGTCAAATATCCCCCTAACAACTCAATAAAAACCCTATCCCATTTGGGATTAATAAATAATATTATCCTCTTGTAGTCTTCATTGTCATCCCAGTTACATGTCACAAAGTCCATTAAAAAGATAAAATTGAATCTATTCATACCTATTACCATTATGTGCTAGTTATGTACATATCATGAAACAACTATATGATTTCACATACCTCTCTAAATACAACCCCAATTTTCCCCCATGGGTGTATTAAGAAAAATTGACTATAAGATAACCTGACTGGTCATTCGTTCCATGAAATACATCATAAGATATAAATAAGATATGGACAACCATATCAATTTGATATATATAAAATATAGAGATTATCCAAAAAAATAACTCAAAAATATGATAGTCGGGCACCAAAATTAATGAGAACCAAGTCCATCACATAGACTCACCTTCCTCGGCTCTATATTAATGACCTATATTTTTAGGAATCACTTATAATCATTGTATGAAGGTCATTAACATAATAATGTGAATGGTGGATATTTCGATGGCTTTAGTCATGTATTATACCTAAATCTATATGGGATCGAATCTAAGATTATATTGATTATAAAAATATTAGATATATTATATTTTTTCACTGATAAAACATTTCTTAATGCATGGGCTAAAATATGTGTTAGTTCCTAATCTATACAATGTTGAAACATTGTGGATCACTTCATCCAATAGAGTGTGATAAAAAAATAATTTTTTATCTGGCCATTCTTAACTATTATGGAATGAATCCCCTACATTTTTTCCTTTTTTCAGTAGCATCAATTGTAATTTCACTATATGATTTAGGAAATCACACAACTATATACCCATCCAGAAACATTTGGAAAATATTCTCTATCCAATGTAAATTTTTATATGTCATTATGTATTAATCTAGGACTATAATTTTAGAGATTAATATATTCTAATATCAATCTTTATGTATATTATTGATTAAATGTGGTCTAACTATGTAAAAATCATAATATAGCAGTGAATATTGATGATTTATAATACACCATCATCAATCCATATATATTCTTCATAAAAACATGACTATGTTCCAACAATATCATTCATAGATAGAACTAAATTAAGGAAATTTATTTTATGCTCATCTCATTTATGGCCTCATGTCTCCTTACATAGTTCATAACATCCCAAAAACTCTTAATATGTCCATAAAGTGAAAAATAACACAACTAATCTGAAAGTCCAAAATTTTATCATAAATATTTAATGATTATCTTGTACATATCATTATATTCCATAGAATCATATGGGATGTGATAACCAACATGGGTAAATGGGGTTGGAATGCGAAATCTATATAATTGGTGACCTTATTCTTAGAAAAACCTACATTCTATATAGAAACCATGCGAATTACTCATGGATAATGTGTCCCTTATTCCTTCCCTCCTTATTAGGCCATCTAGCCCTGCCCCACCCCCTCCATTGTTACCTTGAAGCCCCCCCCTGAAGTTACAAGTTTTCTCAATGATGAACCACTACCTCTCTTGAATGTCACTCATTGTGTGTTCTCGACTATGAATCAGATCTATTGTCCATGTGTGTCCCTTTAACAATCATCTGATCCCCACACCCCTAATGATCCAGGAATTATTTTGCTCCATTCTAGAGAGAAATGGAAGTAGCATATATCTCCCTTGTTGTCCCTACTTAGCCCCATGTTATCTCCCAAAATGGTGGGAGTGTGAACCTGGTCTCAATATAGGAACCTCAAGGAGATCATGTCCTCATACAGAAAAAATGCTTCTACTTCTATAGACAGTTTTGGAACTCCATCCTTCAAATAAATCCAAATCTTATCTAGAATTCTCATGGACTCGAGGCCCGAACTAAGGCATATTTCATCGCCACAAAAATTCAAAAACATAATTTTGAGATCATTTTAATTCTAGAGCATGAACAAAGCTTTCAAATCATAGTGAATATGTGTGGATGACCCACATTTAAGAATCCATGCACACAGATCCCTCAAACCACCACATTTGGATCTTCAGGAACAAAAGCCTTTCTATCAACGTATTGTATGATGGTAAACATTACATCTCACCCAAGAGGACCAAAGGTGACACTGTATTCTACATGTAAGTTTTTTATGGGGTCTGTGACACAAACTAATGAACAATGGTATGGAGTGACCTTACTACATTCAATCCTACCAATATCCATTGGATCATTGGGGGGATTTTATAATCATTTCTAAATAGGAGTAAAATAAATCCATATGTCCCTTACAGAGTAAAGAAACTATGGAATTCCATCAACTATATGTCGTAAAATGACTCATCAACCATGGATTCTCATGTGATTGATTCACCTTCTGAAACAACCAGATGGGAACACATCGCTCATGGAGTTGCTTTGATAGGTTCCTTTCCATCCTCCAAGCCACCATCTTGTTCTCCAACTCTAATGTGATTCACCTAGTTCGATGAATTTCAAACCACTCCCCTCTTCTGGATAGCCTCTCATCCAATCACAGAAGAACAAACTGATTTTGGTTTTTTCAATAGAGGGATAATTATTTATTATATCATGCACTGGATAACAATTTTTGGAATGAACCTTCTCTAGGGAACTTGTGGGGTTCCATTCACAACATGATCTATTGGATTAAATCACAACTAGATGTGTGGGGGTGGAATACCTACTCAGTGACATTGTGGTTGATTTTTCCATGAAGTCAGTCGAAATTGTTAAGGAAGAGCTGGGGGGCGGGGGATGATCATTCATTTGATTTCTTTATGAAAATGAAATATATCATAGTAGAAATGTTGGTAAGATTGGAACAAATGTTAATGGATAAATCATGCATCAAGTGGCTAAAAAAGGGATAAAAAAACACATCATTTGTTCATGTGTACATCAATGCGATGAAAAATTCATTTAACCCCAATATGGTTTTTAAAGATGGTGAATACACTGACGGCATCGATGTGTTGGGGAAACATGATCAATCCTTCTTCAAATATCTACTTGTGGTTCATAATTCTTTAATTCCCAGTGGCTAACTAGGAAGAGATAGTGGTTTCATTGATGTAATCCCAACCATTTTTTCCAATACAATGAAGGGATTACTGTGATTCCAGAGGAAGAAGAAATCCAAGATTCGATGCTGAACCTGAAATGTAACAGTTCCCTTGGTCAAGATGGTTTACCATGCACCATTTTCATGGCTTCATATAATGTGGTGAAGGAGGACATTCTATTGTCCAATCAATATATCTTCCATGATCATAGAATTTCAAGGGGATCTTCATCAACCTCTCCCATTCTTCATCCAAAAACAAGGAATCTGACCTCGTCTTTTCACTAAATTATGTTAAGCTTTTTCAACATCCCATATAAAAGCATGGCCATAGTGATCAATTTCCATCAGTCAATGCATATCCCTATGTGGTTCTCAATGGTGTAACACTATTTATTTATGGGTCCCTTTATCCAAAGAACTATTTCTCTCTCCCATGAGATAATCAAGGACATGAACATCATGAATCTCATCTCCAATACTGTAATCAAGATGTACACGAGTTAAGCATGTTATTGGGAAGATTAGAGCTTCATCAACAAAATTATGGAATGTATGGGTCACACCTCTAGGAATATTGGTCTTATTTTCTGGTGTTTCAGATCTTCATGGATGGAGGTCACCTTTACAAGAATGTGATATGGATTTATCAAAGCCACCTGCGGTTTCAGACCGGGAGATTCATTTTTTCCAAGTCTCATTGTTCTTTATTAGGACATCCTTAGTCGCCACATCAATTGAAGATTCAACAATGGGGAGTTGATCCCTTTCAAAATAATAATGTGAGAAAATCTCATCACCCACCTTATGCTCGCGAATGATATCCTCATATTCATGAATGATGGGATAAAATCAATAAAGGTCCATAATAATTTAATTGAGGAATATTCTCACTGGTGTGTCCAAGTGACCATGATATACAAATGCACCATCTATATTTCCAACACCTGCACATCGGGCCAGATCACGGTGGTTTAATAGAACTATTAAGTGAACAGATTTTATTTTCTCATAGAGTATCTTGGAGCCTTTATTTCTTAGAGTAGACTCTTTATCAGAGATTGTGATTTTCTTACCTACAAGATCATGGACCTCTTTTTGAACATGAAAAACAAGTAACATTATTTTGGAGCCAGAAATGCACTTATTAATAGGGTGTTTCTTACAACCCTAGTCCATGTTCATTCATTTATCATAGAACCTTAGGGGTGTTCCACATCATTGACAATGTCTTGGAAAGCATTATATGGGACCAATCATAATTAGGGAGTCTCTACTTGGCATCCTGGTAGAGGGTAGCTCATTGATCCAGGGAAGGTGGAATCAACGTCTACTCTGATAGAGACCTCATTCTATGCATGCAAGTGAAACTCGCATAGGAAATCATTGAACAAATAATGCTATGGGGAAATCCATTGACTCCAAATATCTTCATAACCCACCATTATAGGCCATCAATGGATCTCTGCTTGTGTCATCCTTTCACCCCCCCCCCTCCTTGCAAGCCTTCAACTGCACTCTCAATAGCTCGTGCGGAATTGTTATATTTCTATATTGCACAACAACTAGGTAGGGAATGTTTTTTGGTTATCCAGTTTCCTATTCAAAATATGTCATTTAGATAAGTGAAATGATTTTTGGAATTCACCAATGAGGTGATGGAAAACAATCAATTGGACTCCATCAATCTAATAAAACTCTCCCTACAGCTCGACTGTTGTATCTTCACTTTTTCCTTTTCGATGTCCTTCTCCACACAGGATTTCCATAGAAAATTGTCCACTCAATAAGGCTCGATACCCTAGGATGAAACCCTCTGGCCCATGTTTCCCCCTCGAAATATAACTTCTTATCATAACATATCTGAAACAGAGCATCCTTATGGATGATAACATAAAACGTTGTGGTATCCCTTTGGATTACCAGTGTCCTTACGATATAAATAAAGAAGTATAAACTATTGATAACATCTTCTACTAGGGTGAATGGAGGAGTGATTTTTGGATTTTCCTTGGAAAATTCATGGCCCTTTGTGTCCTTGACTTGGCCGATGCCTCGTTGTGTGAGAGGTGGTTCAACAAATCAGTAGATAGAGGTTTCGAAAGGGAGACACATACCACAATCCTGCAATCACGTTTTGGGAACATTTGGAAATCTATAAATAAGGTAAGGCACACTGGGGTTTCCTCATCTAGAGGAACCATTATAATCAGGACCAAAAGCATACTACTGGAATTGGAACTTGTATTAAAAAACTATTGGGAAGCTCTAACCCTTCATTTTCTTAAAATGAATTCCAAATAATCCCATCCAGAAACAAGAGCTATCAGGGGCCACTGGGTCCAATTGATCCCCACCACTAGGGGTCTCAAAATCAACACTAATGGTTCCTACTGCATGGGTTTCCTTTGCGGTGGAGGCATTGTTTGAGACAATAAGGGGTCAATGATACATTCTTTCTCCACCACCATGGTTGTGGTTCTTCCCTTCAACCAGAGACCAAGGCACTAGTCTATATTATGAGTCAAAGACACCAGAAGAATATTGAGTCATCCGATGATGAAACTCACTCCAATATTCACTATAATATGTTTATGGTCATTACCAACTCTCCCTAGTCAATTTAATTCATAATATGAATGTGCACGACTATTCTTGATAGCAATACGAAAGTGATACACACTTGGAGATAGGGAAACCAATACATGAAATACCTTGCTTCCTTTAATTTAATTGGCCATAACCCCCTGGTCCTCTACAATTTGATTTCCTTTAATCTTGAAGGGGTCAATTTGATTTGAGGGGATTCCTTCGGTTTACACTACATCAGGCCTTAGTGAGCCATGTTTTCTTATGGCCCTTCAACCTATTTCTTTTAATAAAATCTTACTCAATGATGATGATAATTATAAATTATCAATAGGCTGTCCAAATATATCTCAACATAAGGGATATATATATATATAAATATATCATCAGATATATAACACATATAAATGCAATTAATTAATGAAATATAGTCATATATCAATAATATATATATATATGTTACATGTGTTTCTGTGTTTGCTTCATGATACATGACCTCACCCAAATCCCATTAAATTTTAACAACACAACATTCTTAGGATAAAAATGATGCCATAAAGTCATAATTATATTAATAGTCCACAAAATTTTAACTAACAGGTCTATTTCACATGTGATGTCCATGAGTTCATGAAACATCCCTACTTTATTACCACATTGCCTAAATTCTTTATATTATTCCCCATCATAACGTTATGAGTATGAAATTGTCAAACACTCAATTTAATGCTCTTGTTAAGTACACAAAATGAATAACTGAATATGTGTTAGAGTGTTACATGACATCATTCTTGTCTCACCAAACACATATGGTTGTCAAAAAGTTATGATGGTTAATATGAAATTCATGGTGAGACTATACCATCAAAATCAGAAAAGAAAATCATAAATAAAATGACTATGGACTATGTGAGGAATTCTAAAATATATGCCATGGTATATATCTCATTCCAAATATAAATAAATAATGGACCAACAATGAGGAAATCCAATCAATAGTACAAAATTTATAGTTATATAAATAAATCATTGTAGCGTCAAACTAGGAAATATTCAGGTACAACATAAGATCACCATGATACGAATCCTAGATACACATGACTATAAACATTATATATCCATTATCCCTTATAATAATGTATTCACACACATTGATATGACCACGTACTGTTTGATTATAAACCCAACAGGAAAACAACAATGCGTCCCTACAAAAATTTCACACAAGTATGATGGAATATAATGATAATAATTAAATGAAAAAGTTACAAATATAATCTATAGAATGTGGTCATGCACTGAAAAAGATTCCAAAAAACACTTACTGTACATTATTAAGCTTAATTCATAAAATATAATCATTATAGATTTCTTAAAGTAGAGTTACAAAAAATGTTCACATGTGCTCCACATAGTATATATGGATAATGAGTGTTGTGTCAGGACAAAAGGAATTGAGGCTTTATATTCCTCATGACACAACACACATGACCATCATTATTTTACACTACCTTGGGATATTACATTACTCTATATTTTACTAGTACCATTTCATTGTTAAGATCCCCAAAACCATTATTCCCCATTATTTTTCCAATTTTTAATCACATAAAACTAAAAAAACTCCAGGACATAGAACAAGGCTGTTATAATCTATCATATATCTTGGTCTAATAATAATTTCAAATGAGACATCTGATCATACTCCCACTCTTAGTCCATTGATCCTTGAGGGACCATCTTATCACATTTTAACCCATCATATAACAAAAATTTTGATTATAGAAAAAAATCACAAAAAAGACAATATTATGAAATTAATAGGAGAAAAATGAACATCATGAATAGTTATTAGTATCTATATACATATAGATGAGATAATAAAGAATCATAGTCTCATGGTCTAATAAGGAAAAGTCATGTAATTTGATATAAGACATCCCCTTTTAGGAAAGAAACCCTCTTATGTGATCAAACTAATGAATGAAATAATTAATATAAGTTCAATTATCCATATCATTATAACAATCATAGACATAACCTTTACATGGTATGAATCATCATATATAAAGCATTTTGTTGTTAACATCATGGTTCATTATAAATATCTCCACATGAATCATGTTACTATCAAAAATAAAACATGATGTCATGCCAATACTTCAAATAAAATAATCAAACATACCATGACATAGGTTCTAGAATGAGAATTGTGAATGAATCCAGTTTTGGGAAATGATTCACATCAACTTAGTTGATGAAACAACCACCGTCAATGGTAGGTCCATGTTTGTATGAAGAGAGTGTAATAAATTACTGTTGGATATTGAAAGGTGGAAGGATTAGAGAAATATAAAATATAAAATAAATAGAACAACTTTAGTCAAATTTTTTTTAATTTACCAATAAGGGATACAAAATATTTTTCATAGGATCGATGTTATATAGGGCACAATCCTCATGGAAAGAATTTCAAAATATACTTACCATAGAATCATCAAATTTATTTTGAATTAAATACACTCCATGTAATCATAAATTAGAATATTTTATGTTTATTAATAGAGAGAATAATAAATGTAGAAATGAATTCATTACCCATTACTTAACGGATATGCGATTCTGCATTGAAATATATGACATCTATGTAGATTGATAAAAGATTCTTCCTTTTCAAATCCTTGTAAACTAGCACCAAGACTTCAACCAAAATTTATACAATATCAATTCTGTTATTTTCTAATGAACTCATCCATGTACTACAATACTTTTACCAATAATAAGTAGTTTTCCTTTTCCAAGGAATCAACTATGGGTGTGGTGGGATGATTATGAAATTACCCATACGATCCCTTCTGAACAATGAAAACCATAGTCTAGAATTCTCTTACCTATTCCCCATTTCTTGACATTCATAGGATCACTTCCTAGACCAATCTAAAATTTACCATGACCAGAGTCTATCATGAGATGAATATAAAGGCTCTAAAAGACAATAATATTTCAAAAATTCCCATACGACATTTCCAAAGTATTCTAACCTAGAAAAACCTAAGAAGATTATAGAAAAAATCTTTTCATGTTAGATAAAATGTTATAAATCCATACATAATGTCAAATTCATCATTATTTGTTATTCACATTTAATAATGGAGGATATAATCATCCTTATATAAGGAATATTAAAGTCTAATTACAATAACAATTAAAATATTCTTTATCTAATCATGGAATATGTTTAGTGAAAAATGATTTTTATGGTAATTACATCCAGAACAAATATTTTATACCATAAAAAGATAAATATTTTTATATCATTTTAGGTATTTAATATTCTAGATAAAATTTTAAAAAAACTTTTTTATAACCATAAAAGTTAAACATTAATCCATGGCATTAAATAAACATACATGGATATTGTTTTTTTATTCTTGTTATCTTATATACCTATGCAGTGATTGGATATATGAAAATTTAATCCCACAATATACATATTAAGGGAAATATTATATTTTGTAGGAATGTAATTAATTATCACATCAACTTCAGATATATAAACTACATTGTATTATAGTCAATACAACTTCTCTCATTTCCAAAATTTATATTGTGGTGTTGTCGAGTAGTGTTAATGACACTAAAATATCTGGTGGGTGGAAAATGTCATAGAAAATATCTATCAATGGTAGATTTTGAGAATGGTATTTCCATTTGGGCCACAAAATAACATATTATAATTTCATTATTTCATTTTGGATCTTATAAATCCTATGAATGTGAATTTTCCATGGACCCTGTTGACATACTATTTGAATGGTGATGAATGTTCCAAGAACCTGTTTATTATGACCTATATATATAATTTACACATAAATATATATAGTTAGTGCTTACTATATATACTAAAATGATATGCTATTATAAATACACTCTATATTATGATTAACTTGAATGGGTTTCAATGTAAAATGTTCTACCATTAACAAATGTAGTTCAATATATGATCCTAGTTATCCAAAATATGAGAAGACATTAATTCAAGTAAATTTATATTTTTATTAGAGGAATATGTTATTTCTTATTCCTATAATTTTTCTTCAATAAAATTGATTAGACTAATGAAATATCACTTAATATATTTCCAAGATAAAATGGCACCCATCCATATGAAAACAAAAGAAAGAACATTTATTGTCTCTCATATATTGGGTTTATCTCATTAATTTCATATTAATATACATTAATTTTTCATAATTAAAAAAGTATGATAGAGGAAAATTTATTACATGTAATCAATTTTTTAAATTATAATAATAATTTAAAAAAAATTATAAATATTGTTCGAATAAATTCGTATATATCCATGAAATTCCCTGTTGGGAAATAAAATTGTTGTCATAAATATTGATTGTAATTTTAATTATAGATATAACATCCCAAAAATTATATTTCAATAAATTATTTCTAATGATCCTCCCTTAATTTTGTAACAATGATTTTAAAAAAAAATTAAATTACCTACCCAATATAAAAACTGGTAATGTTCTTAGTGTGGAATAATATTAATCCACAGTCAATTTTCAGTTAATTATATATTAACGTCATTGATTATTATATTTCATTTCCCATATATAACACCACACTAAATTGATCAGTTATTTACACATGTTAATCCATATGTGAGTTTATATTTTTCTTTAATATTCCATATATTCTAAAAATTAAAGGTCTTAATTATTATCACTTTTTTATGAAATCATGAGGATTTGAAAAATCCTTGATCAGAGAATATCATTTTCATTACATTAATTTTTTTTGTCTAAAACTGAGTAATAGGTTGTTTCATCCACACATCTAATTTCCCTTATAATTACCAATTAGATGTTACATTTATATTACTATTTTACTAATTTTTAAAAGATTGATCAAGCAACTAAGATGATGTTTGGGATTTTAAATCTAGGTGAATTTTTATTTAAAGTTCCTGAGAATGACTAGATTTTACCAAATTCCTGCTTAGATAGATATTATTCATTTATAGAGTAAATCTATACACCAAATTGTATTCATAAAACAATTTAATGGTTCATGATGAAACCAGTCTATTGTTATGGATTATTGATTTTGATTTAACATTGTTTCTATAAAATGAATTTTATGATGATTGATTACCCCTAACCTATTTTAAATCCTCAGGATAGTGATCATCAACCCTTTATACACCCATATGAATTTATAATAATTTCATTTTTATAATACTATTTCTAATGATTAGATTGTTTCATTAATAAATTCATATTAATCATGTTTAATTGGTATTATTAATCAATATATTAATTTTTAGTGAGGAGGTTCACATACTGCTTCCTTTTAGAGAATAAGAAATATAATTTATTTTAATTACATAAAGACAATATTCAATGGTTGTTAATAGTATTTGATAATCTTTTTTTGTTATTGTTATTATTAGAAAATATTTCATAGGATTTTAAGCAATAGATGATAACAAAAATCAGATCACGAATTGTTGATCTTGTCATTCTTTGTTGTACTGATGAATCTGATTCACATTGTTATGAGTCATACAGATATAAAATTACAAAATGGAAATTAGTTTATAAACATTATTCATTCTATTATTTCATTCTCTAATGTGAGTTATTCAATTTTTAATTTATTTATCCCATAGTAATGTTATTAATGATTTTTATTATAGATAAATTTAATTTATAGTGAATACAATTGTTTAATAATATTATGTATTATTCATCCTTTTTTAGCATAATAAATATATTATAGTCTCAAATGTTACATGTTTTCATTATGGTGCCTAATTTATTCTATTGTAGTTTATTAGAAGAAAATCTGTTAACATATTATGCATTTAAAGTATGGATCCTATGAATATACTTGATTGAGAGTAAAGAAACATATTCTGCCTTTGTAGACAAATTTCTATGGTATAATGGTGTATATTGAGTAAATTTTCATTTTTATAAAAAAATAATCAAATTATCATCTTCCTTTTGAAAAAAATGTAAATATAGTTGGTTATTTCCATGAGATTAGCATGATCTCTAAATAATCATTGAAATTATATTTAATATTTACATTAATAAATATTAATGATGTTTTATATAATTACCCTAACATACGTATCCCAGAGCTATTGTCTATATCATTACATCTACGTAAGAAACAATGTGTCAAATTCCAAAGGACCAATCGTTTATATGTTTTGGAAAACATAATACATACATGATGATGGACTTACATTGGGAATACAAAATAAAATATTACAAAAGAAAAATATCTTATTCTATGAAACCCAATGAAATAATTTCACTTTATAACATAGGGATATGAAACAAATCATTTGTGAGAAGAAATACACAGCAAGGGTCAGGTAGAGAGGAATATTAACAAAATAAATATTGAATAATAATATGGTATGGTAGATATCTTAAGTGAAATTCAATTTAATAAATAAAATAATTATCATTCTATGATAATGAATATTTAATATTGAATGGTAAATAACCAAACATAATTTCGATTTCATCAAACAAAAAATAGAATGAAATGCATCTAGATAAAACATCAATGAAAAAATAACATGGTTCTTTATAATAAATAATTATTGATTAAGATAAGGAATAATTATTATATGTAATGATATTTTTTATCATGAAAACTCTAACTTCATGAAATTTCAAAATAAATATTAAAACTATGGGTAAAAATTTATTAGTAATTGAAAATAGAAATTTCACATGCGACCTGTCCGTGAATTGATAGGTTATATTATTTTCAGCTACACCCCTCACTACATGTCCAAATAATTCCACATATATCAAATGATGAATAGATTTTAAAAAATATATACCTTATAAACATATTTTTATTTTTATTAAATACTATATAATATCAATATTTCTCCCACCAATAATAAAACATTCATAATAAACCATCACATGAAAAATTGGAATGTGTTTTAAGATGTAATAATATCTGTAATAAATATAATGTCAATATTTAATATAAATGTGTTATATACTAAAAAATTATCTCAATGTGAATATATATAAAACACATAAAAAGATGTATAATTTCAAATATGTCCTAATGGAGTAGAAATTTTGATTGAATACCTTACCTCAGACAATCCTTCAGTAAAACATGATATATCCTAGTATATAATGGTATTATGAATGTTAGTAATTTATATGATAAACATATTATTATATATAACATAACATATAATCCTCTAAAAACATTTTAGCAACCATTTATGAATACTAGTTCAATATTTTCTTGGTTTAGGGTGTTAATTACATTGTTTTCTTAGGTGTGTTTCATCAAGAACGTAAATGTCTATATAAATATTATATAAATTAATAATTTATAGATTGTAATAATTTATTGATATAATTGTTCTAATTAGATATATTTTATGTATCCATAATTTATATTATACATTTAAAATTAACGTCAAATCCTCATGGAGATGGTAGGTTGTACATACGCACGAGTAACAATATTATTTGGAAATGGGTGAATGGGTACGGAATTGGGTGATTTATTATTTTTAAAGATAAAAAATTATTCAATATATGTATATATCATATATTAATTATATTCGATGTATAATATTCCATGTAAATCATTAGTGGAATAAATCACAACACTTCCCGAATAGGGAGTCCTTCATACAAAAGATTGAAATTATCATATTTAAACAAAATGGAAAGTAAGATTGAAAATGTGATGATGTTATTGAAAGAGTGAAATTATTTCAGAAATATTAAATTATATTAGTTAATATATCAATACCTGATAAGTGTTAGTAGAAAATAAGTTTCATCAATTATCAAGGTTGTTGTCCTTTAAACGTAGGATCAATAGTTTCATTTTTTTAATAGATGCAATTATTAATATATTTCGAGAATTTAAAATTATATCGTATCAGTATATATCTGATAATAAATTTAATATATTATCATTTTTGAATAATATTTTAAAGTTGTGTATGATGAAATAACCTAAAGATAATTATTTATGAATGTTATATATTTTATAGGAAAATTCTACACGATTTCACCAATAGACAACCTAGGAAGTACTTATGATAAATAAATGTATTCTAGGTTGTTAGTATGGAATAAATGTAGTGATTTGTTTCATGATTTTCCCAAAAAAATGCTTTGGATTGCTTTATTGGATAGAGGAGGGGGTTTTCATTTATATTAGGGGGAGATGACAAACATGGAATTTTTGAAAATAATGAATTCAACCATGTTTTAGATCTCCAAAAGGTGATAAAGATTCTAATTAACAATACATAGATTGAATAATGTCTAAATATTGACATTAAAAAATAATTAGACTAGTTTTATTCCATATTATCTATTATCATGACACATTAACCCATTGGTAAACACATTTTTACCTTAACCGTAGAAATTAATTTTAACTATTTTAAAAATTAATTATTGAATAATATTACTTCATCCTTATTATGTAATATTATTTATTTTTATTCCAAATATTAAATAAATATTTTCTCATTAAACTGATTGAAGTGGAAAATTTTAATTTAAAATGGTTGCTACAAACAAGATGAGAAAATATATTTCCAAATGAAATTCTATTAATAATATGTTGTGTTTTCATATAAAAAAATTATTAAATGATTATTATAAACTAAATAGGATTAATTATAGTATTATTTATCTAATATTCATTTTAATTTAACTATTAAACAAAATTGAACATATAACTGCATTAAACCAAATATATAATTTAATGAAATTAATTATTTAACAATTCATTCAAAAAATATATATTTTTTTAAAAACCCCAAATATTCACCCTTTTCTAAATATTATATGATGTTTTTAAAAATAATTTTCCTTTTATAAAAATAAGTTCGATATTTGTTAAAAATTTAATTTTATCATCAGTGCACAAGAAGCAAAAATATTGTTTTGTTAATACATTTCTTTTGAAATAATTTTATTAATTTCAAATGATTAATTTTTCTTTTCCCAATAAATAGGTAATAAATAAGTACATGAATACCTTATATATAATATATTTTAATATTAATTCTTCATATAATCGAGAATAATTCATATTCTATAATTTTTATGTATTGTTAATATTATTATTATTTATTATCAAATTTTATTTAAACTTAGTTTTTCATGCCCCAAAATATATCAAATAAAAAGCATTTATATAAAATGAGGTATATTTTAATGTCATCGGGTGTCACAATATTAACCCAAAATAATAGTTATTCAAAATTGTTCATCAGAAATATATTTTAAACATATTATATTTCTTATTTTTCATAATATCCACTAGTTCCCACATTGCTACCCCCATTTCATGATTTCTCTAAAGTACCATTAAAAATAAAGACATCATATTCAGAGATACATTATAAATAGTATTAGTAATACTTATGGGTAATTCATAAAATGATAGGTATAATTATAATTCAGTTTTATGGTACGTGATAAAATGCACTTAGCATGGCATGTACATTATTAATAATGAAATGTAGAACGTATCTTGTAATTTGGAGGAGCTCTCAGAAAATCTAACAAGTTATCCTTAAATCCAATACATTTCAAAATTAAAAATTCCCCAATGTTATTAGTGATAAATTACCCAATTTATATAACATTTTGACACCTTTAATCAACATACATTCATGAAAATGTGATCTCCCACATGAAATTCCTCTTCTTTCCTCTGATTTTTAGCGTAAATATTTTTCTTATATCGAGTCAGATTAATAAGATACTGAACTGTCTACACCATTGTTTCTTACACATCATCATGTTCTAGGCCTACATTATTCCATTGACAAACATTATCCCAACAAGTTGGAGTATGATATTTCTGGACATATGATTCCTCATACGATAAATTTTAAATACAAGAATGAGAGAATTTTTTTGATAATATATACCAATGGTAAATACTAACACCTTAAGGAGTTTTTTATTCAATTGTTTCAATTAATACATATCAAATGTGTATAATTGGTAAGGAGATAAAAAATCACCCATATTTCTATATTCAATCTAGTATTCATTGGTAATCATGTGATGAATTACCAAAGAATTTAATCCAATTTTGAATGTAGATTTGGAAGATGATGGATGAATCATTAATGATATTTTATCTAATCCTTCAGTAATGGAATTACTAGTAGTCTCGATACCTAATCCAATATCTCAGACATCATGATGTCCCATGAAAAATGTTCCCTCAAATCCCCATATATCATGGTGCTATTGGGAGTATAGAGAAATGTTTTCGATAAACATCATAAAAAAAAAAACATTATCTATGGTATATATTTGACATGTAGTCATAGTCTAATTAATAGAATATGATCTTTATAAAATGGAATCATCATATTTTCTATTATTATTGTCATTAATTTTTATCTATATGTTTTAATCATCATATTGAGAGTTATCAGTATTTAATAATGATAGTTCCACATTCTAATGATATTTTTTTTAATGTATCACATTTCATTATAATCCACATACCATTCATTTCTCAATCCATGAAATTAATATTCCTCTCATTTAATTTTTTTCTTGGATTCTATTATCATTCTTGAAAAATAAATCTCCTTCCTTGTTTTCCATAATTGAGTTGTATTTATTGAGAAATCATAATCATTGAGTAGCTCAAGCAAAACATTTTCTACATATTGACCTATTTATATGAAAAGTTATATTTTTATCTCTTATGAACCATTTTTATATAACATCATTTAACAAATTAATAACATTTCAATATGTTTAATAATATGATTACAATTACTAACTCAACATCATGGGTTTGAATGTTCAGGTCATGATCCTTTAACTCCCTTAATTATTTCTATTTCTATAAAATTTTTCATAAGGACACAACCACATCCCATCATGGAGGAATAAATATATATATCAGTAATTCATCGCATATTGATTGATAATTAAAAATCATTTCATTGAACCATCTCAAAATCATTTCATTAAAACACACTTAAATTTACTTTTTCATATAGACAAATCACTTATAAACATAATCATGCTCAGTGGGTAACCAATTTGGAATATTGATGATCAAATAACTGATAATAACCTCTCATACAAATAAAACTATGTATATTAGTTATCTTCATCATTTTCTCACATTATTATATATACACTTCGATTAAAATATAAAATGAGATTCCATATTTTGAGACAATATTTATAAGAAAAGAAACTTCTTGATGCTAGAAATTAAACATAAAAAATGTCACATATTTCTCTTTTAATATAAGGGTAAAAAGATTTATTATCAATTTATTATATTGTTCCTCATATCTTTTACTATAAAAAAATTACCATCAATGAATATGTCAACCAAATCATTAAGATATTTCATAATTACTCATTTCCTTAGGCTTATAAAAATAAAGGTTTTTATAATTAATCTAAAATGAATTGCTCTCAGATAATTATTTTAAAACAATTTATATATTTTTTTATTCAAAATTTTCTTCTTCATTACAGAAAATTTATGATTTCAAGAAATCAGATAAATTTTTTAACTAATTAAATCCACCCGAACAAAATAATATTTGTTATAAAAATGATTGATAAGATAATTATTCCCTATGATAATTACACTGCATTCCATATACATAATGGATAGCCTCATGAATATAGTGTAGATTTAGTGAACTGAAAAAGTTCTCTCCAAGGGGAATAGTTCTGTCAATTAAATTTCATACCACATAATTTTCATTTTTATTTACTTAACTCCACTAAATCTAAAAAGGAAATTATATTGGGTGTATTTAATAATCGTCTTTCATTCGGGATGTGATAAATCTAAACTCAAAATCAGACTCTAGTTTATGACAATGTAATTCCTATGGAAATATTGCATTGGATTCTGTTAAAATATTTACATAATGATTTTGAAGATTATGATATCCATTAATAGATTTTTGGTTTCCTTCCTCCCCAAGAATTTCATTCCGAAGAGCTAATGGTGGTGAATATAGATATGAATCAAATGTTTATGTATATTTTATTAATATAATGACTACCACATATCCATCCAAAAAACATAACTTCTTTCCCATGAATCAAAAACTTTCAACATATCATGAATTCTATACCATAAAAACGATACAATTGTATTCAACTGTATATATGGTATTAATATTATAAAACAATTTATGTTTATTTTTGACTATTTAAAATTCACGAGACATAATTGTTGTAGTGAAACTAACACATAGAGATTGTACTAAAAAATTCCTTCTAATTGTCAAAATGAAATATCTAATTTTGTTGGAAATCATTGAAGATATAATATATTTCAAGGATATTGAAAAAATGAAGAATTAACTAAATATGTATATATGATTAATGTATGATACACCAAATAATTATGAACTTCATCCTTATCTCTAATGATCGAATAAGTACGAAATTTTCAATTAAACATTTTCATGCTATGTTTCCTTGATTAATATGAAATTGGATTGAATAATGTCCAATTTAATTATAGTTTAAGAACTAGATAACAATTTCTTATTTCATTCAATTTCGTTATTAATCCTTATGAACATTATATCAACAGTTATAAAAATCATCATTTCACATCAGCCATTTCCCCTAATTATTATTTCCACTGTTTTGACATGATATACATTACGTAAATAATATATTGTTATTTGATACATTCAATTTTTCATGATCCAATACCAAAAACATATTTCCAAGATTGACCATGATGAATTAGCATCAATATAATTGTATCTCTATTTTGAAGGAACATATTACTATTTCATAACATGATTATATTTTATGTGAGACTATTTCCAATTAGTGATTTGACTTTTTCACTTGTATTAAATTGTATATAGCTCATTTTATATTAGATCTGAAATATTATTCATTCAAGGATGAAATTGTAAAGTTACAAACATTGAAAAAAATACACTTTCATACTCCTTTGTCCATAAACTGAGGAACATTGTCTTCATTTTAGTCAATTTCACCCCACAAATTTATTTTATTAATGATGGCCCATTAAAATAATTCCATCAAGTATTTATATTTATTGATCTTCCTCAGTAATATTATTATTAGTCCCATTTTTCAGGATATGCTTTATGAAAATACATAAAAATTGTAACCATTTCGTTTTAGTTTTATCTCAAAGGAGGAAATACAATTTCAAGGGGAATAACCCATTTTATGCTTCTATATGATTAGTAATCCCACTTAATTATTGATTATTTTACATTATGAAATGATCCATCATAGTAGAGTAACACTGTTACATAACATGTTATTCTTATGGGATAGTGTATTTTCCCTAAACAGAGTAAACTACCTTGATATGGCCCTGATCTACTCATTTCCAATCCTAGATATATTAGCTTCTTCAACTAGAAAATATCTATATTGGACGAGAGTATTTGTACCATTATTTATTCAAGATTCAATTTCTAAAAAATATTATATAACATATTGTATTATAACGTTTTTAATTTAAACCATAATGTATAATTCAATATACAATTTAATCTGTATAATAAATTGAATATTTATACATTTTTATCATAGAATCACAAACATGTTTTCCTTATGGAAATGATTTATTAAATACATCATAATTCCTTGAAAATAAAATGAGAATTATCCTAAGAATATCCCTTAGGATTTCCAAACTAGGTGAATAGAGGGTCTCATGTTCCTGCATCAGGTAACTCAAGACTTAATTCTGACACACCTTTTTCAGTGTTATTACCCCTAGTTTCATCAATACTAGAACTAATTATAATAATAGTATCTAGAAAGATATATATTTTTACAAAAAACACCATATTCATTTTCTTACCAAAACATTGAGATGCCCTCCTATACCTATCATCAAAATCTATAATAAGAATACGTTCCATGATCTGCTTTCCCTCATTCAGGTTCCCATGATTTGATCAACAAATTCAATGATACCCTTATTAATTTCCCAATATCGAATAATCTAGAACCTACATAAACATTATTAAAAAGTCACTAGATACAAGACATACAACCCCAAACGACATATCAAATTAGATGTGTTGGAAAACAAGATACAGACATGATACTCATTTAATATTGGGAATAAAACATAGTTTATATTAATAAGAAATAGATTGATTCCATGAAACTTATTGGATAATTTATTTTACATATTATGTGAAAAGAAAAAAGAATATGGGTGATCTCAAATGCTCAGTAAGGGTTGTGTACAAGAGGATCTGTCATAGATCAATATTACATAGTCGATATGTAATGTCAAACAACCAAATAGACTTTCCATTTAATCAATAACATAATTAAAAAAAATATATAATGAATAATCCATATAAAAAACTAAATAAAGAAACACATAATCTATTTAATCTGTTAAACATAAATTAAATTCATTCCATAAAACTATTAATGTGATGATATCATCAATGATAAAAAATAGAACTCAATAAAAATGAAATTAATTATTTTATCACTTCCTAATTTTTTGAATCATGATACCTATATTATGACAACCATTTACATTATTGTTTAAAAATATGAGTATAATCCAATTCAAACATTCAAATGTATATATCTCATGTTGATTGTCGATTAATCAATGGTTCTTATAATTTTAAGCTCCACCCACAACTACATTTCCATTGAATTCCTAATATATAAAATTATTGATTTAAACAATGATTTGTATCCATTATAGATTAATATATATATTCAGTATTGAATAAATAATTAATGTATTTTTCTATTAAATAAAATTACATTCATATTTAAACAATATATGTTTAAATATTAAAATGTTTATAGAATAATGATATCCATAATAAAACTAATATGAATAGTTAATATAAAAATAATTTCCCATGAAAATTGATTTTATAGGGTGGGAATTAAAATGAGATAAAAATAAATAGGGACATAATTTAAAATAAGTCTCAATGGATTTAAAATTAATATGAAATAAATTACCTCATGATTTTATCTAGATTAATCCCGTAGGGGCTGGGTGAGTTGGTTCAAGGCGGTGGCGTCCTATCGTCGAGGTTCTGGGTTCGAGTCCTCGCAAAGGAAATGCACACTATACGCCAGTGATCCTCTCATCCCCTCGAATCCATGTGGAACTGGCCCAAGCCTAAGGGTTGGAATCCTTGGGCCTAGCTGGGAACGTGCGGCGCGCAGGTGGACATGCCATCTAAATACCTCATTACCCAACAACATGTTTAAGAAGAGAGGATGGATCAAGGGGAACCAAGTGAAAACGCTAGGCCTGATGATGAAGAGGATTCCTTGAATCACAACCAAAGGAAACGCGTAGAAGATACTAGTGATGAGAGGCCATGTGTTGAGCCGATAAGCACATAGAGATTTTCTCAATTGAAAATAAGGGTGAGACTGTCTATGTGGTCTCTTCGAAGGAACCTGTGATGATTAAGGGGAATTTTTCAGAAGTGGTGCACAATGTGGCGGGCCCATCATTCTCAAATTTCGAAGCACCCCCACCAGGGAGAGTGATAAAGAAGGGGAGGATTTCCCATGTTTCGTCC
The DNA here is from genome assembly GCA_963277665.1 of Viscum album. NCBI lineage: Eukaryota > Viridiplantae > Streptophyta > Magnoliopsida > Santalales > Viscaceae > Viscum > Viscum album. The sequence goes on along the minus strand of OY728123.1, from coordinate 195,822,741 downwards.
AATCAGGAAGCAGTTGCGGAAGGTGTAAATATCTGTCAGTATTCAATTATCATGAGGGTCATTACTCCGAAGGGTGAGCGTCTATGCAAATTTTAGGATCTGACTAAGAGGGTCACATAGGTTTGGGGATTTGATGATTGGATAATGATTGCGATGGGAAAGGGATATTACAATGTAGTCTTCCCCACATATGAAGTTAGGTTGAAAGCATGGAGAAAGGGAACAGTCTCTTTGAACCCTGGTCTTCTAAATGTATAGGAATGGGATCGGAATTTCGACCCCATGAATGTTAGAAACACTCATATGCAATTATGGATCCGAATTTACAAGATAAAATGACTATATTGGCAACCAAGGATCCTCTAGGACATTTCTTCCTCTGTAGGAAACCCCATTCATAGGGACCGACCGACAGATGATCCAAGGCTCGGACACTATGCGAGAATCTTGGTGGAAGTTGACATGTCAAGCATGCTAGTTGAGGAGGTAATTCTTACAACAAGGGATGATAGCATGAGTCTTGATGTATTTTATGAATGGAATCCCAAGTTTTGTATGACCTATTAATTCTTTGGGAATATGATGTCTGAGTGTAAATGGGACAAGAAATGCATTTCTTGTAAGATGAATGGTCATGAAGGGAACATATGCAGAAGAAGTAAGGGAAAGGAGAAAAATCCTCTAGATCCCTCTGAGAGCAAGGATGATGGCCAAAAAATTGTCCCTCGGCAGTATAAAGCTCTGAATATGGCGGGATCTTCATCTTCTACTAAGGAGAATAATATGCCTTGAAATGGGGTACAAATTCGATTTGAATGTGGTGGGTAGGGCATAGTTGAGGAGAATCAGACAGCACATCCTCCCTATAGTGGTTAGGTGGTAGTCGGGACGACCACCTTACCTCAGCGTGCTACTACAGAGATGGGTGCAGTTGATGTATTGTGGGATAAATCACCCATTCCAGCAGAATCTAAAGGAGTTGGAAGAGGTTCGTGCTGCTACCCATATTCTGATCCAGGAGGGAGTTTCATCCAAATTCCCCCTCCAAGGCTTCCCGAAGAAGTTTTTCGGTTGGCAGTGATCCCCGTCCCAAATATGGGAATACCTTCATGCCCCTGGGATTCCGTTTATGGGATGATGAGGTGGAAGGTCTTAATAAATATGGTGTTCCCATTGCATGGGGTGGCATTGCTGCCTCCAATGGGAGATCGGATGGGCGACTAGTTGATGACAATGGTGATAGGAATAATGAAGACACAACATGACCAGATGTGATTGTTGTTTCATCCAGTGGTTGTGGTAGTGATGAACTGATTGGGTATGTGAATGATGGCAGCAATGACAAGCTGGTGAAGGGGAACCGAGGTGTAGATCGGGTTTCCTCTGGTCCAGGTTTGGAGAAGAATTCTACTACTATCCCACCGAAGGAAGGGGACAGTGGGTCATGCCAAGAGATCAAGGATACTCTTAACATTACTGCCTCTGGACAGCAAGGGAAGAGTGGTCAGGGAATGAAAAGGCAGAAAAAGAAACCGGTGGAATGAAAAGGGGGGCCTTTGACAAGAGGCATGGCCGGTAAAAAATGAAGATATTTTATTGGAATTGTCAAGGGCTGGAAAACACCCGCACAGTCAGGGCCCTTTGACATTATCTCATGACCTACAAACCGATGTTTGTTAGAATTGTTGAGCCAAAAATCCTCTTTGAAAACTGGAAAGGATTCAAATGGGACTCTCTAGGATACAACTTTGTCTCTAATAATAAGCATGAATCTTATATAAAGAACTTATGGGTGTTAAGGAATGATGAAATTAAGATCACTTCATGTGATAATGGGAATCAAAGTGTCCTAATTAACTACAACTTTGATGGGCATGATTTATCAGTCTATTTTGTTATGCCTCCAACTCTTATATAAAGAGGAGGGAATTATGGGAGGAACTTAAAGCCACTTCCAGGAATATGGAGCTAAAATGTGTGGTTATTAGTGACTTCAATACACTGTTGAAGCCTGCGGAGAAAACTGGAACAAACTTCAATAGGGTTGCTGCTGCTGAATTTTATGAATGCATTAACTATTGCAATATGGAAGAAGTTACCATATCTAGTTCATATTTTACATGGTGTGGGTACACGTGGGAGGGGAAGCAAGAAAAATTCTTGATAGATGTTTCGTCTCTATTGGTGATCATGATACAGCTCATGGAGTTTCTGGATTCACACTCCCTAAGCATCATTCAAACAACAACTCGACAGTTAAAGATGTCAATACCCATCTCACAAGGACAGCCCCTATTCCCTTCAAATTCAAAAATGGATGGCTTGTGACTCTAGGATGAAGGGAGATTGTCCTGGAGGCATGTAATTCATAAGTCATTGGGAGTCCTCTTCAGTGATTTGTTATGAAACTCAAACATCTTAAGGGGCTAATAAGAGAATGGAGTAAAAAACCATTCTCAAAAATTGATGAGGACATCAGGAAGTCAGAGGAGGAGCTGACCAGGATTCAGATTTTTCATGATCATCATCCTACCTTATCCAGAGGGGAAATAATAGGAAATAATAGGCTAGATGATCGCCTAATGATAAAGGAAAGGCTGGTTAAAAATCAACTGATTGTGAAATGGTTAACAGATGGGGATAGGAACTCCAAGATTTTCAATAGATTACATAATGAAAAGAGGGCGCCTGTAAGGAATAGGGTGATCAGCATTGATGGGAACCACTACAGTGAAGAAAATGAGATTTCCTTGGCAGTTTATGAATACTTCAAAGGAATATATTCTGATAATGGGAATCCCAAAATTCATTTAATGGTTGATAACATCATCCCTTGTATTTATGATCACTCGAATCAGCTTCTACTTGCTCCCCCATGAAAAGAGGAGATTGGAACTGCCCTCCTATCTCTCAACCTTGATAGTTCCCCAGGTCCTGATGGGTTCCCAAATAAATTTTTTATGTTCTATTAGGACATCTTGCATAATGAAATTTTTCATGGAATTAAGGATTTCTCCTCACACTCCTATCTGCCCCACGAAATGAATTCTTGTTTCATTGATTTTAACCCCAAGAAAGAGAATGCTATTGACATCAAGGATTTCAGACAAGTTGCTCTTGGGAACACAATACTGAAACTTATTTTCAATGTTTTGGTGAACAGGATGAGTGGGTTGGTTAATGGCATAATCACTGCGAATCAATTTGGATTTGTCCCTGGGAGGAGGATCCAAAAGTGACTTTTTATGGCCTCTGAGAGCGTCAATATTATGAGAAGGAAGACAAAGAATGTAATTTTTTCCATCAAAATTGATATATCCAAGTCTTTTGACACTCTTAAGTGAAGGTTTCTCCTTGATGTTGTTAGACGGTATTGCTTCTTAAATGGATTCGTGAATCTGATCTGTATCATTCTGGAGTCTTCCAGGTTATCAGTTAATGTCAATGGTGCCCCGAGGGGATTCTTTCCTTGAACCAAGGGGTGCGGTAGGGTGATCCGCTCTCTGGTATGCATTTTTTCATGGCAGAGGACTACCTGAGTAGGTTTATTAATTATCTTTCCCAAATAGGACTTTATAGACGAATTACAGATGGAGTGAGTGAGCCTGCCCCGTCTCATTTCTTGTATGCTGATGACATTTTTCCTATTGGTCATGCGTCAAGGACAACTATCTCCTCCATTAAAGCCATTTTCAGTCATCATGAGGAGTTGTCCGGATAAGCCATTAGTTGGGACAAATATTCCATTATTTTTTGATATGGAATTCGAGTTGGGAAACAGAACAGAATTATTATACTTCTTGGGGTGAGGAGGGGTTCCTTACCATTCCAATACCTTGGGGCCCCATTGTTTTGTGGAAAAGTGAAAAGAGAGTACATGGAAGGAATCTCTGCTGAATTTTTCATCAGATGGCCAGATGGGATGGGAAAGCTATGTCCTTGGCTGGGAGGCTCTGCCTTGTGAACTCAGTAATCACATCGATGTTTTTCTTTTCCTTCTCCATCTATCGACGGCTGATGAGACACCTCAAGGAACTTCAGAGCATGGTACATAATTTTGTATAGACGGGGTCACCACATTAGAGGATGTTAATTACAGTGGCATGGAAGGAGTGCATCATGCATGTGGAGCTGGAGGGTCTAGGACTTAAGGATCTCCAGTCCTTTAATAATCGATTAATTGGGAAGTTCATTTGGAACTTGCTTTCTCTTGAAGCTGAAGATGATTTTCTTTAAAGCAGAATCAAAAGGAGGCTCTTAAATGGATACAAATGGAACATTGCCTCATCGGTTTTTACCTCTATCAAGCAGGCATATGTCAGAATCATGCACGTTACTTGATGGATGGTTTGCAGGGATTCCACACTAAATTGCTGGAACACAAAGTGGACCACACAACCTCTTTGTGACTTAAATGTGCCACCTCAGGCAACCAATTTTTCAATTTAGATCTTCCTATCATAGATGAAATCTTCTTCTCTTAGTGTTCCTGTGTAGGTGGAGAATGAAATTACTAATTATTTCTTTATGGAGCAGGATACTCTGATCTGGGTGTATAGCAGAACCGGGAATTCAATAGCAGGGATTACTAGATGATCCTTTCTGGGGGATAATCCCCTACACTGTCACACCCATGACTTTTTTTTAATTCATTATTAATTTAATTTCCATTCATGATTTGTTTTGGGGGTTTACCACTCATTTTGTTGAAAATAGTGGGTTTTGAAAATTTGGGCCGAACCCTGAGCCCAAATCCAGATTTAAAAACAAATTTTGATTCTTCTATAACTCCTTCAATTTTTACTATTTTATACTCATTCCACTTCCCAATTGTCATACCCTAATATATTAAAATCACCATATCCCTTTGAACCACATAGAAATCCCAAATCATGATGGATTTGGGTTTTTAATTAAGGTAATGGGCCTGCCCGTAAGCCCATTTCCTGCTTTAAATTATTTTTTTAAAATTTCAATATCTCATTTTTTGTTTACTGTCTTTCGGTGATTCCACCTCCCACTCGAAGCCAAAAACCTCAGCCTCACTCCCTGTATCTCGTTTGCCTCTTTGAAGCTCAAATACCCCACGGAGTTGGACGATGGTTCTCAATATTTCTCAAATCGACCACATTTGATGAGGTGAAATGAATCTTTCATAACTCCTTCAATTTTCATCCTTTTCACCCCATTTAAGTCCCCACATGACTTAATATGACTCCTTCGGACCTCCATATCAGTTTTGGGTACATGGAGATTCATATATTGGTGGATTGGGGCTGATTTCTTCAAGATATTTCAAGTAAGGGAATTCCTTCTTGGTTCCTTCCATCCTCTTTTAGTTTTATTTCCTATTTCTTGAAGTTCCTCATGTCCAGAATTTAGGGTTAGATCCTAAGGTCTGATTTGGTATCTTTTGGGTCAATTTTTGGTGGTCTAGGTCTGGATTTATATTCCTTGTGGTGCGACGGTGGTGCATTTAAGGTTTCGCACCAAGTTTTGAGGGTTTCGACTCAAAAGGTAGGTGATTCCATGTGTAACCATTTTATGATGAGTTAGCTTGCTTGTTTTATTAATTTAGTATGTTTATAATCTGTCTTGTGTGGTTTGAAAACTGTTTTTGATGAATTTGGTTAAACATTTAATTTTTAGTTGTATTTTAACTTGAAATTGGATACTTTTCATGTGTGACTCTTGGGGTAATGTTTGGATTTAGTTTATAACATATGAAAGTGATTTATTAGTTTTGAAAGGGGCTTCCAATTATGTTTTCTTAATTCCTTATTATCATGTGGGCCTTGAAAAGAGGTTTTTTGAATGAGTTTAAGTTGTAAAACCGTGTTGTACTTTTTGAAGGAGATTTATGAAAACGTGTCTTTTTCATGTGTATCTTTGTGGTATTATTTGATGTATTTTTATAACATTTGGGGGTGCTTTAATAATTGTTTTAGGGATGAAAATTCTGTTTTGGATTGTTATTGTTATGATTTTGGTTTTGAATGAGGGGTTTGAAATGGGTTTAGAGTGCAAACAATGGTTATACCTCTTGGGTTTGTTTTATAAAAATTGCAAATGTTTTATTTTGTTAAAAAAAGTTGGGAAAGTGTGTATATGTACTGTTTGGGTGAGTGTGTTCACCTAATGTGGTTTTTTGAATGGTAAAGTGGTGATTTGAGATGTCAAACATTTTTAGAATGTTTTATAAATTGCCGAAATGTTTTACTAAATTGTGTTTTGTGTGCGAAACACGGGTGTGGGATGTTTCGTGTGAGTTTATTGATAAAATGAATTGTGAAGGTGAGAAGGGTATTATGTGACATGTGTGTGGGATGTTTTGTGAGTTGAATAACTTTTAATGGTTTTATAAAATCCTTTAAAGGATTTTTGTAAGTGTTAAAGAAATGTGAAAAGTGTTGTAGGGAATTTTGGTGTGAGTTTGATTTCAAAATGCATTTGAATGAATAGTGGAATTTGTGACTTGTGTGATGTACATGGGGCTGTTTGGTTAATGTGTGATGTGGAATTGATATTTTCATGTGAAAACTATACTTCTTGGATTGTTGAACTTGTTTGAGCACAAAGGGAAAACCCGAGTATCTAGGTGGGTGGACGTGTACTAGTATGCTAGTGAATCCGTGGGGTTTGGCCTCAGTTTCACTTAGAAATATTGACGCTTACAACTCTAAATAAACAATGATGATAATGATTGGGGACCACTAGGTTATGGGTATGATCCCTACTAGTGGCTTGTGCACGAAAACAGATATTTTTTTTGTGGTTACTCTCACCGAGATACGAGGTACCTGGGACCCACAGCTAGCTAGTGCCTAGGGGTTATTTCCTATTACTTGTGCTCATTAGATCCTTTGTACTTACCGTCGGTATACGGTATTGATGGCTGTAAAATTCAGTAGCTTTGTCATTTATTTTAAAATTGTTTTTCCTTTAAAATTATCTCACATGAAAACTGTTTTCATTTATTATTTCATCCTTTAGAAAATTGTAACTAGCATTTATTATTTACAAAACATGCAATGCTTTTTGTCATGAAATGTTTATCATATGGAATCTCATAGAGGTGGTATCCTACTGGGCTTTCGCTCACACCATACTTACACCATTGGGTGTAAGTAGACTTGCTTATTTTATGTCACAGGTTTGGGTACAGGTTTTATGCCTTTGGTTCGGGTTTTTAGCGGTCCATCGTGATGGAGTGTCGTGGAGATGGCTTGAGGGCGGTGCCTCTTTCCATGTGGAGGTTCTTGGGCTGTATTTTCTTGGGTTTGTACCTTTGTAATGGTCTTTAAATTTTTTTTCAAATTGTTTAATTCAGTTCTGATATTTAAAAAATGATTATTTGGTTTAAAAAAAATCCAGATTTGTTTCATTGGATTCTTTTGTCGTTTTAAGTTTATAAACTCGGGTAATTCGTCCCCAATTATCATTTTATGATACCCGGGCACTTGTGCCAGCCCGTGGGGATCAGGAACGCCCTTCGAGACCTGTCACGGTCTGGGTTTGGTGCCGGTTTTGGCGGCGTCCAGATTCGGTTCGTGACAAAATGGTATCAGAGGAGGTTCGCTCCATTACAGTCATGTTATTTGGGAAATAGTCGGGATAGTCTAGAGTTAGGATTATTGGGACATGTAATTATGGTTATGGGTAGTGTGCTTGATCACCACACCTCATTTCCGGATTCAAGCCACCAGGGGAAGTTGGGATTTGTCTAGGACTTTTGGTTTTCTTGGATTGATGATGATTAGGGGAAATGAAAAGAGAGTTGGGTTAATGGTCTCAATGAGCTCGCAGGGTCTGGCAAGCCATGTGGAGCTGGAGATATTCCCTAGAACACTCTCTGTGATAGGGAAGTGATTGGAATATGGCCTCCAACCATATGTCCAAGTCACCCACTGAAACTAGTTTCCTCTCGCATTGTCTGGTGTTCTTTAGTTTTGAAATCTTGGAACTTTGGTTTTAAAGTGACTTGGATTTAGGAAGTGTAATGTTTTTGTGAAATGATTTTCAAATAAATATGGAATGGTTTGATTTATGAAATGGCAGAACTGAATATTAAGAATTATTTTGAAATGGAAAATTGTGTTCTTACACCTCTTTTGAAAGCAGAAACTATATTTAAGTTGGTTTTGAAAAAGTGTTCCCATTAGAGTTTTCTAAACTATTAAAAGTTTTTTTTAATGGGATGAGATGTTTTGAAACTGATGTAAATAAATTGAATGTGAGTTTTCATTGGAGCGATTGTGCCTTTCTGAAAAGTTTTTTTAATGCGGTAATTTGGGTTCGACCTCCTGGTTAGCGGTTTTGATAAGAATGATGTGTTGGTTGACCGTTTTGGTTATTGAAAAGTTGAAAGAAATCAGTGCATTGAACTTTGTTATTTCCATGAGTGACCACATGCATGGGGTTATATGGGATGATAGATGGTTGATGGCATGACTGGATGAGTTCCAGGACGGATATGAGGAGGGTGCCTGGTGTGGCACAAAAACATGCATGTGTGAGGCCCATGGGGTACCATTGGTGGATACGCTCACCATTGAACCATTTTTTTTTTCAGAAATGGTTTTAAAGAAAAACATGTTTTCTTGATGAATATTTTGGGATGGTTTTTATTATGGGTTTTTGAAAATGTTGTTGTTGTGGGATGTTTTGAGTCCAAGAACCCCTCCTGTTTGAATTGTTTTTTTGGGTTTGTGTTTGGTTGGAAAGCTGGGTAAATGGTCCAGTTAGTAGTCTCCTATGATATATGTTTCGGGACACCATTAAGATGGTTCCATTAATGAGTTTGGATCTTTTTTGTTTCATGTTTTTACCAATGAACAAGCTTGGTTGGGTCCTTGGGTTCTCTCATTGGATAAGGTGCTCCCCCATTAAGATTTAGTGCACAACTAAAGGGCAACACAGATTGTTTTTCTATTGGAAAATCTTCTAGTTGATCAATGTAAGGAATCTTTTCTTGAGATTTGTAGAATTATTCTACACCATTTACATTCTTGGTTTTTTTTCGGATCCTCTTGTTGCGTAAGAGTTCTCGTGGATGGTTGAAAGAGACCTTAGTTTCTTAAGCTACCTAATTCGTCGAAGGTGAATTTGTACAATATTATGTGAGTATTTTTTTTCAAAACTGTTTTCCTTTTGGGAGATCTCGACATCCTCTATTTTAGAGGAATGTGTTTATATGTGTCCTTTATTTCTGTTGTTTCTCACCCGAAGAAGCAGGGTGTAATGTGAGTGCATCCTCTAAACCCTTATTTCAGTGAATTTAAAAGTTAGGGTAATGTGAGTTCTGGAGTGTGTTATGTCTGGGTGAACCCATCTGGGATTACATGTAGTTGTTTGTATAATCAGAAGAAGAAATTCTATTTGGGGGTTTCCAAATCTTAACTACGAGGCCGAAGATGCTTCAATCATTCCAGCTCCAGCCATAGGTCCCGGAGAGAAGCTGGCACGTAGTCAGAGGAAATCCCAGGGCAGTTTTTAACCTTGAACAAATAAATGTTCTTAGTATGAGAGAAGAGAATAGTTTAAACTTTTGTTGTTGTCATCTTGCTTCATTTGTTCACGTTTGGTGGAAAGAGGTGGCGGGCCTCATCCCCATGTTATCTCCCAATGACATTCTTTTCCCCTTTGGTTCCCTTTGGGTTTGGGGGAAAGGTTTTAGATATTTCTAGACATGTTGAGTGAACACTTATTAGTAACCATTCCCTAGAAAACCATGTAGGTATAAGGATCCACATGGTAAGCACATAGTTTCCCAAACTGTGCGGGCTAACCGTGTTGTCATCCCAACTCTTTATGTTTTGGGGTTTTTCTATGTCGGCCCATATTGGTCAGTTAAGATGGATGGTTCTTATGGTGGGGAGAACCACTATGAGTCTCATGTATATTATTTTGAAAATTCCTAATGGGATTCTACCCATTGTACTGGGGAGTTTGTTCGGGGCTCCCCTGTTAGTGTCTTGATTCTTTCTCGGAAAAAAAAATTAAGTTTTCTCTTATGGTTGGGGAGCCCATTTGTGTATCCTTGTACCAGTAACTCACTTTTGTACATGGTCTTGGATTGGATGTGGGTAGTCTCGTTTGTAGCTATATAACCACATACATCTTCCTTGAGTAAACGTTGGGATTGGAGATTTCCCAATTTTTTAGTTATATCAAGGTAAGTGTAACCTTGTTCGATGTTCTTGTTTGTTTGGGTAAATTTCTTGAGCCTTGTTCAGATAGTGTTTGAGGAGTTTTGTTTTAGGATAAATCTTGAATGTGCTTGATAATTTCAGTAATGAGGTGTATGTTTTGGTTGTGAAGTATTTCTTCCTTAATTGATCACTGTAGGTGTTTTGACCTTTGGGGGCGAAGCTTAGCAAATGAGTCCATTTATGCCTTTCGGTTGGGTTTGGTTTTTGCTTTATCCGTGATGTAGCTTTCCGAGGGCGGAAAGTTTTATGGTGGGGAGAATTGTCACACCCATGACTTTTTTTAATTCATTATTCATTTAATTTCCATTCATGATTTGTTTTGGGGGTTTACCACTCATTTTGTTGAAAATAGTGGGTTTTGAAAATTTGGGCCGAACCCTGAGCCCAAATCCAGATTTAAAAACAAATTTTGATTCTTCTATAACTCCTTCAATTTTTACTATTTTATACTCATTCCACTTCCCAATTGTCATACCCTAATATATTAAAATCACCATATCCCTTTGAACCACATAGAAACCCCAAATCATGATGGATTTGGGTTTTTAATTAAGGTAATGGGCCTGCCCGTAAGCCCATTTCCTGCTTTAAATTATTTTTAAAAAAAAATCAATATCTCATTTGTCTTTTACTTTTTTTCGGTGATTCCACCTCCCACTCGAAGCCGAAAACCTCAGCCTCACTCCCTGTATCGAGTTTGCCTCTTTGGAGCTCAAATACCCCGCGGAGTTGGATGATCTTTCTCAATCTTTCTCAAATCGACCAGATTTGATGAGGTGAAATTAATCTTTCATAACTCCTTCAATTTTCATCCTTTTCACCCCATTTCAGTCCCCACATGACTTAATATGACTCCTTCGGACCTCCATTCAGTTTTGGGTACTTGGAGATTCATATATTGGTGGATTGGGGCTGATTTCTTCAAGATAGTTCAAGTAAGGGAATTCCTTCTTGGTTCCTTCCATCCTCTTTTAGTTTTATTTCATATTTCTTGATGTTCCTCATGTCCAGAAGTTAGGTTTAGATCCTAAGGTCTGATTTGGTATCTTTTGGGTCAATTTTTGGTGGTCTAGGTCTGGATTTATATTCCTTGTGGTGCGGCGGTGGTGCGCTTATGGTTTCGCACCAAGTTTTGAGGGTTTCGACTCAAAAGGTAGGTGATTCCTTGTGTAACCATTTTATGATGAGTTAGCTTGCTTGTTTTATTAATTTAGTATGTTTATAATCTTTCTTGTGTGGTTTGAATACTTTTTTTGATGAATTTGGTTAAACATTTAATTTTTAGTTGTATTTTAACTTGAAATTGGGTACTTTTCATGTGTGACTCTTGGGGTAATGTTTGGATTTAGTTTATAACATATGAAAGTGATTTATTAGTCTTGAAAGGGGCTGCCAATTCTCTTTTTTTAATTCCTTATTATCATGTGGTCCTTGAAAAGAAGTTTTTTGAATGAGTTTACGTTGTAAAACCGTGTTGTACTTTTTGAAGGAGATTTATGAAAACGTGTCTTTTTCATGTGTATCTTTGTGGTATTATTTGATGTATTTTTATAACATTTGGGGGTGCTTTAATAATTTGTTTAGGGCTGAAAATTCTGTTTTGGATTGTTATTGTTATGATTTTGGTTTTGAATGGGGGGTTTGAAATGGGTTTAGAGTGCAAACAATGGTTATACCTCTTGGGTTTGTTTTATAAAAATTGCAAATGTTTTATTTAGTTAAAAAAAGTTGGGAAAGGGTGTATATGTACTGTTTGGGTGAGTGTGTTCACCTAATGTGGTTTTTTGAATGGTAAAGTGGTGATTTGAGATGTCAAACATTTTTAGAATGTTTTATAAATTGCCGAAATGTTTTACTAAATTGTGTTTTGTGTGCGAAACACGGGTGTGGGATGTTTCGTGTGAGTTTATTGATAAAATGAATTGTGAAGGTGAGAAGGGTATTATGTGACATGTGTGTGGGCTGTTTTGTGAGCTGAATTACTTGTAATGGTTTTATAAAATCCTTTAAAAGATTTTTTTAAGTGTTAAATAAATGTGAAAAGTGTTGTAGGGAATTTTGGTGTGAGTATGATTTCAAAATGCATTTGAATGAATAGTGGAATTTGTGACTTGTGTGATGTACATGGGGATGTTTGGTTAATTTGTGATGTGGAATTGATATTTTCATGTGAATACTATATTTCTTGGATTGTTGAACTTGTTTGAGCACAAAGGGAAAACTCGGGTATCTAGGTGGGTAGACGTGTACTAGTATGCTAGTGAATCCATGGGGTTTGGCCTCAGTTTCACATAGCAAGATTGATGCTTACAACTCTAACTAAACAATGATGATGATGATTGGGGACCACTAGGTTATGGGTATGATCCCTACTAGTGGCTCGTGCATGAGAACGGATATTTGTTTTGTGGTTACTCTCACCGAGATACGAGGTACCTGGGACCCACAACTAGCTTGTGCCTAGGGGTTATTTCCTATTACTTGTGCTCATTAGATCCTTTGTACTTACCATCGGTATACGATATTGTTGGCTGGAAAATTCAGTAGCTTTGTCATTTATTTTAAAATTGTTGTTCCTTTAAAATTATCTCACATGAAAACTGTTTTCATTTATTATTTCATCCTTTAGAAAATTGTAACTAGCATTTATTATTTACAAAACACGCAATGCTTTTTGTCATGAAATGTTTATCACATGGAATCTAATAGAGGTGGTATCCTACTGGGCTTTCTCTCACACCCTACTTACACCTTTGGGTGTAAGTAGACTTGCTTATTTTATATCACAGGTTTGGGTACAGGTTTTATGCCTTTGGTTCGGGTTTTTAGCGGTCCATCGTGATGGAGTGTCGTGGAGATGGCTTGAGGGCGGTGCCTCTTTCCATGTGGAGATTCTTGGGCTGTATTTTCTTGGGTTTGTACCTTTGTAATGGTCTTTAATTTTTTTTTCAAATTGTGTCATTGATTTCTGAATTTTTAAAAAAGATTATTTGGTTTAAAAAAATCCAGATTCGTTTCATTGGATTCTTTTGTCGTTTTATGTTTATAAACTCGGGTAATTCGTCCCCAATTATCATTTTAGGATACCTGGGCACTTGTGCCAGCCCGTGGGGATCGGGAACGCCCTTCGGGACTTGTCACGGTCTGGGTTTGGTGCCGGTTTTGGCGGCGTCCAGATTCGGTTCATGACATACACCTTCTTGGCTGATGAAATTAATAATGCAATTCATTAGACCCTACAAATTTTCCCTGATCTGGAGGATCTAGAAAAACTGACTACCCACAACTGATGCTCTCTTGAGGGCCGGATTTCAGATGGCCTCCATGTGCTCCTTGTGTAAAACTGATGAGAACTATGTTCAGCAAATTTTTATGGGTTGTTCATATGCCAAAAATTTGTGGGCATATATTATTTCTGTATTTGGGGTGGTTGTTAACACCTGCGGATTGGTTATCAAGATGTTATCTACTACTTCTCATGGCAAATTTATTGAGCATATTTATAATCTATTTTTCGCTTCTATTTCTGCTGCTATTTCATTCCTTTGGAAATCCCACAATGATGTTGTTTTCACTGGTGTGCGCTAGAGAGTTCAGCAAGCAATGATGGAGATTCATAGAGATGTGCTACTTCTCTTGTGAAGGATAGTGCCATGACTAATGCAGTCTCAGATCTTCAAATTTTGTGAACACTTGGTGTTTCGGGGTGACCACGCAAGCCTCAGAAGCTATAGTATATTCGATGGATCCCACCCATCAGACCTTTCCTCAAGGTAAATGTTGATGGGGCTGTGTTGGGTGCAATAGGCCCATCAGGTTGTGGAGGGGTGTTACACACCTACCATGGGTTTGTTGAAGGATGATTTCACCACGCTGTTGGACCTGGTACCTCTTTTGAAGCCAAACTTTGGGCAATGATCTATGCCATTAGGTACACTGTCCGTTTTAATTAGAAACATATATGGATTAAGTATGACTCTCAGACTGTGGTTCCTGCCTTGAGCACCAAATCGCGCCAGGTCCCTTGGTGTGTGATGTCACAGTGGGTTGGTTGCCTTAGTGATATTACTCAGATGTAGGTGGAGGTTTCACATGTCTATCGAGAGGCTAATCAGGTGGCAGATGTGTTGGAAATGTGGGTGCTCACTGATACTGGAGAGATGTGGTCTTTCACGACCCCAGATTATTGTGCCTCACTAGTGGAGGCAAATTGGTGTGGGATGATGCACACTCGTTTATGTAATATTCCCTTGAATGCTTGACTCTTTTTTTTCTTTATTTAATTTTATTAGGGCCATATTACACCAGCTCTTGGCTTTTCTAGTATAACTAGATTAACATGATTAATGCTCCGATATAATTACGTTAATCAAATTATTATTTATAAAATTGAATTATTAATATTTAAAATATTAGATATGATTTTATTATTACATTTTTCACTCTTTTGTTAATAATATTTCATTATTTTAATTTTACAGTGTGTAAATTTTAATGATTTATCATGCATGTTTCTTCTTTAATATTCTAGGTCACGTACGTAGGATGTAAATAAATTATCTATATAATTATAATAATGTTATAAATATCAAATTTAACCATTAGATATATTTTTTAAGACTATTTAATATAGAACAATGAAAACAACTGAATTTGTTCCTTGAAGATAGTACACCATACGTATGCATGAGTGATGATATCATTTCATCATGGATGAATGGGTAAGAAAGTGGTAATCATATTAATTTTATTATAAAAATATTTTCTTATATATATAAATATATAAATTATGTTTATCCATATTTCTATCCATGTAAAGTGGTAGCGAATAAAAATTCACATCTCGTTGCGAGGCTTTAGTCCATTTTATAGATGGTCGACGTTATCATATTTTAAAAAGAATTTAATGTGACAATATATATCAGATATTGAAACTGAAGAAATAGATTTATTTAATAAATATAATATATATAAATTTCATACATCATTATATCAAACCATGATAAATATTGACGGGAAATGTGTTAAATCATCTTACAAGGTGGTAGTCCATTGTACAACTTATTAACATACTATTTTCCAATTGATAGTTGTTAATATGGATGTAGGAATATATATATGAAAAGAAACATCATAATATATTGATAATACAGTTTTTAGTATATAAATTGTTTTACTAACATTTTATATATATGTAATTAAAAGAAAAATAAAACATGATTGCTTATGAATTATACCTACAAGGACCCAGACTTACACATTACTTAATCTAGTTATTCCAATAAGAAAGCACATTTACATTACAAATGATCTTTTAGGATTGGATTATTTAATAAATTATTTTATAAAATCATCCATATATATATAATATATTAGAAATTATACACTTCTATAAGAAAGTCATTTTTCATAATGTGAAACTTTTAAGATAAATCTTCTTTCTTTCCATATCGAAATGTCATAACTTTAAACATGAATTCATCATTTCCATTACACATCAAAATAATCGTTGAATTTTTTTTCCAATCATGGTAAAAAAATCCTCCTTTGAAACATGAAAATGAAGAAATAAACTATTAGTCATGATTATAAACATTTTCATAATGATATAACTTTTATACATAAAAATAAGCTCCATAGCCTACATTATGAAATCTTAAGATTCCAGTATAACTATGGAAATAATAATTAAATATTAAAATGTTAATTTTGGAAAAATTTCCATATCACTCTTATATAAAATGTATATCTTAAAACTATATAGGGAGTAACCATTATGGTTATGGTTAGAATAATCATCACAATATTTTTCCATAATCTCTTATGAGAAACCACACTAGTTAACTCCTCCCCTCTACCTAATTCATTATAGGGCTATAATGGCATCACCCACCATTAGTTTATCTTGTAACCAAACATCTTAATAATAATTACCAACACCATAACATAATTATAACACATAAAAATATCAAAAAATACGAATTCATAAGGAAAATAATTTTTCCATTTTCAAATCACTTTACTTATTTTTCAATATTAACACTCATAAATGAATAATTTTTTTAAAAAAATAAATTTATAAACATTTAATGTAAACTATAAAATTTTAATGTTTTGTGGAAGTGGTAAAATAAATTCATCCCAAATATTTGAAAGAATTTTCTTTAATAAAACGATCTATAACATGATACAGGGTTATTTTAACAGAAATTACCATAAAATACCATATCAATGAAGTGATAATTGATCAAATAAATGAAATATGAGTATATTATAGTTAATGAAATGTAATATTACACAATACAATTAAATGTAATTCAGAAAATCGCCTTATATAAAAAATAGAATTGAAGTAAACAGTTTACCCAAAGAATGTCAATTGATTTATGAATTCCATTACCCACTGTTGGAAATCGGTCATCACTAGTACATAAATTCTTAGATAAAAAATATTAGATTCATTAATTATTTAATTAATAACCTTTCCCATATGTATTTTACGTATTTCAATTTTAATAAATATATTTAAGGGAATTTTAATATGTTATACATATCTAAAAATCAACTCTATTAGCTTTTGATTAATAGATTTATAGATGGCTCCATAGATTACAACAGTTGGAGTTAAATTTCAAATATAATCCAAAATATATTACACAATGATTGTGTGAATAATTTTTTCCAGTTTATTTTAATTTATTATTATTATTTTCATAGAAAACAGAATCTAGATTTCATTATATGAATGCACTAAGTGTGGATTGCATTTTTTGTAACTCTATCTAAATCATTCACTACATGAAATTATTTTATTGTATTAAAATAATTTAACCACTAATGTTTTCTTTTACTACACAAAATACATTGTCTATTCGATAGCTTTTGTTACATCCATGTTCGTGTTATTCCGAACTACAAGGTAAAATTAATATTATTAATAAAATATTATCATATCTATCACATAGCCATTGGAATATATGTTATGAATATGATTAATTTAATTATTTAAATATTATTTATATGTGCATAAAAAATTAATATGGAGGTTATCCTTTAGTATAAATTAATGTAATAAATATTTGAAAATAGTGAAATTACATTTCTATGAATTTTATTTGCATTGTTCAAACAAAAATTTATCTCAATGAATTAAAAAAATATTTTTTGATCAATGTTTTTAGTCAATTTAACATATTATATATTCTATAAATATTTTTATACTCATCCAATTTATTTTATAGGTATAAGAGATAAAGAAATCCCATTTTATGAAAAAAAATATGTTTTTTCCTAAATTTTAATTTTATCACTTTTTAATCGAGAACCATTTGTAAATCTGAATTTTGGAACTTTTATAAGTATTATTTAAATAAAAAATATATTAATTTGGGAAATAAAATTATCCAAATTTACATTGGGTGAAATGATGATATTTTTTAGAGAAACATCGTTTTTAGATAAATAGTGAAAAATAACGAATTTTATATCTAGAATTTTATTTCATGTAATTTTTAAATATAGTATGGGTTTATATTATTTTGGTTTTAGAGTTTAATTATGTCAAATATATAACAATTAATCCAATTTAGGTAATTTAAAAAAATTTAATTTGATATTTTATATAAAAACAATCCAGTCATTTGAACATTTTTACTTTAAAAACACGCTTGATAATCCTATATAAGAGATTAAATTTAAATTAATTTATTTCACACAATTGATTAGAATTTGGAAAAATGGAATCCATTTTTTAATCATAACAATTTATACTGTCTAATTAGGTCAACATATTATTTTACCAATAATTTTACTAAATGTAATGAAAATGAATTACATCGAGAAAGAGAAATATTAGCATAAAATTCATTAATCCCTAAACATAAGGCCCAAAATGACCTATAAACATATCCAAAACCCAGTTTCAGACACTATTTCTACACTATCTTCCATTTTATTATTTTATATCTATTATTTTATCCACAATTCTTGGGAAAAAATTTGGTGGAATTCCCTCTTTATAAATTTACAAAATTCCACCCCTCGACCATATAAAGGCAATCAACCCTCCAACTTATTCAAACCTCTCATGCCATTATTCATTAAAAAAACTATATAAATATCCTCCAAAAAGGCCTAACCTCATCCTAGATGCATAACATTGTTAACTAATCCATCGAATGAATCTGTCTGGTGAAAATCAAAAGGACTTTCCAAAAAGGAGGCAACATCATTCTTCAAGAACCATTGAATTATTTTGATTCACCTCCTCCTGAATTAATTTTTTTTAATAATACATAAAAACATCAGTACTATAAATATAAATATTCATCTTTATACTAAGGGTTAAAACTACAGAAACAAGATCATCCATCCAATGGATAACGAACATATCATTCATGTGAATGGTGTATAATGGCCTCACGAAATGGTCATTTTTTCTCTATTACCATCACTAATGGATGTGAATTATTATGGAAAATATATTTTAATATAATTTATTTAATCATATTATGTTATTATAAAAAAAATAAATTCATGAATTGTATTTTTTGTAAATACCAAAACATCATTTATGAACATTTGGACTACTGCCCCCTCAAAGTGATGGGATTTATTCAAACATTAGATTGAATTTATTAAATATGGGTTTATTAAATTCATATGATATATTTGAAATAATAATTGATCCATAATGATAATATATATCCCTATATTTCATATATGTTTTTGTTTAAAATATATAAATTAATAGAAACAATGCCCATACTTACGTACAGTCTATCGTCTCCATTATTAGTGTATACCAATTCATATTTCTATATTTTATAGATTATTGTAAATACATTTATAATGAATATATATGTTATTTTTATAATTAATTAAATTAATTAATTATTTAAATCATTATCTATGTAATATGTTCAAAAATAACAAGCTAAAAGATATAGAAAAAACAATGAAGATATTTTCTGAAACCTAATATTATAATAGAGTTGTTACAAAACAGGTAATATAAAGTCATAAAAATATACATGGTATTAGATATGATTATATATATATATTTATGTGGTGTAATAAAATTATATTTATAGCATCAAATGTTTGAACGAGTATGATGAAATTCAATACTTATTGTATAGGTTATCTCATCTCACTACTTATATCCATGAGATACATGGATTATTCACCACTCAATTATTTTTTATGGAAAATATTGTGAATATGGATGCATTATAAGAATAATATAAATAAATTTAGGGGTATTTAAATATCGATTATATATTTATTCTTTCATAGGGTTTATTTTTAAACAGTTACAAAATCGATAATGTAATTCATTCTTAATTTGCATTATTTGGGACACATGGCATGTTATGATGATATAATTTTTATGTGGTGTATATTATGTTTTCTAAAATTTAGTACATTAATATACATCTTCTAGTGATATATGAATTTTATATTATTGTTATTTTTTAATTTTCTTATTATTAAAAGTTAAAAAATCTGTAATGTATTACTGCTACAATCTCATCATTTATCAATATGGGTCGTTATTATGATTCCTTTGATGAAATATTATAATCCATATCTCAATAAAAAACATTAGTTTTAATAAAATTTAATTTTTCAGTTAATTACCAATAATGTAAAAAAATTGAACACTTTTTTGCTGAATATAATTATGAAATTTTTTAATTGAATATCTAAATTTAATTCCCCTTTCAGTTAGAAGTCTCGGTTTTATTAAAACATTGTTTTATAAATTTTTTTGAAAAAATGTTTTACTACTATATTATTATGTTAAATAGAAATTTTTATGTATTTATTAGCTATTTATAAAATTAGATGAAAATAAATTGTGTTTTGAATATAGGTAGAGTGATATTTTCTAGTCATTATGGAGAAAAAAGAATGTTGCGCATGTACATACTTACCCGTCCCCATGAACCAAATTTCCATGATGCTTCCATTGGATTTTTAAATGTTTAATTTTTTGAAATAATTTTTCTTCTTATTATTATTGAATGTTTTTAATAAAAAATTTGTTTTCGATTATTTTTTTTTCAAAAATTTAGTTATGTATAAAAAGTACGTAATATGATTTTAAATAATGCTTCATATTATTTCAGAATGTCTTCCTGATTGTTTTATATGTTTTAAGGGAAATTGGTTTTAAAAAAATTAATATCATTTTATAAATTATCACAAAATATATTTTAAAAAAAATTAAAGCTTCTATATATGTTTTCGGGATTTATGTTGGATGAAAATGTTCTTTAAAATGTTTTATGATTAGCAAAATGAGAAAGTGATATTTTCCTCAAAAAATATTTTATCATATATTTAAATATTTTCTTCCTTCTAAAATGAAATTTTGTTTCTATTACTAATAAATTTCTAGGGAAATGATACAGTGGTTCTATTCATATGATTTTTTGAATGGTTTATGTTTGGATATATTGGTTTTTATGAAACTCATTCCTCAATTACATGTTATATGATTAGATAATTTGATTATTTTCATGGGTTATGATTTAATGAAATTATTTTCAAACATTTATATGTTCAAAATTTTATGGTATGATTATATATTTATGATACACATTTCATTTCATTTTTTATGATATGATTGATTATTCTATTATGACACACATATATATGATTTCATTAATTTATGGGAGCAACCTATATCTCCCTATAATTCATTGGTTATAGATTTATATCTAATGAGATAGACAAGGATGTAATATTGATTGAAATTGGTTCAGTAACATACATTTTCTCTAATGATGGTCATTGGAGTAAACTATTACTACTAAAATGGAATTGGGATTGATCATTTCCAACCAAAATGGTATTCAGAATTAACCGTGACTACTATTATGGTCGTGGGTGTAAACTACGACTACCAAGATAATATGTGGAGTGAAATCATACTAAAAAGATGGCATTGGGATTGATTCCGTGACAACTATGGAATTTATTTAATACACATATTTGTCTACAAAAAATTCAATATCATATTTCTATGTTACGATATCATGAATTATTCTCTTTATATCCTTATGATTCTTATATGTTGAACTTCTAATACTTTTTACATGACCCTTATGTATGATCTATGAAATGAAGGGTATCATCTTCTAATGTTATTCTCAATTTCTCATAACATTATGATCATAAATATTCTTACATATCTCCTTTTTTATTCTTACTGGGCATCATAGCACAAACATTTCTTTTTTTCCTTTTCCCAGCTAATGATAAATTTTTTTCTATATTGGTATAGATAGGGTAGATCATTTTAGGAGATATTGAAAATAATTCACCAAACTATAAAATTTGTTCCATGTTTCCAAATAAACTAAACTATTGCAGTCCTTAAGCACATATTTTTGTACAATGGGGAATAGAATCCTATAATTATGTGATATACATTTATTTAAATCTAGGGCTTCTATATTTAGTATCAAATGAAAGGCAGAGTCAACTATTTCAATCTATGATGATAAATCCTTAGTGAGAACCTTAAGGACACAACTAAGGATAGGTATAAGTACAATGAAATGTATGGGAAAATATAATATGATTTTTATAAGGATAGAGACAGTGGTTTCCTAGAAATAAATATATTTCTATATAATAAAATGGTATGAGGCCCTATAAAATTTACATAGGAATAAAAACAATACAATTTTGTTACAAGACTGACTCAAGAATAACATGGTAATTGGAAAATTTTATTTCTTCACCACTAGTTTGAATGTCCTGAGTGATATGATTTAGAAATTCAAAAACACTTTTATAAAAAATAATTAATGATTAAAATAAATGATTTATATGAATGAAATATTATATATCTACGTTTTAACTGATAAAATATTTATATTTCATTATCTATAAATCTAATAAGTAATTTTTTCCATGTTATGAGATTTTAGTCTATGATAATTATTTCTCACCCTATGAATTATGGTTTTAGTTAATATACGGATCTAGAAGGAACAAAGTTAACACAAAATGTTTCATATGTAGAATGTATATTCATTTTGAATGTTGACATCCTTAGTAGAAATATCCAAAATAGAATTAGTATGGTCAATAATTATAGGTTATACTATATAAGAAAAAGAGATCACAAATAGAAACCAAATGTTATAGAATGTTCTTCCTATATTAATTACATAAAAATTTTAAATCCAGATTCATAGAGGTTTAGGTACCATAAAACATTATTCATATTTTATATTATTGATCAAGGGGTATTAAATAACAGAATGATGAATCCTGAGTGATGGTTTAAGAATAGCGATGGATGATTGAATTTTATATGTCCCGGAATTCAATGTTTGTGTTGTATGAATCATGAAATATAATTTTTTTCTTATATAATATTCTCAATAAGGATTGAAAACTTTATGGTGAATAATTATGAATAAATAATAATTAGATTTAATGGATTGATGATATTTTGAATTAATGGAAGGAATAAATTAATTTGCTCAAGGTGAAGAGACAATTTATTTTAGCTTGGAGAAAGAGATGATTTTTCTGATAAAACAAATTGAATCTTATTAATGAACTCAGAACAGTTAAATTACTTGTTAAAATTTTGGACTATGTGATCATGTGTGATGTTTAAAACTTTTTGTATTTACATAATATGTCATGTAATGATTTGAATAAGGTATAAATCATGTTTCTCGAAAGTATGTATACTAATTTTGGTTGTAACCATTTTTAAATGAATAATGATATTTACATTTTGGGAATGTGACTACCAAGATCTTGTTCATAATATATGGTGATAAATGTTTCGATGATTTAGTAACGTTCAATATAATGTTTTGGATTTTCATCTTTTTAATGTTTTATATGATAAACTATTTATGCATATTTTATATAATATTTCAGTTAACGATTTAGAGAATAATGTATTATCTCACCACATCTGGATTTATGCATGTTAGACAACATGTGCTGACCATTTATTCTGAAGTTAAATAAAGATATATGGAATTTACTAAAATTATATTTATGGATATCATGATATCTTAATGATTGAGGAATGAAAATTTCACCTTCATTTATTTGAATAAGATAGAAAAGTGAAGTTAATTAGGATAAAGAGAAGGGTGGGAATATTCTAGAAACATATTAGTATATATTCTCATGAAAATTATTCTAAATTATGAAAAGGGCCATGAAATAAAACATTGTCCTATTATAATCAATTTTTAATAGAAAACTGAACTCTTTCATGATTCCTAGTTTATGGTGTTGTGATTTTAAACATTATCTAGACAACCCACTTTCTTGTTATATGCTATCTTTATATATATATATATATATATATTTACAATTTTATTCTATTTCCACGTTTTCTCATCCAGAAATTTTTCTCCAATGTGGAAACATTGTTACATTTCACTTTGGTTTAATGTTATGTTTCCATAATTTCTTTTTTATGTTATGTTTTAGTACTAAATATTATGGTGTGGGTTTCTAGGAATGAATCATTAAATTATTATACCATTAATAACCCATAAAAAGATTTAAGATAAAGTTAATTTTATGGGGTATAAAATGTAAAAACATGAGATTTTTTTATTATTATTTTATATAATTTCATTTTTTTATATTTTTAATTACACATAGCAGTAAATATTTTTTTTACGGATGAAATATGTGTCGATTTTTTTTGAACTATGATAAGTAAATATTTCACTTTAAAAAATTATTATATTATATTTTTCTATAATAACCACAATGTTTTTCTTCTTTTATACAGAATACTATGTCCATTCGATAGCAACTGTAACATAAAATGACATGTTCTATCAAACTACATGATACTAATTACGTAATATTAAAAATTTCGTATCTATACCACAAATCTATTTGAATTGAAGTCACTGATATTATTATGTAATTTTTGAAAATTTTATATATAAAAATATATTCAATGAATAATTTTATTATTAATTTGTATAATTGAATGTACGAACTTTTAGAAAATAAAGAAAATACTTTTCTACGAAAACTGTTTTTCCATCTACAAAGTCAAATTTAATTCAATTTATTAAAAAGCAACATATTATTAATGTTTTCAAAAAAATATATAATATATATTAAATAAAAATTTTTGATACTTATCTATTAGATTTTAATGGTACATGATAATAATAATTCCAATTTTATAAATACAATGATCTATTTTAAAAAATTACAATTTCATAAAATTTTAATTTTACAACCATTATTAAATAATTTTTTTTAAAAATAAAACTATTAATAGAAAAAAAATATGAAACATTACTTTGGTGAATAATTTTGAACTATTATAGGAAGCATTATTTTTTAGAGTAAATGTGAAAAAGAATAAATTTTTATTCAAAACAACATTTTTCAAATTTATTTATGTATAGAAATTATATTTTATTTCCATTTTAAAGTTTAATTAAATCAATTATACATGACATATTCCAATTTTGGTCATTGGAAAAAATTTCACATTGATATTGGATTTAATCATTCCTATCTTTTTGGACTTTTTTTACTTTAGAAAACCACATCGTTGTCCAGTCATTGGGATTAAATTTCAAATATTTTCTACGAATTTTGTGATTGTAATTTTCAAAAATTGACTAAATATTTGGAATCAAAATTATTTATAATTCATAACTAAAGAAAAAAAATTGTAACAAAAAAATCTCTGAATGTAATAAAATTTATGGGTAGTGATTAAGAGATAAAATATCTTGACAGAGGGAAAATTCATATTCTGAAGGCCTAAAATGACCTAGGAAAATATTAAAATACATTTTATTTCCATATATACATAATATACCATTTTATTGGTTTTGAAACATTATTGTCATCACTTTTAGGGGAAAAACATTGGTGAAATTCTCATTTTAACAATTTATATGAAGGATACTCTATATCCACTATAAAAAAGCACTCACACCTCCCACTTACTCACACCAATGATTCCATTTGGATCAGAATAAAATTACCTGAATAACCATCAAAAATAACAAAAACAATCTAAAATTCCACCAATTTATATAAAATACATCCAAGTATACATTTGGTGAATACCAAAAGGAGTTACCTAAAGAAGAGCTAACATCTATCCTCTTGCATAGTTGTTTTAAATTCATTCTTCAACCACTAATATAATATTATTGAATTATTAAATAATAAAATTAGTATCACAAATATACTTATGTGTTTTTTAACTAATGGTTCTCTATAAATTTACTCACAACTCAATCAAATTGTTAACAAACTTCCCCATCATATGTATGGAGAACTACCTCCTCAAAAAATGATGTTCGTTTTTCTGTTACCACGTCACAAGGTGGGGAGTTAAAATGGAAAAGAGTTTTTTCATTATAAATCTATATTTTCATTAATCATTCCAAAATATTACTCTAAAAACATCATGATCTTACAAAATTAATGTTTTTTATGAATGATAAACTAATGAAATTTTCTAAATTATCCAGATAAAAATCTATCTTTGAAAATACATGAAAATAAAAGGGTTTTTTCATTATAAAACTATAATTTCACTAATCATTCCAAAATAAACTATTTGTAAAAAAATTAAAAATTCCCCATAATTATTATTTTATATGATTATTGAATAAAATTATTTGTATTTAGAAAAAATAATTTCAAAATATATAATGAATTAATTATAAAATTCATCATCTAGAAAAAAAAATTAGGGAATTTTTTTAAGAATAATATAAAAATACGAAAATTTATGTAATAATTTATAATTAATTAATCTATATGTATTCATTAAGAAAAAACATTAGAAATTTCGTAAATTTCTTATTTCCTATTCATAAACACCAATCGAAGGGCTATATGATAACTATAAAAATTAATAATAATATTTTTGTAGTAAATAAGGGTAATTTTAAAAATTATGACACATACAATAATATATTGAAAATATCATGTATAATATAATGAAAATTACATAAAAAATCATGCTGGGTTAAATTATACCCATGTTAAATTGAAATTTTTAAATATATTTTTATAAAAATTATTTAAAAAATGTTTATATCTATGTTTCTACATATCCTTGGGTTCCCATATCACTTCATCAAAATTATTTATGCTCAAATGTATACTAAAAAAATGTAAATTTTTTTTATACATTATATATATGATATAAGATTTATAATGAATTTTCATTGTATACTGATTTTTATTTAGTTGGAAAACAAATAAACACTCTATATGTGATAGATCACTAACAAACCTCCTCGTGAGAGATACATGGAATACATCAAGAACATCAGATATATTTAGTGGAAGTGCCAATAAATAATATAATTTCATGACATGATCAAGAATATTGAAACGAACATTATATTTGCGGATATAAATTATGTTTGTTTCAAAATAGTATAAACATATTCCCTTATCAAATTCTTGTGAATAACTACTCACAAACATCTTATTCCATATTTCCCTAAATAGTGTATGTACAAATATTATATTAATTATGATATCAAAGGATTAGATTTTCAAGTGTTCTAAAATTTTCCTAAATTAACTCCTATAAATTTTTTACCATTATCCTTTAATCACTATTTCATCCATGCATGTTGGAGTTCTCTAAATTTATCTATATATGGATCCATAAATACCCATCTGAATACTCAAGTGAATAATTTTATTGTGAATTTTTTTTGGCAAGATGAAAGTTTCAATGACAAAAGTTAATAAAATCTATATAATAGGATCCTAACATATAATACATTATTGAAATTTTCCTCTTAGAATTAGAATTTTTAATTGAATGATAAGAAGGGGTAAAACTCAACTTTGTAACCAGAGCATTCTAAAACATCCCCAAAACATCGGTATAAAATATGGATCTCAATCAGATAAAAAATAAATTTGTACTCCGTGATTCCTTAAAAAATTGTTAATTTATAGTCTAAAAATCTGATAAAGTGGTAATAAATATGTGATAGATATTTTGAGTCCCTACATAATAAGGTGATTGACTACCACGAAAATAGAATTATGACATCTAGAAGTTTTTGGGATTCCCAATTTTAATTCCACGGTGAGGTTTTTCTTCTTCCATTATGATAAGGTTAATGGTTATAAACTTCACACACACACACACAGATATATATATATATATATATATATATATCTGTGCCATAACATTCTTATATACCATGACATAGATACATTATTAGGAATATCACTTTTCTTGTTTTCTAACTTAATTTATATATTCAGATCTCTATAGAACATTATAAATCATTGCATTACTGTGTGTGATAAAATTATGGAATCATAAAATAACACAGTCTTCAAATACGGTATCTATAAAAAACATAAATAGTTCCCAAATATTATTATTCCCTCACAATCATTCTTTATCTCGATATCATTTCTCATATTCAATTTCATTTCCATATCCTCCATTTTATCCACTGTAATATTAATATGGATAGATCGTTTAACACTCATTTAAAAAAACCCACATCCAAAAGGAAATATCTATCTATACATTTTATATCTATAAAAATTATATATATATTTTATCTTCATAATAGTTAATCTGTCAAAATCTATTTTTCTAGAGACCACAAACCACCTTATTCTCATTCTTGTAGAGTTTAATTGTCATTTAGTCATAATATATATTCATCACCAACCATCATCATTGGATGATCTTAAAATATTTACGAGTGAATAAAATTTCTTTAGATTGGATTATTATATATTACACACATTTATCTCTAAATAAACCCCCCCCAATATCATTAATTATGAAATGTTACATAAATAACTCCAAATCATGGGTTGGGAAATTTTGATAATGATACTTAAATTGGAATGGTCCAAAAATATATCATCATATCACTATGCATAAGGTTAAATCCATGTCCCTTCATTTATAAATTGCTATAAATAGAAATTACCTCCCCAAAGAAGGATAATGTGAGAATATTTATTTTATCTAACATTCAGTATAGTTCATTGAAATTTTCATCAAATTACTATATCTTGTAAAAACAACAATTAATTCCAGGTAATAATTGTAAATTGATTAGAAAAAAATGAGAAAATATCTGAATAAATTAACAATATCAAACCAATATATAATGTATATATTTCTTAATCACTATAACTAGTCTCTTATAATTAAAAAATTATAAAACTATTAGGGATCTAGTAATATAACCTCCATTGAGATTAAATGTCAAATAATTTAATTTATCCACAGATTATTTTTAAACATAGAAAAGTTTACATAAGGAATTTTTATTTTTATTGTATTTACTACATTTATAAATTCTATTTATTGTTCTCAATTATTTTTGGAAAATATATTAATATCAAATATTAAGAAAACCAAAAATTCTTCAAAGTAATCTCTACATGAAAAATTCATTAATTAATGATTAATTTAGGGTAATTATTAAAACCAAATGGAATCAACCAAATTCATATTCTATATATGTTTTGTCTGGAACCGCCTTCACCAAGATGAGGGAAGTAATAGCAGATTGCCAGACCCTTCCTTCTTCAAGTTGAAGGAGAGATAATGACCCCCAATACCCACCTTCAATTGGTCCCGGAGTGGCAAATAGCACCAAGGATATAAAATTACACACAAAATAGAAGTCATTACCCTTTTTCATTAATAGTATTGGGAGATAAGATATTAAATCCCACAACACGAAAACTAAAAGTACATGTAAAGCTCAAAAAAACCTTTCCCATATGAATGTTCCAAAAGTAAGTGATAAAAAAGTACAAGGAGACTACAAATGTAAAGTACCAAAAAATAAAAAGATCAACTGCAACTTTTCCAACGTCCGAGCTAGTATGGCCCTGCATGATCCCTGATGTCCTCCTGGAAACCTGAAAGTATTTTTATATTTGTAGGGTGAGCATACAATTATACTCAGTAGGTAAAACCAAAGACTCTCGTGCACAAGTAGGGATGCATTCTAATGCCCTGTGAGAAAAGAGATAACCAAAATTTCTAGCAAGGTAAACTATCCACCCAAGCCTCACCAAGGAAAACTATCCAAATAATACAATTCAATTAATTTATAGTAATAGTACATCGATATTTGGGTACCCCATGCCACTTTCCCATTGGTTATTGAATACATCCTATGCATCATACCAATCCCGCCATTCTCACTGCAGTCCCACTCCCACACCCCGCCCGCACACACCTGGCCATAACCACACATCCCAACTGCAAACACCTGGTCCACAACTTCCACAGATAACCACACCCGCAAACACCTCTGTCAGAACAACTAATGGCATGCCTGAAGACACTTGGGCCAGAAAGGTACTATCACACCCGAAGATTCTTGGGCCTTATCCCAAAGACACTTGGGAAACAACCTGCCTGAAAACACCTGGGCCAACCACCACAACTACCCTACCTAAAGATTTGTGGATAATAATGGTCTTCTGGTCATCACAGTCTGCCAGAGGGGTCTTGGGCTATTCAGCAAAGGTAGCATAAATGGAGCTAATAACCATCCACTCACAGGAGTGTTGGGAAAAAATACCCCCCCCATTAAATGGGGGTGTTCGGCACTAAAGTGCTCAACTTGGGTGGGGCATGAATAAGAAACATAAAAGATATAGATATATGTATTGGTAACAATAATTCATCACCGCCTAGGGTTTAAAAAGGCCAACCTAAACACAAACAGCCTCATGACTATTCATTCATAAGAAACACAACACTCACGTCCATGTCACAACTCATTCCCAAAACCAATTCCCCATTTAAACCATTATTGTTTTCATGTTCAAGTAAACCCATTTAAATGAATTCTACACTACTGGGAAACTAGCAGGCATAACCAAAAGCTAGAGGAAAAGAGAAATAGCCAACATCCACTTAAGCATTCACACCCATTTCTCTTGTAAAGTTACAACAACAATAGGGGATTAGTGAGATCCCTCAAAGTACTGAAACCAAAGAAAGCCTCAAAAAAGGGATAAGTGAGATCCCTCAAAGTACTGGATACAAAGAAAACCTCAAGACACGTCCCCATGTCCCCAAAAACAGGACCCAATGATTTCTCAACAATAGAGGATCCCACCCAAGTTCGTGTCATAGTAGAGAAACCACACATCTTCAGATTCACAACAAACAACTGTGCCACAACAGAGGATCCCATACCCATCCACATTATCCCATAAGCACCATGTAGAACAACGCACCTAATACCAAACAGATTGGAAAACTTCCAGGTTTAAGAAAATCATTCATTAGGTTCTTCTTTCTATTTGTTAACCGGGGTGGTTACATTGGGATTATTGTTTTACTGAATATCCATTTAAACCAACTGAGTTTTAGTTGACTAACCAATTTCCATGTTACAGTTGTTTAGTCATCACAAAAGACAATGGTTTATTAGTATGCAAGGAAATACCACCAAAAACCATGATTTTTAGTGACCAAAAGCCCATACTGGTCACAACAAATATCAAAATAAAAGAGTACAACAGAACATCGATCACAACCCCTTCATTCTTTAAGGTCCGTTCATTATCTGCGTTAAATTTGGATTCATAAATCCCCACAAAAACAAAAGAATACCCACCCTGCATGAAGCATAGTAAGGAGAGAAGAAGGAAAACCATACTTGGTTGATCAAGGATCGAAGTTTTCTCAATGTTCCAAGAACATGGAATGCACGACGTGTAGGGAAAGAACGTCGGGGACTCCAAGGGTGAGAGGAAAGGTTCCGGCATAGGTGCACCACTTTCCTCGGGAAGGGGAACTCCAAACACACTAAAAAGAAAAGGAATCCAGTCAGGAGGAAGAAGAAATTCCTGTGTGATATATAGATAAGATCATGTTGTTATGTGATATGGGGATTTGAATAACATTAAATTCGTATCGTGGTTCCGCACACGGTTGGGTGGTTACACCAGAGGAGATTAATTGTTATTTAAAGATTCCCATCGTAAAAGGTGGTAACATCTATGATTTTAATGGATTTTATATCAACTGAGGGGCACAATATGCGGACACACAACTGGGTCCGTTTAGGGTCTCCCCACCCTTAGTAATTTAAACATTGATTAAGGGCTTAAAAACGGCCTTGAACCACTTCCAAAAGGTTAAAAAGGCCTAAAAGTGACGTTATGGGAAAAAATATAGAAGTGAATCCCGACAAGGCTGGGTGACACTGATCGGTCACGCCGATCGCTCGCACAGATCGGTCGCACCGATCAGTCACACCAGTCGGTCTCACACTGATCAGTCACACACCGAAATGATGTCCTACCACAGAGATGTCACCCTTAGGATCTGGAAATTGGCAAAGGGATGGACCGTGAGGGTCTGAGACATCACATGTTTCATTAAAGTATTTCATGGGTATACCTTCCCTTTTGAACCCCAATTGATATTATCTAAATCAGATATCAATAATGGGGAAATATTGATCTCCATGTATTAACTAAAAATATAATATTCTGTTGAAAATAATAGTTCTTGATCTTGAATAAATGTTTGTTCTTAATATTCAACAATGAGTCACATCTGACTGTATTTATAATAAAAAAATAATAGGTGAACCATATGGTGAAACATATGGATAAATGTATCCCTTACAAATAATCTATTGGGGTTACTTCTCAAATTCCCAAAACTCAATTCCAGATATCCTTTATGGAATAATTATTACGGTTTTATCAGAAAAAATTAATTATTTTTAATACTGAATATCACAGCTCATTGGAATACATGTAAAATATTTTGGAAATAAATAAACATATTACTATAAATTTATCATATTTTTGATGTTTTATCTCTCTCTAATAATCTAATATAATCACACATTTTTAATTTAAATCATGACTAATAAAATGGATTCAATATTCACAAGAATTTTATATTTTTCACCAAAATAATATCAAATAATTGGTATGTTTGAATACAAAATATAATATGTTGTCCTTATATATTTATGGGGGGTTTGAATGATGAAATCCAATACATGATGCTGTTGACACCAAATTAAACAAAGAATAATTCATGTTATCCAATATTAGTATACCACTAGTCAGTTTCACTACATATTAGAAAATTAATTATTGGGGATGTATTTGTATATTCTTATAAAATTATTTATATACAATATATTGGGTAGTTCCAACATCGATCAAGAAATTATCCATTATGGATTAGATATTATGTGTACCTTCCACCACATTGTTATGATACACCATATATGTAATTGTAAGAGTGTGATAATTCCATTATCTATATTATAAAGATGTTTAAATCATCGATCATCACCATAATACAATTTATTGGAATAGTATTAAACATAATATCCATAATATAATAATTTGATACAATTTAGTGTTTGTTTTGAATTATGTTCTTCTTTGACTATATTAGAGACATTTTAAACATATTTTTATGACATCATCATTATATTTGTTGATGGTAATCCTTTCAACAAATAATATATTTACCAGCCTCCCTTATTGAAATTTTATCCATTTTTCATTCCACACACAAATAATATAAATAATCTAATATTTTTTCCTCCATGATTTTTATAAATTTAATATCTATTCAATTTAATCATCATTTTCCATATCAAAATAATCACATTAAAGTGTAAATCCCATTACTATTTTTACCTTGAGAGGAAATCAAATGATATTTTATATCTAATGATGACTCTTAAACATAATTCACATTGAGGACTTTGTTTTATAACAATAAATTTTAATTCAATATTATTTTTGATTTGGATGATGATTTTTTAATCATACCTACCTAGTCTAGTAATATTTTCATCATAAGTACTAATCTATTCACTATCATTATACTTATCCATAATGAATATCTTATCTATTTTCAATAAAAGAGTATTAGGAAATAACAAGTTGAAAATTAATATTTTAATCTCGTCCCACTACATAGATCAACATTGTTCCCAATTACTCATGTTATTATTATGTGACCACCATGGATCAACTTCTACTTCAACATGATAAAATATAAAAGTAGGATTTCATTATTCTAGACACTTGTAAATGGAAAATATATATTCATTGGGTATAATTCATTACTCAAATACTACAAGGAAAAGGGATTGAATAAAATATGATAAATGATTCTAATTAGTGACTTGTAAATGATGTTCAATCATTTTATTATATGGAATCTCACCATTATTCAAGGAATAAGAATGTTTCAAAAGAAAATCATTTAGACTTATCATTATATCTAACAAAGAATTTATTTTATAAGGACGAATATAATTTATATTTCCATAAAATTTAGTTATAATATGGTTTATTCATATCCCAATGACTAACTAAAAACATAAACTATATTTTTAGAAAAAATAATCATGGTGAAAAAAAATAATCCTAAAAATCATATAAAGGATGATTACGTCATATAAAATTATTTTTAATCTATGATAACTTATGTTTCATCCTAATTCATGGTTATCATCAATTCAAATCCATCATAATTATTCATTATTATAATTGACATTAACCCAATAATATACCATTGGACTGTCTAACATGGAGAGATACAGTACTCCTAGATAATACACAATGTAGAGCATTTAAACATGTTAAAATTATGTCCATATGTTCCATAAATATATCCAATTTAATTTATCTAGGATGGAATGTATTTTCCCATATTAAC
Organism: Viscum album; assembly: GCA_963277665.1. Classification (NCBI taxonomy): domain Eukaryota; kingdom Viridiplantae; phylum Streptophyta; class Magnoliopsida; order Santalales; family Viscaceae; genus Viscum; species Viscum album. The sequence goes on along the minus strand of OY728123.1, from coordinate 195,788,799 downwards.
ATACAACCTCTTTAAATATACATTTGAATGTTTTACACTACATTTTCATTATCCTATGGTTTCTCAAAAAAAATTCTCATCCTTGTTTCCAAAACACAAAACCTTTTTATATAAATAAATATTGACACACAAATATTTCATATGTAAATATTAAATAATATTATATTAATATTAAATAAATAAAATTATGAACCACTCTATTACCATAATGTTTTAGTTTACATGGAATCATAAACAAATAAACAACTACTACATAAGTATCTACCTAATAGTCCACATTGTTCATTATAACTAGAACCTTTTATAGAATTTTCATACTCTAAACATTCCATTATAACCTATGGAATGGTATAATAATTAAGGTAATGAAATTATTATTATTATATTTAAATAATATAGATATTTATCAATTATCATATTCATGATTATGGAAAGGATAATGGTCTATGAAAATGATATTAACAGAAAACACCTATACAAAATCAATATAATATATGTATTAAAGATTTAATTTTTAAAGTAGGGTTACATGGCCAAAATTTCAAGAACAAATTACTAAAATATTAAAGAGAATATATTAGTCTAAAATAATGACTTTTATTACAATATTTTACAAGAGAGGGCTGAATATCAGATGGAATTCAATCGTACCTTCTGTGATCATTGTTCATTACTTTGTTGTACAGACCATTCAATAACAAGTTAGCTGCTCGATAAACAAGTGTGATGATGTTGTTGAACTTCATGAGGAATGAGAGGAATTCTACCCATATTGTAGTCATATTCCATGATATATGAATCACTCTGTTCAATATTTCATGAATGATAATGGAAGATTCGCATTCATTCGAGAGACTATTATGTAATTTACATTATTATCACACCTGAAAAAGGTTATCTTATTCGACTGGATTCACTCCACATTCAATTATTTCAATAGTCATTGTTTACTCTTAGAACTATTAGTGTAGAAAAGACCCACACTGAACTAGTGTAACTCTTCATTAGATTATATTTTTATATAGTGGGATATCCATATTTAGTGAAAGCATTATAGAGCTATAATATTCATTTCCACCCATTACATAATAGATAAAACAAATGTGTTCCAAAATTTCCAAAAACACTAATCATGTATTCATATAGTAATATAATTACCTATAGATTTGAAACATGTTTTATAAACAATTATTCATTTTATCATTGAATAAATTGTGGAAAATTAATTGTTTTTCTAGGAATACATTAATGATAATCATTATTTACACCTTAATCAAATACATTTTATATAATAGACTCAAAGAAACTGTGACTCGTATAGATAATCATGTTATTCTACTATATATGAAAATTTCTTTTCAAATATCAGTATAAAAGATCCTTAGAAAAATAAAATTTCATTTAAATAGTTCATATCGTAATTCATAAAATTTAAAAATATAGTTAAATAAATATATGTTGGAGTGAACTATGGAAAATTAATTTTCAATGTCAATTAGTTTAATTTTCCTGATAGAACAAGAATTATTAAATGTCAAGTACATTAAAATAATGGATCATTTAACATTTTTGAAAAATAAATAAATATTACATCAATCAAAAATTTATTTCATGTTTACTTTTAATAAATTTTATAGGCAGTGCATCATGGTTAAAAATAAAGTTAAAAATTCTTTGATACACTTATAACATCTCATCACCAATTTTCTAATAATATTTTTTTAGTTATCAATCATGACTATTAAATATTTATTTTTCAATTAATGTAGTTATTTGATAGAAATTTCCCTAAAAGTAGATCAAGCTTCCATTAAATACGTACATTTAGGGATGATGTCAGAAAAATAAATATTCATTGTTATCATATTTATAATCATCAATATAATTTTTTTAATGTTTATATTATTACACTATTTATGAAAATTGTAGTTCATGCATATATATGGTCATTTTTTGATTTTTATACTATAAATAAATAATTAAAAATAATATTTTATAATTAAAAAATATAATTATATCATACATATCAAATACAAGAATAAAATCATAAATAATAAGAAAACATGAATTATTGTAATTTAAAATCAATTATATCACTACATGTTGGTGGTATCAAATAAGAACACATGCCGAATATATTAATTTCCCTTTTATAAAATATGGGATGGAAAGTGGTTATTTCAAAATCATAATAAAATTTTAATATTTAGTATATTGATATAATTATTTGATGATAAATTACATAGATTTATAGGAGCTATAAGATGAAATTTTTAATAATATTTGGTATGATAACTATATATTCTTACATAAACCACCTTTAGATCCCTTCATATGTAACCAATGAATTGTCCATTAAGATTAATAGAACATACATTTCAAGGATAGTGGAATTAATTGTTTAATTTAATATACATTGGTGTTACTAAGTGGACCAAGGTTCTATAATGTAGAGGACATAGGTTGTGGTTCTAAATGTGGTGGAGTTACACACAATGAATATTTAAATGAATTAAAATAAAATTTATTCATTTTAAATCATAATTCATCAAAATTTATATAGATTTGAATCAAGGATATTATGAGATAAAAATATTTCTAGAAAATACAATTTTAAAAAGCTTAATTTTTATTTTAACAACATCTTATAGTTTAACCACGGTTAAACGCATTTTTATTTTAACTGTGGAAATAGATTTTTACTCTTTTTTCTATTCATTGTGATCCAAAATGAATCTGGCCAAATTAAAGAAATTCAAAATTCTTCTCAACAAATTCGAAACCATTAAATTAAATTAAAATTCTATAATTTGTAGACATTAAATTTAAAATGAAACCTCAAAATATGTAGAAATATGGAATTCTATGAAAATGAATTTTTATGTAAAAATGCATTTTAATATCGATTGAAATTATTTTATAGGATTAATTTTTATAAATGAAATTATATATAATAAAAAAATAGGAATATATAATTCCATTAAAAATAAAAAATAGTCTCTGAAGGTACTAAACAATTCTCTAGTTATGTTTAAAAAATATATTTTCAATATTCATCTAAAAATAACTATTATTTCAAAATTAAAAAAAAATTATCCTAAATTAAATTTATATATAAAAAATTGAAAAATTATATCCATTTAATTTTTTTTTGAAAAATGGAATAAATTATTTATAATTTCCATGAAACAATGAAATATAAAACATGTTTTTTTAAATTTAGTTTTACGAGTCAAATGGGTTTACATAAAATTGATGACAATTTTTTTAAAAAAATAAATTTATTTAAATCCTGTATAAAACTAATTCATAATTTTCTTATTATATATAAGAATATCTATAACATCTAATCTAATAAAAATGTGACAACATTCATATTAAATAAAATTTACGAGTATATCATGTTTCATTTAAACATTATTTCCCTGTATATAATTCTATAAAATACATATTTTTTGAAATTTAAAAATATATAAGATCATATAGTGTTAAAGATAATCTAAAAATTATTTATTTCCCTTGAAAAATCAATTACTAGTGATCCAACACATTAAGAAATGTAAAAATGTATTCTTAATATGAACTATATAATCATTTTCACCTATAGATACCCTTTATAAAACTATCCCATTTATATGAAGACAACCCATATAATAATTTATGTCCAATAATAGGTAGAATATTATCCATGACACAAATAATATTTTAGTTTTTAAATAAAAGGGTGAAATTTTTTTGATAATAATTTTACTCAACATAGTGACTAGAAATTTATAATTTTCACTAAAAACAATCATGAATTGTTATATATAAGAAAATTATTGTAAAAATTCCCTTCTTCCACATTTTCTTGATTAGGTGGTATAATGTTACATGTCCCTGTGTTAAATCCCCAAGGTTCCAAATGCATGAAATAAAGCCCAAAGGTTTTTAATAAAAATGGGGGGGGATTATTACCTTTATCTATAAAACAACTTACCAAACAAACCATTATATGATGCAAGATATCATTGAATGAAATTTAAACCATTCATTTATCAAATCAATTGAAAACCAATTACCAAAGTAAAATACTACAATACCAAAATACGTGACAGAAGACATCAAATCTCAATGACTGTAACGACAACTCCATGTATAAAATTTGATCCTGACTCAATTTCCTGAGTTGCCCAATAATCATGATGTACTACAAATATTGATCCCCATGTATATAATATTACAAAATAATGAGAGAAGTCAATAAAATGATATTTTGATTCACATCTAGGATATTTTTATATCTATAGTTTTCTATAAGTTGGACATTATTAATTCAATGCATCATAAATATTACAATGTAGACACTTATACTCTATCCAATTTTTTCCAAATAAAAAAATCCTTAAATAAAACAATGCTTCTTTTTATGATAAAAATATTTTTGAATTATTCATTTCTATTACCCTTCCTTATACCCTATTAAAACATTTCAAAAGATAGGGATGAGCATAAAAACATCAGCAAGGTTTATAAAAAATGGAATGAAAACCTTAGTCCATGAATACATAAAAATCAATAAAATAATAATATTCACTCAGAAAACATAATATATTTAACATACATCATAAAATCATAATATTTATAAATAACTGAAAGAAATCATAAATCATAAATGTAAATTGTGGAATCCATAACATACTTGCATTGTATCTTTCATAGATACAAAAGGATTAACAATCATGGTTACGTTTGGAATACCCATCACAATATATTCACTAAATATCATAGGAGAAACCATAATGTTTACATCCTTCATGTTACCCAATGCATTGGAGAGAAATCAAAGGCTCACTTACCCTTGTTTTATCATGGAACTGCCCGTATACATAAGCAATGGCTATGAACCATAACATAATCATTACATATTTTTAAACATAAAGAAAAAATAACATTTCCACATGCAATATAGATAATGATATAATAAATAAATTATATAAACAATTTTCAATTCCAAAATACCTAAAAAGGAATATGGTATTTACTTTTCTTTTGAAAAACATTACAGCATGCTGATAATGCCAAATATCAAATAATTCTCACGACAGCGAAAAGTTCGCTGTCATCATGTTTGTTAAAAATAAACATTCCCTTTGTCATTTACAAACACACATCGTAAAAAAAGATTCCTTTTGAAAAAAAATTAATTAAATTAAAGTTAAAAGTGGTTGATTATACACTGTATAAATGAAGGTTGTATATGAATAAAAATATCCCTCATTGAATGGATATTGAGATAGAGACCCATAACATGAGTCTGAATTTCCTTGTTCACTAATTATATTCCTGGATAATAATCTTACGTTAATTTTTACTTATTCATGAACCCTTTTCAGGTTTATTTTTCCAATAACATAACTTATTGCAATTTTATAATAATTAGTTAAATATTTTTGTTCATGTCAGATGTTTTATTTAATATCGGTTCTTGAGTCAAAAATGAACATAGTATGATGTCACTAGTCCATGTGATAATAATTAAATCATCTATATAATAGTATCCATGACATATTCCTCACATATTCACATACGTAATATTATTTATTTTTAACCATTAAATATGTTTATGAAAAATGAAGAATGTTATTATCATGGAGAATATTGGTCAGACGTACGCGTGAGTAACATTAACATTTTTCATCGATCATTATATAAATAAGTTAATTTTAATTTTTAAATTACATAATTCTCATGATATTATTAATGTTTATCATAATTATTTACATATAATTATATATATCATAAAAGATATATAATTATGGAAAATGAGTGACAACACTTCCTTTAGTTTATGGTTCACACGTACACAAGAATGACATTATCATTTTTATGAACATGGAAGTAATATTTTAATTGAAAAATATAATATTATAATTATTAATATTTCATTAATATCACATACTATGAAAATTTCCATCATTATAACCAATCTTAATGTATGGTGATGGAAATATAACAAAATCTTCATGTGGAGGTGATAATTCACATGTATGGATGCCCTATTAATTCCATTCCCATTTGATGGAAGTAGCAAGGGATTTAGGGGATTATATTAAAAAATAAACGTTACAGTATTTTGAGATTGCTGGAGTTATTATTTCATCATGGTTGGATGGTATTTGAGAAATTGTAAGAAGAAACAAAATAGAAATAGTTAAGGAAAATGATACATCTTCTTCAATTTATCTCTATTAATGAACATCTAAAACAACTCTTAAAGTTGTTCCTCCTATAATAATTCATCAATGATGTTGGGATGGATTCTAGGAATAGTAAATATTGGTCAATCTAAAAGGCTTTGGATGATTGAGTAATATAGTGGTATTTGTGTTTTTTTAGGAGAGGGGAGGGGAACTTTTGGAATTTATTAAAATATTAAATTAATATCATTTATTTATTTTTTAATAAATGAGGCTCCCACATGAGATATTTTGAAGATAAGATTTATATAGATCTAAATAATTTAATCCAACAATTTTTGGACATGTTTGGAGTTTAATTTAAACCTTATCTTTTCAGATTAACTGTAATTATTCTCTTGTAATTTTAAAGGTGGTAACAATTTTTTAATTTTTATGAGGACACTAATTTTACTTATATGGGGTAAATATTAGATAATTGGATAATTAATAATTTTTTCTACTGTTTAATAATCACTTTGTGTTTATCATATTTTTTTAGGAATTTTAAATTATTTAATATATTATTATTTCTGCAAAACATCAATTATTACCATTTTTACACTATTCCATTTATTGAATTTTAATAAAATACAAATAGAGATATAACTTCAGAAAAACCATTTAATATACTAATAAAATTACATATTAGTCTATAAATTTAGTAAATGAAATATATTATGCCATATAATATTTATTTTAATATTTATAATATCATTTATTTGAATCATTTATATGTGAAGAAATCACTACATCATCACTGTGTCATAATTAAATTTATTTATTAAATAAATAAAAATTATAAAAAAAATACCATGATTTAAGAAACAAATTATGTTTCTAATAAAAATTTATATTAAAAAATATCACTTATATAAAACCACATTAATATTGTTTACGTAAAAATATACATGTTTATGTTATATTTCTCATTACAATTAATTAATTATTATAACATTTCATTTTCACACCCAAGTGGCACCCAAAGGCCAAAGATTTGGCCTAATTATTTTTTTGGTCACCCATGACTCATCATATAATATTAGTATATGGGTTATGTCTGTTATATATTATAATAATACTATTTACCCTTATTTTGCTAATTTTCTATTTACAAGTGGTAAATAAAAAATATTAAGTTATTATTCATAATACTTAAAATTAAAAGGTACGTATTTACATAATTTGGATCCTCTGATTGAAAATATATAATCCATTTTTCCAAAATCAATATACAAAATTTTTGTTAATGAATTTAAAATTAACTCATGTTGTAAAAACTAGATGGAAATTTTTATGAAATAAAAACTATCAAAATATAGACATGTGTTTATGTCCAATAAAAATGAAAAATTACTACTAATGACCAACATTGGATAAAATTATAAAAACATAAAAAATTATAATATAAAACAAATTAAAAATATAATCTATCTATATAAATAAATTATATGAAATGTAATTTATGACTTAAAATTCATATTTTTCACTATTTATAAAAAATGAACTTTATGAAAGAATTATAACAAAGTATCCAAATTAAATTTTTATGTCATGAATCTATTTAATGAGCTTATTTTTCTATATATGGAATTTAAATGTTACTAAAACTATATTTAAACAAGGTTCTCCATCAAAAGGTGGTAAAATTTTCATTTAAAAATATTAGAGTATTTTATGCTAAAAATTATATTCATTCTCATATTAACCTCCTAAATTAATTGGATAAATGTAAAAGAATTATTAAAACTGTGTTATCATAATAATGTAAGTTCTATTCATTCCCATCAATACAATGTATAGGAATTAACTACAAATTAAAACAAGAATAATACTGTTGTATTATTTTTCGACATAACTCAGTGTTGTGTGCAATTTAAGATTTCAGAGAAACCTATTGTTGTGTGTCATGGGAGCTATGGTATATAGTGTCCCCCTTAAACTAAATTTATTAATAAATTCAAGTATATTAATTGATATTAAAATTAATTACTCTATAAATACTTTGTATCTTACATTATTCCCCCCGTTAAAAAATTACATCCTCACAATTTTATTTGCATATCAAATATGTGGGGATATTTATCCCTCATTGCATTTTCATATTCCCATGTTTTCCCTTCAACCATTTGGTTTTTTCACAAAAAATTTACATCATGAATAACCTTATTCCACAATAATATCTCTCTATATGGTCAATAATTTTTACCAGATGTTCCTCATAATAAATATTTTCATCCAACAGGACTACCATGGGACACAAAACATGGGATGAATCCATCAAATAATCTCTAAAAATTGAATGAAGAAAAACAGTGTGTAACTAGGATAAATGTTAAGGTAAATCAACTCTATTGTAAATTTATCCAACTATATCTAAGAATTCATATGGTCCAATGAATTGTGGACTCCTCATTCCCTTCATACCAAAACTCATGACACTTTTTCAAGGAGAAACTTTGAGAAAGACATGATCAACTACCTATAAATAATAATCCATCCTCTTGTTTTCCGTATAACGTTTCAACCTACTCTGGGATCTCACCATGTGATTCTAAATGAACTGAAATTTTTCTTCAATCTCATATATAAATTCTTGACCCATCAAATTATTTTTACCTACTTCATCCCAACAAGCTAGAGTTCGACATTAATTCCCATATAATGCTTCAAATACATTCATTTATATTCTAAAATGAAAACTATTATTATATGAAAACAAAAAAAATAAATATGGTGTTTATAATATCCCAAACTAATCCATTGAAAAAATAGGTAGGATTTCTTTTTTGTTCTTAATTATTCGTTCGGACTTCCCATCTGATTGAGATGAAAAGTTGTACCAAATTTTAATTTAGTTTCCAATGACTTATCAAGGCCTTTCCAAATATAGATGTGATCCTGGGATCACGATCAGAAACAAAGAAGAAATGAACACCATGTATCCTTATTATATCTTTAATATAAAATTGATTATGTTGACCTAGAGACTTTCTATCTTTAATAGGAAGAAAATAAGGTTATTTAGTCAATCGATCCATAATAACAAAGATTGCATTATTATGTCGAGATGTCGTTAGTAATCCCACATCAATGTCTCAAGATATATTTTTCCATTTACATTCTAGTACTGTAAATGGATTAAAAAACCCCGTCATCAATTGTCATCCATGTTTCTCCCACTAGAAAGCAAAAAACAAGATAGTAGTATCAATAATATCTTTTTTCATTCCATCCCACCGGTAATACTTCTAAATATCATTGTACATATTAGTAATGAGAGGAAGAACTGAAAACAAAGAACAATGAGCTTCATTCAACAACTCAGTCTTTAACTATGAGTCACAAAAAACCAATAATATATTTAAAAACCACAAAACACAACCATTATCAATTTTAAATTTCAGAATCTTACCCTTTTAATCCAATTCAACATTTTCCTACAACTCAATGTCTTCCTTCTACGCTTGCTTTATTATGTCTTCCAGAGATGATTTCACTAAAATATTAAACAAAATAGTGGAATTACTACAACAACAATATTCATTCCAAATTTCATCCAATCATTAATCAATGGATCGCATTTGAAATTTAACACATTTAATGTAGCATTAATTTTATGACTCAATGCATCAGCCAAATTTTTTTCTTTTCCCTGATGGTAATGAATCAGGAAATCGTATTCCTTCATTAATTCCATCTATCTTATCTATCTCATGATCAATTATTTATGAGTAAATATATACTTAAAACATTGATGGTGATTATATATTTCACATTTTTTCCATACATATGTTGCCTCTAATTTTTTAATGAAAAAACAAAAACTACTACTTCAAAATCATATGTAGTGAAATTTAACTCATGAGTTTTGCACTGGTGTGAAGCATATGAAATTACCTAATCATTCTTCATTAGGAAACAAATAAGTCCTTTCAATGAGGATTCATTGAAGATAACCAATTCACCATTTCTTGAAATAAATTACCAAACTAGAGCATTCGACAATCATCTTTTCAATTCTTGAAAAAATTCATCACATTCTTTTCCCTAGATGAACTTAACACCTTTTCATGTTACATTATTTAGTGTTATATATAACGGTTAAAAAATTCCAAAAACCTCCTGTAATAAACTTCTAAACCCTGGAAACTATGAATCTCAGTTATATTTGTGGGTCATGGCTATTTTTCTATAAATTTTATTTTAGTAGGATAAATAGTAATTACAAATTTATAAACTATGTGACCAAGGAATGGTATTTGTTGTAACCAAAACTAAAACATTATAAATTTCTAAAATAGTTTCATTTCTTTTACATTTTTCATTATAACACTTAAATGAATTTCATGCTCCTATTTAATGTTAGAAAGTACCAAAACATCATCAATAAACACAAACAAAATCTTATCCCATAACTCACATAATCTTTTAGATCCATGAATACAACAAGTGCATTGTTCAACCCAATACGAATAACTTCAAACTAGTTATGGCCACATCTAGTAAAAAACATGGTCTTCATAATGTCTTTTTCCTTTATTATCAACAAATGGTAACCCAACATATGTCAATATTCAAAAAATATTGAGATCCCTAGAGCTGATCAAACAACTCATCAGTATGTGGAAAGGTATACATGTTCATTATAGTACTAATAATCAATGATCCATAATCAATGAAAAGTCTCATTGAACCATCTCTATTTTCAACAAATAATATATGAGAACCCAATGGTGATTTAATGGGTCGAATTAATCTTTTATTTACTAACTATTTCAATTTAATCATTAACTATAAATGTTAAATTTGATCCATTCAATATGGGTGTTTTTAATTGGATTAACATCAAGAACCAAGTCAATAGTAAATTCATCTTCCGGATTAGGTATTATAATATAAAACTCTTTAGGAAAAACATCTTGATACTCATATACCACAGGTAAATCATTAATCATAATAGTTACTTCATTTTCAATATTATGTTCTATATAAAATTAATATCCATCATTTACAAGTTTCTCAACATCAAGATATGTTATCAATAGTAAAAGATAATTACTAAAAACAAAATTTACATCATTCTGACTAGAATCCTCTTTAGTTTTGCAGTAAATATTAACATGCTAAACAAAAATCCAATGCATACCCAAAATAACATCAATCTGCACTGGAGGAAAAAAACAAGGATTGTAGGTAAATAACTTCCACAGATAAGGATATAAATATTAAGATAATATTTTTTGTCTCAAAATTTACCCCATGGGTTTTTACTATAATATTCGGATTCATTTCCAGATATGGAATTCCCAATTTACTCGAAATTTTATCAAAAATGAAATAATGTGTAGTCCCAGAAACAAAACACGTATTAGCATAATCTGAACATAATAATTGTTACTGATACTACGTTATTTGATGGCTCAACATCTACTAAAGTGTTGCAAAGGATTTCACAGCCCCATCACTCTTTTAGTTCAACTACTTTTCATCATTTGAGTTCTTAATAATACACTAATTTTCATAATAACCCATCTTGATTCACATAAAAAATTGTATAGACTATAAATCATATTTTTACTCACCAATACCTGGTTCTTTTTCAGTGCATTTGTGAGGAATATGTCCCATTTTACCACATCTAAAGAATTTAACAGAATCAAAAGGCATTCCTCAGTGTTCTTTTAACCAAACTTTTCACAAATAGTTAACTTAGGTTTCCTCCTATCAATCATTTTTAACATGTTATTCCCTTTCATATTCATCCTCTAACTCTTATTCTGTTTTTTTTTCAATGAACAGATGATCATCAGAATACTCAATTTCCGCCTTCTCTACACGTTAAACTTTATTTTAATAACTTTTAAACTCCTGAGTAGGTAATTCCATTCAATACATTGGCTTTAATCCTGAGTAAACATAATATGTTTTACTATCAATAACTCGTATGAAATTTGGATAAAACATTTCCAATCGAGTGAATTGTTTTTCACAAGAGGCCACTGGGTTATCCTCCTACCACAATTTCAAGATTTTTTTTTCATTCTATATTGAATAGAAGTAGAAAAATATTTCATAAGAAACATAAAATTGAATTCATCCCAATCAAGGGAATAAATATCCTCACTATCCTGGATATTTTTAACCATCGAACACCACTGATCAGATTAACCTTAAAACTAGTAAACACCCAGATTATCCTTTTGATGTTATGAACATCCCAAAAATTCAAAAATATTTTCTAGTTCTTTAATACTCGCTTCATCATAAAAATGTTTATATGATCCTATAAACCATGTGGTATATTACCTCATGAAATAATGCACTACCAATATGATCCACTGTGGTCGATTTGGATGTTCTCGTGCAAGGATAACATAACCATTTATAGGAAAAGTCAATTGATCCATTATTACAACACAATGTTTGGTTATTAGTCCAACTATCTCATGTTGTCGATTTGGAAGGTTTTATTCCACTAAATGTTGTCCCAACATTGCAGTACTGTTTCCTCTTTTTAAAACCATTCAGAATAGAAATATCTTAGATGTATCGTCATTGTAATCCTCAAATGATATTCAAAATTTAAAATTATTTAAAAAAATTGATATTCTTTTAACATTATCCTATACCATAATTTTATCTAAACCATCCTGTAATACCAATTATAATTCCCCATCCTTAAAAAATTACGTAATCATTTGATAATTCAATAAATTTACTTTTAAATTCACATTAAGGATCTTCTCAGGTTTCTAGTTTTAAAGAATTAATCCCCTAATAATACATTACATCTCAAATATTACAATGTAGTCACTTATACTTTATCCAATTTTCCTCACAATATTGAAACTCCATAAATAAAACAAGAATTATTTTCTTGATAAGAATCTTCTTGAATTATCCCATTATCTTACACTATAATATACATAGTTAAAATAAATTAAAAGACTTGGCATGATCCTAAACATCATAGTTAGGGTTGTAAAATATGGAAAAAAATAGTCTATGAATACAAAAAAATAAATAATATAAAAAATATAACTAAAAAAACATTATCTCTATAACATAAGTCATGAAACAATAAGATTTAAGAATAATTTTTAGAAATAATAAATCATAAAGCTAACTTGTGCCATCCATACCATACTTACATTGTATCTTTCACAACTACATAGGGAGTAACCTTTATAGTTACATTTGGAATACCCCTCATATTATATTCCAAAAATCTTTTATGAGAAACCTCATCATTTAACAATGTCACATTACCAAATGGTTTGGAGAGCTATCACAGGTGAACCCTATCGTATTATATCACGGAACTATCCATATACAAAAGAAGCAACCAAGAACCATAACAAAATCATAACATATTATCAAGGAAAAGGAAAAAATTCCACATTGCTATCAAGATATTGATGTAATAAATAAAATCACAAAACTATTTTCAATACCAAATTACATAAAAAAATATGGTGTTTAATGTTCTTTGTAAAAACATTACATCTTATAGATGAATCCAAATATCAAATTATGCTCGTAGTAGGGGAAAGGTCATTGTCACCGTGTACGTTAAAAAGAAACATTCCTTTTATTGTTTAATACAAATATTCATAAAATAATATTCCTTTTTAAAACTATTTAATTAAATTAAAATTACAAGGTTTTGATTATACATCTTATAAATTATGGTTGTATACAAATCAAAATATTCCTCAATGATAGAAGATTGAGACGGAGTCCCATTCATTGAGTCATACTCGTCTTTTTTTATTCCTTATCATCGTAAATAATAAACTTTTTTAAATTTATAATTTATTCAAAATAGAAATTCATGTTGATTAATCCAATTACAAAACGTATGTCTAGGTTATAATAATTAGTTATTTATTTGAGTTCATGTCGAAGGTTTTGTTGATAATCGGTTCTTTAGTCGAGAATGTACATGGTATGATGTTAGTAGTCTATGTGGTCAAAAGTCCATCATCTCAAGAATAGTATCCCTAAAATATTCATCAAATTTACTCATAAATCATATTGTTTAAACCATTAATTATTGTTATTAAAAATGGAAAATATTTTACTCATGGAGACTGTGTGCCGTTCAAACACACGAGTAACATATCCATTTTTCATTGTTCATTATGAAAATATGGTAATTATAATTTTATATTTCCATAATTATAATTATATTATTAAAATATTAATAATAATTTATATATACATATATATATATCATAAAAGTGATATAATGAATAAAAATGAGTCACACCGCTTTGGGGAGTTGATAGTTCACATATACACACGAACGAAGTTATCTTTTTTATGTATATGGAAGTAATAATGGAATTGATATATTATTAACATATAGTGAATAATATGTCTTGAATGTGACATTTGAAGGATAATTCCATAATAATAACAAATCTTAAAATATGGTAATGTAAAACAAACAAAATCAGTCCATCGAGGTGATATTTCACACATACACATGAAGAATTTATTCAATTCCAATTTGATGAAAGTAGATAAGGATTTAGGGGTTGATATAAATATAGAAAAATATAAGTATAGTTAATATACTATATCTATTATCAGATAGTAGTTGGTTGAGATTTTAGGATGTGGAAGAAGAAAAAAAATCGAAACACTTAAGGAAAAAGAAACCACTTCTTCAGTTGATCACCTATGAAGAACACCTAAAAAGCTATTAGAGGGGTGTTCTGCCTAAACTAAAGCTTCAATAATGTGGGTAGGTCTTATAGTAATAGTATTGGGAATATATTTTATGATCAAATATGATTTTTAAGAGTGTTTAATATATAGGAATGTGTGACTTTTAATAGAGAGGTGAAGGGTGCCCGTGAATAGTATTAAAATATTAAATTATAATAGATTATTATTTTAATAAAAGATTCTCAAAAATGAGATATAGAGAATGTAAGATTATGATATATAAAAATACTATCATCCAATTGATTTTATACCTGCATTGGGGTTTTTTTAAAACCTTATCATATTAGTTTACCCATAATTATTCGCTTTTAATTTGAAAAGTGGAAACAATATATTAATTGTTATAGTGCTATTAATTTTAAAAATATGGGGTAAATTTCGAATTATTGGACACTTAATTATATTTTATACTATATATTGATAAATTTGGGATTTTAAATTATTTTCATGACTTTTATATTATTTTATAATTATTTATTTTTTAAAAAATTCAATTGTGTCAATTTTTATTCAATTTATGATATTGAATATAAATAAAATCCTAAAATAGGGATAACGTCGAAAAAAACCACTGAATAAACTATAAAAATGTCATATTATTCATTAAAATTGTTTTATGACAATAATTATGTAAAATAACATACATTTTAATGTTTTAATATCATTTGTTTGAACCTTTTTTTAATAAAGCAATCACTTGATCATCATCGTGTCATTATTTAATTTATTTATTTATTTTATAAAAATTATTATTAAAATACCATTATATAGGAGGTATTATTATATTTATAATTACAATTTATAGAAAAATTTACCTCATATATATCCTCACATTAATATTTATTAAGTAAAAATATACATTTTTATGTTATAATTTTCTTTACTTTATAATTAATTATTTTAACATGTAATTTTCAAAACCAAATGGATTCCAATTGAAGAAAGTTATGACTAATGATTTTTTGGTCACCCATGAATCATATAATAAGATTAGGACACGTGTTAGGGTTGTTTTATATTATTATAATATTATTTGTACACCAGTTTACCTAATTTTCGATTTTTACCGTGGTAAAAAAATATTTACAGAATATATTATTGACTATATCTAAAAAAAGGTACCTATATACATAATTAAGACCTTATAATTAAATATAAGGAATAATTTTTTTGATTTCAAAACACAAAATTTTAATTAATTAATTTAAAATTTATTCTTGTTGTCAAAACCTCATATCATGTTTTTAAAAAATCAAAACAATCAAAATATTGGCACGCGTTTATATCCAATTTATATGTAAAATTACTGGAAATGACCAAACTTGGATTAAATGATAAAAACATAATAAAATTACATTTTGAAACCACTAATGAATATAATGTAACTATATAAAATAATTAGATTAAAATATTGTTTTGTCTTAAAATGTTGTATTTCTCACTATTCATTGAAAATTATCATTATCAGAAAATTTCCAATAAAAATTATCCATTTTAAATTTTGATGTCCCTTTTCTATAGATGGTTTTTAATTTTTTAAAATAGAACATATAAAATTTTTAATTACTAGATCCAAAATGGGGTCTCTATTAAAAGGTGTTAAAAATCAATTTAAAAATATTACAGTTTTTTATGCTTAATATTTGTTTCATTATCATTTTAAGAATCTAAAATTAATTGAATAAATATTACAACATTTAAAAAAAATTATACATAATATAGTAATTTTTGTTCATTCCCAACAATTCAATGATAGACATTATCTACCTATAAAATAATAATATTATTGTTGTATTATTTTTCTGTATAACTCAACATTGTGTGCAAAATAAGATTATGGAGAAACCCATTGTTGGGTGTCAAGTATATTATCATACATAGTGTCCCAATTAAACTAAAATTAATAATAAATTAAAAAATATTAAAAAATATTAAAATTTATCGTTATATAAATACTTGGGATGTTACAACCAATGATGTGGGATACTTTATCTTTTCCCATGTATGGATAAAAAATAAATGAAATACCCTAACATTCCATAACCTGGGTGGGTAAAATAACTCAGTAGTTTTTTCGCCAAATTAAATCTCAAATCATGCTACTATTACAGAACAACATAGCACATTTATATACAAAAATTTAATCAATACAATTTCAAAAATAGTTGATATCAAAATATTAACAGGTTCCAACAAAAAACTTTTTTCCAGAGAACCACATATTCAAAGTAAGGAAACCCACCAATGTTCTAAAAAAATAAAAAATGATCTATTTTGTAATAACCCTTTTCGATCCACACAAAAACATATTTAACTATGTTTTTAATCGGTACATCCTTATTCTTGTAAGTGGTGATGAATCCGTTCACTAGTCCATCATATAGGGAAACACTTTGTTGGGGGTAATTCACACCCACATATATCTCGATATTTTTAGGAGGGAGCAACATTCTTTTTTCCATCCTAATGCATATAAACACACACAAAAAGCATTACAAACCCATGTAAAAACCCTTTTGTGTTCAAAACAATTTTAAAAACAATTTTTTATTAAAAAACATTTAGCTCTACGATGAAGAAACAATGAATCATTTTAATATCATCATTTTATTTTCATATTACCGAATACACAATCCAACCAAAAAACCATGTTTTCCTATTTCACAGACAGACATTAAAAAGATTTTTAAACGAGAAATTCATATCAATTAAAAAAAATATCAATAAAAAAATATCAATTTGAAATCAATCCTTCATGTTCTAAATAGAGTCAATAGTGATGCCACCAACCTCATGAAATTGGTGAAAATGGAAAATAGCATGGAAACACCAAACGAATCTTGGAGGATTCTACATGAACCTTTATTAGATATCTTCCCCATCATAAAAAAGAACAATATAATCATATTTAGTCTTAAATCTCATAGATATATCTACTCTATGAGCATATATAAAAAATGAAGAGAGATATAGATGTATACTTAATAAAAGGGACCATTAATGACTTCGAATGAAGGATTACCACAACATGAATGACTATGATAAGACTTTGGATCACCTCTAGATTAATGGTAGAAGATTCCATGAACATTGTGAAAAGATAAAATTATTGTAGGTATAGATAAGTGGAAAGATGAGTGAGTAAGATACCAACATATACGAGATCATCAATTTTACGATCTCATCTTTATCTCATGCATAGTTAGTAGCACATTTAGTAAAACTATGTTATATTCCAGAATAATATACTACTGAAAGGAAAATACTCACATGAATGGATCTTATTATTTTCAATCCATGCTTAATTCCTGAAATATATAATTATCACTAGCTTCATAGTTTCTCCATGGTTTTATCACAGTTTGGAAAAACTGTACATTTCCTATGTGCATCCCATTAGATCAATTTCTTATTGTGAACACTTTTATATAGGTGTAGCATAGTTTTCTGAAACCACGCCCCAAATATACAAACAAATAAATGGTCCAATGAAATACAAAATTTCTCCAAACCCTAACAACCAACATACATATAATTTACAAACATAAATTGAATAATAATTGTTTTTCTTACTTGAAACTAGGGGTATGAAATTATCTATAAAGTGGGTCATTCCTTCATCAAAAAGAATAAAATCCACATATTGAAGATAGATTTCGGAAAATTTCTCATTTAATTATTTCTCCTATTACCATATATCTTCATTAATCGAACCATGTTGTGAGAAAACCCACGCTAGTCCAATTATTTTATCATGAAAAACATTATCATTCATATCCACAATCTACATTGGGATATTTACAACCAAAGTATCTAGATCAATATCTAAATGAAGAAATTGAATCACATGGTTAGGACCCAATTGACTCTTCTTTTACTAAGATACATGCAACAAATTATACACCACACTAAACCGTGGGGGCAATACCAATAGATATGCCACCTCACAAACCCATTATAGTATCCCAAATGGGCCAATATATCATGAAGATAACCCATGATAAATCTCAAAATGATGATTTCAAATCCTTAGAGAGATCCTCAATCACAAATTATCATTCATCATGATATAAAAAAGTCATTGAAAATGAAATGTATATGATTTCTGATGAATTTAAATAGTCTTTATATGTTTCACGATTAGTTGATCCTTCTCTATTTTTTCATAGAAATAGATTTTTCCAACCTGTGAAGAATGACCTTTTCCACCCAACAAAGTAATGAAACATAAGGACACCCATACAATGCATCAAAACTGGACATTTGTATTGAGGCATGATAACTATTGTTAGATCAGAACTCCAGTAATAACACATGATCATTACAAAAGGAATTAATATCTATTACACAATCCTCGACCTATCTTCTAATGTTTGTAATGTCAATTTTTATTTCCCATAATTCTGATGATGACACACTATACTCAGAGTCAAATGAGTCCCAATTTTATTGTGTACATATTTCTAGAAATTAGATTTAAACGTCAGATCTATATCTAGCAATATCAAAATTCTTATTCTATGTCTCCATAACACTTCCCATATATGGATTTTTTTTCAAATCCTCTTCTATAATATATTCCCAAAATAAATAAATAAAAAAAAATTTGCATATTCATTCACTATTACCTACATTGAATCATATTTTTGAGTGGTTCAAGGGATATTTGTTATATAATAAATATCTATCTTCTCTGATTTGAACACTGGAATAGGTAATGACTACAACACACCTACCAGTCATTGATGATATGCCTTATCATGTTAAAAATTAGGCTTCCTGAAACAAGCTTTAAAACCCTAATTTTCATGCTAACCCTTCAAAACTATGATTTCAATTGCTTACACATATTCTATATTCTAGGATGATAATTCCATATTTAATAATCATAGGTATGACGATGTTTTTCTGACCATCCGTAAGAACAACCATCTAATTTGTTAACAATAAAACATAATATTCTTCCTATTTCAATCCGTCAATGGCCTCCAAACCATTGTGTTTTGACCTCAACATCAAAAATTATACATCGGATTAATCGTACACTTTATATATCTTCACAAATTAAGAACCAAGGAAATATGAAAGAAAATGAAAACAACACCTAGGTCATCACATTACAATATAATACTAGCTAAGACTGACATCCCCTTCCACCCATCTAACTCTTATTTTTCCCCCATGGATAAAACTCTCTGCTGAACAAATCTATCAATGAATTATCAATAACCGTTGGTTAAATATGTTAAAATTAATACATTTGTAGATACTCCATCCCTCATTTTTTTCTCAAGTTCAAATATAATTATGAGAAAATCTACTATAAGCTCTTATGATCCATGAAAAATGTAAATTTATCACCAAAGAGATAGTGATTCTATGTAATTAAATCATGGAATATGATATATAACCGCATATTTTGTGTTCGGTAATTCTTCTCATTCAATTTTAACTTCCTTAAACCATAAGAAACATCATGGAATCGTTGCATGAGAACACATCCCAACCCTTATACCGAATCATCATAATAAACCATATACCCTTGTCCTAAGTCAAGGAAAATAATTATTGGTGCTGATGTAAGATGAATATTTATCTCTTGAAGAAAAATGTGTCATTACTTATCTCATTTAAATTAAAAAATATTCTTTGTTAAAGTAATAATAGTAGAATATAGTCAAGAAACATCATGCACATAATATTTATAACAACCAGTCAATCCAAGGAAATGGTGTATCTCAATGATTTCTTCAATGGTTACCAAGAGATCACAACCTCAATATTTTCTTGATCTGTTGAAACATGTCTTTTATAAATTACATGGAAATTAAAATTTAACTCATGTATGAAAAAAATAAAAAGTAGATTATTTGTAATAGAGTCAACAATCCCTCAATATTCTCAAATATTTCACCATCAATTGAAAATGATCAAAACATATCATTGAATACACCAATAGGTTTTCCAAAAAAATTACCACAAAACAGTGTAGATATGTCATAAATATCTAATAAAAAATTACATAAAGGCCAACGGTTCGTTTTTATGATCGAAAGGAATGAACACATATTCATTATTGACATATTTTCATATGAAAGATATCTTTTGAATATCCACTTTCTGGACCAGATAATGGTGATATAATGATTTCAAGTCAATCATAGATAAACACATAGTTTTTATTAATTGATCAAAAAAACAACAGTGCATGGTTATGTATATGTTTTCATTTACATAACATTGTTAAAATTATGATAATAAACACAAAGCCAGTGAGTTGCCTCTTCCTTTTTCACGGACAATAATCGTGCTATCCACAAAGATGACTAGGTTGAAGGAAACTGTTACATTCCATCTCTTCCAACTACACATTCAGATACCGTAATTATTTGATATCCATTCAATAAGATGAAACGAAAATCAAACTATTCCTCTTTAAGAGATAAATAATAATTCACACACCTCTTATCAATGGGAACCTATAGATATTATTTTTAAAAAAATCTGGAATCTAATCAAATACTGATCAAAATTTTATTATCTCAATATCATCCACCAATGTGAATGAAAAATGATTCAAACTTGTATGAGATTGTTTTTATTATTGGTTCCAATAGAAAACATACCATTTCCTTTAAAATCCTTTCTCTTCAAATGAGATGCTTGGTGCCATCTTCAATATTGAAACAGACCCATCAGGTATAATAGTCGATGTGGGCCTTGAAAATAAAAAACTAATCCATACAACAGATTATATAAAAAACCATCCTAAGCATCCCCTTTCTGCTCACCTCTATCAATTATTATATAACATTCTCTACACGCAAATGCTTAACAATTTACTTTTCGAAGAATTTTTTTTGGTTTTATCATAGAAGGCATCATCTAATGATTTAGGTATAGAATGTAAACATAATGAGATGAAGTAAAGGAATGGAATAAACCCATATCAAACACTACATGCATAAGGGTTGGATTCAAAATAATCATACCTCTCAATAAAGTTGGGCCTAGATGATCATTGATAATAACCTTACCCCCTTTATTTTAATTTCATTGTCACAACACATTTCTCCTTGTTTCCCTCTTGATATTTCACTACTTGAGGATTGATGGTATTACTAGAATAATCATGGTTTGATCTATTCTGATAATGAGAGGTATTCTCATGCACCCACCCTACAGAAGCAAACAACTTATATGATATATAAAAAGTGTCCTGAACACTGGACTTTAGAGCCTTATAGAGATAGAAAAAGTATTCTCCATTAGATTGAATTAATTGAATGTTCTATGTCGTTCTGTACACTCTCACTATATGTGATCATGATAAGAACATTGAGAAATTCCATCTTTAATATTGGGTCATAGTGTATTGTTTACTGATCCATCAGAATTATATTTATTCCTATTTCTACCCTATAAATAAGTGTCCCTATTCTTCATTCAGATAGTATTAGAGTTCCCATGATTTCCTAAAGATATCTATGTACTCCCAATCTCACAGCTCATGAGATGTCTCTTTCATCTACCATATCATTATTGACTGTATCTATAAAATCCATAGTACAATGCAAAACATTATTTAAGGAAATATAATATATCATCCCACATTACAGGATGTCAACCATCAAAGATGCATTAGAAATAATCGTGGGTGAAATTTTGACTAAATGTATGTTTCTATCCACATACATAAGGATATAGTGATTTTCCTACCTCAAGGTAAATAATTTAATCGATATTTTAACTCAAAATGTAAAATGACAGAATTGTTTTTTGAAACATTCCTCAATATCCTCACTTCAATGGTGGCGGTCTAATTTATACCAAAAATCTAAATCCCATGATCGACATGCATGATACTATATCATGTACTTTATGAGCTTGACATTCAGCTTTACTAGTTTGATGACGAGATAAAAAATATGACTCAACCATTTTAACCCCACCTTCACCTTATTAGGTTCGAAATATCCCCAATATATGGGTGGATTTTACATCTAGAATTGGACATAATGATACATTTTCCATGGATCATCCCTTATATTCCCTATATCCATAACTTCAATACCTTTGACTATTCTTTGAACTTTATGTTGGTTCAACTATCGCTATGGTGAAACTGTATTCTAATAAGCATCATCCAATTGGATTCAATGACGATTAATCTATTCCATTTTCTATACAAACCAAATATTCCATATGTTTCACTCTCTATTATGTTATGTCTTATCACTTCAAATTCTACGACATCATTCTATAAAAATAGTTCATTAAAAAATCATATATTTATATGTTCGAACATTTTTTTAAAAAATCAACCATTTGTTTCAAGATAAAACAATTTTCAAAATACACAATCTTTCTCTTTTTTGAAATCATTAATTTTTAAAAAATAAAATTGTTTTAAAATTCAATAAAATTCGACAAGGAATAAATCATTACTCAAAATTAAATAGTTAATACAATTGGGAATTCACTCCTCAAATGAATGTCATGCTCATATCCTGGGATAAACCATTGATAATGAGATTTTAATTGTTATAACTGTCTCTAAAATACATACTAACCCAACTCCTTAGTAACATGATGATCAAAATAAAATTGTTAGATAGAACTTTTTATGCTATACATTTAATGTACCAAATATTTTAATCCTTTCTATGATCCCAAAATATGTAATAGACCAGAATGAAATCAACTCCAAAATCAAAAATTGAAAACTTGTTTTATAACAATTAATCCTTAAAATTGGAAGCACTATGTTTATACTATTAGTCTTTTTTTACCAAATTAGTTTAAAGAACTTATAACATTCCCATTATTCCACGTTGGATTTATAAATCTGATGAATGTTACTTGGCCTTAAATGATATACCAATGTAGTAGAAGGATAGAAATAAATAACAAAGGGAATAAAGACATGTGGGGGGGTGTGGGTTATCCGTTAAATAAAAAACAAACCAAAAATCCACTATATGATTCATGATAACATTAAAAGAAAAATCAATAATCCATTTATCAAATTCAAACCAATAAAAAACACCACAATGAAATACCACAATAGTAAAAATCATGATGGATGACTATAAAACTCGATGACTCCTACGACAACTCAATGATCCAAACCTTATACATGGTATAAATCAAAAACATCTGAATTATCACCATGTCATGATTAATATATTTGATAAATTACCTCTTCTCAATACTCTATAAACAAAATCTATAAAATACCAAATTTTCCAAATCAAGGGTGAGCACTAAAACAAAATATGATTTCCACAAATGGCATCCGTACTCATGCCACTTTGACCAAAAACAATTCACACACACATACACACACACACAGATATATATATATGTATATATATATATATATATATTTACAAAAAAAATCTAAAATAATATATATCAAAATGTAAATAAGTTCTAATAAAACTATTGTCTCTAGATGAAAACCATTTATAAAGAAAGAAACCAAATTATGTTAAAAAACAAATTCAAATGTTCTATTTTTTCATAACCCTATACATTCCACAAAACAGAAAATTCATTCATTTATGCAACATGGGCAACCCCATACATGAAATTAGTGAACCATCCTTTCACTATGACATCAACTAGAAAATTAGTTTGATGAGGGTACATCATTCAAATAGCTACGAAAATTTTTTTACGGGGTACTACATAACCTTATCCAAACTAGTGCATATAAATAAACTCCCAAAAACCATGTTATCTTATTCAAACCCCTAGTGTGTTAAAATAAATTTCAATAAAAATTAATTTTATTGAAAATAATGTTCTTCCATGATAAATAAAACTAATAATTCTAAAATAATCATTTTGAAATAGTTTTTCAAAATAAACTTTCCTACCAAAACATATAATTTCCCTATTTCCCAAACAATCACTCAAGAAGGTTTTCAATAGTATATTAAAATAATTTTCACATCCAATTTCAAAAAAAAAAGTTAATTTGAAATCAATCCATTATATTCCCAATATATAAGTTGAGAGTGAAACCACCAATCTCGAAATATTGGTGAAAAAGATAAATGATACAAAAAACACCAAAGAATATGGGTTGAGTTTACATAAAAACTTCTTAGATATATTCCCCTATCTTAAACCCTGAAAAATATAATCATATTTGGTCTTAAATACCAATGATCTATCCTTATCCAGTGTATATTTTCTAATCTGTGAGAGATACTGAATTATATCTTTGAAAAATTACCAAGAATAACCAAGAATAAAAACATACCCCTTGAATCCGACATCGAATCACCAAGAGAAGGATTTTTATAGTCTCTGGTTTTATGGGATAAGCTTCCATGACCTTTGGTTAAGGAAAATATTGAGTTAGGGAGGAATGTGAGTAAAAATGAGTGAGTTAGAGTCCAAAATGTCGGAAATAATGAATTTTTGGATGTTATCATTCACTCTGGCTTGGTTAGTCAAACGATTTGAAAAATTATATTCTAGTCATGCATGAGATATTACCCCAAATATGAACTTCTCACATTGATAACATATAGTTTCCAAATATTATTCCAGCTAGGCCAAGGCCAACAGTCGCAAGATTCATGATTTCTCCATGGATGGTACGTTGTTTAGAAAAACCATGTGCCACCCATATGACTTCCCATTATACCTTTCTCATTGTAAATAGTATACAATAAGTGTTTCAACATATTACCAAATCACGAATCAATCATTCACCAGATGAAAATTACAAAAAAATACTACAAATGACTTCCAAACTCTCCCAAACATTACCCATATACATTATATACATAAAAAAATATATAAAGTGTTACTTAATTGAAACTGGGTGTAAGGCCCCATCCTTAAAAATTATATAATATGTTTTTTTGAACTATAATTTACTTTATCCCATATTGAGGATCATTTAAGTTTTATAGTTTTAGAGAATTACCCATAACTATTACATGTCAAATATTACAAAGTAGTCACTTGTAATCAATCTATTTTTTTTACAGCAATAAAATAACTGAAATAAAAAAAGAATCATTTACTTGATATAAATAATCATCAGTTAATCTTTTCTCATACCCTTACTTAAACCCTATTAAGAACATTTCATAAAATTGTAATGAGAATAAAAATTATTAGTAAGGGATATAAAATATGGAATGAAAAAATTATTCTAATAATAAATACAAATCAATGAAGTCATAATTTAAAATCTGAAATCACAAGATCATTAATATACATCATGAAATCATATTATTTATGAAGAAGTCATAGAAATAATAAATCATATAGGTAAATTTTGGCATCCATAACATACATACAATGTAGCTTTCACAGCTACACATGGAGTTATATTTAGAGTACCCATCACATTATATTACCTAAATCTCTTAGGATAAACAATAACGTTTACCTTCATCATGTTACCCAATCCATCAGAGAGATCTCTCATGCCGACCCTCCCTTGGTTTATAATTAAACCACCCATATATTTAAAAAATTCCCATGAACCATAACTTATTCATTACACATAAAACAAGCATAAAAGAAGGATAACATTTCCACATTGAATTCACAATATATCATTTCATGATATTGACATTATTGAAGTTCTCTCCAAATAATTTTCAATTCCAAAATACGTAAAAAGGGTATATTGTATTTATTATTCTTTTAAAAAATATTATCTATGTTAAGGACTTCATTTGTCAAATAATACTGAATATGGAATAAAGGTCATCGTCACCACATACGTTAAAAAGAAATTCTCCCTCTTTCATTTAGTAAAACACGTCATAAAAATATTAATATATAAAACCATTGAATTAAAATAAAATAAAAATGATATAATTATAAACTGTTTAAAATAAGGTCGTCTATAAAAAAAATATGCCTCAATGGATGGAGATTAAGATGATGTCCCTTACCTTGAGTCCGGCTTGTCTCAATCATTCATTATATTCCCAACAAATAAACATAAGTTACTTTCTAATTTATTAAGAACCAATTTCTTGTTTATAATTAATTTTATATTAAATAGAATCATTATATTAATATTAAATAACCATTTACGTTCATATCAGTCATTTTGTTGAGATTTGATACTCGAGTCAGAAAAGAACTTTTTTTGCTGTAAATATCCCATATAGTAAAAATTACATCATTTACAAAATATTACTCATGATTTAAATATACTATATATATATTATATGTATCTATATCCATTTTATATTTATTCAGAATATTCCATAATATTTGTAGATAATAAATGAAATGCACCCTTTTTGGAGACGGTAAGTCTTACGTACGCATGAACATATTTTTAATTTTTTTATATTTAATAGAATGAAAAAAGATGATAAATAGGAATATTATAATTCCATTATAATATCAGATTTTATATACATTATATATTTTCAATAACACTATCATTTACATGTTCTATATATGACATGAACGAGTCATATCACTTTGAGGGGGCGGTAGTCTGCACCTCCTCCGATGAAATTATTTTATTTAAAGAATATGGAAATCATAAAGGTATAATGTAAATGAAAAATATTGAAGAATAAAGAGAATATAATTATAATATATATCATATATACCAACATTTCCATCAAAATGTCCACCACGAGAGGTAATAGGAAGAAATTTAAAAATAATCATTTCGGTTACTAGTAGTTCAACGAACACTTAAACATTAAGTTAGTGTCCATTAGATGGAGGTGTGTGTAATTGTAGTTTAAATCATTTTCACAAAAACATCATAGTATATTTAGGATATTGTTTTTGTTATGTAATGAAATAATAAGAATATCACAAGGTGTTGAAAAAGAAAATAATGGAAAGGAACTTGGGAGAAGATGTTACCTCTAAAGTGGGAAAAATATTTTGATTTGAGAAAAAATTATTTATTGAAATTCCTTCTGTCCATTGTAAGTCTTCTCAGAGTAACAGAGGTATTTTGAGATCTTTTTAGTAGAATTTTGATAAGGAAAAATACTTGAGGGAATTAATGATGTGGGTAGAGTTTGTTGCCTTTTATAAGAGGGAGGAGGTGCACATTAGGATGTTCATGAAATGTTATTTTGTTATAAACTGATTTTCAATTTCAAAAGGACCAAAAATCATTTATTTCAAATATATGATTATTTTTTGTTGACATCCCAGAATCCAATATATTTTATCCATGTTAAGGACACAAAATTAAACTTTTCTTTAACATTAACCCGTAGTTAAAAACATTAACTCTTACCATGTCTTCTTGTATTTACATTATATATGGCATCATTCTATATATATTAAAATTACATGAGAAGAATAAGAGGACTAATAATTAAATTTGTAACATTATATAATTCATTTTTCCAAATCGTATATTTTTAGGACTATAATTTCATTTTATTAAAAAGTATTTTAAAAAAATTAATTTTGATAAATTTTGGAAATATAAAGTATTTGATTTTGGTTACATTCATACAACATGATTCCTTTGAAACAAAAGAATTAAATAAAATACCATATGTCAACATCATAAATAAAATTAGTTGATAGAATCAAAATAAAAAATATATATATATATTATTATTTATAATAACATTTTTTCAATCCTTTATAAATTAAGAAATCACTACATCATCATTGTGTCAATAATATATTTATATAATTAATATATAATAATTAAAAATAAAATATAATGATGTAATAAATATTTATATCTTTATAATTATTATTTATTATCGAAGAGATCACTTATATAACCCCATATAAAAATTTTTCTATTAAGAATATACTTATTTATGTTATTTTTATCTTGGCATTAAATTATAATTATAGAAGGTCAATATAACATCCAAGTGGATTCATGGGGTCCCAAAATCGACCAAAATATTCCCATGGTCAGAAATATTTCATATAATAGTATTGGGATACAATTTAGGGTAGTTTTATATTATTATCTAATAATTTATTTACCCTTATTTACCTTGTTTAGCATTAAATCATGGTAAATAAATATAATTACTGATGTTATTGTTCATAATGTCAGAAAATAAAAGGTACCAATTTACATAATTTTGACCTCTTTATAAAAAATATGGATACATTTTTCCAAATTCCAAACACATATATTGATGAAATTAATTTAATATTAATTTCTATTGTCAAAACCAAAAAACTTGTTTTTTAAGATGTAAAAACTACCAAAATACAAACTTGTGTTTATGTCGAATTAAAATTTTAAATTACATCCAATGACCATAATTGAATTTAATTATAAAAAATAATACATTTATACTTTTAAACCAAAAAATTTACAATCTAACTGTATACATAAATTTGATGAAATAGTAGTTTTGAATTAAAATTCTGTATTTTTCACTATTCATTAAAAAAAGTACTTTATCAGAAAAAGAAACATGGTAATACTAAAATTCAATATCATTTAAGTCATAACATAAAGTAAAAATAAAATATGGATATTTATTTAACAATATCATTTATCCTAATGTTTTATAAATTTAACTTAGATACCAACTATAATGCACCGGCCTTAAACATGACATAATCTTGATTTGAGATCAATTATAAACATTCATTCACATTGAGGAAATTTTTAGGTTTATTTTTTTAGAGAATTTTTTCATAACTATAATAATTCTAGTATTACAATGTTCACACTTCTACTCTATCCAGTTTTTTTCCAACAATAAAACTCCTTAAATAAAATGAGAATTCCTTATTTTATATAAATCATCTTGAATTGTTCTTTTCTCATAACATTCCTAATATAATATGGAAAAAATTACAAAAACATTGTATGAGAATAAAAAATCTCATCATGGGATATAAAATAGTGAAAGAAAACATTAGTCCCTGAATACTTACAAATCAATGAAATCATAATTTTAAATCAAGAAATTTATGCTCTTTAACATACCTCATGAAAACATTAGATTTTTGAATAACACATAGAAATAATTAATCATAAATTTAACTTGTGTCATATATAATATACTTACATTGAATCATTAACAACTACATATGGTGTTCCATTTGGAATACACATTATAGTATATTCCC
Source organism: Viscum album (assembly GCA_963277665.1). NCBI lineage: Eukaryota > Viridiplantae > Streptophyta > Magnoliopsida > Santalales > Viscaceae > Viscum > Viscum album. Next base: position 195,758,755 of record OY728123.1, on the reverse strand, counting down.
TTAATCTCTTAGGAGAAACATGAATGTTTACCTCTGTCACGTTACTCAATCCACTGGAGAGCTATCTCAGGCTCACCCAAACTTGTTTTATAAATGAATCACTAGTATATGAAAACAATGTCAAAGAACCATAACTTATTCTATAACACATGAAACAAGAATAAAGGAAAGATAATATTTCCACATATAAATCACAATATATTATTTAAATATATAGATTTAATCAATGATTTCTGAAAAAAATAAAAAAAATATTTAAAAATGGTATATGGTATTTATCATCCTTTTAAAAACATTACTTATTGTTAAGGAATCATAATATCAAATAATACTTGTGGTCGTAGAATGGTCATTGTCACCACATACATTAAAAAGAAACATTCCGTTTTGAATTTAGTAAAATGATTCAAGAAAATGATTCCATTTGAAAAAAAATGATTTAAATTTATATAAAAAAGTTATAATTATACATTTTATAAACAAAGGTCATGTATAAACCAAAATATTCCTCAATGAAATTAGATTAATATGAAATCCATTGCCTTGAGTCTGACTTGTCTCGTTCAATCTTTATATTCCAGAATAATAAAGATAAGTTAATTTAAAATTACATAAAAACCATTTCCAACATTATTATTTTTATATTACTCAAAAAAATGTTATAAATATTAAATTATTATTTAGGATCATATTAGTTGTTTTGTCGATATTATTTACTTGAGTCAAAAATGATCTTATTTTGATGTAAATTTTCCATTTACACAAAAGTCCATCATCACTAGAGTATTATTCATTATATCAGTATAATATATCAAATATAAATATTTATTTTGAATAGTCCTAATCATTTTCAAATTATATATGAAATTCAATGTTTATAGAGATGGTAAGTCATATGTACGCTTGAAAGCTACATTCATTCATTTTTCATATTTAATGGAATGAAAAATAAATGATACATAGGTATATTATAAATAATTTTTCATATAATATATTATATATATTACATATGTTCAATAACACCATTATTTATAATTCCCTGTATGGCATGAACGAGTCATATCCCTTTGGGGGGCAGTAGTCCACCCTTACTGAAATGAAATTATCATATTTATATATTATGGAAAGAATAAAAGTATACAATAAATGAAAAATACATAATCACAGAGAAAATATATATATAATATATATCATATATAAATATTGTTTCATTATAATGGAGACCATGATAATTGGTAGGATAAAATTGAACAATCATTGTTTTGTGAGGTAGTAGTTCTTCATACACCGAAACAATATGTTTGTATCTATTAGATGGAGGAGTGTGTATTTGTAGTTAGAATCCATATCATCACTAAATCCTAGTATAATGATGATACTAATGTTATTATTGAATTAATAAATTATAAGAACATAGGTAGTGTAGACGGAAAATAAGGGAAATGAACTTGAAAGAAGACATTACCTCAAAATCATGTAACATCATATGATTTGTGCCCACTGGCATTCATGAATTTCCTTAAACCAAATGTATGGCTTCTATAAAGAAGATAGGGATGTTCAGATGTTATTTTAATAGATGTATTACTATCATAGGTGTTTGAGAGGTGTTATTAATTGGTAGAGTTGGTGTCCTTTTATAAGAGTGAGGAGGGGAACCTTATTAAGGTCTTGTAAAAAAAATTATTATAAAATTATTGTCATTATAAAAAGGTATGAAAATAATTTATTAAAAATATATGATTATTATGAGTCTAAACAATCTCATCCAATTAGTATTAGTCATGTTTATGTCACAAATATGACCTTCTCTTTTAGTTTTAACCATTAGTTAAAAACATTACCTCTTATAATGTCTTCTTGTATTTTGAAAATATTTGGTAACAATAGATACTATAAAATTACAAGCCAAAAATATGTGGATCATCAATTGTATTTTAATCATTATGTATGTCATTTGGCTCATTCCTATATTTTTCGGACTATTATATCATTTAATAAAGAAGTATTATTTTAAAAAACTCATGTATGTGAATTTTGACACCATAAAGTAATTGAATTTTTTAATGCCATAAAAACATGATTATATGAAACTGCAGGTATCAAATCAAATATAAAATGTAAATTACGTACATAAAATTAGTGGATGGCTTTAAAAATAACCATATTAAATTTATTTTAATATTTATAATAACATTTATTTGAATCATTTATTAAGAAAGTAATCATTACATCATCATTGTGTCAAAATTAAAATTATTTATTTAATGTCATAAAATTATAAATAAAATAAAATGATGTGTTAAATATTTTAATCTTTCTAATGACTATTTATAGTCGATGATATCACTTATATAACCCCTTATAAAAATTCTTCAAGTAAGAAGATACATGTTTATATTATTTTTCATTTTTCCTTTAAATAAAAAATAAAAAATGGTCAATATCACATCTAAGTGGAACCATGGGATCCCAAAATTGACCCAAGGAATCCCATTGTCAGAAAAATATCATCCAATAGGGTTAAGACAGGTGTTCATGTAGTTTTATGTTATTTTAAAATTATTTTTTACCTTTATTTATCTAATTTATCCTTTAACTATGGTATATAAAAATAATTTAAAAAATTATTATTAATAATGTCGAAAAATAAAAGTTATAGATTTACACAATTTGGGTCTCCTAATTTAAAATATGAAATCAAATTTTCCAATTCCAATACCTAGAATTGGTTGAAATTAATTTTGAATTAATTTCCGTTACCAAAACCAAAAAACGTGTTTTTACGAAGTAAAAACTACCAAAATATTGACATGTGTTTATGTCCAATTAAAATGTGAAAATAAATAAAATGTCCATAATTGTATTAAATTATAAAAACCTATTCCAATTATACTTTAAAACCAATTAAAATGGAAATATATATAAATAATCAAATTAGATGAAATCTCATTTTTTAATTAAAATGCAGTATTTTTTCTATTCATTAAAAAATAAACATTACAAGAAAATTACAAAAAAAATCCAGAGGAGATTTTGATATCATGATTCTATAGAATATGTTTATATTTTCAAATATAATATATAAAAGTAACCAAAACTATAATTAAAAAACAGGCACTCCTTCAAAAGGTTTTAAAACAACATATACAAAATATTAGAGTATTTCACGCTTAATATCAGATTCATTCTTATTTTTAAGCTCTAAAATTTATAGGATAAATGTAAAACCATTTAAGAAACACGTATAATCATATTATGGATAGTAATGTTCATTTACACCAACACAATAGCTAGTCCGTAACTAATATTTAAAATGATAATATTATTATATTATTTTTCAGTATAACTCATAGTTCTGTTAAATGAAGTATTTTGTATAAACTCGTTGTTCTATGTCATGTATACTATAATAAAAGATGTCCATTTATCATAAAATTAATATATTATTCAAAAGTATTATTATATATTAAAAATTATTATTTTATAAATACCTTTGATCCTAAAATGGTCGTAAAACAATAATAATATAAGTATATTAAATATAGTAAAATGAATAAAATATGAAAAAAAAAATCACTTTGATATAGCTAATTTCAATACCACCAAAATTGATTTCAAAATACAAATATTCTTGATCGCGTGGATAATACACAACAAAGATCATTAATTGAATTGAGATATATTATAAAATTGTTATTATATAAATATAAATCATATAAAATATCTTTTGAATTTTAAATTATGACTTTTATTCACTTTAATTTTAAAATTTTCTAGAATATTACAACTCACTAAATGATTTTGATTAACATTTACAAAAGAAGAATCCAATTTTTCGTGAAGAATTATGTGATTAAATTGTGAAACTTATTCAAAAAAAATTAGTTGTATATTTTGTATGGAAATTGAAATTACATTATAGAAATTTTATAAAATTTATTTCATAATATAGAATTCAATTTTGAAATTTTAGTACTAAAATAATACACACCTGCAATTTTTGGATTTCTTGAAATTATAAATTTTCTGATAAATAATGAACAATATTGACTTTCATAAACTCACATTTCATTTCATTAAAAATATGTTTAAATGTACTATAATATTTGGGACTTGTTTATATTAATATATATGATCCCATATTTAAATAATATTATAATTAATTACATTTGTGTGATTGTTATTCACGGATGTAATTTTTATGTTTAAAAAAACTATTTCCTAAACATTAGTGTTGCATTTAATTTTACACATATATATTAAAATTTATTAAAGACATGTATAGTCAAGGAATTTTATGAAAATAAACTTCTATTTTGACTGATAAAATTATATTCAATATAGTATAATTTTTTCTATTTTTCTATAGATGATTAATTTTTTGTGAATAAATAATAATTTTTTAAATAATAATTATTACATTTAAAATATCATCAATATATAAATATGATTTAAAAGTTTCTCAATAACATTTAATTTGTAATTTATGATAATATAATTAGAATAATAAAATAATTGTTCAAAACAAATAATAATTTATTTATTTTCTAAAAAACATTAATATAGATTTCATTTTTGATATTATAATAACACAACATTGAGAATATCAAATTTTTTGTCCTAAAAATTATATTTTAAATAGAAGGATGTTTTTATAATCATTTTTATCATAAATTTTGTAATACTGGATTGTTAAGGATAGTTACTTATTTTATTGTTACATAATAAGTGGAATATCTAATTTCATGTGCAATGATTCTACAAGGCAACGTCAAAATGACATATTAGATAATTTTATTTGTGACCTAGATGTCGGTAACTGTAAATATTGAATAAATATATATGTTTATTATTGATATAATTATTTTAATATCATTATGGTAAATTATTTTTAATTTTTAATTTTTTATATAAATACTATCAATTTGTACACAATACTAATACTATCCTTGTTCTGGAACTATAAAATTCATATCAATGATTTTTAGAGCCTAAAAATGTAATATTTATTTAAGGGTTATAGTAAAACACTAACTAGGATGAAAAATAAAACATAATAGGCATGTTTTTGTACTTTATGTTCTAATTGTATTACATTCATATTGTTTTCAATATCAAATCGGGAGAATATATATTAAAATTAAATTGTTTTCTATTATATATATTATATTAATTTATTTATAATTCAAAAAAACATGCAATAGGACCTGTATTATTTCAAAGGGGAAAATATTTATTATATATACAATTTAGGTTCCATTTTTTACTATATAATTATAATTATATAATGTGGAAATTGATAGTGTCATTATCATTGTTAAGGATAAAATTAATTCACCACGGTGATAATCCAAAATATTTGATTTAAACTCATTTATTAAATAATAATAATGGTATTGTATAAATATATTAACATAATAATTTCCTCAAATTTCAATTCATGTAATTTTGGAATCATTTTATATGAGATACATACATATTATTTTATAATATTTCATGTATTTCAAAAATAGACATTACTAATATTATGTAATAAATATAAATTAATTAAATAATTTAAAATTCATAAAAATAATATCATCTATAATGGTAGTGGGATGTGGTTTTAAATTCCATCCATATTCCATTTATTGAGATATTTTCATAATTTAGAATATTTGTTTACCCGAATATATTATAAAATAATTATATAACCATAATCACTATAATGGGTCAATCGGTGTAAAAACTAAGAGATAATGGTGTGAAAATGCAATACATGTACATATTTTTTAGGATTAGAGGATTATGAATAATAATCATAATATAATATAATTATATCAATTAAGATAACTTATCAAATTAAAACTTGTATATGATAATTTAATATTTTTTGTAATTTCATGGGTATACTTCCCCTCACATATAAAAGGGAACCTCTTCTACTCACTTATTCTAACATCATGATATTTTAATAAATTAAATACCTACCAAAATCACTCCCCAATATTTTTAGAATCATTATATATGTTCCAGTATTCCATGATTTTCAACCCCATGATCCTTAAGAAGCGTGCCAATTGGAGGTTTCTCAAAGATAATATAATCATCATAACCTTGATATTTCTTTTAATGTTATATTTTTCAAAAATAAATTATATTGAAATTTTAACATTAACTCTATTATCCTATGTATAATTATTTTTTATCATGTTGATAGAAAAATATTTATCATTATCCTACTCCATCAAATGATAAAAAAACCTTTTCTTATGTGTACTGCTAACTACCACCTTTTGATGTGATGTAAAGTATTTTCCATCATAGACTCATATGTATATTATTAATGATGGGATTATGTTATATATATAATATTGATGTAATTGTTTTGATTTTGTAATTATAATATCGTATCACACTTATAACCTTCCCATTCATTGTAAAATTATATTGTCCCATGTATGTAAATGTGAACTACCACCTCCTCAAAGAAATTTTATTTAGACACCATTGACAATATACATAGATGGTAATAGATATAAAATATATATCCCATATATATTATATAAAAATAATCAATTATTTGTTAATTTTATTCAATTTATTCTATTTTTTGAAATGTGAAAACAATATTCTTGTGTACATATGACCTATTATCTCCTTGGATAGTATACTTTATTATTTATCTAAATATTTTTTAGAATAATCTAATTTAATATATATTTTAGATATATATTATATTAATTTAATAATCAAAATTTTTTATATGTTTTAACTGAGATGAAAATGAAATGTTCAAAATTACAAAACTGAAATGTACACGAAACAAATTCTATTTACTCTTTGAAAAGATGATTTTAAAAATAGAATTATAAATAAATTTGTGTTGAAATGTTATTAGTGGACCATTTATGATATTATATGAATATATATTGATCACTTATATATATATAAAAAATAATGATTTATTATATAAGATGATAAAACAAGTTTATCTAGGACATAGTATCTAGAAATTGATTGCATAACTCAATATCCATTCTTTATGTTATATCACTTCATAATTTTTTTTATAGAGATTCTGTGAAATCAACAAATTAATTACTATTTTTTTTATTTTCAAATATATTTTTTGGATATGAAATATTCATACAAAATTAATTCACTGACTAATTTCCATTTCATATTCCTGATAAATTTAATTTATATCATCTCAATTTCCACTTCATTGGGAATTTTTTTTTATTTTCCTCATATTTATTTTTAAATGGAATTTATACTACTGAATTTTTGTATTTAACACGAATATATATTTTTTATTGATAATTTATGCTTCAATTATTCATTAATATTTTACATATTCTTAATTTAAATTTTAAAAAAGAGGTAATTATATATATTATATTCTCATTCTTTGGGATTTATTATATTTTTTAATTAATTATTATATAATTATCTCTTAGTAAAATCGATCTATCTTCCCTGTAATATAGATATGTTTTGATTTAAAATGTTTTTAAAAAAAATTTAGAATTGCATGTATCAAATAAATATAAAAAACTAGATCTAAATTCTCTTTTTTATGCGTTATATGTATCTAATATATTCCCATTTTTTAATATTATTTTACAGAATCCCATTTTTTATGACACAAATTATTTAACAGTGATGTTTTCTATTGCAATTTTCTTTTTAAAATGATTGAAATAAATAATTATAGTGGTCTATTAAGGGTCCATATTTAAGATTTCATTACAAAAAAAATTAATGGTATGAATCTTGTAAACATATTGGTTGTTAATATATTATTCATACTCTTTAATTATTTTAAATCAATTTATCATCATCTATTATATTTCCTTGATTTTAAAAATAAAATAACTTATGGATTTATTATTTTATTATTTTTTTCATTTTCCAATTGTCCGGATTTTTCATCAATTCACATATTTCAGATGAATGAAATTTAATCATTTATCTGCTACATAATTTTTTCTCATTAAATTTAATTCGAAAATTTCACTTTTTTTAAGTTTATTTTTCATAGTAAAATTAGACTTCTATTAAATAATTTTATTCTCTCTAATCGAGATATAACCTTTACCAATACCATATACTATTTCAATATCATGTATTTTTATATGAAAATTATTTAATTGAAATAGAAAATCCTAATATTCCATATTATCTACTAAATAAATATTTTTGTTCATAAGTAATGTTATTTATGAATTAATTTTATCATTGAATATATGAAGAATGGATTTTAAATAAAATAATGTTTGTGTCCTAGTGGTGGATAGAATATCATAGCATTGCCATTTCTTATGAGATAATCATGTTGGACAAGATTATTAAATGTGTTTTTGAGGTATAACTGCCAATCAATTAAATTTTTAGCACATAAGTCCTCAATGGAAAATATATTATGATTTCTAGAATAATAACTTCAAATTTTATGTATTTACTTCTTTGAAAATTCATATATTTTTATCCAATATATTATTTCGATAATAGAATCCAAGTATTAATTTGTTTCTCTTGTTGTTTAAAAATTGGAATGTGTTTAAAACTACATAAATTTCAATTATTATTATAACTTATTAACTAATGAAATATCACATTATACATAACCATTTCATTGAATAATAACTCAACCATTTCCTATTTTTACATTTACAATGTATCATAGGATGTGTACAAAGAATGATATGTAAGGAAATTCCAGATAAAATTATGATGATATTAATAAAAATACTATGTGGTATTATATGAAATCAAATGTGATGTGAAATTAAAGTACTAATACATTATAACAAGACTAAAAATCAAGTAATTTTTTTGGGGATTCCATCTCTAGTATCTAGTGAAAAATTAATGAAGAAGACACCATCTCTAGGCTACCGAAGTCTTGGTTTTTATAGTATTCATTAGATCATAATTGGAATAACTCATTTGAATGAAATTTAGGAATACATCGTTTTGGGTTCGTAACAATATAAAATAAATAAAAGATATATATATTTTTGTAATATTATCATAAATCATTTAGTAAGGTTGATATTATTTTTTTCCTAAAATTAATCTCAATTTAGATGATACACATTGTTTTTTTGATGTATATTAATCTAGGTTTAATAACATAGAAAATAGATTGTCGATTATATTAGAAAAATAATTCATGTACGTGTCTATTGTTACCCTAACTCACATATAGTTTTAAATATTTGATGAGGTATGATTGAGTTAATTACCATTTCCATTATAAAACATTTTGATATATTTGAATATATGAATATCATGGCTGAAATATGTTAAAACAATGGATTCATAGATAAAAACGGCACTTTTATGATTTATAAATATGATGAATGATTTATTTGGATATATAGCTATGATTATTATTTCTCACACTATTGACTGTTTGTTTTTAGTTAATATATAAATACTTTGGAAATCATGTAAATTAGAAATTTTATTAGAAATATAATGACTTTAATACTAAGAAACCTAATAAAAGAGTTTCTCAATGGAGAAACCATTTGACTATTCATCATTAGTTATATCATTATATTATTACCACTATCAATTTTGGTGGGAATTATGACACAACCAATAATAAGAAAACAATGTTTAATGAAGATCATGGTGGGAAGATGATTTTGTTTCACTTATTTCATGTGTGTAGGAAGAATAACATAGAAAATCAACCTAGTGGAATGAGAATGTGGTGAAAATGTGGAAAATTAGTGTCTAGAAAATATAAATGTTGAAGAAAAATGAAGATTTCATTAGAAGGAAATAAATTTCATCATATGGTACCATTTATAGTTCAATGTCACATGTGTGTATAACATGGTAATTATCCTTGTTAATGACATAATCTAATGATTAAATCCTTGAAAAATTAATAGATACTTATATATGATTGATGAAAAATTATTTAAGTGATTTTCTATTGGGATTAATGAATTTGGTTTTTTAAGTGGTGAATCATTTATATTATAGAAATAAGAATCATTATTCATTTAATTATTCTTCTATTCTAAATTTTCATTATTGATTTGAACGATTAGTTTAATGGTACATATAACCAAGAAAAATGATATAATTATAAAGTGATATTTTTGGATTGAATTGAATGAGTTTAATATTAATCCCAATTTGTTCATTATGTTGAGATAACGATTTTGTTTTGGGATAACGTGATGATAAATTAATATGTGTAAATTAGATTTTGTTTCCTAACCTTGTAACTTAGTAGTGATGCGATGAAACGGTTATCTACTTTAATTTTGGATTTATTGAATATATTCAATAGTATTTGCTTTTATTTTCATAAAATTCTTGGAGTTAGTTTTTTGAATGCTTTATATTTTGATTAATTTTTAATTTTTATTCATGTTATTTTATTGTTTTATCATTATATTTTATCAATGTATTAAAGACTATGGTATGAAACTTGATGAGATTATTTTTTCTATATAGTGAAAATTATTTAATGAAATATTTTTGATTTTTTGATTTTGAATTTATTCAAATCTATTTTGGAGGTGTATTAATGATGAGAAAAATATATAATTTATTACGTTGAACATTGGGAGTTATTGATGATGTTTTTGTGATTATTTTATTTTATTTATAAATAGTGGATAACATGATCTAATCATGTTGGTTTTGTTAAATATTTAGAGAAATAAGGTATGTAACATCATTATTAAATTGATTTTATGACCTATTATATGTTAATTGTAGTGATTCAGAAATAAAAATCATCTTGAATATTAATTCCATGCAATAATAGATGGAGTTTATATTAATCAAACCAAGAAAAAAGGATGAAATTGTACTCATGAAATGGAAATAAATAATGTATGTATATTTTCATTTGTTCCTTATCCTGAATTTAAAATATATTACCTAATCATTAGAGAAATGATCTTGATATTTTTTATCATTTGAAAAATATTTCCAATGAATTGATTGTTTTTCAAACCCTCACAAATTTTTTGTTTTTTCTTGATGTAAAATATAATTACCGTAATATAAATAAAATTATATTTCTCATTCGATGATTGATTATTTTCCCTTTTATATAATTTAACTTTTCAATAATATTGTTCTTATATAGGAACCTGAAGATGCGATATTTTGGGGAACCATTATATTTTCCACTACTCATTTTAAGGGGATTTTCTTTTATCCCATTGTATAATGTGGTTTTTTAATAATTGAAGATTAAAATATTCATCCATTGATGAATTATATTAAATTTTGGTGGTTCAATTTTTTTAAGGGTTCAAAATATATCACCCTACATTCTTTTTAATAAAATAATTAAAATTTTTTATTTCTGATCATAAAACCATTAACTATAAGCGAAATGAGATGAATTAAAAAAATATTATTATCTTCACGAGTCCATTAGGAAACATTTGTTGAATTGGTTATTATTTATATGTGTATTCATGTTATAATAAAATATAAATTGTGCTCCCTGTTAATAAAAATTTATTTTTGAATAATTACGAATTAAACACTCAATTTTTAGTGAAGTCAGTTTATGATTTAAAGCTAAGTTTTATTTTAAAATGTTTTTATTTCATTTTTTGTGTTGAAATTATAATTAATTCATAAATTAAAAAAATTATTTATAAAATTTATTACTTTTAATAGTAAATACAAAAATTACAAAAGGTCGAAATTTTTGAATTTTTCAAAAATGATTGATTTTTTCATAAATAGTGAAGAAATTTGATTTTTTATATTCTTTGATTTAATTTAAATAAATAAATTAATTTAAAATAAACCTTTTATTTTAAATTTGATAGTAAAGTGACATATTATCCATTTTATTTTTAATAATATAATTAATTATATATCAATTGGAAATATTCATGACATTTATTTTTTGTTTAAAAAAATATTTGTCTAGAAAACTAATTTTCATTGTGATTGATGTATTTTATTAAAATTATAATATTACTATTACTATAATTTAATTTAATTAAATTTATGTAAATTTCAGAATAAAAATTTCATATTTCTCTTCCATTGACATTTTTAGGATTTTACTCTATGGTGGTTTGCAACATACAAAGTAATAATAGAGAAACACTATGTTCAATAACATACATGATAAGCTACATCCATCATAAACGAAAACAAAATATTATTATTTAAATGATAGAATTATATCATAGCCATTAGAATGGATGTAATGAATAGTATCAACTAAATTATGAATATTTGGTTTACACATGTTTAAATAATGACTCATAGAAATATGGTTTATACATGTATATATAATGACATTATTAATAATGTTTAGACATATTTTTATAAAATAATAATACCACACTTGTTGGATTATATTAACGAATTAATTATTGAATATAATGTTTTAAATTTATATTTTGTATTTTCTAGTCATGATATAAGAACAAAATTCAATTTTTCGAATAAAAGAATAATTTTTCTAAACAATTAGTTTAACATCCTCCTGATGGAGATCCCATTTCAAATTTCATTTTTCTAAAAATTATATGTTATATTTTTCAAAATAAAATTATTTTTTAGATTATGGACCTCAAAATTTACTTTTATTAAATGTTTGATATTATTCGGATAACTACCATGTTTTAATGAATAGTAAAAATATACTAAATTTTAATTTAAATAACAATTTTTCCATCGAGATAATTTATATTTTTAAATGATACTATTTAATTCATTTCAATTATAAATACAATATGTTTTTATAATTTACTGTAATTTATGACATTGGTATTAATTCTACATGGAATTATGATGGAAAACCACTTCAATCTTTTGAAATGTTTTAACATTTAAAAACCCACATTCACATTTTGACAAAGGAAATTAATTAAAAATTAATTTTTTTCCCAATTATATGTTCTGAATTTGGAAAAATTGATTCCATATTTATAATTATAAGGAAAAAATATTTAAAATAGTTCCTTTTTAATTTTGGAATTTATGAACAGTAAATTCAGTAATTTCTTTACCTTGTTTAAAAGTTAAATAAAATATATAAGGGTAAAAAATTATATTATAATAATATAAAACAACCCAAACACATGTATTAATCCTATTAAATGAATTATGTATTACCATGGTAATCCATGAGTGGATTTTAGGACCCCCTGGAGCCACATGGGTGTGAAATTGTCGTGTTGTAATAACTAATTAAAAGTTAAGGGAAATATATCATAAACATTTATCATTTTATTAAATCAATATTATGGTGAGGTTATATAATAGATTTATTAGGATATAAATACACATTAGAAAGATAAAAATATTTCCTTCATAATGGTATTTTATTTAATATTTTTAGACATCAAATCAATAAATTTATTTATGATTCGATAATGATACATTGATTGCATTATTTATGAAATATAAGAATAAATGATATAAAAAATGTAGAAATATATGAAAAATTTTAAAAATTGATTCAATGCACAACTTTTATGTATGAGTATAAAATTTTATATTTGACCTAATTTATTTTTTATTTGGAATAATGTTTATATGATTTTAAAAATATATATAATACTAAATAGGGTGAAATTTGACTTATTTGACAGTTTAAAACAAATAGTATTTTATTAAATGATATAATAGTCATAAAAAATATAATATTCGGCCAACATACATTTATAATGTTATAACAGTCATTAATGATCCACTTTTGGTTCTATTGTTGTTTGATAGTAACTATATTAACCAAATGTTTTGAAAATACAAGAAGAAATGGTATGAGTAAATGTTTTTAATTAATGGTTAATGCCAAAATACAAGGTTAGTTCTGTGACCTAAATTTTTTATAAATGCTATTATATGTTTGAATTTAAACCCATAAACTTCTTCTATACTAAATATATCACATTAGAAGTATTATATTTCGAAAATCAATTTATAATAAAATAATATTTCAAGACTTTCTTAAAGTGCCCCTCCTACATCTTTTAAATGCCCTCAACTTCTACCCAGATATTCACACCTATCAAGGATCATGGATCATCAAAACTCTACAAAACTAATCTCCCAACATCCCTAAATTCCTTATATAATTCTTACCTTGGACATAAGTCAATTAACCAAATCATTTTGTCTCAAATAAAAAAGTGTTACCCGATTTAGTGGTAACGTCTCCTCTCAAGATCATTTCCATTATTTTCCTTCCCTAACACCACAATCATCTTTCATTTAAATTATATAATAATAAAATTTTATCATAAATATACTAGTATGATTTTAATATATGTTTTAAACCTAAAATTACACACACATATATCTAATGGATATTAAAGACATTGTTTCTGTGTATGGAGAACTACTGCTTCAGGAAACAACGATTGTTCAATTTTCTCCTACAACCTATCATGGGGGACATTATGATGGAACTTTATTTATATATGATATATATTATATTAATATTTTATTTATTCACCTCTATTATTTATTTACAACATTCTTTTATTATATCCATAATGTGTGAATATGATAATTTCATTTGACAATGTGTGGAATGTTGTCCCTCAATGTGATACGACTCAATCATTCCATATATGGATCATATAAAAGAGGTATTTAATTAAATTATCCAACATATATAACATATATATTATACATAAATTATAATATAACTATGTATTTTTTAGTTTATATTACATTAATATAACAAAGAAATGAAAGCTATGTTAAAGCGTATGTATGACCTACCGTATCCATGAACAGTGTATTTCATTTCATATCTCAAAATGATACTTATTTTTATAAATACAAACACACACACAGACATATATATATATATATTATGTTTATATGATATTTAAATCATGAATATCATTCTATATAAAATTTAATGAAGACCACATTGATAATTTAAATCAAAACAAGTTAATTTTTGACTCAAGTACTGAACACAATTAAAATGCACAATATGGACATAAATAAATAAATGATTGTTATAACATGGTAATAACTGATATAAATGTAATAATAAACATATAAAATTGTATAATTTTTTTATAAATTAACTAAATTTTATTATTTATTATGAACAAGCAACATACGTATAGAGTTGGACTCATGATAAGGGATTTCGTCTCAATCTCCTTTCATCGGGGAATTTCTTATTTTCATGCACATTTATTATCTTATAATGTGTATATACATCCCATTTGACTATTTGTATAATAAATTAGAATATTCTTATTATATTTACTTTTATATTTTATTTTATTCCATAATTATATTTATACACGTTTTTCTCATGTGGTAAGGGTATCTTTATCTAAGACATCATTTTAAATGTCTTAAAAATTTATTCATTTAAAACCTTCAATTTCATTTTCATGTTTTCAAAATGGGGTTTAAGAATTTATTTATGTGGACAAGAATGTTTTAAAATTTTAATTAATTAAAAATAAATCTATGTGGTATGGGGAACCTTGATACAAAATTCTCTTTATTAAATGTTTTAAATAGTTTTGGATATGGGTTGAATATTTCTATATCATAAAATAATCTCTTGTGTATGCGGTGTAGAAATTTTATTTTTCCTTTATGATTGCTTTATGTTTTATGATTTTTAAAAGTTACACGGACATTAGAAGTATTATTACATGAAAAACTATGATGG
This sequence comes from Viscum album, assembly GCA_963277665.1. NCBI lineage: Eukaryota > Viridiplantae > Streptophyta > Magnoliopsida > Santalales > Viscaceae > Viscum > Viscum album. The sequence continues at coordinate 195,743,100 of OY728123.1, read as the reverse complement.
GTGGTTATGTGAGAAACCAAATGACGGGTGGTACTGTGATAATACAAAGACATGTGGTTACGTTATAACCTCCATTGCATTGGGTATAGAAGTCATCCATAGGGATATTCCCTTTGTAATAGATATATGTTTGGAAGTAGACAATATATTTATTCTATTTATGTATTATTTTGTCCCGAGTTACCTTTATATGTCATATGTGATATCGATTGGTTTTATAGAAATATTTTGGATACAAAAATGGAAACAATTGAGCTTATATTTGATGAAGAGTATTTACTACTTCATAAATGTGAAAAGTATTACATTATGATAACTTATTTATGTTTACATGTTTTTGAAAGGATGACATTTTTACTTATTTGTGTTTCACTTATAGAGCATTTTATGCTCATCCCACATTTTGAAATGATTTTCATAAGATTTAAAGGAGAATAGAGTAAAGGATATGAACAAGGAAAATTTATGATGTTTAAACGTGAAACAAAAACATATTCTTTTTAAATTTGTTTCTTTTATGAAATAAAAATGGATTGTGATTAGAAGTGTCTACATTTTAATATTTGAGATGTTATGAAATATTTATGTCCAAATTCTCTAAAAATATAAACCTGAAAATATCCTTAATTAAAATTATTTCCATAACTCAAGATTAAGTAAGGATTAAGTTTGAGGACTTATATTTTGTATCAAAGAATGACTTAGACAACATTTGGGTTTATGAGTTTTGGATAAACGCATGGTAGGTATCAATGTCAATTATTTTAGTTAAAATTTTATTTAATAACATTTTTAGATCAAGGAATACTGGTTAGAAATTGAAGGAGGAGGATCTCAAACAAAATTCACATCTATTCCTGATGACTTTCGTTCAATATTTATAACAAAGTCATGCCTGGATGATTTTGAAACATTTTCTAACAAAAAAATATCTTTAATTTGGTTGTTAGAGATATCAAATATTCCACTATACCTCGATACCATCGTGGATTGTGTGATGTATTTAATAAAATTTTATTTTCTAAATTTTTAGTTTATTTTCAATAAAGGTAAATATTATCAAGGAATTTTAAAATATTTTACCTTATCATAAGGTTTTGAAAAATATTATGATTTTGAAAAAGGGAGATAAATAAGGACACCCTTGCACAACCAGTTTATATTTTATTTAAAATATATTCTTTATTAACATACATATATTATTTTAAAAGGATAATAAATATAAATTTTCAACTCATACTCAATATGACAATTTTATAATAATTAATTTAATCATGTGTTTCGAAATATTAGGTCATACAAGATTAACTTCCAAAACTATTTTTCTATGAACACCCATATGACCCAAGTTATTAAATGTGTATTTAAATAAAGGAATAAAATTAGTTTTATGAATATTTAATTATTGTTTTAATTCAAGAACCTTCTATCTATGTGAAAAAGATGACGATGAAAATAGGTAGACACCCGGATCATGTAATAATGTTATCCCTATTTGGAATAGTTTTATTTTATCATATGGTGGTGAATTAGAAAAGTATTCATACTATATATATGAAATTGTGAATTAAGATGTTTATTTCTTTTTCATTTGGGATGAAAATGAGATGTATAAGACATCAATTGAGATTATAAGATGTTAGGTTTATTTTTAAATTTTATAAAAAGGGACAATGAAAAATATGGAGTAGAACCCATCATGTATGGAAAGTCCGTGGGAATCAAACCCACAACCTAAGGGAGATAAGGAAACATCCCCTACCACGGGCTTAAATGAAATCCTTGGATAATATGACTTATTATTTTTAGTTAAATGATTTTATGTAAGAAGAATAAGTTGATTTTGGGATCATATATTTTCTCAAATAGATATCCTTAGTATAGGAATATTATTTGGTGATTAAGTTATAAATTTTATTTTGGAATACGTTACCTCTTTTGGGAATAGTATATGCCTAATGAAAACTAGAATACAATGGGATTTAATTTGAGGGGTAATCCTTGGATTTAATTTTGAAAGAATCAATTTTTTTATTATAGACATATGGTGATTGGGGTTATTTATGGAAGTGACTAAACAACCTTCAAGAATATGTGAATAGTTTAATTAGATTCAAGTACGAGACATTAGTAGTATTTGATGATATTTTGAAATAGTTGTTATGATTTATCATGGTATACTATTTGATAAAATCCATCTTAATTTTGGGTTTCAATAATAATATGAATTTTTTTGATGAATTTTAAGGACAACTGTATATTGAATTGTCTTTCTTGAGCATTGGGTGTTGTTTGTTGAATTTCTAAGATTAAGAGAAGTATTTGTTTCTATAAAGGATTATTCTTTCGGGGGGGGGGGGGGGGGTTATATGATCTTTTACGTAAAATTTTTGTTTTGGTTAATGTATAAAGATAGGGGATATATATAGTTCACATTTAGGGGATTATTTGATTCTCTAGATGTTGATTCTAGTGCATTAAGAGAGTCTTGGTCATTTTAAATACCCATTGATTTTGAAAAATAAGATATTGTGGTGGAATTCAATTAATGGATAAAACTCTACATTCATGTATATATATTTCCTTGTGTTCTTATTATATGTTGAAATCTAATTCATCAAATTTATGACATGGATCTTAAAACAAAAATGAATTTCATTTACTATTCCTACAGCCAAATCAAGGATAGTTTAACCCATCAATAGATTGTGGTTTTAAAATTTCTAACTATTTCTTGATCAGGCTTTCTATCAACCTCCACCAGAACTTGAAAATTAGTTTTTCATACATATCGTTGTTTTCCGACAAGGAACCCTAGTACAATTTGTCACATTTGACCTTTTTTATATCACATTCTATCATTTAAAGTTGATGATTTATTATACATTCTCTTGTTGTGCTATTGAGTAAGGATATTTTGAAATTTCATAAACTAATTACCGACCCCAAATAAAAAAATTTAGGATATAATTTATTAAAGGCGGGAGGATGATGTATCCTATGTTTTTAAAAAAAAGTTAAGTTCAATAGCATACATGATATGATAAATCGAGCTTAAATGAACAAATAATGTTATAATTTAAATGATACCATAACAACCTTTCCATTATAATGAAATGAATAAATATTATTAACAAAATTACGAAAATATGGTTTAAAAAAATTTATATAATGACTCTTTAAAATATGGTTTACATATGTTTATAAAATGACTCTATTAATATGGTTTACACATGTTTTTTAAAAAATTATCATATCAATATTTTTGCTTTAAATTATTGAAATATAATTCCAATATTATTTAAAAAACTTCTAATGTATTTTATATAGATGATATGTGAACAAATTCAAATTTTTTGGATAAAATGTTTATTTTTAAAAAAAAATCGGATTTACTGCCTTTTTATTGGGAACCCTATTTAAATTTAGTTTTTGGCACCTTTATATGTTTTATTTGAACGAATAAACTTATTATTTATAATTTTGACATTAAATTTTACTTTGGATTAATTTTTTATATTTTCTGTTAATTATCATGTTTTGATGTATAATAAAAATATACTAAATTGTATTTGAAACCAACATTTTCCATCGAGATAATTTTTATGGTTAAATAATAATAATTAATGAATTTAATATATAAATATAATATATTTTTTCAATTATTATATGAAAACCATTGGTTATAATTCTATATTGAATTCAGATGTGGAAACATTTCAATCTTTTTCAAATGTTTTAATTTTTAAAAACATGCTTTATTGTTTTGACAAGAGAAATTAATTTTAAATTAATTTTATTTTCCAATTATATGTTCTGAATTTGGAAAAATAGATTTCATATTTCGAATTAGCTGGTAAAAATTATGTAAATAGTTCCCTTTTATTTTCTGTCATTATGAATAAAAAATCCAATATTTATTTTTATTAACAATCGTTAAAGGGGAAAACATGTTAATAAGGGTTAAAAAAATTATAATAATATGAAACTACCTTAAAACGTGTCCCAATACTATGTAATGACATATGGAGACCATTGACATCCTTGGGTCATTTTTAGGACCTCATGGAGCCACTATGTTCTGAAAATGACATTATTAATAAATAATTTAATTTGAAGGGAAATATAACATAAACATGTATCATTTTACTAAAACATTTTTATGGTGGGGATATATAATATTTTTTTGGATATTAAAATTCATTATAAATTATAAATATTTCATTCATCACATTATTTTATTCATAATTTTTATACATCAATTAAATAAAAATAAATATGACATAGTGATGAAGAAGTGATTACATTATAAATGAAATATTCAAATAAATGATATTATAAATATTAAAATCAATGAAATTTTAATATTTTGAGGCCGAAAAAGAATTTTATGGATGACTATGATATGATATATTTTATTTAATGAATTTCATTTCAAGGAATTATGTTATTAAGACTTTATCAAAAATCAATTACTAAGTAGTGTGAGAATTATTGTAAATGAGTTTTATAAAAAATGTTTTATTAGATGATATAACTATCATAAAAATATAATATTCTTCCAACATATTTGTATAAGGTTAAAAATGACAATAATGTTCCTTTTGTGGTTCTTTTTTAATTTAATATTAAATATAGTACCTGTAGATTATGAAAATACAAAAATATGGGGTAAGAGTTAATGTTTATAACTAATGGATAAAGACAAAGGATAAGGTTAATTTTGTGACCAAAACATGTATAACTAATAATAGTTTAGATTATTTACATCAAAAATCATCTTATACTATAAATATATCATTTTATAACTATTATAATTATAAAATTAATTTATAACAAAATAGTATTTCATGATATTCCTAAATGACTCTCCTCCATCATTTAAAAGGCCATCACTTCTTCCCACATACTCAATCTACTAAAGAATCTTGCCTCATCAAACCAGTAGTCAAATAATATACCAAATCACAACGTTTTTCCTAAAATCCTTACCTTTGGAATAATGAAATTCATGAAATTATTATGGCTCAAGTCACATGGAGTTATCCAATATAGAGGTAATGGGTCCTCTTATACTCCTTTCTTTTAATTTCATTATCCAAACCCCATAAATGATTTAATTTCAAAAATATTATAAAATAACCATTATCCTAAATAATCTAGGTTGTTTTTATGATAAGGTTTTGATCTACACTTACACACCCCCATCTAATGAATATAGAACATATTGTTTTTGTGTATGAGGAACTACTGCCTCACAAAAAGAATATTGTTCAATTTTTCCCAACCACATATCATGGTGGAAATTATGATGGAAATATATTTATTAATGATATATATTTTCTATATTTTTTATATTCTTATGTAATTTTTATTTACATCATATCTTTATTCTTTCCATAATGTTTATGAATTATAATTTTATTTGAGGAAGTGTGGACTATCACCCTCTCAAAGTGATATGACATGTTAATTTCTTACCTAGAACAAATAAATCAAGGTGCTAATTAAATTATGTAATATATATATGATAGATATTATACTGGAATTATAATATACCCTTTTTTAATTTTCTTTCATTCTATTAAAATTTGACAATGAAATGGATGTTGTGTTCATACAAACGTCTGACCCACCAGCAACTTGAATGGTGAATTTAATTTCTTATATCCAAATATAATGCCTTATATATATTTTTATATGATATTTATATTTTAATTAATCCATTAATATAATTATGAAGATAATTTAATTAAGAAAACATGGACAATTTACATAAAAATCAAGTTCATTTGTAACTCAAGTACTAAAAATCATCAAAATGTATGATATAAAAATAAATAATTACATGATAATTATAACATTTTAATAAGTGATATAAAAGGAATAATAAAATTGAAAAAGTCTCTAAAACAAGTAGAAATTAACTTATATTTAATATTTATAAATAATAAGGAAGATACATAATGAGTAGTACTACATGTAAGGTTTTTCGTCTTAGTCTCCTTTCATTGAGGCATATCTTGATATCATGAATATTTTTTATATGATAATGTGTATATATAACCCATTTGACATGTATTATCATTTAATAGTATATTCCTATGATATATCATGTACTATTTAATTTTATTCCTAAAATATTTTTATTTCAGTTTTTCTCAAGTGGTAAGGGACACTTTAACAAAAACATCGTTGTAAATGTTTTAATTCTTTATTAATTTAAGAAATTCTATTTCATGTCTATGATTTAAAAATGGTATTTATGATTTTTTATATGAACAAATATGTTTTAAAATGATAATTTATATCAATTGATTCAAAGTGGTATGTTAAACATTGATTAAGAAATATCTTTATTAACTATTTAAATTTATTTTTGAACTGGGTTGGATATTTATATATATTAAAATGATCTCTTGTGGATGATATGTGGAAATATTATTTTTCATTTATTCTTTTTTTATGTGTAATGTTTAGTAAAATTTAATTATGCATTTTGTGCTTTGTTACTTGATAAACAATGATGCGTGGTTATGTGATACTCAAAATGACAGGTGGTTCTATGATAAACCATTGAAGGGTGGTTACATTATATCCTCCAATTCATTTGGTATGGAAGTTGGCCATATGGAAATTCTATTTGTAAGAGTGATTTGTGTAGAACTAAATAGCGTGGTTCTTCTATTTTTTTATGATTATGTCCCAAGTTACCCCTTTATGTTATATGTTCTTTTTATGGGTTTAATAGGAAAATTTTGGTTATAAAAATGGTAATAATGGAAATTTTATTCCTTGAAACGTATTTAATACATCAGAAAGGTGAAACGTATTACGTTCTGATAAAATTTTAAATTTTTAAATGTTTCTGAAAGACTAACATTTTTTCTTCTTAATTTATATCATTCTTGAGTTTGTTATAATGATCCCATGATTGAATTTTTTTTTCATATGATTTAAATGAGAATAGATTCAATGATGTGACCAAGGGAAAGTTGAGTTGATTGAGCATGAAATGTAACCATGTTCATTTTAAAAACATTTGGTTTTTGAGAATAAATAGATATTTATTATAAGTGCCTAATTTGTTATATTTCAGATGTTAGGTAATATTTAAGGATTGTTTCTCTAAAAATTTAAACCTTCAAATGATCCTCAAGGAAAATTATTGACATAACTCAAGATTATGTAGTGTTTAATGTTGTAACCTTATATAGATAAAAAATATATTGTTTTTTTTTGAAATATTTTGTCTTATTTGATATATAAAATATATAAATATTATATAATAATTTTTAAGATTATTAAATTAATCATTTATAATAAAATAATTTGTGGGGAAAATCCCTCAACGTATCTTTGAATCATTTTTGAGGTGATCGTGTTTGTTTTAAAAGTGGAAATCTGTGTTGTGATATTTGACATAGAAAACCATGACATACAAATTGGTTGACAAAGGGGATTTCATGGTGGAATGTCGAGTTCAAGGGAGGTGGTTAACGATCCATGATTTATTCAAGAACGTCGTCAAAGGAATGGATGATCTGGAGGCGGTACAAAAAAGAGAAGATACAAGGTCGTGCAGGGTGTTCAAATGCCTATAAATACAGGTCGAACCCTCCTCATTTGGTGAAGAGTTCAACACTAAGAAATATCAGAGCTCCTGTCGCGCAGGTGTGGTGGTCGCACAAGTGGTGTGTTGTCGCGCAAGTATAAGTTGCGCACCTAAGGTGGTTTGTTTGAGAAAGGATATGAGTAGCGCAAGTGTTGAGTTGAAGAAGAAGGTGTCGCGCAAGTGGTTTGGTGACACTTGCGCGCCAGTTTTTGAAGAATTGCTAAATTTGTTGGTTGCATGCCAATATTGGTTTAGGCGTAAAAGGGTTTGCGTCGTGCATGTTTGGAGTTAGAGAATCTTGTGTCATAGAAGTGGTTGAGGTGGACTTGTGCGCAAGTTTTGACTTGTGCGCCGAGACTTGCGCACCGTCATAGAGAAGGGATCAATGTAAGGTTAATTCCATGCAGGGATTCAGGGCTACGTGGAAGCTGGAAGATTATACGATACCTTCGGTGAAAAATTAGATTCATCTATGGGTGAAAGGTGAACTACAACAGAGCATCTACATACAACAGAGGATACAATCATTAGTGATAATGAAGACACCTACATGTCTATAAACTATGAGTGGATCCTTTCCAGAGCAGTGAGCAAAGGAAGAGCAAGAAGGTGATCCTATCCACCGGTAGTGAGGTAGAGAGAGAGAATCATGGTGTGACCCTTGGGAAAGTAGTGAGATGACCCAAAACATTGTAAAGGCAGTGTGCATGGGAATAAAATTTATTTATCTCGAACCCTATAAACAACAGTGTACTTATAGTTGATTTGGTACATCGACACCTTATTGTTGTATACTCCTTAAATGTAGCCCAGTGAGGGAGAACCAAGTAAAAATTGTTGTTTCATGTGCATGCTTTACTTTATGTTTATATTGGGCAATGAGAAAGAGAGAGAAGAGTGTTTTGATTAATAGTGAATCTAGATCAGAACGAGCTTTAATTTTAAATTTTTCATGCCCTGGTTCACCCCCCTCTTAGGGTATTCAACCTAGTGGACCTAAAAATAATACATATATCATACAAATGAATAAATATAATGAAATTAAAATCTATATCAATATATATTTTAATCTCATTTTTATGGATGGATCAGTGCATTGGCATCACTAGAAATATAAATTTGAATTATAAAAATATAAATTGAGGTGGATGAATAATTATAAAAATTTCGTTATTTAAATTTATTTTTTACAGATTATTTTTATTTATTGATACTAATAGTGATGTAATAAAACCATTTACTTATCCTAATTCATGTGTGATTCTTATAGATTGTTGGAAGAAGTAAAATTACATATTTAAAAAAATTCATGAAATTTATGGGTGTAAATATAAATATTCCAAGAATATTAATGTTTATTTTGAATAAAAAGTTTTTTTAAAATTTTTTTGTTAAATATTATTTTTATGAAATAAATAGCACTAATGAATAAGAAACAGGGAAACTAGACTTATTTAGTTGTTGAAAATCAAGTGAGTAATTTTCAAAACTACAAAATTAATATTTTTCTTATGTGAAATAGTTTCCCATTTAATGACTTTGACATATGTATCCTGGATCTAGTGCCTTCCTTTATTAAATTAGTATTATATACATATAATATCACCATGAAGGGGGTATTGTTCCATAGTCTTGGTAAACCAGATATATAGTTGAGCATTAACTTACATTTGAGTAAACAATTTAAAGTATGATTTTACATTATTAATATCATTATTACCTATATTGTATCATTTCATTTCATTCCTAATACAATACGTAGATTCCAAGGAACAGAATCAAATTAAAAGTGAGCCCAAATTCTTATTATGAGTTATATAATGTAGAATCTAACAAGTATATCAATAATAATAAATATGAAATTATAAATATGAAATGGTAAGTATCTAAAAAAATTAATATATTCCAAAAAATTACAATCTTAATTAGGTAAGGAGTTATAAATATTGTACGATTGAGAACTAAACACTCCTTAAATATAAATAACATAACTACTATTAAAAGTTATGAAATAAAATATATGGAATGAAAATTTTTAAACACACCTGTTATTTAAAAAATTGAGTATCATGAATATATAAGAAAGAATCAATGTTGTAAAGTGAATAACTAAAAATATATACAATTTAATCAATAACATAGAATGGAATTCATCCAGACTTAATTTCCTTTTGAATATCCCATGGATAAAAAATAAATAATTCAATATGATAAATGCTTAATTATTATACATCATGATCTCTTGCTTCATGATACCTCTACTGGAAAGACATTTTACATGATTGATTAAAACTCAATGTAGAATATAAATTAAAGAAATTTTAACAATTCACCTCAAGTGACTAATGAACCATCAAGGGTCTATATAAATCTTATCCCCACCTGAGATGACATGTCAAAAGATGTTCTCATATATAAAATAATTGATTTTATCATCGAATAATACTCCTTATATTAAATTATCTATATTGAGTCTAGGATAAAAATTTAAGAATATTTAACTGGAAAAAAATAACATTCATTGAAAATTTATTTGGTTAGAAATGATATATGATTTAATATATAAACAAATCCATGATAAATAATATTTATAATTTGGTGAGATTTAAAGCCAAATAATAAGACGAATGTTAATATTTCAATGTCAATTTAGTTACAAAAAAATGAAACCATAATGAGAATATAAACAATTTCATTTTCTTAATCATCATAAACCATCCATAAAATGAATATGAATGGAATCAATAAAACATATCCCTTGTGATGTATTAAAAAATATGGTGTAGTTTTTTAATGAGTAGAAATACCATAATGTATTTTTACAGAATATATTTTAAAATGCACTTTTTATAAAAAGTTACATGATTATTATGTTCAATAGATTTTTTAAAATGTAAAAATTAGTAATTTTTTTATTAAATCATTTGGATAATTACAAAATAATATTAATAAATACGGTTTTTAATGTAAAAGGATTTCATAACAAATAAGGAAACCATGTTGAATTTTATTAAAAAAATTATAAATAATTTAAAATTTTAATGTGTGTATAAAAATAATATTACTGGAAAAATCATGAATAAACATGTGAGAATAAAATAAATATTATAAATGATAAACTAATTACCATTATGGGGAATTTAAGTCTAAATAATGTATCTATCTGACTGAAAAAATTACGTGTTCAGGTGATTTTAAACAATAATATTATTAAAAAAATTTGAAAAGATATATCATGTTTAGAGTTGTAGGTTATTAAGAACTACACATACATAGTTCTCCCCTTCTTAAATATTTTACACTTATTCCATATATCATTTTCTACTATAAAAAGTTAAAATATTAATATAAATCCTGAATTACTTTTAGGACCAATCATCAAAATATTCCCCTTGTTCTCATCTTTTCATCTAATATCCATTTAATACTTTGAAAACTATTTTCAAAAATTGGATGAGAAAAAAATATTAGTGAGAGACATAAAATATTCGAAAATGTTTCTCAAGTGAAAAACTATAATATCATTTTCATAAAATCATACTTATTCAATTATGAAAATAGAATAATCATTTAAAAAAAATATCTTACAATATAAAAAAGTCAATCGACTCTCATGAAGTCTCAATGTAAGAAATAAAAAATATAGGTACGTATATTGGGACATCAATTGAAATATGAATATTATAAATTCTGTACCTATTAAAACTATATAGGGAGTAACAATCATAGTTACTTTTGAAATAATCACAATAGTATTATTCTTGTAATCTCTTAGGAAAAACCTAATCAGTTAACTATATCTCATTACTATAGGAATTGGAGAGAAATAACTGGCACACTTATCCTTAATTAATCCTAGAACCACATGTACTCATAAAAAAATTCCAACATCCATAACATAATCATAAAACTTATATCATTCTTAATGGAATTATTCTTGGTGAAAATAACTTTTCAATTTTCAAATGACGTTACAATGTGGATCACTCATAAATAAAAACATTTTATCACAATGTAATAGTGTAAACCTGTAATGAATGACGTAAAAAATAAAGGAACCATGAATGTTTGAAAATATGTTCATTTCATATATATTAGGAAAACTCCTTTTGGATTTTTTAAATATATTTGAAATAGAATTTTTAAAATAAGGATTTTTAAATAATTCCCTGTTGTATAAAACCTAAAAAGACATTTTTTTAAAATCATTTTAAATAAAATCGAAAATTACCTTTTCAAAAAAACAATTTCGATATAAAAAATTTCATAAAATTAATTTTAAAAAACATGGAAATTATATATAATGATTTATAAAATAAGTCAATAAAACATTTGAAATGATATTTTTAGTGAATATTTATCTTACAAATATCATATCATTGAAGTGAGAATGAATAAAATGATTTGATCATGATAATAAACAACAAATTGACAAAAAATCATTTTTGAAATAAAACATAAAAAAATAATATTTATTTTAAAAATAATATTAGTAAGAAATTGTCAATGAAGTTAATGTTACCCAGTGGAATGAAAATTTTGATAATAAATCCTTATATAACACTTCCCATATGGGTTTGTTACAATTAACTCACATAAAAAATATTAAATAATTTTATTAACTCATTAACAATATATAATTATATATTTATATTACATTTTCTAAATATTTTTTAACATCTTATCAACCATTTGTTAATAATATTTCTTTATTATCAAGGTTTTAGATGTTTTTTATTTAAAAGTTTTATTGTCATATTACTTGTGTAATATTATGGATGTTCATGTATAATGGATATAATGTAATGAAGGGTAATGAAATAGTATTAATAATCTTACAGGAGTATAAGTGGTCATATATATAAATTTTATTTCATACACGAGGATGATTACGTAGATGAAATTTAAATGATAAATGTTGAGTTTATATGTGTAGTTTTTTCAAAATTCTTCGACTTGTTTCTTCTTATTAAATATTATGTGAAAATATTAGTTAAAAACGTGAAATTGTTTATAATTTACCTATTTCAATATTATTCAACCCTAAAGACACTTTTATTAACATCCATGAAGGTGTAAATATAAAATGAATAGTCATTAATCACTGAGATGTTAAAATGGTAGAATTTTGAAAATAGATTCATTGATTGGATTAAGAGGATTTTATAAACCGAATTTAATTGAGTTATTATGTTTGAAACAAAAAAAATATAAGATATATATTATTATATAGTAAAATTTCCTAAATTCACGAATGAGGCTTGGATAAAATAAAAGATGATTTTTTATTAAGATAAGTACTATGAAAAAATTACCTCTTGAATATCACCACCTAGAGGGACCTTGAGGACATTGGATTTGTTATTTTTATGAAATGAGACACACATGAACATCAATAGTGTAATTTTGAGAGGTATGGGTAGATATTTTAGGATCTAAATGTGTAAATATTCTAATTGGGGTGGTGGGGTGTGGTATTTATAGTTGGGGAGATGTGGGATCAAGTGATTAAATAATTACTAATTTGTGCTTAAAGCCAACCAAATATGTGTGCATCAATTTCCACAAATTTGGATTTCAATTACTATTTTAAATGCATTTTAGTTATGTATATAGGTACAATATAAATTATTTTTTGTAATTTTCTAGTATGATATGTTTTTAAAATTTAATGTTAAAACATGAATTCATTTTACCAATTATAAAATTAATAATTTTTTTTACCATGGTAACATATTTTAAAAAAAATGAAATTGACCTCAAAACTTAATTTGGAACATATTACTACCAATATTGAATCCATTTTAGTTTAAATAATTGTATAATTTGACAATTTTTATTTAATATTAATCCCACAGGCGTTGTGTGAAATTATAGTTTAAAAGTGAAAACATAAAAATATTGAAACGTTTTTATATCCATTTTCAATAAAACAAATTCATTAAAATCACCAAAATTGTATTTATTGATGTATAATTTACGTAATTTTAAATTAAAAACAATTTAAAATTATATTTAACTATAACAAAAGAAGAAAATGCAGTTTTCAATTAGAATGTAGTATTTTTTACTATTAACTAAAAAATAGTTACTTATTAGAAAAATAAAAAATCACCAAAAGAGAATTATTACAATATTTTTCAAAAAATGATTTTTATTTTCAAATAATATTTTTATATGTTTAAAAAATTAATTTAAAACAGGTGTTTATTCAAAAGGATTCAAAATTGACATTTATAATAATAGAGTTTTGTATGCTTAAAATTTAATGTATTCATTTCTTAAGACTATAAAACTTATTAGATGAATTTGAAATAACATTATATGATATAAAAATATAAATTTAATTGTTTTTATAATATTGAATAATTTAATTTTTTATGATGAAATTTTATTATGCGAATACAATAGATTGTTTATTAAAAATTATCTTTTATATTAAATTGGTTTTTATTTTCACTTTTAACTAATTGGTAACCAATGAATTAATATTATAAATGTGTTTAAACTATACTATTAATGTTTATATAATATCATCCATTTCCTCCATTACAATGGCTAGGGGATAAAAATGACATTTATATAAAAAATATTCAGTCATTTTTTAAGCTCGGTGAGTTGTATCTTGTATGACATTGAAAATAGTGACTCATTTTTAAATATCGAGCTATTAGATTATCCACATTTAATAAATATAGTCCTCAAAATTTAAACTCGAGATCAAAAAAAATTGGTTTGAATTTTTCATAATACCTTTGTTGAAATACCACATCGTAAATATGGTCAATAAAATATCCACTTGAAAAGTGATAAAGAAAAGTATGAAGGTCACCTAAGATAACACATACTGGGATTCTATGTAGAAGAAAATAGACATAGAAGACAATTCTAAATATCATGTTCCCATGGATACAGATACAAAACATAGTTATTATAGATCTAGAAATCATAAAACCATAAATCTAATATATGATAAAAGGCCACTAATTTCACCGTTTTAAAATAAATCATATAATGTTATTTTTTTAAAAATATCCTTGAGTTAAGGGATTCGTTTTCTACAAAAACTAATAGTATAAGGAAATATAGTTACATTTCATGTAAATATTTATCCTCAATTAGCCCAAATGATTATTATCCAGGATGAATTTTCATACACGAATCACCATAATCAACTTCTACAAAAACAAATAAAGAAAAGTATAAGTATATATTCCTCTTATCAATTATAAATAACCAATAAATCGTTATTAAAATATAAATTAATTATGAAAAAAATAATTATATCATAAAAAATTCATAAATATCCCAAATTAAATAGTTTTATCTATAGTTATGCATATATAATTCTACAAATAACCACCCACAAAACTCCACACAATATTCATGTGTAAAACTAAAACCCAGAAATCTAAAGGATTTAATCACATAGTCCTCTAAGAGAAATTTAATATATTTATTCCAATAATATCAATATCTTTTAATGATTCACACTAGAAATTAAATTTCATAGTCACATCACCATTTCTATAAATAACATGAATTTCCATAAATCATTTATGGTTACAAAAGATAATTCATCCATTATTTATCAAATAGAATCATAATGTATTCTTTAAGGTTCCCAAAATTCAAAACATATTAAGAATCTTCCTGGATCACATAATCCCCATATCAATTTTCATTCCCATGTTTATCATTACAATAAAAATTCTGATCCCAAAATAACCATATTTGTTGTCGATAAAATATATTTCAGAAAAAAAATAAAAATATCATACTAAATAGGACATTCCCATGGCTAGTGGTAGGCTATGAACCATTTCCACCCTTCAGTTGTGGGATAGATCCCCAGAGATATTTTGGATGCGACGTGTTTTCAATCATTCTACGGGTTTTATTATTTTATTGAACAATATTACTATACTCCTTATAAAATTGTAGAAATATAGAAAATATTCAAAAATTAACTTTAATATATTGTTACCTCAAATTTTATCTTACACCTTCAAATATTAATCCCAAAAATTAAGAACCCATATTTCGATTAAAGTCAGAGATCAGAAAAACACAAAATTCAATCCATAACATTCAAATTATGTCCAAAAAATAAAAGATAAATATTCATAAATTATCATTTATTTCAAACAAATGATAATTATAAGGGTTATATATGCCTAAAAATCTACTAAAACTCAACAAAAGTCTAAAAAGAGCTCCTATCAAATGAAATATCATAATATAAATAATGAGGATAAACATATTATTATTCTTAAATATACCACCACATAATAATTTATTAATTCATATATATATATATATAAACCACATCTATTAAACATTTTTCATAATATAATAACCATGAATTTCAATTTTATTTTTAATACATTATTCATGTTAATCAATGTTATGAATTTATATCCTCTTGATTCAAAAATATAAATAAAATAACATTTCATAATTTATGGATAAGAATGTAGTTCATTTGTTAAATAAATATTTCTAGTTAATATTGATATTACTATTATCTTTTGGTATGTTTTTCGACATGTAAATTGTAAATTTTCATTCTAATTAGAATATTATTTTTCCTGATAGGGTTATAAGAGTTGATATCTTGAGATTAAATGAAAAAGAATCTGAGACACATAATGTTTTTCCAAAATAATAAAGTTTCAGATAACTCAAATAATTTCATGTTTATGAATTGAATTCTCAAAAAGTTATTTGAACCATCAAATGAATATTTTTCAATAATAGTGATGATCAAATCATCGGGGGGGGGGATTTTAAGGTTTTGAATGATATCATTTCTTACATCCTAGAAAATGATCCATAATATTTTGAAAATAACAACACGTAATCACTAGACATCTTATTAAATAACAAATATTTTATATGATAAAGATAGTACAATATAAAATATATAATACACTAATAATTAAACCACCTTATCTCAAAGTTGTTGTATGTTATTATCTGTTCCACCTAATTTATTATCATCATTAAAAATTCATAACATGATAACAATCATTGTTGTTATATTGGATATTTGACTTCTTATCAAAGAAAATCTAATCCTCAAAATTTATTTGTACCATACTCTGATAATAAATGTAGGGAATTGACATTTAACATTACATACTCATGTGATTCTAAACAAGAATAAAATTACATTAATTTTAAAATGACTTTTAGGTTTAAAGTTTTGTATAATTAGGGAAAAACATTCATAGTAATCTCTTACATAAAAAGTTGTCACATAATTGTAGTATCCATTTCATCAATAAGAAATAAAATTTTAAAAATAAATCAAGAAATTGTTTCAAGATCATTCTTCGAAATTTTCCCCTTCTTCTCATTGTTGTCTCTGATTAAAATTATTTACAATGAAAAACTTGTAAATCATTACATTGGAATGTGTCTTAGTAAGGTACATAGAATATGGAAAAAATTTACTCTAGTGAAATTCAAAAAAAAATCATTAAAATATACATTTATATTTAGAAAATTGAATAATCAATTCAAAACGATAAATATCATAAAATATTAAAAACATTAACCTATTATCATAAATACTCATTATAAATAATTTAAAATATAAGTATGTATTTCGGTACATCATTTTCAATAACACTCACACAAATAAAGTAGTCTCTCAACTATATAGGGATTATCCACCACAGTTACATTTGGAACAATGTCCAGAGTGTTATTCCTATAATATCTTATGAGAAACCAAATCTATTCAATCCATCTAATTATCAAATGCATTGGAATGATATAATGGGATCACCAGAAATCCTTTTATCAAATAATCACCCATCCTCAGAAAACATTCCCAATAATAATAAAATAATATAACACATAAATCGTTAGTAAAAATCATTCATACGGAAAATAAAATTTCCATTTTGAAATTACATTACAAATCTACACAATCATAAATGAAAAGTTTTTCATTCAAATTAAAATTTTAAACATGTAAAATAATATTAAAAACATTTATGAGTTAATAAATTGATAAAAACATCTCATTCCATATAAGTTTTGAAATACATTGGTTTAGAATTTTTTCTAAATAGTTGAATGGGAACATTAAAAGAGTTTTTTAAAAGATTATCTATTATATAAAACATGAAAAGTACCCCTTTTGAAATCATTTAATTGGAATTTGAAAATGAATGTTTTAAACATTTATGTCAGCATAAATAAATTTTATAAAAAAATCATAAAATATAAGACATGAAATAGAGATATTTTGAAAACATTAATTTAATCATTTAAAATGAGTTTATTAGTTATAAAGTCCCTTAAAAATAACATATCATTTTAGAGATAATTGATAAAATGAATTGATTATGTGTGTCAAATAAATATACACCTAAAAAATATGAATGAAGAAAAAGAAAATATAAATTCACATCAAACTTAATCTTATAAAGTCATTATCTATGATGTTTATGTTTAACCCAATGAATGTAAATTTGGTTAAGAAATACCTTACCCCATTCTACCATTTAATTTTTGATACATAAAAACCATTTATAATGGTTTAATGAATGTTTATAACTAATTAATGAAACATATTCATATATATTTATATATATTAAATTATGTGATGATTTTATAAAATCATATGTCCCAATAATTAACAATATTTCATAATTTTAATGGTTTTTTTGTTTCAAATTCATTATTTTGTTGTTAGTTTTCTTTGCTAATATTATGGATGTTACTATAATATGGGATTAAAAATCCAAAAGTGGAATGTAATAGTATTAATGATATTAAAAATGTATAAATGGTCCCAAATATCATTGATATTTATTAAATAATGATGATACCTTAGAAATAATATAACTGATAAATGCTTACTTTATTTTGGGTTTTTTATAACATGACGAACTAGTTTAATCTACTTTAGTATTATATCAACATGTTATTTTTAGAAAATAAAATATTTTATAATATACATATTTAAATCTAATAATACTATACTAAAACATTTATGTCCATCCCTGATGTTGTTAATGGAAAATGAATAGTACTTTTTCACAGATATTACAGAAATCCATAATTTGGAAAATAGTTACTTCGTTTTAAAAAAATGGATATGAGAAAAAATTAATATTAGATATTACTTAAAAAATATAAATATATCATTTATATATATGATTTTATTGTTATTATTCATTGATGGATTAATTACGTGAGTAGAAAAAAGAAGATTTAATTAAATTAATAGATGTATATAGAGAAAAATTCATCATTTATACAATCTTTATAAGGGACCATTGAGGACATAGGATTTGGTATTTTGGTGAGAAAAATTGATAATTTACATTTTTAATGTCATTTGGGGATGTTTGGGTATATATTTGAGGATTGAAAAGGTTTCTGAGATGAAATGGACTGAGGAGTATTAGTATTTCAATTTGAGGAGTAGTGTGTTTGAGTTATTACATAATTATTATTTTATATTTAATGTAAACAACATTTTTATCACATTAATTTTGATTGATTTTGATAATAATTATTTATGTAATTGTTGTTTATGTTTTTGAAATTCGTAAATAACCCATTAATGTCTATAATTTTTATGTATGTCATTATTTTACATTTTATCTTTCTCCATTATAATTTTTGGAGAATGATGTGCTCAGAGGCTCTAATATTGAGAAATCAAAGAGTTACACAATATGGAAAGAGTGTATTTTACATTTACACTAAATTAGAGAATGCATCAAGTCATCTAGCACAATGCTCAGTCGCATGCATCTTTCTTCGAAGATACCATTCTTGGAAAGCCTATACACAATATAATTTAAATCATGAAATGTGTTTGTGACAATGTGATTCACATAGGAAAGCCTTTCTAAGCATTTGATCAATTTACAGTCAATTTCTGTGATAGTTGATACTGATTCACCCAAACCGCCAGCACAAGCACCTCTGAATCGCACTCGAACCAAATATTATTAGAATGGATTTGGTAAATCATGTCAACCCTATTGAAAAACGCCATAATTTCATCCTCAAATGTAGTTGGATGCCCACAATGGCCATAACATCATTCCACAGCCTTGTCAAGGGAGTCCAAAAAGATCACCCCAAAACATGATGGTCCAGGATTTCCATGGGTTGCCCTTTCGATGTTACATTCCAACCATCCATTTAATGGAGGAGACCATACAAACTCCATTGTACCCATTATATTTGAGGAGCACCATGTGACCTGGAACTGCCTTAAAATCAGTAGCTGCCTCACTGAGTTGTAGCTGTTTTCACTGAGATTTATGTTGGCCACTTTAATTGCAACTATAATATCTAAAATAGTCGAGGATTCATGGTAACCTGTTTTTCGTTTCATAATATTGTTATGTTCCCTCCAAATCAAATGAATGACTTCGGAACATGTGAACCATATCAATGCGGTGAGATGCATGGACTGCTATATATAGAACAATTCATGTAGGAATTCTAGAAAAGAAGCAGCACTGGGAAGAGGTAGATCAAATGTGTTGAGAACATATTTCAACAAGGAGGAAGCTGTTCTACATGACATGAATAAATGATCAACATCCTCACAGTGTTGGTGGCATAATGAAATCCTTGAGCACAGTTAAATCTCATCCATCTGAACAATTTCATCCACTAGAATCCTATTGTGAAAAATACTGTAGAGTAATGTGAATTTGGATGGTAGCAACAATTTTTTGGTAAAATCACGAATCCACTTTTCATCAACCGATATCAGATGCTTGTAGAAGGATTTAGAATATAGAACACCACTCAACGACCCATCCCATTATAGAATGTCATCCAGATTAATATAATGAGAGTCCATAATAATTTTTTCAATATCTTCTGGAAGATCCTCAAGATGTTCAATATGTTCTTTTATAGAATGGGTGTTGTCCATATTGTGTTCATCAGTATTGATTTTCTTAATAAGAGGTGCTCTAGTCCAATTGTCATTCTAGAACTGAATTGAATAATTCTTGTTGACAACCCAGCATGATATTCTCATTATGCTATAAACAACATAATGTATCCCATGGAAAATTGAGGAATCTGGATAACCCTTCTTCCCTATAATATGTATTGAAAAAATCCAATTTCTATGAAAATCCAAAGAGGCCGAATTCTTATGAATAAGGTTCCAGAGAAACTAGGCATGCATCGCTTGATTGAAACAACTATTATTATTGATTCCCATCACTCCTTACCTAGTTTGCGAACTACATTTTCTACAAATTACTATGACGCACTTCTGTTCCATTAGACTTCCACTCCATACAATGTTCCTCATCATTGAGTTGAGAGTCTTGACAAGAGATGTCGGAAACATGTACCCCATGAACGAATACACAAGGTGTGAAATAATGACACGTTTGATAAATAAAACTTGTCCAGCCGTTGAAAGAGACATTCCCTTCGTAGTGGAAATAATTTTCAAGGATTGGGATAGGACTTGTGAGAAATTTGATGCCCTCATATTTCCCCACAAATTGGTACTCTAAGATAAGTCATTAGAAGAGATCCCTCCAGATGACCTAGAATATTGATGAGTTGATTCTTCTGTGCATCAGAAAACCATTTCTCAACGTATATGAAGGATGTTATCGAATTAATTTCTTGTCCTGATACACTCTCATAATTCTAAAGAGCCTGTTAGTGGATAGCTATGTTTTTACTATCACCATGTGTACAAACCACTGTATCATCAGCAAATAATAAATGAGAAGGGGCATTGAGACCCCTAGTTCCTCTTATAGTGTAGAGAATCACCTCATCCACCATACTGATGAAGAGTCTGCTCAAATATTAATCATGAATTGAAAAAAAATAATGTACGAGAGGGGGTCCCATTAACTCACACCCCTCGAACAAGTGAAATAGCCCTCTAGGGATCCATTTACTAGGATGGATATACACCCTGACTGAATCTTCTTTTCAATCCATTGGAAAAACACCGCACTAAAACCAAATTTATAAAGGGTGTGGATAATGAATCCCCAGTCCATCATATCAAATGCCTTTCAAATGTCTATTTTAAGAACCACATTTCCTCCCCTCGATGCTTCCTAAGAAGATAAATTCATTCAAAGTAGTGAGAAGGTAGTCTCTTATGCCACTGCCTTTAACAAATAAAAACTAGTTCCATGTAAATATTTTCTCACTAACTCGAGAAAGAATGTTTTCTATAATGTTTATGATGACTTTTTGAATTGTATTAACCTTGGAAACCAGCCTGAACTGGAAAATTTCACTTGAATTCTCCACCATAGGAATGAGGGAAATAAACTCCACATTAAACCCATACGGTAGTTTCCCACCACTAAAAAAGTATTGAACAAGCCTACACAACTCATTCTGAATAACATCCTAATAGGTTTGGAAGAAAAAATTAGTGAAGTCATCAGGTCTAGGAGAGCTATCTTTTTTGAACCCAAACATTGTGTCCTTGATTTAAAGATCCATTGGAATTGATGTAAGAAATCTATTCTGCTAATTTTTAACTAAATTATGGATGATTTTTTCTCTATCCGTTTTAATCCATGCTAGCCCATTAATAAGATATTTATAGAAATTAACAATATGAGTTGTAAGATCCATCCTACTCTCCAGAATTTTTCCTCTATCCTTAATCAAGGAAAGTGGTCTATTCACTATTATGACCCTTTGAATGGAATTGAAGAACCGGTTATTTTTATCCCCACCATGAAGCCATCTAATTTTGATGAAATCCACTTTACTTTTGTCCCCAATCCTGAACAAAATTTACAGATTGAGAGACAGGTCAATCTCCTATTTTAAGTCACCAAAAAATTGGATTTAGTGCTCTTTTTATGCACATCATGAAGATGAAATTCATGTGTCTCAATTTCAAAATACAACGAGCTTAACAAGGCTTTAATCTATTCCATAAATTTAATCTTCAGAATTCCGAATTTGGAAATATAATATTGTTGCTTCCCTTGCCGCTTACAGAGTTCTACATCTGTCCAACAATCATTGAACATATGGAATAAGTACTCATGCACTGTTGAATCTGAAAGAGAGCTGCTACGCTTTCCCATTTCCAAGAAAACTAATCAAGATAGGATGATGATCAGAGTTTTTCATAGAAAGAGTAATTCAAGATATTGACTTCCAATCACAAAGCATAACAAGATTAACAAAAACTCTGTCAATTATGCTCACCCTCATGCCATTAATATATTTCATATACTAGGTCAATTTAGCACTAATAAGGTTAATTTCCACCTATTAGATTTTCACAATAAATTATCTATACTCTATTATAGAGGTGACATTGGATACTTGTACTATTTTCTCATCCTCGGGTATAATGGCATTAAAATCACCCCTGATAATCAAAGAGTCTGAAATACTGCTCTGCAGATTCTGAATCTTCTCACATAAAATCCATCATTCAACATGATTATTGTAAGAATAAATAACAGAGCGTAAAAGTTTATTTCCACCCTCCTTGAATATTAAAGTAATGATTTGGTAGTCCTCATAAACAATCCCTAGGGAATCCACCCTCTGATGCATAAGTATCCAGATTCCATCAGGACATGATACATCACGTGTTGTGGCTAGAATATTATAACATTTGCTGCTAAATAAATTCCCCAGATTTCTCGAGTTTATCTTTGGCTTAGAAAATATAATTAAATCATGTTTATACCTTCTTGTAAGGATCCTGAAGGAAGATTCTGTGTCATGGTTGGATATTCCCTGACAGTTCGTGAAATGTAATTTCATTTTGACATTTTATTGGGGTTCATGCCTCTTTGTTTCCTAAAATTCCTCACTGATATTCAATGGGTTTCCTCATGAATTGTATTTTCATCAACACCTTCCCCCATTTTCTACATGTCAGACCTGATTAGAGAATTCCCTTGTAGTTCTAGAAAAATGGTTTTCATAGATTGAACAATTTCAGAATTGTCCCCCTGCACAATTACATGCCCTACCCCCACCTCAAGAGTAGTTGTGTCATCCCGCATCCCTGGTTGACACCCATGTGACCCTAACATAGCCTCCAATTCAGAATCAATTATTTTTAGGAAAAAATTCATAGCATGATAGCTATATACCATATCAACAACTTCAGTAGATATATCCAGCATCTTCTCCTCAGTGTCCACCAATGTACTGTCAGTCACTACCCTAGACAATTTGTTAAGCAGTTCAATAACTATATTTATCGTCTCCTCTTCTTCAACCAATCTACCCATAAAGGCACAATCTCTACTATTTTTCAGCTAATCCTTCTCGTATCATGATCCTTTCCCTTATCCCTTGCCTCATGCAAGCATCTCCAACTTTGCAGCACTTCCCTCCAGACTGATGTGGCTGGTATTGGATTAACCATATTCATGACAATACGACATGATTGAAAGTCATGCCAATACATTTTACATTTTTTGAAGAATCAAGGCATATTCTCTAATCATAATTGATCTCCAACTGATGTTATTTCACATTATGAAAAATGTGTTCAGATGGATGTTTCTCCATGTTGATCTCTACAAGAATGCACACATAAAGACCAAGGTCCCCATTTAAGGTCTGATGATCAATTTTCAGAGGAGTTCCAATGATTAAATCGAGGTCCTTCAGGATCATTGGATGCCAATAATCCCATGGAAATATAGAAATCATTGTCCAAACCTGTTCTATAAATATATTTTTCTTGAAAAGATTCAAATTTGCATCCCATTTTGACTAACTCAAGAAGCCTGGTTTCAGGATGAGGTTTCCAATTCACCAATCTAAATACAGGACCTCATTTCGTTGAATAATTATATTGTAGAAACCATTACCCAATGGTATATTCCCCCATCTAGAGAATCCATATCATTTCACAATCCTTAGCTTTAGATCATTAATCGTCTAGGGTTCCATTCCTTTTTCACATGATGTTCAACCAAGAATCGAGAAGCGGAAAAGTACCATTCTTTGATGGAGTGCCTTAAGGTCCACCTCCACCATGATTGAGCGATCACCAGTTCATGTAATCTCAGGTCCATTCAAGGATGTTGCTGCATCATTTAATCCTCCCGTGAGCACTTCCGCAATGGATACTACCCATTTAGGTTAACTGGAGGAGTTATACACGATATCATTGACTTGCGATGTGAAATAACTATTCTAACATAGAATTCATTTTAAAAACTTCCATTCATATAATTTGAAAATTTAAATTCAATATTAACCCTTTAGACGTAATGTGAATGACTGGTTTTAATGTTAAATGTTTAGAATATTGAAATGTTGTTATATCCAATTTCAATCATATGTTTTATAACAGGAAAAAATTATGTATTATATAATTTAAATAATTATACTTTAAAACCAAATCAAAATATAATTTAACTATATAAATAATTTTTGAGTGAATCATGTTATCATTTTAAATTCAGTATTTTCCGAATTTATTAACAAAATAAACATTAAAAAAAATAATCTTGATTCTATTTTTATCATTAGACTGTGAAAATTAAGTATATTTTGTTAAATAATATTTATAAATTTGTTAACATTTTATTTTAAAATTTTCACTATATCAAATGGTGGAATGTTTGTCTTTTAGAAAAATATATTATTTTATACTCAAAATTTAATTTATTCTTATCTTATTCCTATCAAACATATTGGATGAATATAAAATTATTTTATTGGATATAGTACCTAGATATTTCATTATATTATTTTACTAAAAGTGATTATTTTAATATAATAATATAAAATATTATTTTACATATAAACTAATTTTTTTATAAAAAAAATATCTCTTATATATAATTGGTTTTTATCTTCATTTAAAATAAATATATAAATGATGAATATATTTTAAAAACATGATGAAATTATATTCTTATAGTCTTGTTAATAATATTCATCCCCACCATTATATATTCTTGTTGATAACTATAAAATTTAAATGATAACTTTTAGTCTTTTATTTAAGAATGATGATATGTATCTAGTTTGAAATTGGAAATATTTTTTCATTATAAAATATTTGGATATACAAAACTATCATAATAAAAATGATATTCTATAAAAAAATATACAATGATCATAACAACGAATATAGAATTATCTCATGAATCTATTATGAGTCTCACTTGTAAATAGACATAAAGAAACTAGATATACAACATTATAAAGTAAAATATTATTACACATGTAATATAAGAATATTATTCACACAGAAAAAGTAATTTAACCCAATGAATAGTAACAGAGTCATAAAATTGTTTACTGATGTGAAACTTATAAGTCAAATAACTTTTAATTGAATAAATTAAAATGAAATATAAAAACTATTAATTGACATGGAATAATGATATTACCAATCAAATGGGATGTAAATATACCATATAAAATAAAATTGGCACAAAACTTTTTGATTTTCCTAAATGAATGGACATTGAGATGAATTATCATTCCTCACACTTCATCTGGGATGAAATTATGTTGACCAATGGTTTAACTTTTTAAATAATGTTATTAATATATAATAGAATTAAATTAATACTTATAAAATCATATATGAATCTATTATAATAATTTACATATATTTTTTTAATAATATTTAATTATATTCATTATTTCATGTGATTATTATCTTGTCTTCTCCTGTTTGTTTTTACACATAACATCCAATTTTTTAATGAATAATATTTTTAAATCATCTATAAAAATAAATAAATTTATAAGTATGATTTTTTATTATATATATATATTTATTCATTATTAAAATTTGAATATATTTAATAGATCGCATCTATTCCTGGAAATGGTTTTTCGTACGCACAGATGACTAAAATTATCATTTATTTAATGGGTGAATGATTAAGGAGATTAGTGATATATTAATTTTCAAAAAAAAAATATAATTTTATATATATATATATATTATATATTATCTAAATTTATCCATATTATCATTAATTTATGTAATATGTGAACAAATTTATCACACTACATAGTATTGCGGTTGTCAATTACTCACTTGAACAAAATTTTCAAGTTTTTAAAATTAATGGATTTTATAATGTTATATGTGACATTTAAATTACATAAGAATAATAATAACATAGTAATATTATAAATTTTCTATATACATAATTAAATACATCCTTGGAAGGTGGTGATGGAAAATGATTTACATCGGATCATGATGTAGTAGTGATCCTTAAACAAAAACGATTGTTTCATTTCACGTGATATGGAATAATAAATTAATATAGATCATTCCCAAGAAATTATAAATTATAATGATATTTTATATACAGGTGATATTATATAATCATTATTGAAATATATTTTATGGATGTGGATGAAAAAAATTATTTAAACTATTTCTTAAAAATTGTAATCTATTTTTCCGAAGAACTCTTTAAAATATCAACAAATTCCATTATATGAATGATCTATGTAAAATAAAATGGAACTATGATGTTGGGATATTATTTAGGATGTTACTTGGGTATGTATTGAAAGAAACATTATTTTGTAATTATAATAGGGTAAGAGGGTGTAAGACAATTTATTTGTGGGGGAGAGGACACTCATGAAACATGTCAAAGGAATCAATTTCACAAATTTATTTACTAATAATATGTCAAAAAATTCGGTTATTATTGAAAATTAGATTTTATAAGTTCTAAAAATATCATTATGCTTGTTATGGAAACAATTTAGGCCATTTTAACCATTATCTTCTTAGGTTATCTCTTGGTAAATTCGATTTTTTTAGTAGTGGTAATTAATTTTTACAAATTACAATGTTCTTGATGGTTAAAAAATAATTTCATATTATAATATAATTAAAAAATTACTATTTTAATATATTTATTAAGTTTTTAAAAATTAAAAGACAAAATGTGGCACCAATCAATATAAAATTATACCTTTAGGCTTGAGGAAAATTTAGGGTTTCAAAGTGAACAATATCATAATTTATGAAGGTTTTAATAACAATAATGAATATGAATTAGATTCCAATTTCCATGTTGGATACCATAAAAGGACTATGAAGATATATAAAATGATATAAAGTGTTATTATTATTTCAATTCAAGAAAGGGATTGCATATCATCTACAAATTAGAAACCCCGAAGATGCATTTTATAAAATAATTAAAATTTCACTTAAAATATTTAATAATCTATTATTTATTTGTATTTTTGCAGTACTATTAAGACTATCAATGGTCCTCATATTCAAAATAGGAAATGTCTCTTTTTTAGATCAATGAGTGACATACCTGGTGTCAAAATGTATACTAGCATCATGAAGATGTGACTGAAAAACATATTTAGTTTATTATCACATCACTTTAACTATAATTTTTAGTAAATTTATATTTCATTTTTATCTAAGAATTTTGGAAAAAATACATGACCTCTATGATTTAATAATTATTAAATCCTAAATTTAATGCACTATGTGTTCGGTATGACCCAATGTGTGTGTTTTCATAACTATTCCTTTTAAATTAATTATTTTATTCCTTTATTTCCAAAATAGAAAAATTTTCCCCAATCTATTGAGATGAATTCTTAGGTGTGTTATTCCATTTTTCTGAAATGAAGGACTTCATGTTTTATTTCATCCATGTAATCCTCCAAAAAATCTATTATATAACTCTATCATTATCTTATTTTATGAATCCATGGGTTGGTTATGATATATGTTGTTAATCATATTTTTGGATAACTAATTTAGATTAATTCTAATATCATTAACTCAACTAATAATCCCATTTTGTTTCTTATATTCACCACATTGTCTAGAATGTTCTATGTGGACATGATTCCCTTGGGATAAACATATTGATTAAATCCATAAATCATAGATTTAGAAATAGTAACTATAATGGTTAAACCATATATTCATTTATATGATTTTAAATTCCTAAAACCTTTTCGATTAAAGTTTCCTTAGGTTTAAACTAGGTTGTTCATTTTCATAATCTGTATATATCCTTCATAATGTTTTAGAATGAAAATGATAATTATCCAAAGCTTATCGCCTGGAATTTTAAATTTAAATTCACAATAAAGATCATTCTCATGTACTTAGTGATGCCCAGGTCGTTCTATATACACATATTTCTATATAATTACCCAGAGTCACATCACCAACAGAATAATTTTCACCAATAGTATTCTTATATTTATGTACCTCATTAAAAAATAAAAAACATCTACATTAGAAAATCATTAGAATGTTCTTATATACTAATAGACAGAATAATTCATTGGCTTACGTTTCCTACTAAATTAATTACTAAATCTAGTTAAAAGGATCTTAACTAACATCATTTGATACAAACTTTAATGATCCAGAACTGTATAGCCCGAGTCGATGTCTTACATTTTTTAATTGTTATAAAATATATTGAATTGAATTCCATTTGACTATCCAGTTTAGTAGTATTAGAAAATTAGATACATAATTGATCTTTTCTTTATTTATTGATAAACACATTAAAACTGAATATTATTGTAGAAAGTATCATTATTACCTCTAGAATATCAATCTATGATATTTTAAGAACAATTCATGGATTTATTGGAAATAAAAAAATAAGTGTATGAACATGTTATCATAAGGGTTACATAATGATAAATAAATCATGTGTAAATGATTTCCCAAGGGTGCAGCTGAGTTGATAGCTTCCTCTATGGGTCTTGGAGAGGTCTGGAGTTCGAGTCTCACCATATTCATCCCTATACTACTTGCTGCTTGATAATTACTGTAATTTATCCCCTTCCCTAAATAAAATGAGTCTTCTGCCTCAACATTTAATCATGTCTAAATGAATAATAATTAATTTTAAATAATTAATAGGTAGATATAAATATCTGAAAACGCATTTCATTTAATCAATAAAATGAACATCTTCATTTGATAAGAAATTGTCAATATGGAATGGTAATTATCTGAAAATAAATTCCAATAAATTAAGATTATATCAAGAATAGATATTTAATAACTAATACGGAATGTTAAATAAAAAAAGAAATAATAAATTTAAATAAATTGACTTTCCTGAATATATATATATGGTTTAATTTATATGGAATGGTATGTAACTGAAAGAGAATTTAATTAAATCAATAATGGTGAATGAAATGCATCTGCAGATAATAGTAGAGTAATAATATCATTGATAATATTAACTAAATTCTTATTGATGGAAATTCATAATATTTAGATGTCATTATCTCAAGATATACTATACCACTACATTGAGCCCTTTCAAAATAAGAATTAGTACTATGGGTAATAAATCCTTTAATGAAATAATACTAAATCATCTCATTAGACTATTAATGAATCAATGTGCATTATAATTTAAAGCCCCAACAATAATTTCACGTGTAACTAATTCCTCTTATGTTTACTATTTAAATATACTTTTTTACAATGCTACTGTGAATCAAATATCCATGTTGATTAAAAGATAAAAATTTATCAATATTTTCCCATATAAAAAACTAATAATAAATTTAGAAAATTCAATTTGAAACGGTTTATGGATTAAGTAATAAATACATATATGATATATTTTATGGGAATTTTGTGGAAACATAATTCCCAAAGATTACATGAATGCAATTATTTCAAGGAAATGATAATTAGAATACAAATGAAACAAGATTGTTAATTACAATACATTTGAAGGTAAAATATATAATTAATCATCCATAGAATTAATGAAAAAGGTATTAATAGAAAATATACCCGGTGTAATATAAATAAAATAAGGGATTTTTTACATTTATAAATATAAATCCCATAACTATGTAATTAAAATAATTCTTCTAGAAATTTTTTTTACTTTGAAAATATTTCTGAATCTAATGTTTAATAAAATGTTTAAAAAATTGCATTTGAAAATCACCTTTTAAACGTATTATTAATTCTATAAAAGAATTGTTCATTATAATGGAGTGAAATTCCATTAATTTTATTCATGTGAAAACAATGATTCATTCTCATTTTCTAGTAAATGAAAAAAACATTTTTTTGAAAAAAACTTAAATATTCCATTCAAAAAATTGTTTCCAAAATTCATGGATAGGTAAAATTTCTTTAATAATATTTTTTTAATTTTTAAATAAAATTTTAAAATAGTTTTTGGAAACAAGTTTTTATATTGAAAATAGATTTCTAACAAAGATTTAAATGATGTGGGACATTATTACAAACATAATATTAGCCATTTTTTAATACAATGTGTGGGGAAAATTGTAATATTACTTGAAAAAATCATAAATAAATATATGTGAATATAATGAAAGTGTTTTATTATCAATTGATAATAATATTTCATTTAATCTTATTTTAGGATTAAATAATCTCATGTAAAATGTGATTGTGAAATAATCCATTATAATAATATTATTAAATTTATAATTAACTAATAAATTGATTTTTTAAAAAATATTATAAAAAATAAATTTTTATATAAATAATATAATATATTCAAAATAAACTACACACATAATCATTGAATATAAAAAACAATTAATGTTTATTTTCTCCCAGTAAAAAGAAATTGAGTTATTAAATTATTTAGCACATGGTTTGATTTATGTAAAATAAATGTATAAACAATAATTCAAATTTAGACATAAAATAACATGAATTATTAACAAATAATTTTATTATATTTAAATGGGGTAGTATATACACCATATGAAATAAATTAGGGGAATTACATTTCGATATTCCTCAGTGAAGGGTAATTGATACAAAGTATATTACATCATTCTACCGTTTGTTTGAACATTCATTCACATATTTAATAATAGTTATCATAATGTTAACAAAATTTACCTGAACCATATTAATATTAAAAATATCCTATAAAATAATCTAATAAAATTTTACCAACATTTTCTAAATAATATTTCAATAATTTCATTGTTTCATGTGATAATAGTCTCCTTTTCACATGATATTTTTTCATGAAATTTATATTTTGTTTTAAATTTTATATTCATGAATCATATCATGAAATATATTAATGTTATAATATCAATTATTTTCATTATATAAATTCTATGAATCTTTATTGATATTTGAATATGGATAATTGGTCACATAACTTCACAATGACGGTACACTGTATGTACGCACATGCTACGTTAGCATTTCCTTAATGAATGAAAGGTTAATGAGTTGGATGACTTATTCATGTTCCATAATATATATAATTTAGTATATTTCTCCTATATTCTAAAAATTTATCCATATTACCTTCAATATAATTCATATGTGAAAAATGAAACACATCACATAGTGTGGAAAACGTCTGTCGTATACACAAGTGACATTATAATATTTTTAAAAGAATGAAAAAGAAGAAAGTATATGTGATTTTATAATTTTATATGAATAATAATATAAAAAAATTCAAATAAATTTGTTATATACGTAATTATATGAATCCATTAAATTTGGTTATAGAATATGAATTGCATTGGTTTACGAGGCAGTAGTGCTCTATACACATGATTAACGGTCTAGTTTTTCTTTTATAGGATACTGAGATGTATATAGGTAATTCCATTAACATAATAACATTTAAATATTTTCTAGATAAATTTTTTATATTAATACTGTTGAATATTATTTGGAGAAGGTTGATGAAGAATTAAAAAATGATCATTTAAGAACGTTACCACATTTTTTGGATAACCTCTATAGGTTTTCACCGAAAGCCATCCTAGGATGGAATTATGATCAAACTGTGGTATATTGGATTTTTTAAGGTTATTAGGTTTTAAATATTGGTATTTCATATTAAAGGAAGTTGTTTTCAATGTATTAAATTTGTATAAGAGTGAGAGGCAATTTATAAGTTGGGGATATTGAACACATGGGATTTATTAAAATAATTCATTAAACCCTTGAATTTATCTTACACTAATACTAAAATATGTTCCTTTATGTATATGTATAGATTATAATGACATTTTATTAACATAAAATGGGTTTTGGATACATTTTTGTTCATTTATAACTCTTATCATCTGCTTTGATACACTTTGTAAATTAGCTTTCACCTAAACCATGACAATTAATTTTTTTTAATTTATAAGCCATAATGGAAAAAAACAAAATTATCATTATTTGATAATATAAATGAATATGAATCCTAAAATTGAATTAATTTTATGAAATTCATTTCACAAATGATTAATAATACAATGTCGAATTATATAGTCAGGCGTGATGGAAAAGTGGAGTTCAAAATTGAAAATACTCATAAGTTTAGTTTCTTTTAATATTGAAAATTAATATGAAATAGATTCCAACTACCTAAATTAGTTAATATTTTTTTTATTTAAATAATTTTACTCTAAACCTAATATAAAGTATAATTTATCATTCAAAATTTTCTGAACTGAAAATGGAGTTATATCCAACCCGACACACAGTCCAATCCATGGCTTGGGATGAATGGTGTTACACATCAACATGGGCAGGAAGCTAGTTCCCGTTTATCAACAATACAATTTGGGAATGATTTAACCCATTAACATATACGAATTAAAAAAATAATAAACATCATGTCTCTAATAATCTTAACCAATCAAGGTACAATAATTTTCAAATTGAATGTTTAAAACATTATCAAAATAAAAAATTCCACTATGGAATGAGAATAATAAAATCCCAAAAACCTCTATGAAGCAAGAGATCCATCACCCTCATTACACCACCACCAACACCTATAATATGTGGATGACAAGAAAAATGATCCATATTCACCACTATGACACATCTTTCCTTTACATAGGCCATACATAATAAAGTCTATATACACCGAATAGTGTATGTAAAATGTGATCCAAATCCTCAATAAATTCCACCTAAAGAAAGATACCATGATTTGACATTTGAATATAAATCAAAATTAACATTTTCATTAGAACATTTGAAGCATTTCCATGAAAAACACATTGCGAAAACCATTCTCAAGAAAACACTTTTAAGGAAAACATTTCTAAAAGAATCTTCATTAACATTAAAATTAACACAAGGATAAATGTATGTTGATGGATATCCCCCTATAAGATAAGAATTATGTCATTTGAGAGCACAATGGGAAGCCCCCATGGTGATCAAAATTCACAAACCAAAAAATGTTTTCTCATGTATGAGACACTTGAGGTGAACACATAACAAGGACTAGTGGCCGCCAAATCAAAAATAAATTAAAAAATAATTATCATTCCTATGACACTAAAGGTGATCTATTCCAAGTTATAGTGGTATCATGTCAATTCACATATTTAGTTATCATTGTAATCATGAAATCTTATTAGAATATTACAGGCCAATGATACCTCTGAATCAACTAGTATAGTTGTTCTTGGTCGCACGAATTCATTTCCGTGATTCCCTTGTACTAAAATTACATTTCACATAACACATAAATCATCACATTCATATAAAAATTGCATTCATCAAATGTGCCTAAGGAAATCACTGATGGAAAAATTCACATTGATACAATGATTAATGATCACAAAGAATCTACCATTTTCCATAATCAAACTACTTATTATTTTTCCAATCAAAAAAATGCCATTCAGAAATAAAATTTATACAACATTAACAATTCATGACAACCATTTAGAAACATAAAAAATGAGAGTACAAAATAAATCCAACAATTTTCATGAGAAAATCACCGTATTATTTTTTAGTGATACCAAAACCATTTTATAACATGCTTCAAATCACATTCTGAATCCAAAAAAAATTAATGTCAACAAAAAAATATCCAACATGAAAAAAATCCTATTAATTTATAAAAAATATTTTAAGAAATTATCACATTTAAATCCTATATAATACACATTTCCAACTTTCACATTTGGATTTAATCTGATTCATGAAGAACCACAATGTAACACAAATGAAACATTACCAATAAACATTATAAAATAATCTTTCCTCCCATGTAATCTCCTAACCATTAAAAAACATATATAATACCACGTAAAAATTCTATATTACATATTTATAACAGAAAGAATGAAATCTGAAATCATCTAATAATGTAAAACCATATAACCACTTACCTCAAGCTGGTAAAAATCATAAACCAAGTTTAAATCCTCATCCAAAACTAAAACATTAACCTATAAAATAATTATCACACAATAACCATCATTATTTCACCTAAAAAAATTATAAATCCTCATTAGGATAAACAACCCATTGGAAAAGGAATACCAAAGAAAGAGGGAAGAAAACCCTAAAATTATTGAGAAAATTAAAGAGATGAGACTTAATTGATGATTTGTTGATGAATACTCACCAAAACAACCGCAAAAGTAATGGTCCAAGGGAGAATGAAAGAGTGGGATATGTTCCTAGGGAGAACAATCCTGAATGGGTGTCAAAGAGGGGGGAAATATGGTTAACATAAAAGAGGTAGGAAAGGTATATAATCAATTTTTAATTTACTTGGTATTCCGCATGATTATCCCATATTTTTTTCGAAACCATTCAATAACCATGTATATGTTACAGTCCAAGATAAACAAGACTCATGGTTGTCCCTTACGTCTTTCCAAACTGGGCGATAACCGTGTGGCCACCATCATCTGATTAGGATATTGGTTGTACTGATTTGTGGGTGAGGGCACATGGTTTCCCCTAACAATTCTCCAGTCATGGGCCCCCCTTCAATGAAGCTCAATATCTCAATTTTCAACAAAAAATCCATGAAGAAATACAAGGATAAATATATGGAATAAAATAAAAAATAGAATACCTCAATAAAACATCATGTATTTGAAAAATCTCCCTCTAATGGAAATATCTGCCCTCAATAAGTCATCTTGAAGTGAGATCAAGGATCAAAAATGGATCCCCCCCAAACAAAGAATTCTACTCTCATGTATCACGCTCATCACCACCATGATTCTAACAAACTCCAAAATAATGTCGTAGACTTCCCACGAAGAACATTCTTCATGAAATCCAAAATCCACACAATTAATTCCAACTAAAAAAAATCAGAATACAATTTAAAATCATTTAGAAACTATAAGTTAAAATTGTTGTTCCCATATAAAATAATTTATGATTGTAAAAATAAAGCCTCAAAACAACATATAAATACAACATACCCAACTAATGCATTTTAGATGAATCCCTAACATTATAAAAATGGGATGATTTGGTCAGACTATCAATAACCATCTAAATTGAATTCCTTCCTTGGGGTGTATGTGGTAATACAAAAATAAAATACAAGGTGATATCAACCCACTTCCAAGACATAATAGGTAGAGGATAATGAAACTTAAATGTGCATTGGTGCTTTTCATTAACATTCCAATATATATAAAAATGTGATAAAAATTTATATTTTACTCTAAGAATACTAAAACACAACAATTCATGACAAATTCCATAAATTATTATGGTCAAACATGTGAGAATGGACCGATAATACTACTACATATCCTACATCACCATGATCCATAAAAATATCACCACAAAGATACACTTGATGAATAATACACTTTCCGAAGCAAATGTACACTCAAAAGGATCCTACCCATTATTCTGGTACTATATAGAATGTTGGACCATCTCATCACCCGATTAATTTTTTGGAACCAATTGTAGTTGTTAATGTTCTAGATGTAAACTAGCCATGAATTTACCTCCATAGTTATCAATGTTCTCTAGGTGCATATGAGTGAACAACACCATGAAAGTCAACTCATCCCTGGACCCCTTCAGTTAATTTATTGTATCATTCCTACTCAATTAATCTGCCACAACAGTATCTTTTCCAGGAGTATAATTTAAAAATTGAACTCCAGAAGGTATCAATCTGAGGGTGTTTCCTTAAATTCAAATTTTTCTATGAGAAAATGCTGGTCAACTCTTATGGTCCGAAAAAACTAAAATCTTAACCCAAAAAAATAATGATTTTAGGACTTCAAGACATGAATCACTACTGGTAATTCCATTTCATGGGTGGGGAAATTATTTTCATGTGGCCGAATATGATGATAACCATACACCACCATGTGGTAATCCAGAATCAACACACACCAAGGACCCAAACTAGATGCATAAAATTAGACCACGAATCCAATTCAATATTCTAGAAAGTTCATTTTAGTGGTTCTGGTTAGCCAACACATATGATCCTAAAATGATTATTGAAACTCTTAGTTCCATTCAATCTTCTCCCCATTCATGATATGTTCATTCATGGTCAAAGGAATCATAAATAAATCACAAAAAATTCAACTATATTACCTTTATAGGACAAAATGCTTATGATCTCAATTTTTTCTGTTGTTACCATTCCATCACTACACTAATGTTCTTAGAGTTTAATGAAACATAAAAAGTTGTCATGATACTCATGGATACTCATGGATCAACTTATTCTTAAGATACATAAATACCACTCGATAATTTGATAAACTAGAAGGCATGAAAAGATACTCAAAATTGTTATACATTATTCAAAATGCTATTTTTGTAATATTATCTTATCTATCATTGTCATGGTGATACCCGAACTATATGTCAATAATGAAAAACTACCTATCCTGGTTAATCTAATAAAAATGTTCTCCAATACAATTAAATTTATACTTGTTTATAATATTTACCTAATTCAGCTTCTGGTAACTAATCCACTATATGTGAGATACTATAGACCTTACAAAATAGAACATGGGAAACCCATGGTGGGATGTTATGGTGAATAGTTACATTGGATTCCAAATCCTCCAGAAACACCTTTATTTACCTCAACATTTTGGGGACCCTATTATATGATGGAAGAGATATCATCTTTGACATTGAGACCATATCAATGTATAACTCAACATCCCACTCTGGTGGAAAAACCATGAAATCAACTCGAATAACCTATGGAAACTCGTCCTCCATAAGAGGTAATCCAATTTTATTAACACTCTCACCATACAGAAACATGAGTGATGATTTCTAATAATCGTTTTTGTCCTATTCAAAATGTAGAGGTCCAACCCATTCTAACAGAGGATCAAATTCAACAAAAAAACCATATGTACTTCTATCAGGTACCATAAAATCAATTACCAACATTAACAATTTTTACATAACTCTAGAGAAACTTTAAAACCATCTATGATCATTTTCTACAATGATGGAATTCTCTACAACCTCATTCGAGATTTCCATCTTGAATAAGAAATCATAAGATCATTTTTCCAGTCGAAACCACAACTCAAACTTGTGAGCCTTCAGCTAAACCATGGAATCATTATTCGGTTCATACCAAAACAACTCTGCATTGTGGTTAGCTTACTCTATAATGATCTATTATCACTAAAAAACCTCCAAAAACTACCAAGATGTGGAAAATCCAAAATCTTTTGAAATTACTACTCATTGAAGAAAACCATGAAATCCTGCCAACTCATCTTCACATTCATTTCAGTTTGTAACAACGATTCCCACTAATTCTAACTAGGACCTTCAAACATGAACGAATAACATTTCATCCTGAATCTCTTAGAATTATCATGAAACTAGAATATCCACTCTATTTTCTCTCGAAATACATTTTCTTCCATACGTTCCATATGACCTTTGAATGAACAAGGGTTGTTTTTTAGGAACCTAGGTGCTATTTCATTTCCATGACCTTATCCGGCTTCCCTACCATAAGTAGGGCCATAGCCCACTCAATGCACAAATGGTTGGGCATCCCATACCATAGATTCAACATACCTCTAATAAATTTGTGAGGGATGACTCTCTCAAGCCTCTACCCATGGACACACATGAATTATCTAGGGAAGAAATTTCTATATGAAGCAACACCAATAATGAAAATCCATCAATATTACATTTGGCCCTCATTTTGATAATATTTAGTAAAAAACTGAAAACCTTCCATATATAAAAACAATACCAAATCCATCAAAAAAATAAATATAACCAAAACAATCCATCCCATATAGTGTTTATATAATATTTGTATCCACTAAATCTCCCATGTAGGAGACTTCAAACAAAATCCCCACATCCCATTGTGAATTTAGTTTTTTCATGATGTGTGTTTCACAGATACCCAACTCACCACTAGACCCTCATTCCCTAAAAAATAAAATTATAGTCTATCCAAAAAATCCAATATTACCTTCCCAATAATAGAGTGACCTCATTAGATAACATTTTTTCAGATACCAAATTGGAGTGTCATCAAACACGACACCCAAACAAATCTATGTTATAGACTAATGTGTGTTCATAATCTCCAAGGTATAGAAACGATTTCACATGTATAACCAATGTAATTTTGGAATGATTTCACATAGATATATATCTATTTACAATAAAAAATCATTAACATCAGATAACCAATAGTCATAACCAATCGATGTGCACCAATTTTCTTATTCAATGTTAACAACATTAACCGAAACCAAAAATATCACCATATAATGGGAACAAAAAAAATCCATAAAACTGACTTGAAAAATGATTTTCATAATCATCATGTCACCACAACAAGTACCTATATGATTTGGAAAAAAAGAAACATGATATACTATCACTGGTATGACACATCTTTCTTTTACCTGGTTCATACATTACTTATTCTACAAATACTGAATTTTTATAATGGGTGTGGAAAAAATCC
This sequence comes from Viscum album, assembly GCA_963277665.1. Lineage (NCBI taxonomy): Eukaryota > Viridiplantae > Streptophyta > Magnoliopsida > Santalales > Viscaceae > Viscum > Viscum album. The sequence continues at coordinate 195,703,749 of OY728123.1, read as the reverse complement.
TAGTATAATTCCACAAAATGAATGCATCTGTGATATAATATTAGAAGATAGATCAACAAAAATAATTTCATATGAACATTTTAAAATTTTTCAAGAAAAACACATTGATGAACCTATTCTCCGGAAAAATAGTTTTATGGAAAACATTTCACAAATAGTCTTGATCAAAATTAAAATTTAAACAAGTCTCAATATATACTAAAAATTACAACCACATCACATAAGAATCAAGGAACAAGAGTTTACCACATGAAATCTATATAGCTAACTACAAATCGTGGGGCCTGATAAACCTAATACCGTGGTGAACAAAATCTGCAAACTAAAACCAACATTGTTCTCATTCAAAGTACACTTGAGGGGAAGCCTTCCTATGGTCTACTTGTCCCAAAATCGTAAGCCAATACCTATAGTATTCCCATGAACAAGCCACTAGACGGGAACCAGAAACAAGGTCTTGGGGTCTCTGAACATATTACATATTTATGAGAATATTAATCATCAAACCTATAAGAAAAATCTACACCCTTATACATTTGAGTTAGCTAGCATAGTAGTTCTAGTCTGCCCACCTCGATACATGGGATTACCTAGTGCTCAAAATTCCATTTCAAATATCATATAAAACATCACTTCCATATAAACATTATATGAATTAAAAGAGTATAAGGAAATCAACTATTTCATGATTCACATTGTTTTAATGATCAATGCTCAAAAGGGGACCACCCTTTTCCCTAAATAAAATACATTATTTTTTAACACATTCCAAACCCATTTACAAATAAATATAAAACCAATTTCATAATTCATAAAACACATTTAGAAACACAATAAAAATAGTACATATGAAATCTATCCATTTACTTGAGTAATGACCCATTAAAATTCATACACAAATTAAATAAAATTTCAAACATGCTTCACATCACATTCACATGATATATACACATTTAAGGTGAATTATAAATTATCGAACATGAAATAATATCCATTTATTTTAGAATGAAACTTTCAAATAAATTATCACATATAAATCCCTTACAAATAACATTTGGAACATTTTACTGAAGGAATAAATTACAATCAAGAATCACCACAACAAAACACACGTGAAACCTAAATAATATCCTTTAGAAAAAAAACATTCATTACATGTGCATATCTTACAATTATTTTTAAAATAATTCACCATGTAAACAATCCATATATCATATTTGAACCATTAGTAATGAAATCATAAGTCATCCAATAAGGTGAAAGCATGGAACTTCAAACCTCAAAATTAAAAAATTATGAAATATGATGGGAAACCACAAATGCACTGCAACAAGACACCCAAAATTGAACGATCACAAAACAACCATCATGATTTCACACAAAAAAAATAAGATATACCCCTCATTAGGTTAAATAACCTATTGGAAAAGGGAAACCAAATAATGAGGGATGATGAACCCTAGAATGAGGGAGAAATAAAATTAGATGAGAAATGATGATTTTATAAGTAATCCATTTCAAAAACACCCCAATATTAAATTTCTAAAGGTTAAAGGATGGTAGGGTAAAGATACTAGGGAGATGAATCTAAAATGGGTAGAAAAATTGGGATATTGTGTCAAAATCAAAGAGGTATATTGAGTAAATTTCAAATTTTTGTTGACTTAGACTGGTTATAGGCTTATCCAACACAGTATTCTGAATCATGTGAAAACCATGTGTCTTAATTATATAAGAAGAACATGAAATTTGATTATACTAGATGTTTTTCCAAACCATGTTTCCACTATTTGGTCATCATTCTCCCAAATAGAAATTTCATACATGGTTTCCTAGTTTAGGGTGCATGGTTTCTCTTAACTGTGAGCCCACCATGTGCTAGCATCTTTAATGTTTAAATTCACCATTTTTAAAAAAACAACTCATGGGGATACCCTAGGATAAATATAAAAAAAATATATGAATACCTCAAATAAATCATGTATGTTAAATAAATTTATTTAAACAAAAAATTGATTTTTAATAAAAATCATTATTTATCCTTATTCATCAAAAAATGAAAACATTCAGAAAAATAAAATAACACACCTAAAGATAGCTTTATTTTCTTATTTAAAAATAAATATCAATTTTTAAATAAAATTTCACGTAGTAGTAATATCTATTTTTAAATTATGTGTGAAAAGTGGGGGGAATGTGTTTTATAGATAAAAAACAGTTCTTCAGAAAACATTTTATTTTTATTGAAATGATATTTATTTTTATTTATAGTCAACAGATAACCAATGAACACATGTAAAAAATATATTGCAATAAATTATTTAGTCATATTCATACCCATAAAGTTAAAGTAATGGTTAAAACTATTATCTTTTAATTAATTATATTTTAATAGAGTAATATGTTTTATTTTATCCAGTTTATTAATGATTTGTATGCTATCAATGATATTTAATTTGTTTTAAATTAAATATATTTTAAATTATTAAGGTGCTACAATTTCTAAAAATATTGGGTTCTCGTGTTATATACACCATTAAACACAATAATCTATTTTAAAATTTGTGTGCTTTAATATCCCATGAAATTTCAGAATAAATACACCATATAAGAGGTGATATAAATGTTTTTTATTAAAATTATTTTTCTATCATACTGTTTTCAATTTTAAATTTTATAATAAATTTTAAATTAATTTAATAGTATCTCATGATAAAAAATTTTATTATATTTTTACAAATTTACAAAATATTACAAATGGAAATGTAAGATGAAAAATAACTTATGCATTTATTCATTTTTTATTTATAATCCAATTTTTACATTCATAGAAATATATCCCATAATTTGTTAAAATAAAATTACTATAATGAAGGTAAAAAATTATTAACCAAATATAAAATGAAACTAAAATCTATAATATATAACTATTCTAGTAAAAAAATTGAATATATGGTCATATTTAGAAAATATTTTCTATATCATTCAATTAATTATAATTAGATCTAATTATAAATTATTTAGAAAAATATTATTTTATAATATTTTATAAATAATTATATATGAATGTTCTGTTTTTTTAAATAACAAATATATAATAAATGGTATAAAAATTCATAAAAATATGGTCATTGGTCTAGTAAATGGTATATCGATTAAAATATCAATTGCAGTTTATTTATAATAATCTTTCCCTTAGTTAATAACATTCTTTACCACTAGATATTAAAAAATATTTTATATTTCAGTAAAGTAAAAGTGTTTATGGGGTGAATAAAAATAGATAATGTGGTTAAAATATAACATAAACACATTGAAAATAAACATGATAAGTGAATTTGGAGTCGTAATCATATTATAATAAATTTACATTAATTTCTAGAAACATTTCCCAGATGATTATTTTATATAAACATAATACATTTTATAATCCTAGGAGTTCCCCTCACTTAAATTATAAAAGGAAACATCCTCTCCTAATATATTAAAACTTATATAGAAATTTATTTCCACAAAAAATGATATAATATGTCCCTTAAATCCATATTCATGTTATATATCTTTTGGTATTAAATAAAGGCGAACCTAAGGTTCCTTTAGAAGATAACTGATGGAGGAATCTCTAATTGAACGTAATTATTTTAACCATGATCATTCCTTCATTCTGTTTCAATTTATAAAATTTAATTATTTATCAACTATTATATTGTTAAGAAATATTATTTTCAATATATTTTTGTTTTTTTGTCTATGAGATCATATTTATTTATCTCATCCTTTGTCAAATAGGAAACTAAATCGTCACTCTTGCTTTTGACTGACAGCCACCTCATGAACTATTATAAATTTATTTCCTATAAAATCCACACCTAGAGAGATATAATTTTATAACAAAAGAATATATATGATTTTAATGAAATTAATTTTCTTTTATAAAATTATTATCATTTCTACTTTCCAATATTCCCAACTATTGGAAAATTATTATAGTGTCGATGGATATATGTGGGATATCACCTCCATGAAGTAGTGGGATTCATTATTCATTTTAACTTTACAAGGATGTAAATATAATTACTGAATATATATGATTTAATAATGATCATTGAATGGTAAATTTATCTTCATTTGTTACATCTGTTGAAAATTGATCCTTATGTTCAAGCGTACGTACAACCTTCTATATATATAAATGATGACATTATTTATTCTATTTATATATTTTTTAAATACTTATATATATATACATATATATATAATATAAAATTTATATCATGAATCTAATTTTATAGATGGAGGAATAATGATCAATATATAATCGCAGAAATTACCACATATATTCATACATCAAAATGTAGACAATTAATATATAAAAATGGTTATTTTAATAAATAATTATTTATAAACATTTATTGAAATAGTGTAAGCGGATCATATAATATATTTTAAGATTTTATAGGGTTCAGATAGTTAATTAAAATAAATTTAAAATTATTTTACAGGATTCCAGACTACAATTATCTATATAGAAAATTGAGTTATGTGATTTATTATTTACATTTCCATTCATTGGGTTATATAACTTATTCATTGATAATGTTATGCTAATATAATGTGAGAAGATCCCTATAATTTAAAAATATTGAATCTAAATTTTTCTCTATGTATTTACAATTTTAACACATTATTTTTATCACTGATTAATTATGAAATCAATTTTATGATCATTGTAATAGATTTCATCTCAATTTCTACACCATTAAGATATATGATGTATTTTTCAACTATTTATTTTTATTTGTTTTATTAAATCCCCAATTGATTTATTTAACATGAATATAAAATAATTTATTCTTATATATGTGTAATGTTTTTTACACTTTTAATGGGTTAATATTTAAATGTATCCAAAGAGTTTAGATTATAATTTACAATTTCATTCTTTCTTTTTTCTTATATTTCTCATTTATGGAGTCTTATAATATATTAATAAATTACCACATCAAATTTTCATATCCTAGGAAATCTTATGTATTATACATGTTTTATTATTATTTTTACTCTCCTTTTCAAATGAATAAAAAATGAATATTTTAATATAAATGATAATATTATTTATTTTTTAGGTTGACTAAATTATCCTTTTATATATATTTATTTTAAAAAAACATAAAAGATATTTTTATTTTCAGAAATGATTTTTTAATGACATATTTCTTAATTAATAAATTTATACAAAATTTAATGGAATATTTATAATGTTTTCTTAAAATGTTAATTTTGAACATTTATTTGAAAAACTAAAAAGGATTATTTGTTTTTAATATAACTGAAATTAACATATTTCTCCACCGCTATAACCATTTTACTCAATTAAAGAATACTATTCAAATATTATATGGATTTACAATGAAAATAAATTAAACAATACATTCATAAATAATTCTTTTCCATGATCTAGAATGCGTTATTTTTCTATGAAATCAATATTTTCTTTGTATTCATGAACATTGTTCAACTAATATTAATTTTTGGCCATTGACTCTCCCTTTAAAAATTCACTTTATTATAATAATTTTCAATTTTAAAAATTAATTTTTTCTTAATTTTATATATTTCATGTAACATATTTTAATAATATCTAATCTGAATATAAATCCTAGATATGGTTTTTTCTATAAATATTCTTTTATTTATTAAGGAAGTCATAATATTCCATATTATTTTCACAATAAAATAATAATTGATAGAGAATATTTTTTTAAATTACATTGATAAATAAATATATGATAAATTAATTGTATAAGCACTGAAAGGTGGTTTATGTTTTAGATAACCCCTTGATCCATCGTAAAATCAATGCACACAAACCAATTGGAAAAGAATATTAATTGGTTTTTCCTGGATACATACCAAGTAGTTTGATTATCCTGGAATACAGATTTTATGGTAATGATATAATGATGATAAAAATAATGAAATCAAACATTAAAAATTTATTTCATGGAGAATATCGTAATTATAATACATGGTATTATTGAATTTATATTATCCATGGATGAATCCCCTACTCGTGATATTTATTATTTTTAATTTCCATGCAATTTTTTATTCCATTATTGATTATTATTTATCCATTCATGATAGATTTCATTTTATGAATCATATAATTATAATTTTATTTTATCATTTAAATATGGTACATTTTCCCTAAAATATCATGATGGTTTTAATTAATGAAATGTAAGGAGATTCATGAGAGAGTAATTATTTTCATAAATAAAATTCAATAATGTATTTAATGTTCAGAAACATATTTTTATATTCAAATAATTATATATATTACTATAAATAATAATGTATTGATTCTCTTTACATTCGATAGATTATATTCAGTTGAAATTTAATAAATAATTCACATGATCATGTTTACTACATTGGGGGTTGTTATACTTTAAATAAAATAAATATTATCCCAAAATGATGGAAATAGTTTTTAGAAAACATATATTACGGTATATAACCCTTTGATTGATATTTATGACATTTCATATAATATTATAATATCATAATGTTTTTGGTAATGTAGATATGATTCACTTTTTTGAGGAAATATATTCCTACCAGAAGACACAAGTGGACATGGTTTGGAAACACCTATATCAAATAGAAATAACCATGATATGATTTAGTGGAGTATATCTCTATCATAATTATGGATCGTTGTGAGTATTCCCATACAATAAATCTACTTTTAAATCCCCATGGGGTCATTGGAAAATTCAAATTTTTAATAGGAATCATTTTCCATGTTTTCAATAGACAGTGATCAATTATTTATTAGGTTTAAGCTAATGAGAAATAGACTGAAAAAAGTATCATTATTTAGACATTATATTAATGATTTTTTTATGAATTATCATTGTGATTACATTTTTTTAAACTATTTTTTTTTTCATTTTGATAAATTGATGAATCATTGTGGAAATGTGCTTATGTTGAATGTGATAACAAAATAAAGGACTTCCCAAATCAGAAAACAAATGATATGGTATATTAGAGATAAAACCTTATAATAATTTCAAATAGGTATCTAATTAAGTGATTATATAAATAAATAAATACATTTATTTATTTATTTATTTATTTATTTTACTCCCTATAAAAAACTATAATTATAAAAAATCAGTTTCAGGAAGATCATGGATGGACAATGATAAATTTCACCACATGTCACATAATCCGGAAGAAGAACATAGTGAAATGACTTAGTGGATAGAGAAAATTATTATTTTGTGAAATATAGGGTAATAGATCATGAAATTAAAAGGGAGTATTTTTATTTGTATATAGGGATATAAAGTTTCATCATATGGTCCATTTTTTAGTTTATTGTATTATTTATGTGGAACATGGTAATACTCTATGTCATTTCCTTAATCAATGATTTATCTACATGACTAGGAAATGACCTATATGATATCATAGAAGTAAATGGATCAAGGTGTTTGTAAATTTGGAATCATGAATTATTTTTTGATCATAGATATTAATAATACTCTCATAATAAGAATAATTAGTCATCAAAGGATTAGACTAATGTAGTTTTTGTTTAACTATTTGAATGAAAACATTGAATGGTATGAATAAACAAGAACATTTATTTACTTATAATAGGATATTTTAAAATAATAAATGATTACTAATGTAAAATATTAATATGTACATGATATCGAATTAATGTATAATTTATTATAAAAATAAATATATACATTAACAATAGTTAATTTGATAGTATTTTTTCGCATGAATTTTTTTGATGATTTATTACAGTTTGGTTTACAATATTTTTAGACATTTTTAATCTATTAAATTGTAACACTCCGACCCCAGTTTCCCAGAATTGGTCCATTATTACATAACATTGGCATTATACAAGGAATCATGTCATCAAAGACCAATTAGTTTGGTAGCCTTTGAAGTAAAAGATACAAACATAAGTTTTACATTACATAATGAAATAAAAAAATCATTGTGTTCCCTTTGAAAACACTTATGTACCATAGCCTATTCCTACAGGTTAATCATAATACACTTCTTTACATCATGTTAAAAATAAAACATTTGAAAGGGGTTATCTCATATTCTAAGTAAGGATAACAATATAAAGGAAAGTATCATAAATAAGATTAAACATATAATGAAATGTATAAGACAAGAACACAAAATTTTAAACTTAAATATCAGTATAATATGGCAAGGATAAATCAAATAATTCCATTTACATATTTACAAGGTTATTATACTAGTTGAATAATCACATGTAATATTATTATCCAATTTCATAATGATGGAATGTATAATGCCAGACTTCATAACCACATAGTCAATGCCTTGTGCCAAGAATACAAATAAAATTTTGTCAAGGCCTTGTGCTTGTATGCTAGTTTGTCTCATGAGACCTACTAGTGTATCAAGGAGTAACAACGGGCTCCACCAGTCACTTACTATGTCCAACACATTCTTCATATGAAAAGTTTGAAACATATCAAAACATTCAAATTAAAACTAGCGAACGAAATGTCCTTATTTTAAGAAAAACCCATGAATGGTATAAAATAGCACATCCCCAGAAAAAACTCATTAAATACAATATAGAATATTGTATTATAATAAATTAACCTCAATCAATAATTATGAAGGATATTTACAAAGATGAAAATAATCATTAAAACTGTCTGAGGGATATATCCCACTTTTTCTTGAAAACATTTAAAAGACTAAATATTTATCAAGAAGCTGTTTAAAATTGATTTTGGAATCAAAGTGTCCCAAACCACATTGAAACATTAAAAATAATTTTTAATCGTATAACATTAAGGTCTATATAAATAGATCCTAAAACTATTATTAAGACATGGACCTTAATGAGAAATATTTAGGAGAATAAATTTTTAAAACATTTAAAATGATATTTTTCATAGAGATACTAACCAAAGATGATACACATGAAAAAAATAATTAAGGTAATCAAAACTACATGATATCATGAGAATAAAATTATTCATGTTATTCTATGTCAATTTACAGTATATACACTAAATATAAGTGAATTGAGGCATAACAACAAAAAAGTCTCAATGGAATGTAAGTTGAGAAGAAATACATTATAAAGACTCTATCCATAGGTTAAGGACAAATCAATGACATAATTATGTGTGAAAAATAAAAATACACATAATATTATTGGAAATTAAGTGTAAACCAATCATAGGACATTAACACAAATTCTTGTAGAAACAACACCAATGACTATGATTTTTAACTCAATGAATAGAAATTTAGTTAAAATTACTCTTATCATTTTCATATAGATGTATTAGGAAATTATCAATGTAGTGATTATGTGTATCAGAAGAATAAAAAAACAATGGGGAGTGAAAATTAATACATAAGTAAATAAATTGTGATTTCACACATAATCCTGCAGTAATGTAATCAATGATGTTTATATAAAACCAACTGAGTGGGAATTGAAATTTGAAATTACATTACTAATTTGGTAAATTGTGAAACACACACCCTATTAAATAAGGATCATACAATAATGATGTAAATACCCATAAATTGAGTTATATTACACCAACAACTCAATAATCGTTAGTACATACACCACACAAAAGGTTGTAGTGGCAAATATAACATGAATCTCACAGGAATAAAAGTGAAATGAAAAACCCTTACCACATTGTAATCACTCTTACCGTATGACAAAATGTTAATAACCACAAAATTAATCACATAATAACATGAATATAAAGAGAATCATGATAATATATATCAAAGGTCCCTGTAAAATACACCACATGAAATAAATAAGTAGCGAACAATGGAAATCTCACTGAATTAAAAGTGAGATAAAAAACCCCTTACTTGTACTTTTCCTTTTTACAGGGTAGGTTAATCTACTATATAATGTTGAAATCATTTTTATAAATTATATAAGAGCCTAATAGATAAATATGATATCATATATGATCTTCTAATATTTCTTTCTTAATTATATTTCAGTATTATCATTGTTTTGGTTGTTAACTGATTCGTTTTCCTTTATATTTTTTGTAACATAAGTCATGTTTGTTATTTATTGGTTGTATTTAATTCATATCCAGAATGATATAAAATTCTTAAACATTATTTCTAACCAGAAAATGAACATTATTGTTGAATGATTACGATGGAAAGTGAATCTCATTGTGTTCTTGGAGATGTTAATCTGTACGTACGCACAAGCGACAATATAATTCTTTTGATGCTGAAATCATATATAATTGGATTGTATATCATATATAAAGAATCATTAATATTTTATATTTATTAATTAATCAGTTATACTCATTATTATACCAATCCAAATAATGAGATGTTTGATTAACAAACTACACCACGACGTGGAGACGTTAAGTCATACATACACACGTATGGTGACTTTTTCTTTTCTAGGAAGGATAGAATAAAAAATATGATTGTAAATATTTATAATAGCATCAATGTTTGTATAAAGTTCTAGATTTATTATTTTGGTATGGAAACTACAATGAAAGATGATGTGGAAGATGAAAAGTACTTGAAAGGGAGTGGTAAATTATTACCTTTTCTTCCGATGTTTCCTTTTGAGTGGATCAAAAGGGCTCCTAAGGCTAGCTTTATGATCAAATTAAGGACTCTTGGTTGATTTAGGGAAATTGGGATGATATTTTTACCGGGTTTGGCCAAGCCGAATGGCATTGGAGGTATGGTTTCGAGAGAATGGGAAGTACCCTTTTATAAGAGAGATGAGGGTCACTTTCAGAAATGCAAGAAATATTATTTTATAGTTAAATAATTTTCAATATCTAAGGGATTGAAAATGATTTATTTTGAGGATAAGGTGGGTATGGGTGGAAAACCACTCATCCAATATTTTTTAGACAGGTTACAACTCCATATTAATATTATCTTTTAGCTTCAACTCTTCGTTAAATAGTATGACATTTACCACGTTTCTTTGTATTTGTATATTATATGGTTAATTAACAAACTATTACAATCCATTAGAACCCCAAATGGTTAATTATTAATATATGTAACCTTATCAATGACCTTTTTCAGAACCGTAGATTTTTAAGAATTTTATATCAATTAATAATATAGTATTTGTTTTAAAAACTCAATTATGTCAATTTTGACACTATTTAGTATTTGTTTTTTTAAATCCTAAAAAAATATTTCTTCAAAGAAAAAATAATTTCCTTATCCATAACATGTCATATTAACCTATAAAATTAATGTAATTCATCAAAAGTCTCATATTACATTTATTTGGATATTTATAATATCAAGGTTTTTATCATTCATTAATTAGGTAATTACTGCATCATAATTGTGTCTTAAATACATGTAATTATTTAAAGTCTAAAATTTATAAATAAAATACCATTATATAGGAAATATTTTTATCTTTCTAATTAATATTTATAATTGAATTTATCTAATGTATAACCCTATATTAAAAATACTTTTGTTATTAAACATTGAATTTAACACTTTTAACTCTTCCTTAAATTAAATTATAATAAATGTTGTAATCTAATCCACATAGACCAAAAGGATAATATTCTCTTCCTAAGGATGTTTTTTGTTGATTTATATTTATATAATAGAATTTTTATATGTTTTATGGTAATTATAATATCATTTTTACATTTTACTATCCAGTTTACTTTTAACCGCGGTAAATAAAAGTCAAAACTTATTATTCCGCAAAATTTATTTTCATCATATTGAACAACAATTTACATAATGATTTCAACTGTTTCTCTTTTATTTTTGAAACTCAACTCATAGAATCCGTAAAAATATGTTTTATGAAAATTTGAAAATGCTCCTAGAAGGATCATAGAAGACGGTAAAAAGTATAATAAAATTTAATACATCTAATTTTATTATAAAAATGACTCAAATGAATATAATTGAACTAATATATGTATATAGTATATATATTTACTAAAATAAATAATATTAATAATTATTTAAATAAAAAGTCAGCATTTAAACAATAAAGTAGTTTTTTCACTATTCATCAAAAATTGAATGTTTTCATAAAAATACTAAAAAATCACCCTAAGATAATTTTTTTATTACAAATTCAAAAATGAATTCGATTTTATCTAATTAAAAACATAAAATTATCATTAATAAATATAAAATTATTTCCCGCAGTCAAAACCAAAAGGTGGGTTTTTAATAAGTAAAAACTATCAAAATATTTGCATATGTTTATGTGAAATTTAAATGTGAAATTAATTGAAATGACTTAAATTGATTTAAAAGATAAAGATATAATTGTATTATACATAAAAACAACAAAAATTAATAATTTAACACTATAAATTAGATCGATTAAAAAAGGTTGTTTTCAATTATAATTTAGTAGTTTGCAGTATTCATCAAAATAAGAATGTTATCAGAAAAGTTCCAAAAAAATTTCCAAATCTAATTTTTATGTCCCAATTCTAAAAAGTAATTTAATTTCATTAAATTTAATATATAAAAGTGTCAAATATTCATTTCAAAATGGGTTTTCCATTAAAAGATGTTAAATTGGTAAATTTTGAAAAATAATTCTTTTATCTTAAAAATGATTTTCTTATTATATTATTCAAAATAAACATGTAATATTGATTTTAAAATTATATTGAGTATATAAAATTCAAAATTCAGTTAATAGTAATCATGAATGTTTTTTGACCAACTAGTTTGGTAAGACTTGGTGCGCTCGAACTCGTTGTTGCGTGTAACACAAGCTATTAAACTACTTCAAATAAAATAAAGTACTATGAAATATTGGGGTGTTGTATTTTCTCTATTTTGGAAATTCTATCCTCGTCATTTTAAAATTGGTCTTTGGAACATCATTTAATGTCCCAAATCAGAAAAAGAGTCAATAAAACTATTACTTTAAAATAAAGAGAAGTACAAAGGTCACCCGAGATAACCCATACATGGATTCTATTTAAAAAACATGGATATGGAAATAATCTATGTGTCAAGATTTAATAGAGAGTGATAGAAGACATGATCCAGAGATTGTTGATAATAATAAAACCACAAATTGGTGATGGGAGAATACTTCATTAGTTTTTTAGTAGGAAAATTAAACAGAAAAATGAATTTTTTATGTTCTATTTTATAAATTAGAGGAATTTATTTATGAGATTGACTATGAAAATTAAAATATAAACTTAAATTTTAAGTTTAGTTTTATAAATTTATAAATCTCTACCACTAACTCATCTTTTTTTAAGAATGAGTATTCAATATGACATGGTCACACCTAAAGCGCTATTACCAACTTCCAGAGAATCACATGTTTAACAATGGATAAACTATATATTTCTATTGTATTTAGAGATTGTCAAAAAACAAAATGTTTAGTACCTGATCAAATGAACCACAAAAAGTTACATACGTTAGGGAAAGAAAATATAATATAATTTTCTAAAATTAAACCAACAATACCCAAAGATCAATTAATACCATTCAATAAAAAATTATCCTTAAAATCCTTCAATATAATCCAAAATAATATTTTAAACCATAACATATATGAATTTGATTATGTAGTCTTTCAAGTTAAATTGTATCTCCAAATAACATCTACTACTCTAAATGTCACATTCCTAAATGTAATTAACTTAATAATATATTCTCTATGATAGGTTAATCATTTCGAAAAAAATTCAAATCTCTATAAATCCATAATAAAAACATAGATAAAAATACATCCTTACTCCTCAAATGAAATACCATAGTATTCAATTTCCCTAAGTCATATAGTGTTCCCAATAGATCCAACTTCGTCCAAAATAACATTTATCACATAATCACCAAATCATTTTCCCAAACTAAGAATATTCATTTGATAAGACATAAGATCCCAAATCAACTAATTATTGTTGAATAAAATCATTTAACTATAAACTTTTAGTCACACGAACTAGGTACTTAACATAGTCCACTATGAGGCACAAAGTCCCAATTGAAAGCTAGTTGTAGGTTCTATTCCCACAGCTTTGTCCGATGAAATGGGTTGTCACACGGTCTGTGTGACGTACCTTTTTAAAAACAATATTTTTTGACATCCCCAAAATGAGATAAATTCGTGAAAATAACCATAACATAATTTCATCACAAATGCTATCGCATACATCACATTTTCATCCCAAAATTTAATAACATATAATTGAATCAAATTCAAGGATCATATGAACCCAAAAATTTTTTATAACTATATTAACAATAGATAAAATAATTATACCAAAAATAACATTTTCTCATAACAAAGTGAAGGGTTACACATAGAAGAGAAATTTCTTCAAAAGAAATTCCATCAACAATTAGAAATAATACTTTTAAACATGTATCCATCCATTTATTACAACATATGATCTTCCTTGACCAAGAGGTTTTCCTATAGAATAGAGAATTCACTCGGGTAATGAATTGATCCCCTACATTTTTTGAAAATGACAATAAATAGATTGTTTGGATCATTTTAATTTTTTTCATATTACTTTTCATTTTTCCTCACCAATTGATTTCATTATGTACTTAGTTACCATAAATAAAGCATTTTATTTTTCCATTGATACACTTTTCTATGTTTTTCGTTCCACATTTCCTGCATGATGGAAATTGAGCTTTCTTTTCTCCATGGTCTCCGCTGCTGGAGCTCTTATCATTCACTGACATTCTCTTTGTTGTTGTGACTGGGTGTTGGTTAATATATATGGTGTTGGTCATATTTTTGGAAAACTTATTTGAAATGAATATAGTGTCTTTTACACCTATAAACATTCTATTGGGTTGCTCATTTCCATTACCATGCACACATTTTACATCATGTTAAATGTTACTATGACTTCCTTAGAATCCATCCATTATTTAACACAATAAAGAATAGTGTGAGTCATTTAATGATTTAGACATTATCCTAACACCATATTTTCTGTCTAAAACACCTTAGGATTAACCATGGTTATTTATTCTCTTCATATATTAAAATACTTCAAATTGGTTTGTAATGAAAATTTGAATTATCTTATGCATATCCCCCAGGACTATCGTAATCAAGTGTGTTGCAAGGCCCGTTGTAATGTACCAAGATACCTCGGTTAATGCTTGAAACTCTTGGATTGTGTTTTCACTCCTAGGTACTTTTGTGAAAGATCCGACTCTACCTACTCATATCCAGAAAAGGATGTCTTTCTTAGAAAACCCACATAATATTTACATTTCCAATATTTTTTGATTTTCATCTATACTAATCCCCAATGTCTATGATATGGTATTGTTTTATACTCATGGTTTTTTTCTAAATGTAGCTTCCATGGTTTGTACTAAACTTCTTTTGATTCCAATAGTAATGCCCCGACCTGAGTTACCAATAATTGGGGCATTATTACATAACATTGGCATGATACAAGGAATAATGTCCCAATAGACGGATCTATTTAGTAACCTTGGATGTACTAGTTATATACATAAGTTTTACATTACATCATTAAATAAAGAAACTTTTTCCCCTTTGAACAATATTATATCCCTTAGCCCATTCCTGCAGGTTAATCGTAATATACTTCTTTACATCCTGGAAAAAATAAAACATAAGAATGTGGTGATCTCAGATGATCAGTAATGATAACAATATAGTATACACTGTCATAAATAAGAATAAAAATTTAAGGTAATGTATAAGACTAGAAGCCAGTCCTTTTAATCTTTATCATCAGCATAATATGTCAAATATAAACCAAATAATGCCATTTTCATAATCATATGGATATTCTACTAGTCAAATAATCACATTTAATATCAATATCCAATTTCATAATAATTTAATGCATAACATAAGTCTTCATAACCACATAGTCAAGGCCTTGTTCCAAGACTACAAATAAGATTTTGTCAAGGCCTTGTGCAAAGAAACTAGTTTGTCTCATGATACATATCAATGCATTGATGAGCTATATCGAGCTCCAACCATCACTTACTAACTCAAATTAATTCCTCATATGAAGAGGTTGAAAAATAATCTAAACATTCGTATTAAAACTAGCATATAAAATGTCAATATTTTAACCACAAACCATGAATGGTATAAAAATAGCACATCCATAGTCAAATATAACTCATTCAATATAATATGGAAGATTATATTATAATAAATTAACCTCAATCCAAAATATTGAATGATTTTGACATAGATTAAAATAATCATCAAAACTATTTGAGAGAAATATCCCCCATTTCTTGAAAACATATAAAATTCACCCTATTTATCAAGAAGCTATTTAAAATATATTTTTGAATCAAAGTGTCCCATACCACACTGAAACTTTTAAAAGTAATTTTAATTTTAAAACATTAATGCCTTATATATAAATTATTAAAACTATTTTTAAGACATGGACATTAATGATAAGTATTTAGAATAATAAATATTTAAAACCATTAAAATAATATTTTAGTTAGAGTTCCTAACCAAACAATATATTCTTGAATAAAAATAATTAAGGTAATAAAAACATTATAACATCCTTATAATAAAGGGATTAATGATATACTATGTCAAATTAAAGTATATACACCAAATTAAAGAGGATTGGTGAATAACAACAAATAAGTCTCAATGGAATGTAAGTTGAGATGGAATCTATTATAAAGACTCTATCCTTTGGTTAAGGGTAAATCAATGAAATAATTATGTGTGAAAAAGTTAAATACACTATATATTATGGGATATTTAATGTAAAACAATCTGAGGACATTGACACATATTCTTGTAAAAATAACACCAATGACTTGGATGTTTAACTCAATGAATAGAAATTGAGTTAAAATTACTCTTATCATGTTCATATTGATGACATGAGAATTTATCAATGGAGTGACTATGTGTATCAAAAGTATATAAACACAAAGGGGAATGGAAATTACTACATAAGTAAATAAATAGTGATTTCATAAAAAATCCTGGGGTAAAGTAATAAATGATGTTTGCTTAAATCCGAATGAGTGAAAATTGAAATTTGAAATTCCATTACCAATTTGGTAACGTATGAATCATACACCCCATGAAATAATGATCTTCCAATGATGATTTAAATACCCATAATTTTAATTATATTACACAAAAAATATAATCATGGGTAGTACAAACACAACACAAAAGATCATAGTGGAAAATATTGCATGAATCTCATGGGAATAAAAGTGAGATAAAATCCCCTTACCACATTGTAATCAATTGAGTCTTATGAAAAAAAGATATTTACCACCGAATTAATCATATAATTCCATGAATATAATTATAATTAGGATAATATATGTCAAATGGCATTACACAATACACCACATGCAATAAATAAGTGGTGAACAATAGAAATCTCATAGAATTAAAAGTGACATAAGAACCCCCTTACGTTGTACTTTTCCGTAGTATAGTGAAGGTTAACCTCCTGTATAATTGTGAAATAATTGTTATAAATTATATAGGAACCAATTACATAAATATTATCTCATATTTGATCTTCTTATATTACTTTTTTAATGATATTTCAGTAGTATAATTGTTCTGGTTGTTAACTGATTAATTTTCCTTTATATGTTTTGTTAAATATATCATGTTTGTTATTTATAGGATATATTTTATATATATCCAGAATGATATTAAATTCCTAATCATTATTTTTAATCCGAAAATGAATATTATTCTTGAATGATTGCGATGGTTAATGAATCTCATTGCGTTCTTGGAGACGGTAAGTTGTACGTACACACGAGAGACAATATAATTATTTTGATGGTGAAATCATATATAATTAGAGGGTATATAATATATACAGAGTCATTAACATGTTATACATATTATTTAAATCAGTTATAATCATTATTATACCCATCCAAGTAATGATGTGTTTGAATAACAAATAACACCATGATGGGGAGACGGTAATCCGTACTTTCACACGTATGGTGACTTTGTCATTTATAAGATAGTTAGAATAACTTATATGGTGGTACCATATTTATAATATCATCACAGTATTTATAAGTTACATGATTTATTATTTTGGTATGGAAACAACAAATAAATAGAAAAAGGAAGAATAAAATGAAATGATAGATGGTGGTGAAAGTATTACCTTTTCTTTGGGTGTTTCCTTTTATATTGATCAAAATTTATCCATAGGTTGGATTTATGATCAATGTAAGGTCCAAAAAATGATGATAGGGAAGTTGGGATGTAATTTGGGTGGGTTTTGGCAGAGCCAAATGGATTTGGAGGAGTTATTTAGAGAGAAGGGAAAGTACCCATTTATTAGAGAGGTGATGGTCACTTTAGGAACTCATTGAAATATTATTTTCTAATAAAATCATTTTAGATTTCTAAGGGCTGAAAAATAATTTATTTAAAGGTTAAGCTGTATATGGGTTGAAAAAATATCAACAAATAGGTTTTAGACAGGTTTAGGTCACCATATTATTCTTATATTGTTTATTAAATCTTAGGTAAATAGTTTGACATTTATCATAATTCTTTGTATTTTTATATAATACGGTTAATAAAAATACTATAACAATCCAAGAGAACACCAAGTGGTTCATTATTAATATATATGACTTTATCTAAGTCTTTAGGCTGAACCATATATTATTAGGATTATTATATCAATTAACAATGTAGTATTTGTTTTAAAAACATTATTATGAAAATGTTGACACTATTTAGTATTTGGTTTTGGTGGAAATCATAAAAGAATGTTAACATTGAAAAAAATATATTTAATCAACCCTAACAGGTCATATTAACTTATAAAATTATTGGAATTAATAAAAGAATAAAATTTCATCTATTTGGATATTTATAATATTAATTATTTTAATATTTCATTAATAAGGCAATTACTACAACATCATTGTGTCAT
The DNA here is from genome assembly GCA_963277665.1 of Viscum album. NCBI lineage: Eukaryota > Viridiplantae > Streptophyta > Magnoliopsida > Santalales > Viscaceae > Viscum > Viscum album. The sequence continues at coordinate 195,684,718 of OY728123.1, read as the reverse complement.
AAATAAATTTAATTATATAATTTCTAAAAATTATAAATAAAATACATTTATATAGGAAATATATTTATCTATGTAATGAAAATTTATAGTGTAATTTATAATTTTTATACCACTATATGGAAACTTTTTTGTTATTTAACATTGAATTTATCACTTAATTATTCTTTGAATAAAATAATAATAAATGTCCTAATCTAATCCAACTAGGAAAAAATGATCATATTATTTTAATAAGGTTGTTTTTTGATCGAATTATACAAATATAATATAATTAGGATATGTGTTAGGATAATAATAATGTCATTTTTACCTTTATTTATGCTATTTATTTTTAACTGTGGTAAATAAAAGTCAAAGGTTACTACTCACCAAAAAGTATAGACATCATATTAAACACATTTAATTTATTTATGTGAACTTTTTCTCTCATATTATTGAAATTCAACTCACAAAAGCGGAAAAATTATGTTTTATGCAAATTTTCAAATGCTCATAGAAGTTGGATAAAATACCGTAAAAAGCTTAATAAAATTTTATACATCTAATTTTATTATAAAAATTAATACAATGAATCAAATTAAACTAATATAGGTATTATATATCTATATATACTTAAATAAATAAAATAAATAATTATTTAAATTAAATTCAGTTTTTTAACAATAACGCTGTGTTTTTCAATATTGATCAAAAATTGAAAATTTTCTGAAAAATACATAAAACTCAACCAATTCTAATTCTGATATTCCAAATTCAAAAAAGAATTATATTTTATCAAATAATGAACATTGAATCAGCATTAATTAATTTAAAATTAATTCCCATTATCAAAACCAAATGGAAAGTTTTTAAGAAGTAAAAACTATCAAAACATTTACATATGTTTTTATCAAATTTAAATGTGAAATTAATTATAATGACCTACATACTATTAAAGGATAAAAATAAATTCTGATTATACATCCAAAACATTCAAATTCATAATTTAAAACTATATTTTATTTTGATTAAAAAAGTTGTTCTCAAATTAGAATTTAGTATTTTTCACTACTCATCAAAATATTAATGTTATTAGAAAAGTACCCCAAAAAATTTAAAAATATTTTTAGGTACCAATTCTAAATAAGAATTTAAATTTATTTAAATTTATTAACTAAAAGTTTCAAATATTTGTTTTAAAAAGGGTTTTTCATTAAAAGGTGGTAAAATTGTATTTTGTTTTGAAAAATACATCATTAATCTAAAAAAATGAATTTGTTATTATATTATATCTAATAACCACATATTATGGATTCAAAAATTATATGGATTATATAAAATTCATAATTATGTAAATAATAATAACTAATTTTTGAAAGGCTAGTTTGATAAGTCGTGGTGCGCTCGAACTCGGTGTTGCGTGTAGTGCATGCTATTGAATTACTTTGAAAATATAACTTAATATGAAATCATGGGGTGTTACATAAATATTATGATATTTATATGTAATATATAAACTGATAATATTATTATAAATATACATAATCATTGAGTTTTTCTAGTGATTTAGGTTTTTATTATGTGCTAATAGTATAGTTGATCATGAAATACACATTTTTGGAATGTGAAATCATGATTTACGTTATTTTGTTCTCTGATAAATGGATAATCAAGTTTATTTGATATTTGTTTTTTCATTTTATTGAAATATTTTTAAGGATTCATGTACATAACCATATCAATAATTAATAATGCTGAAATTGGGGGGTGGGTATTATTATTGAAGTTTTATATATTAATTTATTATAGTTATCCATATTGGATATTTTGGAGTACTATTTAATGTTTTGATAAATATATTTAAAATTATTGATTGAATTTTCATTATTTTTTGGATCATATAATATATTCAAAATTTAATTTAGTGCCTCTTAAATTAAAAATTCAACTTGAATATATATTTAATAGAATAAGATATGAAGTATAATTGATTGAATCTACAACAAAAGATTTAAATTATGATAATGAAATAGCAATAAATCACGTATGTGCATTTACTCATATTCTATAATGATACAGTAAAATGATCGATCATTTTTAGGAAATAGATCATAAAAAAAGAATATTTATTTAATTATTGTTGATGTAGTCAGGGTCTTTTAAAACCTCTTTTATTTATGTCGTGGTGTTTATTAAGACTTAATTATCAATTATATCTATCAGTCACTATTAATCCTTGTATGTATTTTCTTGACTTCCATGACTATATTTTGACTTCAAATAGATGTTCTCCCTATGCAGGTTTGTGAATATTTGATATTTTTGTTAAAAATTATATTCCCACTTCAAATTTTCAATGAATTATTTATTATGCAATTGTACAGTATAGGTTTAAAAATACAATATTTTCAAATATTCAAGCTTTAATAAATGTTTAAAATTTATTAGGAAATAATTTTTTTAAGGGTGGTATAAATAATAATACATAATATTTATTTTATAATAATAATATTTTCGATATATTTCAAAATAAAAAACACTTATCTGTAAGAGAATTAATTTATATTATAAAAAAGTTCAAATTTAAAATTTACCATTATAACATAACCATATAATTCGAATTTCTGTATGTGAAGAACTGTGTTATTAATATATATATATATATATATATATATATATTGTAACTACTGAATAAAAATTTATTAATGAATTCATTAGAATAATGTAAACAATTTTTAGTGAACTCATTATATGATTAAAAAATGAATTCTCTAAAAAATTATTTATATATCATATTTTTTGGAAATAAAAAATTATTACACAACATATATAAATTGTAATTTTCCATATGAATATAATATTTGAAATTAAACTGGCTAAAATTATATTTAATTTTTCTATTTATCTTAATTGATGCATTTTTCAAAGAATATTGACAATTTATGATATTTCAAATATTCTAGCTAGATTTTACTAAATAAAGTAATATAAAAGACCTATTATATTTTATATTTGGAATTATAGTTATAAAATATTCAATTTATCTTGAATAATAAAATTAATAACCTTTGAATTATCAATATTCATGTTATTTTATTTTTCAAAACATTTTGTATAACAAAATATTTTCCATTGAGTTTTTGCGATAAATATTGATATTTATATTTTTCACATATGTCCATTTAATCTGAAGACATTTTCTCAATTTTTTCTTCATAAATTCATATTTTCCAGTGTATAATTTTTAGAGTGTTTTATATTGATGACACACACTTTTTGAATAATTAAAAATTATCATTTTAATTCAATACACTTTGTTTTATGATATCATCAACATATATATTTGATATAAAAATTATTTAATAATATTAAAATATCACTTATTTTTTTATAATAAATATATAAAACAAATATAATTAAAAACATCCATATTTGAAAAAAATTATTGATTGAAATGAATTTCATTTTTAGTGTTTAAGAAGTGCTTGCACAACACTTGAAAAGGGTAATATAGTTCCCAAAAATAATATTTGAGATATAGTAGTCCTTTTCATGGTATGTTTATTAAATATATTGACTTATTGAAGACTCATAATTATTAATATTTTGTTTAGTGTAATATAAAAAAGGAATTATCCAAATTCCTATGATATTATTATGCAAGGATTAAAAAATTAAGATAATAGATTTATTATTTTTTACGATATATATGGGGGTTAATATATATCATTAATAAATCAGTAATATTATTTTAAACATAGTTTAATTATTTATATTATGTTAATTTTATTTTTATTTTCTATATGAAAAACTATCTTCTTATATATATGCTAAGTAGATACTGTACTTGTGCTGGGAGAAGAAGAAGTATGTAAATTATTTTAAAAACACTTAATGTACTATTTTTTGGCTGATTTTTTATTTCCCAGGAATTTTAAAGAAAAATATATTATATCAAATTGTTTTAATTTTTTAGATTCAAATTCCATTACATTCGTTTTGATTAAAAATAAAAAATATATAAATAGTTTTTAATTATTTTTAAATTTAATTTATTATATATTTAATTTATTAAATTATTTTCAAATAGTAAATATATTTAATGAATTTAATTATAATTTTAAATGATCTATATTTTAAAATTTTTTCCTTGTGTAGTTTAATTTCTATATTTTACTAAAAATTAAATTTCTTATATTAAATAGTTTATTGTTATTGTTATGGTTAAAATAGGTTAACCAAGTGGATAAACCAAATGATAATGATTAAAATGATATAAAAACATATAATTTTTTTTTAAATTTATTTCTACAATAGTTTCCTCAAAATCAAGTATATTTTGATTTTTGGAACCATTTTCCCTGAGTTTTAGAAATATTATATTATAATATTTCATCTATTTAAAAAATGACATTTATGATATTATATGATAAAAATAATTTTTTTAATGATTAAATTTTTATAAAAATATTTTACAAAGTAAAGGGAATGATATATGGTTAATATAATCATTTATAATCACTTTATAATAAATTTTATTTTCGTACTACAATTTATTAACCTAAATTTTAAAAAACCCTAAAATAACTATAATCACAAATATTGTCATCATGTGGTTAAAAAACTCATAAGAGTAAAAAAAGTCCCCAATAAAATTACAACATTTATTACATTATTTATATTAGACACATCAAAATCTTATTATTGTTATTTTTCATCGATTTTATCATAAAAAATTAGGATACATTATTTTATAATAATAAGAAATTCCAGGACTACGCCTCCCCTCAGTTATAACAGGTGGCATCAACTCTTACCAATTACAAACATGTTGATACATTTTCCACAATAAATCACAAAAAATTGTATCCACAAAGTCCTTATAAATTTTCTATAGTTAATATATTTCTCTGTAGAAAATCCATATAATCCATTATAAGAGATCTAATTGAGTTTTCTATAAGAGAATGTAATAGTGTTAGGAATAGTCAATATTAGTATTTTTTTCACAACACATTAATTTTTTTCCAAAAAATCAATTTAATAAAAAGATCTTATTCCAAATATTTATTTCATATTATGTTGATATAGTACCTTTTGTCCATCACATTCTAAAACAATTGGGAAATTAACCATCTTTCATGAGTATTGTAGACTACAGCCTCCCAAATTAATATAAATTATCTTCCATACACTCCCCAAATCGATAAAAATAATGATGTAAATGATGAATATTTTTTATAACTATGAAACATTTGGGCTTTATTAATTATAAAAACTTTTATAAATTAATATCTTACTGTCAATTAGAAAACAATAACGTCACTCATTCTGTGATAACCCATGTTTTTAGAGCGGGTTAAAATTTTCTGACCCTGTATGAAAGTTCTTCTTTTTCTGTAAAATTTTGGCTGATTCTTGAGATTTTTGGAAAAAGTGGGAAGTTACTGGAAATTTCCATACTACACGCGGTGTTATCCCAAGTTCACGTTGTGTATGTGTAGGTGAGTGACTGGCCATGTACTCATCGAGCACATCCCGCGTGGTACCCATGTGTAAATAACCTTCTACACGGCGTGTAGTCTTCCTTGACACACCGTGTATCCTCCTTCCATGTAATGGCTCAGTCCCTGGCCGTGTGTTGATGTGTAAATGTTCCAAGTCATGCACTGGACTCCTCTTAAGATTGAGTATGGAAAAGTAATCTACACGGCATGTAGTCTTGAAATACATGCCTTATACTTTTTTTTATTTGAACATCCAAGATGTCGTCGCGTCTTATTTTCAGAATCATCTTCTTCTTCCCCTTTGGACGAACAGTTCATCCAAGAACCTCCAAAAAACAGAAACCCTACTATATTCTTCATATGAACTCCGTTATTCAATCTTTCGGTGGCAGTGGGCCCTCATTGGAAATGCTAAATCCACGCACCCCTCTTCGTCCTTCATTCCTTGCCAATTTCTCCTCAGATTACATCAGAGCGGATGTGCCAGAATTGGACGAAAATTTAGATATACCGTGATTTAGACCGATTCAGAGGATGATATTGAAGGAGTGTTATCGTACGAGTACGAGGTGGGTGGTGGATACAATATTTCGTTTTTTCGTAGACTTTTGGGGGTTGCGACCTTCGGGCACATCATCGGGTATTGAGACAAACCCAGTTTAATTGTTTTTAATTATTTATCTGCAATGTGGGATGCCTCTAGGTATTCCATGACCTAGTTTTGATCGAGCGAGGCCAGTTTGGAGGACGTTTCATATTTGGTCCATTTCGTTCGGCGGTGCCTAAATGGGTATAAATCGAACTTCTTAGTTTAAACTTTCGAGTTTAAATTTGTTAAAGCATGATTGAATTTTCTTAAGGAATTTGAGACCTTAGGTGCTAGTATGGGATGGCACATGTGTGGTGAAACTTGACTGTTTAGTAATTTCATGTTCAAGGTGAGGATTTCTAGTATATATGCAATGTGGGATATTTCATGTGTTGAACTGTTTAGTTATGTTGGGTGTGGCTGGATATTTTGTTGAGTGATTTTGATCACAGGTTGGGTCTTTGTATGGGATACTTGTGTGGTTCCAACCACGGGATTGGGCGTCATGGACGTCAGTTGAGGCAGTTGGTCTGTCAGGTTGGGCTTGGTTCGGGTTACATTGATGGTGAGGCCATCAGAATTGAGCGATAGGTTCGCAGGGACACGAGGTTTCAAAAGTGTTGTGTCTTGGAAATTTATTGATCTGATTACCACTCACCGGGTAATTTTTAGTAGTGTTCACAAAGATAGACTCCGTGATGAGGGGGTACGTGCATTTGCTGGGTAGAGGCCCCTGGTGGTTGAGGTTTGATATTTTTGGTTTGGGGGTGCATTCCATAGGAAGCCACATGGAAGTTGAGGAGCCTTCAAGAGATAACATTGAGACTGTCAGGTTTGGGGCAGAGGGTCACCGTGATTTGAGGGAAGATATCGCTCTGCCTCCAGTTACTTAATTTGAAGGAAAAAATTGATGTCCCTCTGGTTATTATTTTAGAAAGGGTATCGTTGTTTCTCTGGACGTTGTGACATGGGCAGGTTGATATTTCAAGATGGGTTACAATTATTTGGCGTACCTCCGGTATGTCGGTACATGAGACGCATTGTGTCATTTGGCTCATTGTGCCAGGTTACAGACCAGAGATTCGGACGTTGGCCAAAGAAGGTGACACTTCCTGGTGGCTGCTGAGCACCAGTGAAGTTTGTGTTTACTTTGGGGACTTGTAATGTTTACTGTATTTATTATATAATCATGTCTGATGAAACACTTATATTAGGTATGCACCATTGGGTGGTATACTACTGAGACTCCTCTAACACCCAACACGGGCCCTTCAAGATGCGTGTAGACTTTATGAAATTGTGTGTAGGTAGAAGGTTAGCCTGAGGAGCTAGAGATTAGTGCTGTTGACATGGAGACTGGTATGGACCTTGAGGTCGTGCCTTGCTAGAGTTACTTTGTTTAGTTTTCTTTTTGTATCTACTTTCATACATTTTTATATAGTAGATGTTGCTTAGCCACTGGCGCCGTTATATATTGATATGTATGACTTGCTAGGGAATCATGTTTGTTTGTTTAAAATAGTAGTTGTTGTGATATTAATCATGTTGTTCTGTTTAATTTCTGATGTTATTGTTTCTATATTGCTTCTGCTGTTTATTTGATTTTGGATATGCTTCCACTCTGCGAGTCTTGTTTGAGTCTGCTGAGTCATTTAATTTCCACTGCATATAGAAATTATACTCGGAACAATACCATTATTTCCTCTGAGAGGGTATAGCCTTCCCACTATACCTATTTAGACCCTTGTTTCTAGTAGGCAGACTTTGGCGTTTAAGGGAAGGTGAGCCTATGTTAGTGACACCCGACCCGTTTGGCACTGTTCGGGTGGCTGGACGGGTCTGGGTTGTTACAAAGTGGTATCAGAGGAGTTCTTGACAGGGATTTAGTATCATTGAATTGCTAACTACAAATTAGTTTGAGTCTTCTTTTTTTTTACTGGTAGTTTTACAATTTGGGATATGGTAGACTGGAGATAGGTTGTTTCTAGAAATGGGTTCCTAACTTGTGATTGGGTGTATGTAGCCCCATGTATGAGGGATAGACCATGTTTCCTATGGGTGGGAATTGCTAGTTGATTTTTTCTTAGATTACGGTTTATATGATTTCCACCTCAGTGGATCACTTGATGTGTGATGTTATTGATTGTGATATGTAACCCTTGACCCTCTGTGGTATGGGAGAATTGTACCTTGGCCTATTATGGTAAGGCTACTTTTATTGGTTTTTGATAGTCACATTTCAGGGTATTTCAATTTCTTAATTACATGTATGCTTTGTTAAGTGATAAAACCATGTGAAAAAAAATCAATTGCCATGTTATGTATGCTTTGAAATGATAATAGGTGAAACTCCAGATAGAATTGCTTGTTTATTTAAATATGTATTCCATTCTTTTTGTATTTTTTGAATTTCATGTTGCATGATATATGGGGCTGGATCTTATGAGAGCAGGCAGGTACTATGACTGAGGCAATGTAACTATCAAGATTGGGCGACTCGGTCGTCGGGTTAGAGGAAACGTTGGTTTTCATGACAGGCATGGCCCGAGTTACTATTGATACTTGGCTCTGTTGAGGGCGGGTAAGGGGGATCGAGGTCATCAGTTGAGATAGGGGAGAGTAAGGGTAGTTGTTATAAATTGCCTCTTTACAGCATTCCCCACCTGCGATGAATATATTGTTATATATATATATGGGATGTCTAACCATTTATGGTATTCAGCGGGTTACTCCTTCATGACTTGATGGAGCGTCAGGCCGGAGAAGATACAATGCCCCAGGATCAGGTTTAGAATCTGGAGCAGTGAGAGAATGAGCTGCAGGTATAGGCTTCAGGGACAGGATCATGTTTAGGATCCAGTGCAGGCAGGGCAGCAGCTGGTTTTGGCAGCGTTCGGACCATGGCTTGACGAGAAGCTCTGAGCTGGCCTGGTACGGGTCTTGCAGGGGATAGATAGAGGCAGGCAGGGTACAAGGCCTTCTATGGAATATCTGACGCAAGAGTTCTAGTTGTAGAACCCACTGCTTTTTCAGGGTGAGGGTGGTCTACATGTGGTATAGAACTAGATTGAAAGCATGAAGATGATCTTCGAGTAGCTCAAGATGCCTCCTGGGTGGAGGGTCAAGCTGGCGATGTACATGCTGAGAGGACCGGCGACGAGTTGGAGGGATGTACAGGTACATGTTCGTAGGCACGTGGTACTGGCTTTGATGGACTTCGATGACATGTTCTTTGAGCACTTTTATCCAGAGAAACTGAGGGAAGATAGGGCTCGGGAGTTCTTGAGTCTTCAACAGGGATTTATGTCTGTCATGGACTACGTAGCTACCTTTACATAGTTCTCTTTCTTTGCACCTGGTATGGTAAGCGATGAAGTATCTAGGGTGTGGCGCTTCGAGAATGGCTTATGACACGCCATTCAGGTCAGGTGAACATCTTTAGACTGGGTTACTTCTCCGAGGTGGTGAACCTGGGGCTTATAGAAGAGGGAAACCATAGGGATGGGCGAAGATTGTCCGGGTGACAACTTCAGGTGATGGTTTAGAAAGTAGGAAGTTAGTTAGAGATGAGTTCTAGCCGGGTGGGAAGGCCAAGGACTTAGTTAGGACACCTAGCGACAATTCAGCGGTGGTTTTCTTTCAGTTTGGGAATTCGGGACATGTTTGGGCTTAGTGTGATAGGCCTCCGAAGGAGTGTCGGGCATGTGGATAGGTCGGGCATCTGGAGAGTTTTTGCAGGTAGCATTCTCAGATAGCTTACAGGCAGGGACTAGGAAAAATTGTGGTGTCATGTGTTCGTTCAGCTTCTGTACTAGGAGAGGGTAGTCGATGTTCAGCTTTCCATGGAGGACGTGACAGAGACAGTGGGACCCAACTGAGGGGTCAGTGACTGGTGACTGGAGCAGCACCGAAGCGAGGTCAGGCATCAGACAGCCGTACATAAGGCCAGGTTCACGTAGTGGATCTTCCAGGGACTGATCAGGAGGTGAGCCGATGAAGGTGGTAGGTACACCGTGGGTGTGGCCGTGATTTTCATTTCTTTCTTTTGGCATGGCCTCTTGAGGCATATTTGGTTGAGTGCACGAGTTTCACATGATACTTGGGGAATTACTATATTCCATTTAGTGGGATTGACTTCATATCAGATGCGTTATATATTTTATTAATATATTTGAGATGCGTAGAATCAGGTGAATCTAGGATGTAGGTTACGTGAGGTTCCATGTGCATCAGGGCATCTTAGATGCGGGTTACTTGAGGTGAAAGGCACCAGGTTCTGATTAGAGCATATATGAGATGCAAGACCTATTGCTAGCAGACACCGATGTGGTGAGGGTTACGTTGGGTGTTGGAAGCGACATGTGGGCACAAAAAAGGTGCAGGGGTGACGATGCCTCATGGGAGGAACCATGGGTCTAGGAAATAGGTCATTAGTCCATGTTTGTTTATCGTGATTGCTTGAGGATTTTTTCGGGTTTAGACCGAGTAGGCAATTCCTAAGGTGGGTATCCCTTGAAAAAATTAGCTGGTACATTTGATATCGAGGAAGTCACATTTACCTTGATCAGGGTAGTATGTTCAATTCCATATCTGGGTTTCATCTGATAACTTGGGGACGAGATATGTTAAGGTGGGGAGTTTGTATGAACCCGAGTTTTTAGAGCGGGTTAAAATTTTCCGACCCAGTTTGAAATTTCTTCTTTTCTTTAAAATTTTGTCTGATTCTTGAGAAGTCTAGAAAATCAGGGATGTTTCTAGAAATTTCCAGACTACATGTCGTGTACTCCCAAGTATACGTCGTGTATGTGTAGTCAAGTTACTGGTCGTGTGCTTGTCGAGTACATGTCATGTGGTACCCATGTGTAAGTTTCCATCTACACGGTGTGTAGTCTTCCTTGAAAGGCCGTGTAACCTCATTCTATTTAATGGACGAGTCCCTGGCCGTGTGTTGATCATGTACACGGTCAAAGCCATGCACTAGACTCCCCTTAAGTCAGAGTACAGAAAATTAATCTATACTCCGTGTAGTCTTGAAATTCATGCCGTGTACTTTTATTTTTATTGGATCATCCATGTCGTCATCATGTATTATTTCCAAAATCATCTTATTCTTCCCTGTTGGATGAAGAGTTCATCTGAGAGCCTCTGAAAAATAGAAACCCTCCTAGATTCTTCATACAACATATGTTCTTCAATCCGTCGGTGGCATTGGGACCACATTAGAAAGGCCAACCCCACTCACCCCTATTCGTCCTTGATTCCTTGCAAATTTCTCTGCATTTTCCATCCTAGAGGAATTTTAGGAATTGGAGGGAAATGCAGATCTACTGCGATTTAGACTGATTCAGAGGCTGATATCGAAGGAGTGTCATCGTACGAGTACGAGGTGGGTGGTGCATACCTTCTTTCATGTTTTCGTAGACTTTTCGGGGTTGCGACCTTCAGGCGCAACATCGGGTATTGATCAAAACCCTGTTTAATTGTTTTTAATAATTTATCTGCAATGTGTGATGCCTCTAGGTATTCCCTGACCTAGTTGTGAATGAGAGAGGTTGTGTTAGAAGTCGTTTCCTGTTTGGGGCATTTTGGATGGGGGTTCCGAAATGGGTATAAATTGAACTACTTAGTTTAAGAAATTGAGTATAAATTTGTTAAAACATGATTGAATTTTCATAAGGCATTCAAGACCTTAGGTGCTAGTATGGGATGACACACATGTGGTACAACATGACTGTTTAGTAATTTCCTATTCAACGTGATGTTTTCCAGTATATATGAAATGTATATTATTGCATGTTTTGAACTGTTTAGTTATGTTGGGTGTGGCAGGATATTTTGTTGAGTGATGTTGATCACAGGTTGGGGATTTTCCTGGGTTACTTGGGTGGTTCCTACCACGGGATTGGGCATCATGGTCGACAGTTGAGGCAGTTGGACTGTCGGGTTGGGCTTGGCCTGGGTTACTTGGATGGCGAGGCCATCAGACTTGAGCGATAGGTTTGCAGGGAAATGAGGTGTCAAAAGTGTTTTGGAATGGGAACTTATTGAGGTTATTACCACTCACCAGGTACTTTTGAGTAATGTGCACACAGATAGACACCATGATAAGGTGGTATGACCACTCGCTAGGTAGAGGCCCCCGGTAGATGCAGTTAGGTATTTTTGGTTAGGTGGTGCATGCTATACGAAGCCACGTGGAAGGTGAGGAGCCTTTGGGAGATATCATTGAGTTGGTTAGGTTGATGGAATAGGCTCACTGAGATTTGTGGGAAAATATTGATGTTCCTCTGGTTACTTTATTTGAGGGAAAACATCGTTGTCCCTCCTGTTATTATTTGAGGATAGGTATCGTTGTTCCTACAGATATTGTTCCATGGGTAGGTTGAGTTTTGAGCTAGGTTAAAATTATTAGAAGTACCTGAGGGACGTCGGTACATGAGACACCTGGTGTCAGGTGGCATGTGGTGTCGGGTTACATACCAGAGATTTAGGTGTTGGCCGAAGCAGGTGACACTTCCTGGTGGCTGCTGAGCACCAGTGAAGTTTGTGTTTACTTTTGGGCATTGTACTATTTACTGTTTTTCTTGTACAAGCATATCTACCAAAAAACTTATATTAGGTACACACCATTGGGTGGTATCCTACTGATACTCATCTCACACCGTACATGGGCCCTTCGGGACGCGTGTAGACTTTATGAAATTGTGTGTAGGAAGAGGGTCGTCCTTAGGAATTGGACCATAGTGCTGTTGGCATGGAGACTTCTTTGGACCTTGAGGTTGTGCCTTGCTGGAGTTACATTGTTTAGTTACCTTTTTGTATCAAAATGCTTACCTTATTATGTAGTAGCTGATGGTTAGACATTGGAGCCCTTATATATTGATATGTATGAATTCCTATGGATGCATGTTTGTTTGTTTACAGTATTTGTTGTTGAGATATTCATCATGTTGTTCGGTTTACTTTTCACTACTATTGTTTCTATATTTCTTCGACTATTTGTTTTATTTTGGATATGCTTACACTATGTGGGTATGGTTTGAGTCTGCTGAGACATTTAATTTCCACTTCTTATAGACATTATACTCAGACCAGTACATTTATTTTCCCCGAGAGGGTATATACTTCCCACTATACCTATTGAAACCCTCGCTACTAGTCGGAAGACTTTTGTGTTCAGGGGAGGTGCGCCTAATGTAGTGACACCCGACCCGTTTGGCACTGTTCGGGTGGTTGGCAGGGTCTGGGTTGTTACACATTTATACGTTTTAAATACAACCAACATGAAACAAGGTGATTCATTTTCCATTTTCCAAATAGATGGTTGGAAATATATCTAATATAAATATATGATATATGATATATATATATACATTATCCTAAAAAGGTGAGTTCTGAATCATTCCATCCTTATATCTAAATATGAAAACAATGTTCATGTGTACATAGGACCTACTCTCTCCATGAACAATGAAAATTATTTTTATATTTCTATGGAAAATGAATGAAAAAAATAATTATATATTGAATGTATATGATAATTATTTTATTAATAACAATTTTCATATAGTAAAACCATTATTGAGAAATAAGGAATTGAATTTGAAAATTTAATTGTATATGAAAAATGAGATAGATAACACTCTAAAATGAATATTTAAATAAATAATTATTAATAAATGTCTATTGAAATGTTATAGTTCTATGATATGTGATAATAAAATTATTTATATTCTTCTCTAATATAATCAATAGAAATTTTAATTTATTATAGTTGATTATAATTCATTTTCTATAGAGTGGGATAATATATTTATGGAATTTATAACTCAATATTTATTCAATGAATAATATGAAATATTCATTGATTATATTATTCACTGATTTAGTGAGATATAACATTTAATATATATACATATAAAATTGAAATTTATTTTCTGGATATTAATTTTTAACAAATATGTACATTATCTATTAATTATAAATTAGAAATTATGATAATAATGAAGGATTTATTCAAATTTTACACTCCCTCGAGATATGTTTAGTGTTATAAAACTATTTATTTGTATGTGTTGTATATAATTCTGATTTTATATAATTAATATAAATATATATTTACAAAAAATTATTAATTTTTCGATTCATGATTTCTCTTTTAATTGGTTATAATTTGAATGTTACCAAATAGGTAAGAATTTATTTTACAATATCCTTCATTATGGGTTTTTATAGTATCCCTTTAAAAATGGTGATATATGATTCAAATGTTATGGGAATTGTTAGAAAAACAATGAAGATATTACACTAAACCAACAAGAAATATTCCACTAGAATTGAACCTGAAGCCTCGTTGAGACACCATAGAGGTGGTATCATCTGAGTAGGACCCAGGGTGAAACAAGCTTAATGTCTACCATAAATAGTAAAATATATAATTTATTAAATGCATTTATTTTCCTTATACTTTTTATATTTATGGATTATTCATGATTCCTTCCAAAATTTTCTATTTTTGGATCTTTCATCCAGACAACAAATGTTCAATTGAAAATCTAATAATATTTTTCTTTTTTAATTGGATTTATTTTTTTCAATAAAATAATTTTTCTAATATTTTTTATGAAATTATATTGAATTTACTCAAATGATTTATCATTTTAAGTTTATTAAATTCATTAAATTTTAAATTTCTCAAATGGAATTAGTCTATCATAATTTTGAAAGAAATATTTTCAACATTCTTTTTCGAAACTCAATAGAAATTTATATTTTTAACATATAAAGAGTAAAATGATTTTCCAACCTCTATTAAAATTTTGATACAATTGAAAATTTTTTAAAAAAATTCAATAGATTTCAAATGAAAAAAAATAGGAATAAATATTTTTATATTTTTCTATCATTTTCCCAAATACAATATTTTACTACAAAAACTATATTTAGGAGGTATTGATGATCATATTTTTAATATTTTTAATATTTTAGTCATGCAATTTCTATTGAATAATTCAACTTGTTGTGATATTTTTATTCTTTATTATTAAAATTATCTAAAACACCCATATTATTTGTATCATATATATTATTGTTAACTAATCCATATACCCTTTCAATATACAATCTTTTACTTTAAATTTTATTTGATTCGATGAAAAAATATTAATATACATTATTTTTAAATAATATGTATAATTATTTCATGGAATATTTTTTAATGAATTAAATTGTAACTATATTATTGAAAAATAATTTTTAAGATCAATGGTGGGAGTTTCCAAATATTTGACAGCCCCCCAATGATTATACAATAATAATGAGATAATATGGTTAGCCAAACGTGTTAAACTTGTTTATTGTGTAATACAATACAGATATTAAATTCATGTAGAACAAGGAGGTGAGGGTAAATATATGATAATATCTAATATCAGGAATTAGAATAATTATAATTTCCACCGTTAAGGAATAATTTATTATATTCCATGTGACCTTTACCCTATTATAATCTCTAAATGGATTTCATTCATTTGAATTTAATTTCATTTAATGTGCTTTAGTTATTTTCATTTTCATATTTATTATTCCTTATATATAATGATTTATTTATTTACATAACCTTTACTTATCATTGATCCGCAAAAATTTATTTTCATTCCTTTTCAACGAGATCACATGATACTAGTTATAAATGATATAAAAAGATTTTCATGAGAGTATAAATATCATAATAATGAATTTATTATTTTACAGTTATTCCTTGGAAATATAATGTAATGTACCTGCATAGATCCATGTAGATCAAAAAAATTTGTTTTCCTGAGGCTTTCAGAGATTGGATAACGTTAGGGGGAGTTTGGGTCCTGTGAATTTGGACAAGGAACCTTCCCAATGTGAAATTTGATTTCAAGATCTGTAGAATAATCATAGGATGTGAAAGCATGATTCAAGTCATGTAATATTATGGGGTTTAAAAAATAAAATAACTTGAATAGGTTATGATTTTTTTTTTCACGTAAACAACAGTTGAAGAATTAAATGACATGAATGTGGATTACACGTCATGTAATTCCCTGAGGATATTATACTTTAAAAAATTCCATCTGCTCGGATTGTCAGACCGTATCGTTGTTGCTTCCCTCCCGCTATCCCATCTGACCTAATAGTCCCCTCTTTAGAATATTGTAGATCCCTTTAATGGGGATCAATGCATGGTTTTCCATCTTAGATTGTTGGTGACCCAGCCTAATCTAAGGTTTGTTGTCCTTTGTTTTTATAGGTTTCTCACAGTTTGGTATAACTTTCCACATGTTATTCTCACCATTCTATGTCTATTTCTTACCCATGTATCTAATGGGGTTTCTCTCGGATGGAGTTAGTGTGGTGGTGTTGCGACATCCTTGGATAGATGAAAACCATTTGGGAGATGTGATCCAAGATCTGTTTCATTGATTTGTTCTCATGTATAGAACGTCAATGATATTTTGAGGTATGGTATTTATTACTTCTTTATTAATTTATGTGACGAAATAATTAATGAGTGATTTATCCCCTTCGATCATAAAAAAATATACATAACAATCATTTTAACTGAAATTAATGAACTAGTATTGATCTAATACAAATGTTGTTCTTTAATACCATGATAATGGATTGCATCTTGATTTACCAAATAGTGAGATATGTATGTGTTTCGGGGTTTAGCATGTTTTTCTTGATGGAAATTGATAATGAACATAATGTATACATTAATTGAAAATTAATTAGATAAATCTTTAATGAGTTATTTTTAATAAACCAATTTATTTTTGTTGTAATTAAATGTTAATTAAATTTATGTAAGTGTTCATGTTTAATTGAAATGGTTATTGAAGCTAAAGCATGATGAAGCTTGCTGAAAAAATATTTATAGGAATGTGGAATTAATTGTTTAATTAAATTTTTATAGATTTTGATATCTTACATCTTTGGTTACCCATAGATGGAACTTGTGAATAATGAATCAGTTATTTCAATATGGAATAAGAACCAGTTGTGTTGTAAAAGATAATTACTTTATGGGGACAAGCATTCATGGTTCCCTAAAAATAACAAGATCCTTATTCATTGGATCATGGAGTTTTTTTCATGTGTGAATCATTAATTCCTATTTTAGGGTGAAGAGATCCATTACTTTCCTGTTTCCTACTTCATGTGAAATGGATGAGGATGGAGGGTTGTTTAGGTTTTTGGCAGTAGGTATGCTCTAATGTGAGGTGAGCTAGGGATCAGTGATCATAGATAGTAGTTTTTTTTTCTGTGGGAAGGGAGGCCCATATGTGACGTGATCCCCTAATGGATGATCCTAGAGGGTTTTTATAATATTTGGGGCAGGGTGGTCCTATTTTTGCTGTAGTAGTTAATGCCTTGGGTGGAGAGATGTATCAGTTTATGAATGTGGTGTCATAGAGGACAACAAAGCTGGCATAATGGGTTTGAGATTGGGAATACGCATTGTTATGTAATATGGATTCATGTTTGAATCAATTATTTGTTTATAATATTTCATTTCCCTACTTCCTTAGGTTGATGGATTTATTTTGATACTCTCTTTCACTATATGGAAAATACACATGGTGTATTCCACATTCCTTATGGGTTTAGATCCCCATGGTAGGATGATTTTATTCTCCTACTATAGGTGTAAACGTTTTGACCAGTAGTTTATATACTCAACCCGATGATCCCCATGTGTTTGAGTATTTTATAATGATTATGAAAAATTAATTGAAATATAGAGATTAATTTTGTTGTTAAATAAGTAAATAAATTTTTAACTGATGCGTTAGAGATTTCAAGGATGCAATGTGGAGGTTCGAGTTCTAAGATGTCAAGGTATCAGTTTCATTATGCATGGATGTAATTGATCATTGTTTTAATGTTTATGCAATGTAATATGGATAATGGTAATGGTTAATTAATGATTAATGAATTAATTAACATAAATTGTAACTCATGAATTGGGTCAATGTATCTTAATGATGCTCTTTAAATGGTGGTTTGATTATAGGATATATCATCATAGAAGTGGTAGTCGGGATTCCATGTGATGTTATCTATAGTTTTGACTAATAGTAGGTTATGCACATAGTGTGGTTGTGAGATATATTATATCAGGTACATTTTTTGTTTATAAACACTACACCACCATGTTAGTTAGGGAAACTGACAACCAATGGATTGGGATCCCTGGGGGTGTTTCCCCAATATCTCGATGGGACGATGGATGGATGAGTACCCCCTTTGCCTCCACTATCTTTTGTTGGTAGTTAGTTGTTATGGAATTCCCATCATTTAATCCTTTCTATAAAGGATTGTAGAGGGCATAAATTTATTGTGGTTATTTCACACACCTGGATTCTGGATATAGTTTCTTAAGGACTAATATTGGAAAATTTTTATAGGTTGTGGTGGCTAGAGGATCCTTATGCGTCGTATGGGTTGTTTTGGAACCAAGATGTAACACCCGACGAATGATACATGTTTTGTATGTTATGGTGGATCCAAAAACAATACATAGTTACTTTGTTACATGGATAAGGTTTTGTGATGCATGAGGTGCATGATGAAGCATGAGGTAGAGGTTACGGTGCATTGTGTATGTGTCTACGATCTATCCTTTTTTAAGAGAGATTCTCAACACATGCGACATTGGGTAAAATTATCAAACCAGTACGGAAGAGGTAGTGGGGTAACCTTGATCCTATTATTCATAAAATATTCTCTTTTATGTTGTACTTGGATAGAGTAGACATGATGAGGCTATGAACATTGTATAATAGTTTAGGTTATGAGTTAGTATCAATTGGTGTTTACTGTTCTTTAACAAGATTTCATTATTATTTAATGTGTGTCTTCATGGCGGATCCTACTAAGTACACTATTATACATTCCCAATAGATATACACAAACTATTTCTCATGTTATTTGGAGCATGATGGAGATCAGGAAGGTTACTACTATCCTATGGGTTGAAGGAGTTCGTTGTTATCCTTGGTCATAGTCATCTTCACTATCTTTTGTTACTTTAATTTTTCCATTTCAATTGTATTATTTATTTAATTTCAATACATTTCTGTACATAGTATTTTTTAATAATGTAGTTTGATCGTGATTTGGTTGGGGTCTATCTTATCTCTAACTTACACATGTCATTCTCTTAGTGGGTAATGTCTCTCATTTAAATTTTTATTATACCCTCGGTGCTATTCACCAACATAGGGCCTACTAGATGTAGGACTTTGGGGGTCACTATTTCTTATCTTCCATTTCTGGCCCATAAGGGTAACATTTTTGGGGAGGGGATCATAACAGATTCATATCCAAGATAATGTTAAGGGATAGTATGGAGTTTGGAGTTTGGAACAAGTGAGTATGGATGGGTTGGTATGGAAACAATGTCATCTATGTTTAGAAATCACTATGAACATGGGAGACGAATTGCGATGCGAATATTTAAGTCCCCATATGATTTATTGCATGGACCATTAATCTAATAGTGGATAATAAATGAGGTGATACTACTTGTAGGGAAGTGTCTTATAAAGGGATCATGCATCATTATTCTTGTGAATGTGTTTGAATGTGTAGACCATTGTATAATTTATCATAAAATGGAAAAAATTTAAAAAAAAATTATTTCTACCAAATTGTAGGTTTTGAGGTAAAAATCTATTTTTTATTTTATAGTCATGGCCCTAGGTCAACCTACCTATTAGGTTCATGCAGAATATGATCAATAGGATGAACTAGTAGATTGCTGCATAGTAGAAGTTGACAAAGACAACACATAGAGGAGGGTACTATGACTGTTTCAGTGGAAGATTCTTTAGAGGTATGATGCCCCATTTCAAATTTAGTCACATAATACAGGTTATAGGATGTTAAAATAGTCTCACATTCAATCCATGATCAGAAGGATCACAAAGATTCATTGTTGGCTCTGACAATGATTAATGAAGTAGTGAGGAAGTGGGGGTTATTATCTGTTGGGTATCATAAGGAGTTGAAAATCTCATTGGAGGAGTTCCAAGACGAGTTCAAATATGAGATTATTTTTTTTATTGTAAATGCAACCATTATCCATGAGCATCCTACCCTTCAGGAGCAAAGCTCAAGTGTGTGAGAGTTTGTAATAAATTTCAAGAATCATCTACGATATTCTTTGGAATTATTCCCATATGGGATAGACCAGGGTGAAGGATTTTGATGAGCTTTTAAATCCAGAGATCCATTATCTGGACCCCACATTTATTTTGAATATGTATCATGTTGTGATTGTAAGAGGAGAGGTCTTTGAGGGGATATTATAGAGAACTGGTTAATCATGATATGGGATTCATGTAGATTCGACACGAATGATCTAATAGTTTTCCATGTGTTATTGAAAGACATGATCGATGAGTTATTGGGTATGTTCATGGTGATTTTCCTTGATAGAATCATTCATTACTCTATTTCCATTGAGGAGAATTAAAATAATATGCTTTCTATTTTGAGATTTCTTCATCATTAGCTGGTGTTTGGGAATTTAACAAAGATTGAGTTTTGGAATCATAGTGTATGTTTCATGGGGAATGTTTTATTCTAGTAGCTACTAGATATGGATCTGATAATGATAGAATTAATTGAGTCTTGGGAAGCCCCCATGATAGTGGTAGAGATGCGAAGTTTCTTTGGTTTTTCATTTTATTATAGGAGGATAATAACTATTTTCTCTCAGTTTGAGACTCCTCTAAATGTGTTGAATAGAAAGGTTCATATGATCTTGTGGACTGATCAGTTTTAGATAACTTTTGAGTATATGAAGAATAATTTTGTCTATTCTCTTGTTCATTGTCTACTAACTGAAGATTTTTAGTTTGAGGTTCTTTGTAAAACATCACATCCTAAGTTTGGTTTTGTTCTGATGCAGCAAAGATCAATCATTTCTTATGCATTTCATTAGTTACATCCCCATTAACATCATTATTCAACCTACGATCTTGAATTTGAAATAGTGGTATTTCCCCTGAGGTTGTGTAGACCTTACCTCCCAAATGAAATTTTTTTTCTATTCAGTAAACATAGGAGCCTGAGGTATTATTTCTCCCAATGTGACATGAACATGCATCAATTTTAGTGGATGGAGTTCTTACACAATTACCACTACAACAAAACATTCCTCTAACAGGGTTATAAATGGCCTTTATCAGTTCTAGAAAAGTGATCATGACGTGGGAAACTTTAAAATCCAATTATTTTAATCATCACTTAAGAAGGAATGATACAAAACACATTTTTCAGCACTTCATAAATCACCACTAAAATATTTCTTTATCATAATTTTAGAATCCCTAATAATGAAACATTAGTATTATTTAACAACACACTAAAGCAATATTACAATGTGCTTTTACAACACATCACAGCACCAGAAGCACTTAAAACACCTAAAACACCCCAAATATATCAAAAAAGAAGTCCCAATACAGAATTTAAATGAAATGAAATTTACTTCACAAATTCCAGATAAAATTATATTATAGACACTTTAAAAAAACTATATAATTGCATAAATTAAAATTATTTAATACATTCAAAAACAATCCTAACTATCAATGTTACCACGATCTCCATTGACATTATTTGTCAAACTTCCAACACTACATGAACATCTTTGAACAAATCACATCATCTTAAAGAAAAGAACCCAGCTGTATAACAAAACAATATATCTGTAATACAAAGAAGAAATAAATTAAAAAATATATGAAATAAAATATCAATTCTATGGACAATGATTTTACTGTTTAAACATCAATATGAACTCTATGATTGAGGAGAGGAAGTGTCTCTTCTCTTCTTGCGATGGTAGTGGAGGATACTTGAATGAAAGTGATA
Source organism: Viscum album (assembly GCA_963277665.1). Taxonomy (NCBI): domain Eukaryota; kingdom Viridiplantae; phylum Streptophyta; class Magnoliopsida; order Santalales; family Viscaceae; genus Viscum; species Viscum album. Next base: position 195,662,722 of record OY728123.1, on the reverse strand, counting down.
AATTCACCAATGCATGGGTGAAAATAATTCATGTTATACGGATAATGAATGTTGGACATGGCATCCCCACTCTAACCAAAGAATCCACCTCTTCAAGAAAATAATTATTATATGTGTAATAATGAAAAAAATTAATTAAACATAAACAGAAAACAATATAATAATTTTTTTTCTTATGAGGTTATTATGAAAAAATCATGATTACTGATGGGATTGACTAGAGGTAGGGCCTTCTTTATTCATATAACGGATGTGGAACTAACTTGTTAGAAATTGATATTTTCACCACTACCTGGGTAAAAATATTTTTAAAGAGAACAAGAATTTGTTTGTGGACAGAGAACCACAACTCGAACTAAAGAATCAACATGTATAAGACACAAAATATTAGGTGAGTAATACTAAAGATAAATTAATTAAACATAAATATTAAAAAATAAATTATTTCTATATAAAATGATATTATTCTTTAAAAATGAAGATTCCCTAACACAACCCAATCATGATACCCAATCACCCAGGATTCCATTTTATTTTTTCTCAATCAATTATCACATTCACATGTCACTAAAACAACACATTTACAGACATAAGACATTCTAGACAGAGTAGACATATTGTTCCACTACATGCACACGCAATCACAATTTGAAAACATTCACAAAAAAATCCTTTTAAACACATTCCTCAGAGTTATTATGTATGTTAATAATTCATTTAAAGTTTTTTCTAAAATAAACCATAGTGGAATCAAAGTCATTACATCGACAACACCCCCATGTTCACATGAACATGATACAGTTAAAATAAAATGAAGTATATAGCGGCATAGAACATATGTTTCAACACTTATATAATTTAATTAATCTATTTACTAATTTATAAAACACTTCAAAATAACCAAACTAGATTTTACTCTAATTCACAACCAATTCCATGGAATTTCACTTTTAAAAAAATCAAATCCAAAAATAATTTTCAAAACAGGTCTTCCATATTTTTAAAAAATTTACATTACACATTATAAAAACATGTAAAACTTGTTTAGCATGTAAATATACGTAAATTTACATTAATAAAAATATTCATAACCTATCCACATTTATTCTCCTTTGATGAAATTATTTTCACCTTTCAAGAAACCCATAAAACCCTTTCACTTAAAACCATAGTAAAACATAAACAAAAAAACATAGCTACTTCCACTATAAACCCAAACCCAAGGAAAAGAAGACCAGACACCTTGAAACCCAATTTTTCTTAAATCTATCCATTTAATAAACCATTTTTAAATCAGATAATTCATTTATAAAATATTTTCATCATTATTTGAACACTATAAAACTCATACTCAAATTCACACAACCAGAAAAACAAGGAAATAATGAATAATTTCAATTTAAAAATTCTTTTTCAACACACGTTCACCTTAAGCACCCACAAAATCTCAATTTTCACTAATAAAACAATTAATTGAACACATGAAATAATTTATCACAACAAGGATTATATATAAACACAACAATTTCTCTTTATAAAATTTATTTAGCACACAAAATCATGTCAAATAGTTTCCAAAATATGTCATCACCACCAAAATAAACTATAGAGCATGCGAAAATTAACCGTATGATCATATTAAATTATCTAAAAAATTTAGGTCACGGAACCAACTACATCATATATAAGCCCCAACATTAATCAATACTTAATATTGAGTTATTTCAATAATAAACATTTCATATCCTTTCAGGATTAGAGTTTTAGAAAAATAGATCATAAATCATTCATTACATTCCACATTTAAACAAGGTGGTTACAACAAAGACAATATTTTTTTCCATCTAAAGAAAACATATTTAAGTTAAAACATGTATTCTTTTTGAAACTTCCTCAACACTATCATCACATCATGTACCTTTCCATTGACCTGTGAAAAACATTTCAAAAAAATGGGATGAGCATAAAAAGCTCAGTAAGTGATATAAAAATATAGAAAGAAAACATTATTCCATGTATACATAAAAATCGATGAAATAATATTTTATGAATAAAACATAAGAACTTTAACATAACTCATGAAATCATAATATTTATGAATAACTCATAGATATCATATGACATAAAAGTAACTTTAGGCATTTATAACATTATTACGTATGGAGTAACCCTCATGGTTACGTTTGGAATACCCATCATAATATATTCCCTAAATCTCTTAGGAGAAACCTTAGTGTATGGAGTAACTCTTTCATGTTACCCAATGCATTAGAGAGATATCTCGGGCTCACCCTCTATTAGTTTATCATGGAACCACCCGACTTTATAAAAAATTACCAAGAACCATAACATAATCCTATCACATAAAACATGCATAAAGGAAACCTAACATTTCCACATTTCAATCAAAAGATAACAATAAAACACATTGATATAATCAATAAATTATCAAAACAATTTTCAATATCAAAATAAAATAAAAGTAAAACATTGTATTTATTTTTCTTTTAAAAAATGTTATGTCTTCTAGAGGAAGCTGAAACTCAAATAATGGTCATGGCGGCGGAGAAGTAGTTGTCGCCGCATACGTAAAACAAAAACATTCCCTTTAGTCATTTAGTAAAATGATTCAAGTAAAAATATTACTTTTTAATGGAATTAAAAGTCAAAACAGTTTATTATACAACTAATAAAAGAAGGTCGTATATAAATTGAAGTATGCCTCAATGAAAGGTGATTGAGATGAAGTCTGTTACCTCAAGTCTGACTTGTCTCGTTCGTTTCATTATATTACGGAATTATAAACTTTCGTCAATTTATAATTTCTTAAGTACATCCTTTAATTTTTATTATTCAATTCATATCACATATTATCATGTTATAATAATTAGTTAATTAAGTGAGTTCAAATCATACATTTTGTCGATGTTCGGTACATGAGTCAAAAATAAACTTGTTCGAAGAGAATTGTCCATGTAGTTATAAGTGCATCATCTCTAGAATGGTTTTTATGATTTAAATATAATATATATCCAGTATATATGTATTTAATAATATTCCATAATGTTTGTATATATGAAATTAAATGTACCGTTCATGGAGAATGTAGGTCGTACATACGCATGAACGCTACTTTCATTTATTTCATATTAATGGAATTTAAAACTAAATGATACATAGATATATTATAATTACATTATAATATAAATTTTATATAGGTTACATAAGTTCATTAATTACATTATTTATAAATTCTATGTCTTGCATGAACGATTCACATCACTTGAGTGGGAGGTAGTCCACACTTCCTCATATGAAATAATTTCATTTTCACTACATGAAGAGCATAAAGGTATGTTTTATATAAATAATACAGAAGCATAGAGAGGACATAAATATAAAATTTATCATATATAAATATTGTTCCATAATAAAGGCCACCATGAAAGGTGTTAAAAGAAGATTGAACAATCATCATTTCGTAAGGCAGTAATTCGCCACCGACAGAAATAGTATGTTCTTTAACCATTATACAGAGGTGTGTGTAATTGTAGGAATAATCCTTATCATAAAAACATCCTAGTATATTTAGGATACTCTTTTTATTATGGGATAAAATAAAAAGAAGATAGTGGTGAGGGAAGAAGGAAAATAAAAGGAAGAAACTCGAGAGAAGACATTACCTCTAAATCGGGTAACTCTTTTTTATTTGAGCCAAATGCTTCCTTGAAAAGACTTCTTCCCAAATTGAGGATTCTACGAGTAAGTGAGGGATGTGGAGAGATAATATGAGCATAGGTTGGATGAGCCAATGGATTTAGAGTTGTGGTTAAGGGGGTATAGGTGTGGGCCTTTTATAAGAGGGAGGAGGGTCACTTTTGGAAAGTCTTAAAATGTTACATTATTATAAAATTATTTTCAGATTTTAAAAGTCCCACAATAATATATTTCGAGGATAAGGTGATAATGGTTCAAAAAAAACCCATCCAATAGGTTTTAGACAAGTTTAGGTCTTAGATATTACATTATCTTTTCATTTTATTTAAATGGTTCATTAATGAGGTAATCACTACATCGTCATGGTGTTATAAATAAATTTATTTATTTAATGTCTAAAAATTATAAAAAAATTATCATCATGTAGGAAATATATTTAGATTTCTAATGAATATTTGTAGTCAAATATATAAATTATATAACCCCGTGTAAAAATTGTTTTAGTAAAACAATATATGTTTGTGACATTTTTATTTTTACTTTAAATAAAAAGGTATTAATGTCATTATCTTACCTAAGTGGCTCCATGGGGTCCCAAAATTGACCCATGGATTTTTTGGTCTGCCATGACTCATAAAAAAATGTTAGAACATGTTTCAAGGTATTTTTATATTATTATAATATTTTTTTACCTTAAATTACCCTAATTACATCTAATCACGGTTAATAAAACTCAAAAGTTACTATTCACCAAAAATTATTTTCATACTGTTGAACCAAATTTTACTTAATAATGAAAACCATATATGTCGGATTTTTGAAATCCAATTCACAAAAGCGGTAAAATTTCATTTAAATGAAAACAATAGTTTTTAACTACCACTTAGAGGTTTCACTATTGATCAAAAATTGAAGTTTTCAGAACAATACCAAAAATTCATCCTAAACTATAATTGATATTCCAAATTCAAAAATTATGTCTATTTAAAAAATTCAAAACATATATGTTTCATTAATGAATTTTATAATTAATTGTCATTGTCAAAACAAATAGCGTGTTTTTATGAAATAATATTCATCAAATGATTGACAATTATTTATGTCCAATTTCAAAGTGAAATTAATTCTGCAGACCACCGTTAGATTAAATGGAAAAAATATATTCTAATTACAATTTAAAACAAATTAAAATTATATTCTAACCATATAATTAAATTAGATGAAAATGCTGTTTTGAAGTAAAATGCAGTATTTTTCACTATTCATAAAAAATAAACATTGTCAGAAAAATACCAAAAATTTATCCAATATAAATTTCAATGTCCCAATTCTATATAATATGTTTATTTTCAAAAATATATCATATAAAATCGTCAAAAGATATATTTACAAATGTTTTTCCATTAAAAGGTGGTAAAACAATATTTTAAAAATATTAGAGTATTCTATGCTTAAGATTGGATTTATTCTCATTTTAAGCCTCTAAAACACAATCTCATTCCTAAATGGACATTGATATGAAATTATATTATTATTTAATTACTTTGGATGATACATACTTCCCCCGTTAGGATGTTTCATCCCCATAATTTATTTACTTATCGAATAAGTGAGGGTATTTATCCATCATTGCATTTTCAGATTCCCATGTTGCCTCTTCAATCATGTGGTTTTCCCACAAAACATTTACCTGATGAATGAACTTATTCTGAAACACTTGCTCACTATGGTCATGAATCCAGACCGGTTGTTCCTCATAAGATAAATTCTCTTCCAGCTGAACTACCTCTAGACTCAAAAATGATATGGATCTGGCATGTACTTCCTTAACATTGAAACATGAAAAACATTATGTACCTGAGATAAATTAAGAGGTAAAGCCACTCAGTATGAAACTAATCCAACTCTCTCTAGAATTTCATAGGGTCCAATGAAGCTATGACTCATCTTTCCTTTATTACCAAATTGCATCACACTTTTCCATGGTTAGTCTTTGAGGAAGACATGATCACCTACCTCAAAAGGGATATCCTTCCTCCTATTGTCCGCATAACATTTCTAGTTTCTCTAATCTGTTCTCATGTGTTTCATTATCTTCTAATCATTTTCTGCCAACTCTTCTACCAATTCAAGTCTCATCCACATCCTTTCACCTACTTTATCCCTAAAAGCTGGAGTTTGACACTGCTTCACATATAATGCCTCAAATGGTGACATCTGTATACAAGAATGAAAAATGTTATTATAAGAAAAATCAAATAATGAAAGTTGTCGGTCCCAACTTCCCTAATAATCCATCGAACAAGCATGTAACATATCCTCCCCAGTTGGAATTGTTTGTTCTGACTGCCCATCTGATTGGGGATGAAAAGCTGTACTAAAATTTTATTCTTTACTCAATGACTTCTAAAGGCCTTTCCAAAAGATACAAGTGAACCTGGGATCACGAACAAATACAATTGAGACGGGAACTCCATGTAACCTGAATATCTATTTATGTTACCAATGATAAAGTTGATCTATGGAAAAAGCATCTCGTATAGTAAGGAAATGAGTAGATTTAGTCAAAAGATCAATAATAACCTAGATTGCATTATTACGTCACGTTTCTTCGGTAATCCTACAACGATGTCCATGGATATATTCTCCCATTTTCCACTCTGGAACTGGTAATGGATGAAGCATCACTTTCGAGAACTGCCACTCTACTTTAACCTGTTGACAAGTTAAACACTTCACAGTAAAATCATCAATATCTCTTTTCATTCTATCCAACCAGTAATACTCTCGTAGATCTCTATACATCTTAGTACTACATGGATGAACTGAAAATGTAGAACTATGAGCTTCACATAACAACACTCTCTTCAAATGTGAATCACAAGGAACACAAAATCTCTTCCCAAATCCCAAAACAAAATCATTATTAATGTTCTATTCAGGCAACCTAACCTTCTGAACCAGCTCTACCTTTTTTCTGCAACTCACGGTCTTGCTTCTGTTCTTTCTTAATTCTATCTAATAGAGAAGATTTCACTGATACCTGAAACAAAACAGAAGAACTTCATTCACCAACAACATTTATGCCAAAGTTCATCAAATAAAAAACCAAAGGATCTTCTTCCAAATGTATCTTGGTAAATGAATCATTATTTTTTCATCTCAAAGCATTAGACAATTTATTTTCTTTTCCTGGGTGGTAGTGAATTGGGGAATCATAATCCTTGATTAATTCTAGCCATATCCTATGTCTCATGTTCAATTATTGCTAAGTGAATATATACTTTAAACATTTGTGATCAGTATATATTACACACTTTATAGCATAAAAATGATGCCTCCAAATTTTTAAAGCAAAAACAACACCATCTTATTCTAAATCATGTGTAGGGTAATTTATCTCATGAGTTTTCAACTGACGTGAAGCATAATCAATTACCTGATCTTTCTGCATTAGGACACAACCAAGACCTTTCAATGAAGCATCACTTGTTGATAACAAACTCACCATTCCTGGAAGGTAGTACCAATACTGGTGCATTCCCCAATCATCTTTTCAATTCCTAAAAGCAATCATCACATTATTTTTTCCAGATAAACGTAACACTCTTCTGAGTTCGCATAGTCAATGGGCTGGACAACTGTGCAAAATTTTTAACAATCCTTTGATAATAGCCGGCCAATCTAAGAAAACTATGAATCTTGGTTACGTTTTTGGGTCTTATCCATTCTTCAACAACCTTTTTTTGCAGGATCAACAGTTATTCCATTTTTAGAAACAATGTGACCAAGGTAAAAACAATTTTCAACCAAAACTCACACTTTCTAAATTTCCCATACAATTTATTTTCTTTTATGGATTGAAAAAAACCCTTAAATGTCTTTTATGCTCCCTTTTACTTTTAGAAAACACCAAAATATCATCAATGAAAACAACCAAAAACTTATCCCAGCACTCAGGGAAAATTCTATTCATTAGGTCCATGAATATAGTAGGTGCATTGGTTAATCCAAAAGGAATAACTACAAATTCATAGTGGCGATATCTTGTACAAAACACGGTCTTCAGAATATCTCTTTCCTTTACCTTCACCTGATGGTAACCCGGTCTTAAGTCAATCTTTGAAAAATACCGAGCTCCATGAAGCTATTCAAACAAATCATCGATATGAGGCAATAGATATTTGTTCTTAACAGTGATGTTATTCAAGGCTCTATAATCAATGCAAAGTCTCATTGAACCATCTTTCTTTTTAATGAATATGACAGGGGTACCCGATGGTGATGTTCTAGATCGAATGAAACCTTTCTCTAATAAATCTGGAAATTCCTCCTTCAACTCTAAAAGTTCAATTTGAGCCATTCGATAAGGGGTTTTGAAATTGGATTAGCATCGAGAACTAAGTCCACAGTAAATTCAACTTCCTGATCTGGTATTATTCCAGGAAACTCATCAGGAAAAACATCAGAAAACTCATTTACCACTGGAAAATCATTAATCTGAAGGGTTCCTTTGTTTTCAACAATATGTGCAATGTAACATTCATTTCCATCATTTACAGGTTTTCTTAGCCTCTTGATATATTATCAAAACTACGGTTTCATTCTTGTAAACAAACTAAAAGTCTTTTTGAAAAGAAACTTCTTTAGCTCTACAGTCAATCTTAGCATGGTTAACAGAGATCCAATCCACGCCTAGGATAACATAAAACTCTACTAGAGGTAAAACAATAAGGTTTATAGGTAGATTCTTCCCACAAATAAGTATAGGAATATTCTTTTAAATTCTTTTTGCCTCAACATTTCATCCAGGTGTTTTTACCACAAGTTAAATTGTCATTTCTTGAGATGGAATTCCTAATTTACTAGAAAATTTTTTAGAGATGAAAGAATGGGTAGACCCTGAATCAAAAAACACATTGGCATAATCTGAAAAACTAACAAAATACATGATACCACATCATTTTATGGCCCAACATCTACTGAAGTAGTTAAAAAGGATTTCACCGCACCTTTTAGCTTGTAGTCTGACTTCTTCCCATCATTCGAGATCTTTGTCGAACACTCGTTTGCATAATGTCCCTTCTCATTGCACTTGAAACATTTCACTAACCATAAATAAAAATTGGTCTTACTATTACCCTGATCTTTTCCAGTGCAATCACGATCCTTATGTCCCATATTACCAAATTGGAACCACTTTCTAGAATTCAAAAGTCATTCCCTAGTATGATTTTTACCACATTCATCAAAAATTGTAAACATATTTTTCTTACCATCAATCCTTTTTGAAGGATTCGTCCCTTTCTCCTGCCACCTCGGTCTCTTCTTCTGTTGGTGGTCATAGAACACTTGATCATCAGAAAACTCTATTTCCACCTTCTGAGCACATCAAACAAGATTTTCATAACTTTTTAAGTCACGAGAAGTTAATTCCCTTAGATATTTTGGGTTTAATCCTATATAAAAATGATTGATTTTACTATCAAGGTCTCAGATAAAATTTGGAGCATACCTTGCCAATTGAGTGAACTTTTTATCATAAGAAGCCACTGATTCTTCCTCATGACTCAATTCCAAGAATTGTTTTTCCATCCTAATTCTAACAACCTTTGGAAAATATTTCTTAAGAAACATACCTTTGAATTCATCCCAGTCAAGATCATCAATCTCATCAGCGTCCCTGATATTTTTAACCATCGACCACCACTGATCTTCTTCACCCTCTAAAAGGTAAACAACAAGACTATCCTTTTGATTGTCTGAACATCCCATGACATCAAAAATATTCTCCAATTCTTTAATCCACCCTTCATCTAGCATAGGGTCATATGATCCTCCGAATGATGAGGGATGTTGCCTCATGAAATGTTCCACCACTGACATATTTCTCTGCGGTTGATCTGGTTGATCTCTGACATGGACACCACCACCATTTATCGCTTGAGTCAACTTCTACATTACTGCAAAAAACTGTCCAGTTCCAATTCCGACCATCTCAGGATGCTGATTTGGAAGGTTAGTTCCTTCTGTATGCCTTCCTAGAACTTGTTTCCTATTTACTCAATGGAAAACCATTCTGAACCAACATTTCTTATATGAAGCGACATTGTAATCTTCAAATTCTATATCATATCAATTTGACCATAATGTGTAAAAAAATATTTTTGGATAATCATTTAATAGAATTATAACTCCTAAAGTTATCTAAACTGACCTTTGATACCAACTATAATTCCCCACCCTTAAACATTAATTAATATTGATTTATTTCAAGAATACACATTCAAGATCTTTTCAGGTATAGAGTTTTAGAGAATTATATAATAAATCATGCATTACATTCCACATTTAAACAGGGTGGTTACATCAAAGGCAATATTATGTTCTCCCTCAAAGGAAACATATTTTAAATTAAAACATGGATTCTTTCTTGACACTTCCTCGACACTATCATCACATCATGTACATTTCCCTTGACCTGTGAAAAACATTTAAAAAATGTGGGATGATAATAAAAAGCTCGGTAAGGGATATAAAAATATAGAAAGAAAACATTAGTCCTTGTATACATAAGAATCAATGAAATCATACTTTACTAATAAAACATAAGCACTATAACATACCTCATAAAATTATAATATTTATGAATAACTTATAGAAATCATAAGACAAAAAAGGTAACTTGAGGCATTCAAAACATTCTTAAGTAAGGAGTAACCCTCATGGTTCCATTTGGAATACCCATCATAGTATATTCACAAAATATCTTTGGAGAAACCTTAGCGTTTAACTCCTTCACTTTACCCAATGCATTGGAGAGCTATCTCGGGATCACTTGCACTTAGTTTATCATGAAACCACCTAACTTCATAAAAAATACCCAAGAACCATAACATAATTGTATCACATAAAACAAGCCTAAAGGAAATATAAAATTTCCACAATTCAATCACAATATATCAATAAAACGCATTGATATAATTAAAACATTATCAAAACCATTTTCAATACCAAAATGAAATAAAATAAAATTATATCATGATATTTATTTTTCATATAAAAAAGTTATAGTTTATAGAGGAAGCTAAAACTCATGTAACGGTCCCGGCGGTAGAGATGTTGTTGTCACCGCATACGTAAGACAAAAACATTCCATTTTGTCATTTAGTAAAATGATTCGTGTAAAAAGATTTCTTTTTAACGAAATTAAAAGACAAAAGGGATTATTATACAACTAATAAAAGAAGGTCGTATATAAATTGAAGTATGCCTCAACGAATGGAGATTGAGACGAAGTCCCTTACCTCAAGTCTGACTTGTATCATTCGTTTCTTTATATTCTTGAATAAAAAACTTTGGTCAATTTATAATTTCTTAAGGACTTCCGTTAATTTTTATTATTCAATTCATATCACATATTATCATGTTATAATAATTAGTTAATTAATTGAGTTCATATCATATGTTTTGTCGATGTTTGGTACATGAGTCAAATATAAACTTGTTTGAAGAGAATTGTCCATGTAGTTATAAGTGAATCATGTCTAGAATGGTGTTCATGATTTAAATATCACATATATCCAGTATATATGTATTTAATAATATTACATAATGTTTGGATATAAGAAATTAAATGTACCATTCATGGAGACGGTAGGCCGTACGTATGCATGAACGCTACTTTCATTTTTTGGCATATTAATGGACATTAAAACTAAATGAGACATAGATATATTATAATTCCAGTATAATATATATGTTATATAGGTAACAGAATTTCATTAATTACATTTTTTATAAATTCCATGTTTGGCATGAACGAGTCACATCACTTGAGGGGGTGGTAGTCTACACTTCCTCATATAAAATTATCGCATTTGAACAACATGAAAAGCATAAAGTTATGTTTTCAATATAAAATAAAGAAGCATAGATAGGACATAAATATAATATATATCATATATAAATATATTTCCATCATAATGTCCATCATGAAAGGTGTTAAAATAGGATTGAACAATCATCATTTCGTGAGGCATTAATTTTCCACCCACAGAAACAGTATGGTCTTTAACCATTAGATGGAGGTGTGTGTAAGTGTAGGTAGAATTCTTATCCTAAAAACATCCAAGTATATTCATGATACTTTTTTTATTATGGGATCAAATAATTTGAAGATAGTGGTGAGGTAAGAAGGAAAATAAATGGAAGAAACTCGAGAGAAGAAATTACCTCTAAATTGGGTAACTCTTTTTGATTTTACCCAAAGGCTTCCTTGGAATGACTTCTGCCAAAAGTGAGGCTTCAAGTAGTAAGAGAGGGATTTATATAGATAATATTAGTAGAGGTTGGACGATCCAAGTTCTTGAGAGGGGTGGATAAGGGGGTATAGGTGGGGGCCTTTTATAAGAGGGAGGAGGGTCACTTTTGGAATGTCTTGAAATGTTACTTTATCATAAAATTATTTTCTGATTTTAAAAGTCCCAAAATAATATATTTCGAGGATAAGGTGATAAGGGTTCGAAATAATCCCACCCAATAGGTTTTGAATAAGTTTTTGTCTTAGATTTTTCATTATCTTTTTATTTTATTTAAATCATTCATTAATGAGGTAATCACTGCATAAATAAATTTATTTATTTAATGTCTCAAAATTTAAAAACAATTACCATCATATAGGAAATCCTTTTATAATTATAAGTAATAACTATAGTCAAATATATTAATTATATAACCCCACGAAGAAATTTGTTTAGTAAAACAATACATGTTTGTGACATTTTAATTTTTTATTTAAATAAAAAGGTATTAATGTAATTATCATACCCATGTGGCTCTATGGGGTCCCAAAATTGACCCATGGAATGTCGTGGTCAGCCATGACTCATCTAATAAGGGTAGGACATGTTTCAATGTATGTTTATATTTTTATAAAAATATTTTTACCTTAAATTACACTAATTACTTATAAACTTGGTTAATAAAACTCAAAAGATACTATTCACAAAAAATTATATTCATACCGTTGAACCAAATTCTACTTACTAATGACAACCATGTATGTCGAATTTTTTAAATCCAATTCACAGAAGCGGTAAAATTTCATTTATACGAAATATTAGTTTTTTAGATACCACTTAGTGGTTTCACTATTCATAAAAAATTGACGTTTTTAAGAACAATACCAAAAATTCACCCTAAGCTATAATTGATTTTCAGAATTCAAAAATTATTTATATTTTACAAAATTCAAAAAATATAATTTTCATTAATGAATTTTATAATTAATTCCCGTTGTCAAGACAAATAGCGTGCTTTTAAGAAACAATATCCATTAAAAGATTGACAATTGCCATTGTCAAATTTCAAAGTAAAATTAATTATAATGACCACAATTGGATTAAATGGCAAAAATATATTCTAATTAAAATTTAAAACCAATTAAAATGATAATCTACTCATATAATTTAAGATGATGAAAAAGCAGTTTTGATGTAAAATGCAGTATTTTTCACTATTCACTAAAAAAAGAACATTGTCAGAAAACTAAAATAATTTTATCCAAAGTAAATTTAAATGTCCCAATTCTAAATAATAAGTTTATTTTGACAAATATAGCTTATAAAATTGTGAAAATGTAGATTTAGAAATGGTTTTCCATCAAAATGTGCTAAAAAATCTTTTCAAAATATTAGAGTATTCTATGCCTAATGTTGGATTTATTCTCATTTTAAGCCTCTAAAACACTATCTAAATCATAAATATACTTAGATATGGAAATATATTATTCTATACTTGGTATGTTACATCATATGGAGAAATTTCAAGAAATTAATGAGAAACTCAACACGCTTCGCAACCGCAATTGAAAACTAGATGTCAGAAGGGATGTTCGTGCAAATTGAGAACCAACAACAGGTGAGTGTTGAGATTCAATATTAAATTAAATAAGGAGGAGGGCCAACAACAGTTGAGTGTTGTTATTATAGATTCAATTAATTGTGGAGGTGTTCCAACAATGGGTTGATTCTACGAAAATCTCGTAATATCGCAACGAGTTTTCAAGTGGTTGGGGTTTTATAAAAAACCATGACACTTTTATTAGTGACTATAAATAAGTTATGAAAATTACACCATTTATCATCTCCAAAAAACACTGATAAAACAAATATATATCTGTGCCAAAATTAGAGGGATGATATATCTTCATTTTATCAGCAATTTATTTAGCCACGATAAATCCTCATCTTTATAAGCACTTTTTATGCACTGAAAAATATTCTTATATCATCTCTTATTAACGAAGAATAGTTAAAGTATTTATAATGATCTATTTAAATAAAATTATTTAAAATTTTATAAATACGTAGTAAGTATATATATCAATATGGTAAACATATTCAATTTTAAATATATTTATTATAAGTTTATAATTAATTATTTCATATTATTGAAATATTTTAAAAATATATTATTTATATCACTATATATATTAAAATAATTATATATATAATTAATAAATATATATAAATTAAAATATATAAATTATATTATTTATTTGTGTAATTTTATTATAATTTTAATATTATTTAAATATACCAAATTAGGAAAATATTGTTATATAAATAATTTTTACAAATTATTTATATATTTATAATTATAAATATATAATTGTATAAATATAGTGAAAATATATTATAAATATGTTTATTTTTAATTACTACTTGATAAATATATAGTTAAAATTATTAATTAATATCTCCATTTAAGTGCATAAATCTACAACAAATTGAGTGAAATTACATAAATTTAGAATAAGTACACATTAACTATATTGAAAAAATATATATGTTTGGTGTCTATGAAAAGTATATAAAAATGTATTCCTTATGTATATGTAAAATCAATATAACACACATTTGATCTATGTTACTTTGAAAATTCAAACAACATTCAATTTTCGGTCGATAACTATGAAATTATAGTCAATATTTTTAATTCATATTAATTATTAATTATAATCTATGATTCAATAAACATATGACTTTTTATTGTAAAGTGTATAAATACTTTTTAATACATAAATCATATTTATATACATTAATATATATATATCTCAATATTTAATACATACAATTTTATAACATTAATTATCATAACTATCTAATTAAAAAAATTTAATAATTAATAATGTAAAATAAAACTATTCATTTTTATCACTAATTATTTAACTAATAAAATTTGTTATATTTTTCTAATAAAAACATTTTTTATTTAATTTTTTCATTTTTTATATAAATATTAATCAATACTATAAATAATTTGTTGATAAAGGATACCATGTTTCAGTGAAAAAATCATAGCGCTGATATAGTAAACCCTGTATCAGTTCTAAAAATAAAGTGCTGATAAAATATACCCATTATTAGTGTTAAAAATAACGCACAGATAAATAATCCCTTTTTATTGCTAAAAATAATGCACTTATAAGGGGTTTCTATAATCAGCACTAAAAATATGTGCTTATAAGGAGTTAAATTTTTTAGCGCTAAAAAAATCCATGTTAAATATTTCATTTTCCATCAATTTTTATAATGCTAATAATTAAAATCTTTGATAAAGGTGTATTTTGTAGTAGTTCATGACATCAATATTTCATATAAACCTGGATAGGGAAATTTTTTAGGCCAATGCATTGAGCAGGAAGTCGCGTAGTGACGCAGTATGTGAATAAGGTGATTCTAGGAGAGTGATGGAAGAAAACATGTCATTACATCTGTATATTGGATAGGATAGGGGTAGAGGTTTTCTTCTTTTGTTGATGGTGTAGTCACTTATGGTGCTGTAGGTGGAGGAGTCTATGCAGGCAGATCTTAAGGTGGAGTTTTAGAGAGATCATGTTTTTTGTAGTGAGGACTATGATGGTTGATATGAGGATAAACAACCCCATGTGTTTTTTTGGGGAATTGTTTCAGTTCCTTTGGTGATACGTCATATGGTTCTCTTAGAGTTCCAAAGTTTACCTTTGGATGTACATCCTTACATGTAATTATGTACCAATCCTGGAGAGGATAGTTTTCATGTCCTGGTTTGAATCATGCAGTTGTAGAGTTTGTGTCTTAGTGTTTGGACTGTAAGAAGGTGAGGGTCGTGCATCGTGTTCTTGGTGGTTTTCTACAGAAAATAGATGTTACTTAGTGGATGTGTGAGGCCATATCTATTGACTAGGTTACTAATTTACCTAAATCTCGTGGATTCTATGATGCAATATGGGTGGTAGTGGAACATTTGACAAAATTATTCCACTTTATTGTTAATAATGATTTAAGATCAGTAGAGGTTTGGTCGAGGTAGTATCTGGAGGCGGTGGTGAGACTCCACAGAGTCCCAAGGCTGATCATTTCTGATTGATATCCCCATTTTACCTCCATGTTATGGAGAGATATCTAGAATGTTTTTTTCACATCTATTATATAGAACTAATTTTTATCCACAGACGGATGATCAGACAGATGTGACCATCCAGACTCTTCAAGACATGTTGCGCTCTTGGGTCCTTGATTTTTCATTTTCAGGGATGTGGAACCTGACCATGGTAGGTTTCTTTGAAAACATTAGTTTTCAATTAACAATTAAAATATATCTATTTAATCCTTGTACGTATGACCTTTCTGTTCTCCATTGTGCTAGACTAGGGTCAGAGTGTCAACAATTCATGGGGCATAACTATTAGTCAAAATGACTGATTGGGTTCAAGAGATTATCTAAAAGGTGGAGGAAGAACAGGATCATCTAAAATCTTATGTAAATCATATGTGGAGACCTTTTTAGTACAACATTGTTGATCATGTGTTCTTGAATATGGTTCCCCATCTTTGGAAGCAATGTTTTGATCATGTGATTAACCATTCTCCCATGTTTTATAGGCCTTTTAATGTGTTATCTCTTGTTGAATCTATGGAATAATAGATAACACATCCATAATTTATGATCTAGGGACACAATTTGTATTCATATGTAACAACTCCATTGTTATATTCATGAAAACTCTCACATCATCAATACGGGCGAGACCGATGTTGAAGATGATGCATATTTCATTAATTGGTTTATTTAGATGCACGACCATTGGGATAAGTATTCTTTATAAACTATGTTTTTTATGGTATTTCTATTGGTTGTTTTTTGGTTTGGTGGTTCCACGACATCCTCATATGGATGCAGATATTAAATGATAGGTGGTTGGAGATCCATTGCATTGATCCATTCTCATGAGAAGAACATCAATGACCTATTGAGGTAGTGGATTCATTATGTCCCTATTTATATATGTGTAATCATGGAGCTAGAATTATTTATCCATATTGATCAAAATTAATTTGACTAAATAGTCATTTTAACGATAATTAATGAATTTTTATGGATCACAAAACGATGTTGTTTATTTATGTCGTGTTAATATTTTGGCTCCTAGTTTTCTAGATAGTGTGATATATATGCGTTGACTGGTTTGGAATGTTTTTATTGATTGAAATTCGTAAAGAATGTAAATAATGAAATAATTTATAATTAACTGGATAACTTGTTAAAGAGGCATCTTTAATGAATCCGGTTGTTATTTTTTGTAATTTTATTTTCATCAAATTGATGAAAGTGATCATGTCTCTAATAGAATTTGTTATTGGACATTATTAATTATGAGGTATGTGAAAATAAAATTAAATTAATTTTAAATTAATTGTACAATTAATTTATTATAGATTGTGATAGCCTGATTCATAGGATTCTAGTAGTTGGAACATGTGAAAAATGAAATGGTTAATTTAGGATGGAATAGAAACTGATTTTGTGAGAGCAATTAATGACATTTTAGGGTTTGATTATCCCTCTTTCTTATAAAGGACATGTTTTTTATGCTTTGGAGACATGATATATCATCTTTTGTGGAGGATGAATTTCTTTATTTAGGTCAAAGTGACCAGTTTAATTATTGTTTACTACTTCTTATAAGATGGTTGTTCATAGAGGGATGTTGTGGTTTGGGGGGAAGGGACTCTATAATATAATGTGATCCTAGGATGGGTGACCCTAGAGGGATGTTTTAGTACATGGAGTTAGGAGGAACGTTATTTTTCAAAGTAGATGACACCTAGGATGGGGATATGAATCGATTTATGCATGTGGTGTTAGAGAGGACACCAGATATGGAAAAATGGGTTAAATCTGGGATTAATCATTTCTATGAAATATAGATGCTTGTTCGAATTTGTTAATTTTATCTAGTTTTGGTTTCACCACTTCATGGGGATGATGTATTTGTTTTTTTAATCTCTCTGCATGGGAGTGATGGCTTTCCCACATTATTCCTTATATCATCTCTCATGGAAGGAAGATTTTACACTCCTTTTATCTATGGAAAATACTCAATTGTTAGTTCATCAACTCTCTATGTTTACCCCCTTGTGTATGGGGTCATTTTGATGGTTATATTGATTACATAGAAATATGAGAATTTATCATTTATAAATAATTGAATACCTTGAGGTTTGATCTTGTTGGGTTGAAATCCTAAGGGTTGAATTGTGATAATTTATGTGCTTGGTTTGGTTATGCTCGGATGGAATGGATCATTATTGAAATGGTATTGTGATGTAATGTGGAAAGTGGTAATTGTTAATTAATGATTAATGATTTATTAATTGTAATTTACAACCGAGGAAAACTGATAAAGTATCATAATTTATCACATTAAATGGTTTTGTACTTATAGGATGTCTAGACTTAGTAATGGAAGCCAAGAGTCTGAGAGACATTCGGTGATATTGATTATAAGACTCGGTTATTCCCAAATAGTGGTTGTGAGATATTATATAACATGTAATTTTTGTTGTTTATATATGCTACTCCACCCTTTAGGTTAGGGAAACTCACTCTTGGGGGATTTTACACCCTAGGGTGTGGTGTTTACCCCAACATCATTGTGGTAGGATAGATGGTTGACTACACCATTTGGCTCTGCTCGCTTCTCTAGGTTGTAACATGATCTAGTATGCATGGCAGGAATTTTTTCACATGTATGTGTATAGAGGGTTGTAATGGATTTTGGTTATTTCACATATCTATATTCTGGATATAGTTTAAAATGGACTACTCTAGGAATAATGTATATAGGACATGATGTCTTGAGGATCCTTACTCAATGTAAGTGATATCATGGATTGATGTATAATACTAGACATATAATATGTGTTGTATGAGCTATGGTGGTTCCCAGAAAATACTTCATTACAAAGGTTATGTATACATGGTGGTGTGATGCAAAAGGTGCAAGTTTATTCATGATGTTTTGGTTGTGGTGCTCTGCCCAAATGTCTGTGGGATGGCTTTTAAGAGATAGATGCTTAGGATGCGCGATCATGGGGAATAGAAAAAACTATTGGGGAAGTGGTAGTAATGTACCCATTTTGTTCTTATTTACATAATATCCTATTTTATGACATATATGGTTATATATTCCATGGTTTGTAGGGGAATTTAGTATACATATTTAGGTTATGATTTAGTTTCACATGTTTTTTACTATGCTTTAATGTTCTTCAATTAGTTTTTCATGAGAGGATTAGGGAAGGATCCAATTACGTATAATCTAATACTAACCCTAAATATATATATAATCTATTTTTAGGTTAGTTAGAGTAGGATGACTCAACCTGTTTACTACTAGCATGCGGGTTAATTGAGTCGTTGGGGCGTCATGGTCACTATCTTCATTATGTTATTTTGGTATTTGCAATTTTTCATTTCAAATATTGTTGATCTTGTATAAAATTTCAATTCTGTAATTGTGATTCATTTTATTTTAGTTAGAGAGTGAGTTGTTTGGTTTCTATCATATATATCTCATCTTCATGTGTTTCCCTAAGAGGGTAACTCCACCCATATGCATGTTCATTATACCCTTAGTGCTAGTAGCCATATCCGGGCTTACTGGAGGTGGGCCTCGGGGGGGGGGGGTCACTATTTTTCAACTCTCATTTCTTCCCCAGGAGGGGTACACATTGTGTGGTGGTGGTCATGACATCTATTATTCATGTAAGATTTTCTTTACAAGACTAATAAAATATTCTGAAATTAGGTACATGATGAATTGAATCTACTGGAAATGTTATAGTAAATACACTAACATTATATTACTGGGGAGGAAGTTTTTACATTAGATATTATAAAAAATTTATTCTAACCCATATGATGTAGATTTATTAAAATCTGGATTACGGAACATAACAAATTAATAAGAATTAATATATGACTACTTTTAGAATAAAATGATAATTGTTTTCTGGAAGGTATATATAATGTCATATTCATGGTAATACATTATGGATTCAACATGTGTTCATGTTTTTTACAATTGTGAATCTATGTGTAATTTCCATTATATGTGATTTTGATGTGTACCTCAACATTAATAAATTGTTACGGTATATGTGACCATACTGGCCATCTGGAATTAATATAATCATTGATACTCTTATGATCATTCCAATTTATTATGTACAATTATGAGGGGTGTTTATGATCATTAATCAAATAGGTTAAACTAACTGAGTCATTTAGTGAAAATAATTTTCCATAATATAGAAATACTATAGTTTATTTTTCTTTATATATTTTAATTATTATTATTCCTCAAAAAATTAATTTTTTGTTTAATTCAGTGGATTGAACCAGGAAGAATCATGTAACTCTGAATGTGATTTAGAATAGAATGACTACCTTTAAGAGGAACTAATAGAAATGTGAGATTGGAAATTAAACCATGTGATTATTGCTTAGAAACTATTTTATTATATGAATAAAAAACACATATTTTTGGATTATTTTGAACTAGATATTAATAGAGAAATAAATTTTCATGAAGTCCCTAGACAGAAGAATATTCTTTTTACAATATGTTATCTATGTAAGAGGAATCACTCTCAGTATGGTCTATAAAGAATGATATAATGTTTTATCTACGGTTGAAATGGAAATTTTGAATGTAGTAATGGATGAAAAATGAAGTTTTCATCATAGGAATTTGATTTTCCACATAAGATAGCATATATAGTTCAATGTTACGTGTTTGAGGTAGGCGTGGGATACCGACAATGGAAGATGGAGGTTCATGGTGTGTATTCCATGACCTGCGAAATTTTTGACCCTGTTGTTCGATAAGGTTATTGGAGGAAGGATCCCCACACATCTATTGGGCTAATCGTTGAGTGTAATGTTTCCCTTGATGAATATGAAAACAATGGGATAGAGATTTATGGGTTAGAAGATACTGTTTTTCTTTCGTTCAGTATCATTATTGATAGCGAGATGTTTATGGTGTTGGGGATGGAGACCATATGATAGAAATGGATTTCTGGTAATTTTTTTGATTAATCAAAGGAAGCAAATCACAAAACAAAATGTCGACGAAGTCCTAAGAGATCATTGATATAATAATGGCCTTTGGGGATACCACGAGAAGAGGGGCGATGACATGAATTACAAGTGAGTGGCAGTTTATCAATTGGGACATGTGTGAGATTCTAGGAGCATAATGTTGTATTTTTTGTGTAGGTTGAGGTGGTTTTCCCCTGTGATAACTATGTAGGTGGTTACCTTAGGGATGAGTAATATTGTTTAAAAAAATGGATATGGTCAAATATGTGGAGATGGACTTAGGGGTTATGATGACTATACAAGTACAAGCATGTGAGGCCTCAGATATAATCTTTATTGGGTCTCATATTGGTCACTATTATGACTGGGTGTAATTTTGGTTCCCCATTTTCTTTTCATTATATATTAAATTTTTAGTAAACTTAGGACACCATGGAAAAAACTCATGGTCTTCATAAATTTGGTATGAGATGAAGTATATATTCATCAAATCACAACCATAGGATAAAGGAAATATTTTTAAATAGAATAAAATCAAGTAAGTATATCTTCTCATGTTATTTATTATGTTAGTAAAAGTAACCCTCAGAATCATGAAAATTGATTGGAAATAAAAATATTATCCTTTTTTGAAATATTTTTAATGAATTATTTATCTTTTAATAACTCGTTGAATTATGGATTTGTGGTCATTAGCTTTCTTGTGACCATATTTACTATCACACTATATTAGTATGTATAAATTTTTTTCTCCTACTTATCTATATTTTATCTTCCTGCATTTTCTCTTTATTTGTAAACCTAAATTTGTTATATTTCAAGAAACCAATATGTTTCCCATATCCATATTTCAATATATGTTTAATTAACCTTCTATATAATGTGTGTTATCATAAATGATATTTTAGAAAACTAAATCATTGTAGTCCAATGTGAAATTGTTTTGGTGAATTTTATTTAGTGGTTTATAATTTAACAGCCCAAAAATGTTATTTTAAATGAATAATATTCTTGGAAGCTTTCATAACATGGATTGCTGAGCATTAAGAGAATTGAGATATGTTTGAATAATATTACTATATAATTGTTATTGTATAAACATAGCCATTGATTTTTTATTTATGAATATGAGTGAATCTATTATGAAATATATTTATAATGTTAGTAAATAATACAAATTTATTTGTGTATTGTTCAGAATTATGAACTAAATTTTTAGTTAAGTAATTTATTATAAAAATCCATTTATTAAAAATTACATTATTTCATTTTATTCAAATTAATTACAATTAAATAATACCTTTTATATAAATTTTATTATATGAAATAGATATATTTTTTGAAAATTACAATATTAATTTTTTTTGTGGAATATTTTATTTTTTAGAAATTACAGATTTTTCTGTGAACAGTGAATATTATTGTTTTTAAATTACATTACTTCATTTTAATTTATTCATTTAATTCAAAATTTCCATATAGATTTTTTTATTATGAAAATTATATAATCTCCAATTAATTTTTAGAAATCTAATTAATTAATTTTTAATTGGAAATATTTAGATTTTTTATTTTTATGCTCATACACATTTATATAAAACATAATTTGTCAGTGAATTTTATGATTTTATATTAAATTTTTTTTTTCATAATAATAATTATTGATTATTATCAATTGAGAATCATTTCAGTTAACCAATTCCAAATTCAGCATTGGATGGTTTTTTGGATATTTTTTGGATGAATTTAAATTTTTGTTGAATAATAAAAAATATGGTGTTTTAGAAATATAGTCAGTTTTATTGTGTTTAAAAGTAAAAAAAATATGATTCAAAATTTATTTTTAATATATAATTAAGTATGGATTGTAAAATACTACATATATAATTAAAATATTATTTATAACATATAAATTAGAAATTATTTCATGATAAACATGGAAAACATTTTCAGTGATATTGATGTGCTTGTACCTCACTAAAAAATTAATTTTTTATGCAAATAAAATTCTGTGATATAGATGAATCCATATCATAATTTTTTATTAAATTAGATGTATTTTTATTTAATTTTATTGGTATATCATTATTTTGGTGTTGTAAAATAATTGGATTTTCCGAATTCATATTCAATTCATGGGCATGGTATGAAAATTCAACATAAATTATTTAATTATTTTCATGAAATAAACATGACTAAATAATATTATATGAATATAAATGTTTATTTTGAAATAATTTTATCTTTTAATGATTCGAATTTAAATATATATAATAGGGATCGAATAAATAACATTTATATTTACACAAAATTGACAATGTACTTTTCCAAGTATTAGAAAATGAAGTGGATGACTTTAAACAATGAAAATATAATATTTTATGGTTTATTTATAGTGTCTCATGAATTATCTAGATAAATATAAAATATTATAGATTTATAAAGGTTAATATTAAATTCCATGACATGCATGTTGTTTTCATTTTAATATTATGTAAATAGATTGTAAAATAATATTTGAAGTATTTTATGTGATATTAATTTGTATAATATTAATTAAAAATAATAAATTTGTCCCTCAAGGAATCTAGGGATTTGAAAATTACCAAAATTTCTTCTATTTTCCATTTATGATACATTTTACACGTTATAAGTAAAATTATAAACCTTTCATATTTAATCAATCATTACCGTGATAGAGGTTAACATTGGATATCCAATGGGATAAACAAAATCATAAGTATTAAAATGATTTGTCAAACTATAAAATTTTATTGGATGATTATATTAATAAAATATTTTCATCTTCATCAAGATTATTTCATTTTTCAAGCATTTTATATTTTTTTGACACATATTATATATTTATATTTTTTGAATTTTCCTAAAATAAATGTAATGTTATTTCATAATATACATCATTTTATTAAAATTTTAAAATTAAAAAACCTAATAAGTGTTTATATGAAAGGGATATAATTAGTAATATCAAACCTAGACCATTTCTGGATAAATTATCCCTTTATAGTAAATTGTTTTACCCCTAAAGGAAAGGAAACATTGATATTATAATAATCATAATATGGGTCAACATGGGGGGTTAATTCAAAGAGATATAGGTAAAATTTTTACAACAATATGTATAAAAAAATTTGGACTAGTAAATCTCAACTCATAATTATATATTTTTTTCAAATGATACAAATTATGACCAATTTCTCAATTAATATCAATATGATACTTTATGTAAGTCAATCAGTTCTCCTCCCGACACATATAAAAGGAAAAAAATTGTCCTCACATCATTGCACCTATGATGCATTTATCTCAACCAAAACATTAAAAGTAAATAAATAATCCATATAAAAGTTACAGTTGTTATTTTATAGAAAAAATACTAATCATATGTTCCATAATAAGATATCTGACAAAGGTTTCTCTAAGAGAAGGGAATCAACTTAACCATACAATATCTTCAAAAGTGTTCATTTACCAACATCAATTATCCACTAAAAATTAATATAAAAAGAAAAATATATCATCCATATAAATATTCTTAAATGTGAAATTTTTTTCATATTTATCTATTTCATTTCTAACAAATGCGAACAAAATTATCAATCATGTCTCTAGAGGAATACCACCTTACGAACCGTTGTATTATGGATTCTATCACCAGATCACATGGCCAATCATAATGATGAAAATTATGAATATATATGATATTTATAAAATAACTATTCTTATGTAATTATAAAATAATATATACATAATTACATTCCCATTAGTTGGAAAATGACAATGTCACTTGTTCAAATTTCTCCAACACCACCTCCATGATGCAATGCGATTTATTTTTAATTTTTTATTTACAAGTATCGTAACATATTTAATGAATATATAAGATATTTATTATATAAACAGGATCCTATCTTGGTGAAATATATTTATTTCATTCCATAAATTTAATATTAAAATATTTTTCATTCTTATATAAAGCCTACTGTATACATTGACAATGTAATTCATTTTTATATCTATATCTATTTTTGGATGAATCTAAATTTAGGACTATTTAATACGTAGGATAATAATTTTATGAATAATAATGAATATATTTTTGTAACACGAGAATGATATGAGGGCCGATTTTATGAAACTAAAAAATTGCATTAAAAACAAGATAGTTAACAATAAGAACCAATGGTTTTAACCAATAATTATTCATAAATGGTAATTTAATGTTATAAGTGTAAGGACACTAGCCACAATCACCTAGATATTGTTCCTTCTTTATTAAATTACCATGAAATAAATCGAATCATATCCAAATAAAGGAACCAAAATATTTGTGAGCTCAAATTCTTTGTAATTGTAATGTACACCAGAAGCTATCATAAATTAATAAGAATATTCAACATAATAAGGTAAATATGTAAGAACAATTTCCATTGAAATATATATAAATTTATTATTCAATATTTAAATGTAAATAATTGTGATAAAATTACATATAAATAAATATATACGGAATAATCAATATAAAATTATAAATTAAAGAATGTACATGAAATTTAAAAATGAAATGAAAATTAAAATAATACCAAGATAATATCATAGTTAAAATATGAGGATAATAATAAATGATATATAAATGAAAGAAATTTTTAATTACTATATATAATTTTTCCTAGGAACATGATAGCTTTATCATCATGATATATTCTCAAGACAGTTTAAATCATATTGGAAGAAAACCATTTAACAAAGGCTACCTATATAATTTGTAACATGAGACAACAAATTCATTGAGATGCTATCATTAACGGGTCCCTAGATATTCCTTATACATGAATTTAATTAAACAGATATAGAATAATAAATATATCTTATAAGGAATGTACCTTATAATTAAATATTAAAATTGATTAAATAATATGGAATAGTCAATATTTCCCAATAAAAATATCATTAAATCGAAATAAAATATGTTAAAATAGTATATGGTTTCTGACATAAGAAAATCCAAAATTAATAATATTAATATCATGTGGATATATATTATATAATGGACAACATAAATTGAATATTTCAAGGGGAAGTTAATGAATGAAAAATGAAACATGTATGTGAATGTCAAAACAATGTTGGTTCAAAATAATTAGAAACCACATTGTGGAAGAATAGTAATGGTGTCAGTTTATACCAAATACAATTAGAATAATGGGTTATTATAATGAATGGAATGAAATAAGATAAAAATTTAATTAAAAACACTCTGGTTTAAAACATCCTTTTTATTTATAAAAAATTTAAAATACTTTTCATTGAATGTAACTTATAAAAATATATATTCAAAAATAATTTCATAAACATGAAATGGGGTACTCAAATATATGATAGTACTTATTGTGGAAAAATATTTACATGTTTTCACTTTTAAATATATATAATTTCATATTTAATAAAAAATGGATAGGAAATTACGATGTTAATAAAAGATAAGGACATTCTATTGACATTTAATATATAAGCCCAATGTGAATAGTTTTGAAAATAACATAAGAATCGAATGATTTTTATGTAAATAGTAAAAATTGTTAAATTTTATTTATAAATAATTTTCAATACTTGAAAAAAATTTCAAATTCATTTTTATATAACACAATATTTGATGAATAATATTTTTCAGAGAAAAGAGTCAAATGAAGGTGTATTTTCTAAATATAATTTCTTGAAATATTTTGGGTAAGAAATATTTGGAAATATGTTTATTAGTTGAAAATTTATTAAATATTTTGATAATAATAAAATTAAATGGGTTTTAATAGAAAATTTAAAAAAAATTCCATCATTTACATTTTAAATAATAAACAATCTAGATTACAATAAGATTGGTAATTAAACCCATAGAATGTTCATATCATTGAAATGAGAATTGATAAATGAATTAATGATGTGTTTCAAATATAAATTCACATAAATCATGTTAAAAAACATAATATAATAAAAATTCATTGTACACATGATCAAATAATAACATAATAAATGAAGTAGAAGATTAACCCCATTGACCAAAATTCAGTTAAGAAGTCTCATAACACATTTTAATTATTTAGTCAAATTATTTTGAATTATATATTTAAAATTTAAATAGGTAATAAAATTAATTATAAATTTATCATTATATTTAAATTAAATATTATTGAATATAAATCATATAAAATATAATAGGTTCATAACATTACTATATGCCTCAATGAAGTGAAATTGAGATGTAGTGTCTCACGTCATGGTTTATTCTGATTGAGAATTCATTAATCTCAATTATATTAGTTTTAAACAAGTAATTACATTATGGACAAACCATATTAATATTTATAATATCATATATGATCCTTTTGTTATTTATTATCAGTATTTCATTTATAACCATTCATTATTTTCATTTCATCTTGTGTTAATTTCCATGTTTTTCCAAAAATTTCCGGTCATGAATGATCATTCTCTATAACATATTATATAGTTATATAATTATATAGTCTCTTGAATAAGAATAGTAACATAATTATAATATTTTTACTTCATTTATTCTTTTTAAAATATCATAACTGGTTTTTATGGAAAATTATGTTCGTTATTAACCTGAAGACGTTATGTTGTAATTACACATGGATAGTGTTTCCATTTTCTAAGGTTCATTATGGAATGATGATAATTAATATATAATATTTAATTAATTAAATTTTATAATTTTTCTACATTAGAAAATAATATATATATTCAATGTTTTTTTGTGATAAAAAGAGTGTCACATTGGTTTGTGAAGTTTTTGGCCCACACGTACAAGAACGATGTTGTCATCTTTAGGTGAGTGAAAAGACAAAAAATAAAATGATACACTATCTTTTCATAATGAAAAATATTTAATTAATATTATAAAATTTTAAATTAAATCATATATTATTATTAACATAATCCTTATAACCATTAATAAGAAGGGTTAATGAATGAAGAATCACATCACATCATAGGGGGGTAGTATACTGTACACATGAAAAATGTTATCATATATCCAATGGAATGGACAGTCTATATAATATATCATATAATGACTCTGGGGTTTTAAATTTGATATAAATACCATATTTATATATTTTATATCTGTCATCATTCCCTATAGATATTGTTTCAATGGAATAACGAATGATGTCTGCCTAGAATGAAATAATATACCGTATACCCAAAAAATGATTTCATAACCCTATTTGTTAGAATATGTGAAAGTTGTAGGTTATTATCATTCTAAAAGAAATCAATTAATATGGATTATACAAATTTTATTATAAAATACCATAGTAATAGTAAATGATAGGTGAGGGGAATGAAATAAAATAAATATACTCATTGACTAATATAACAATTTATGCGGGTATCCTCCATGGGACAACCTTAAAGAATTCCTACGATTTCATTCCTCCCAAGATAAGTATAATAGTATGAGGTGAATGTTCTCGGGATTTAATTTGGGTGGGAATTTTCTAATCCAATGAGGTTTTATAGAGTCATAATGATAGAAGAGTGGTTTTCCTTTTATAGGTGGGCGAGAGGAGATAATTGTTTTTCTTAAATAATTGAGTTATCAAACAATTTTAATTTGTAAAAAAAATAAAAAAAATATGAAAATAATGAAATTGATAGGTTATGTGTTTATTATATGGTCTTAAAATTGTTTTCATATGACTTTATAGGTCAATCATAACATTATATTTATATTCCAACCCATTGAAAACAACTTTATCATTAACCGTGTTATTTATGTATTACTAAATTTATTAATAATTTTGAAAAAAAATATTTTGTTCTTATAATAAATTATTAATTATAAATATAAAATAAATGTAATCCATTTTACCAAATTCAATTAAAATAAGAGTAAATTTTTAATTGAATTTTAATCCTGATGATGTGATGAGAAAGTGGGGTTCTAAATAGAAAATGTCAAAAACAAATTAGAATATTTTTATATCAAAATTCAATATTAAAATGAATTTGATGAAAAAAATATTATTAACTAATATACTATTCGACTATTTAAACTATAAAAAGTATCCAAAAGAGAAATTAATTCAATCTAATTTTTAAATAAAAAGTTATTTTGTAATTAATAAACAGTATTTTATCTATTTATAAAAATTATATAATTTTAGAAAACTCAAAAAAATAAACCTAAGGAAAATTTGTAATTCCCATTTAAAAAATAAGGTTTATATAAAATCCAAATGATTATAAAATTGGTAAAATATAATTTTAAATAATGTTTATGATGCATTACTATTACAACCAGACCTCAGAAAGCCTGGAGATGATGTTATCTACTGTTACATTGGCATGATTATAAGGAATAAAAATCTTAATTGAATAATGATTATATTGGTATCACTAAACAAGATACCTATATGAGTGTCGTATTACAAGTAAATAAATTGATTGTAACATGGATTTTTTATTACAAGGTGTATAATTACATTAATCATTCTATAGTATCCTTTGATATCTATCTTAATACAAATCAAGGAATCCTAGGGAAAAGAAACATAATAAGGGTGTAATCAAATTTTTAATATGTGTAATTTATAGAGGAAGAAATAATTAATCAATTAAAATAATAATTATATCATAGTAAATAACTAAAATAAAATTCCCTGTAATAATTAAACTGTGATAAAAGTATGAAAACAGTATGGAAGTGTTGGTCGGAGTGGATACTCAAGAGGGGGTGAATTGAGTTCCAATTAAAATTTCTGTTTTAAAACATTGTCTTAAAAACCCCCAAATAAAATACTAAATTAAACTGTAGTGGATTTATATCAAAGTAAAGGTTTTGTTGGGTTCTCAAGAGATTGATTATTTCCCAGTTAATCAAAATAGAAAGTTTGATTAACTTTTGAAACCGACTTACTGATTTACAACTAATATAAACACTTGTGAATTTAATTATCAAAGTGACTTTAAAACAGTTTTGGTTTTAATGTAATTAGCAGCGGAATAAAAGAATAACTTTGAAAGATATAGCACAGCAGATATAATCAAGAGGTTCAGTCTCAAGACAAGACATAGTCCTCTCAACAATTTGTATAAATTTGATCCACACCCTGGATCAGGGTTCACAACAGTTTACAACTGTCCAGGTCCAAGACCTCTACCACTGTTATTCGTGGGAAACAGAAAAACAACAACCAGCTGTCCAGGTCACACACGACCTCTACCACTATCTCAGTGGGAAATAAAATATGTAAGAGTTTGAGTGAGGATTTACAGATCCTCCAGTTAAAGTACATGAGGCAATGTGCGTGTTAAATACAGCAGATAACACACACTGCTCTAAATGTGAAATAATGAATCACAGAGTAGATATGTAGAGTTTAGAAATGGATCTTGTGATTGCAGTGAAGCTTTGGACTCCTTGAGTTTGATCAGAGATGATTCTAAGTCCTCTTCTGGATTTTTTTTCTGAAAAACAGAGTGTCGTCTGCTTGGCATCCAGATTCAGAGACAGTGAGAAATGTAGTGGAAGAAGTTCTTCAATGTCCTCGTGAATGTACAGAACTCTTCTTGAGTAAGCTTGAGTGTGTATGAGGTTCTGTGTCTTATACAACTAACTCATCCACCACTATTTTCACTCATATATGTCTCTTCGTTGTTACACCAGTGTTTCTGCACCAGCAGTGACTTCTTGTACTTATGGCATGAGCTCTAGTAAAAGAAATGATTTCATTTTTCAGGTAAGAGTTACAGTTCTAGCTGTTTATGACTATCAGTGAGTCAATTGATTGGTAGGTCATCAGCATCAGCATCAGTGAGACATCTTCGGTGACTAAGATGATCAGCATCGATGTGTCATGATCGGTGACTCATTTGATCTGGATCGGTGTGTCATCTTCGGTGACTCATTTGATCAGCATTGGTGAGACATCTTCGGTGACTCAGAATATCAGCATCGGTGTGTCATGATCGGTGACTCATTTGATCATCATCGGTGAGACATCTTTGGTGACTCAGATGATCAGCATCAGTGTGTCATGATCGGTGACTCATTTGATCAGCTTCGGTGAGACATCTTCGGTGACTCAGATGATCAACATCAGTGTGTCATGATCGGTGACTCATTTGATCATCATCGGTGAGACATCTTCGGTGAATCAGATGATCAACATCGGTGTGTCATGATCAGTGACTCATTTTATCAGCATCGGTGAGACATCTTCAGTGACTCAGATGATCAGCATCAGTGTGTCATGATCGGTGACTCATTTGATCAGCATCGGTGACACCGTTGTCCTTCGATATGGATCGGTGAGACCATTGTCCTTTGATATGGATCGGTGAGACCGTTTTCCTTTGATATGGATCAGTGAGACCGTTGTCTGTTTGATATGGATCGGTGAGACCATTGTCAGTTTGATCCATAGGACTTCCAGAATACTTGTAAATCAATAACAAAGAGACAAAAACATGATCCAACCACTACACACAGATTCACTAAGACATTGTGATTATGTATATGAGAAATCCAACCGGATTAAGTAATCGATGATTTGTGATTATTAAAATAGCAATCATAGGAAGAATTCAACAATCTTTCAGAGGGATCAACAATATCCCCCTTTTTGATAATCATAAATCATAGCCATAAACAAAAATAATATATCATCAATAATAAGGCATAATAAGAATAAAAACATAAAGAGATAAAAATCTCCCCCTGAATTTATGCCTTTAAATACTTATGCAACCATTTCCATAGAAAGGTTCTCCCCCATGGATAAAAAATCTCCCCCTTTAGAGATGGATCTCGCCCATATCCCCCATATATCCATAGATATACATATTTATCCCCCTTTGGGATAATCAAAATGGAGGGAAAACAGATAAAGAAGAGATTAAAATAAGGCATCAGTGAGAATAAAAAGAAAAGAGAATAATGTTTATAATACATCACAGTACAATCACAACAGGGTGAACCCTATAAAAAACAATGCACAACTATTTCTTTGGATGTAAAGGGGCTTTGCCTTTGTCAGAAGGATCAATGGTTGGTAAGTTGGAAGGCTTGGAGGCAGGTTGGACTAGGCGAATTTGAAAAGGTGGTAAGATGAATCTGGAGGGTGGAGGAGAGGATGCCACTTGGATTTTCTGTGGAGCTGTAGGATCTGGTTGAGAAGATTGCTGAGGAACTGGTCGGAGTTGATATTGAGCTTGAGCAATGGAGATCTGATTTGGAGCAACATCAGAGGCACTGAGAGGGTCAGCAGTAGGATGCACAATGGCGGTGGCTTGTGCATTCAGATAAGGCTTCAAAATATTTATGAAATTCTGAATAACTTCTGCATCATACTACATAGCCTTCTCAAAATCATTATTATTCTCCATGAACCGTTCCAAGGTAGGAGTAAAATATTTCAACTGTCGAACTTGAGTCTTTAAAGCTTGAGTGACTGGAGGTAGTCTCATATTGTCAGATAACACTTTGAAATTCGCGGTCATCTCATGCTTGGTATAGATTTTTGAAAATTAATGATCAACCTTTTCCTTGAACTCTCTCTGAGCTTTAGTGGCATCTGCTGAATATAATGTTACAATCTTATGAATTTGATCACGGTGTTCCTTTATCTTCCTCAACGAGTCCAAATCAATAACTTGTCTAATGTCAGCCAATTCATCATGCACAATCGGCCTTAGAGCCTCTAGTTCACGAGTAGTGATCTTGGTTACTTTGGCTGTACTGGCTTGAGAAACTATCTGAGTTATCTCAGCTTTCAACTTTTTCATATCAGACTTCTTAAGATGTTCAATCAGATTCCTCAACACTTCCATCATACCAGAGATGGTGGATCTAAATTCGTTGGATAACGAAAGTAAGCCAGATTGTATGTCCTTCAGAATCTGATTTAGAGAGGCTATGTGCTTGCCAATAAACTCGCCAGTATTGGCTAGGTCTGGTTCAATAGCATTTGAAATTTCTTCTCTGACTGTATCTCTCACAGCAGTAAGCAACTCACTTTTGAACTTATCAAAATCAGACTGAGAAACAGTAGAACTAGGTATATGAGCATCTGCAGCATCAACAACATGAGAAGACCTTGCCTCAACTGGTTTGCTTTCCATCATAACCACAGTAGATTCTGATTCTTCATCTTCTTCTTCAGAATACTCTAAACCCAAAACACAAAAACCAGGGTAATCATCCCAGAAAGCAGCACATGGACTATATTTTGGTTTATCATAACTTGTTTTTCCACTGATTTCAAGAGAATCACTCTTGCCATTAGCATTTTTTTCTGGTATAGTTTGATGTGTTTCTGTTGGAGGTACATTAAGACCATCCACTGGTCGGTTATCACCATCATCATCATTATCATCATCATCATCATCATCTCCATTCCCATTTCCATTCTTCACAGAAACTTCACTGTCAGATACATCAGTGTCACTAGCTTCTTCATCACCAAGAACTTGTTCTGATTCAGGTAAGGGTAAAGGTGGACTGGCAGATCCAATGTCTATTCTTCTCTTATGGATCACAGTATCAGGATCACTCCTATCATCAGGAGGTGACATACTTCCTTCTCCTGTTTCAGCTTCTTTCATCCCTTGTTTACCAGACTCTTCAGTGTCTTTATTCCTTTCAACATCTATTTCTTCCTCATCGTCAGAATAAATTTGCTACTCATCTGATTTCACACCAGGGTATCTCAAACCCATTGGCCTCTTTCCATGATCAGTGGGATTTTAAGATTCATACAACTTGTCCTCGTCAGCAACCCAACATTTCTTCCATGGGTTCCAGTTTATTTTAATCCGTTTACAAATTTCTTTGTTAACACAAGAAGAACTATTAGATTCGGCTATCTCATCAGATTCATCAACACATTCCAGATTCTTTAACATAGAAGAGATCATTTTGTAATAGAACAGGGAAGTGGCTTTCTTATAATGTTTCACCATTCTAGCTATGTGCACCATTAGATATCTACACAAATTGATATTCTAATGGGTCTTTAGTAAAAACAGTAGAAAAACATCCTGGTATCTTACAGCAACAAAATCTCTTTTCCAGGGGAAAATTTGGTGCTGAATAAACTTAAAGAGAAGTCTACATTCACCATCCAGCTCTGAGGCTGTTATTCTCCTTGACTCTCTGTTTCCAGTCAAAAGATCTAAAGCTAACTCATAAGAGAAGTATTCAGTGGTTGGAGGAATGTTTCCAGCATAATCCTCATACCGACCCTCATGGGGTACATTCAAACATTCAACCCATTGTTTAGACGAAAAATATATTTTCTTTCCTTTCAATACAGAAGACATTCTGGCATCCTCGACACCATCTAAAGTACCTTGCAGATTTATATAAAACTCATGCACTAGCTTTGGGTAGTATACACGAGTGTTATCTGAGAACCATGATTTCCATCCTTGCGATTCTAAAACTTGTAACAGCAGCGACTTACTTGTCAAAATCCAGGCGGAGCTGACTTCCTTTTCTACTGCAACAATCTGAGTTTCCAGGTTTGGATTTACTGATCTTTGAGTGGAACTACTCGACTCGCCTCGAGCACGCTTTTAAGGTACATGAATTTCTGATCCTTTTCTCGGTCTCTTCTGCTTATCCATTTGAAGATTATGGGGAAAGCAGGAGTTGGAAGGTTTGAAGTAGATGAGAAGAGAGGAAATAAGGTTTGGCGGGAAAGAAATGAAAGTTTGACGGTTTGGGGAATAGAAATAGTCGCGTATCATTTATTTCATCATTTAGGTTTCCCATAATAAAGATAAAATTTGTTAAATAATCACAAAAAAATAAAAAGTAATTAAAGAAAGATCGGTTTCACAGATCGGTTTCCCAGATCAGTTTCACAGTTCTATCATACACAATTCTTCTTTAATAAAATTCATTCTTTAAGAACATAAATGATTTGTAACAATATCAGCTAATTGATGTTCAGAACTAATAAATTCTAGAGAAATATCACCATTATGATAATGATCTCTTAGAAAGTGATGTCTGATATCAATGTGCTTAGTCCTAGAGTGAGACACAGGGTTCTTAGATATGTTGATCGCACTATTATTGTCACAGTTAATTGAAACCTATTTAAAATAAAATCCATATTCCAATAAAGTGTGTTTCATCCACATAATATGTGCACAGAAACTACCAGTAGCAATATATTCTGCTTCAGCAGTAGACAATGCAATTGAGTTCTATTTCTTACTACACCATGATTCTAGGGACTTTCCAAGTAAAAGACATGTTCCAGATGTGATTTTCCTATCTAACTTACATCCAGCAAAGTCATCATCTGAATAATTAGTTAGCTCAAATGATTGTCCTTTTGGATAAAACAAACTTAAATTCAAAGTATACTTAAGATATTTAAAAATCCTTTTAACACCCTGTAAGTGTGATTATTTAGGATTAGCTTGAAATCTAGCACACATACACACACTAAACATAATATCTGGTCGACTAGCAGTAAGATAATGTAAACTCCCAATCATGCCTCTGTAATAGGTTTGATCAACTGGTTTCCCAGTTTCATTAACATCCAATTTACAGGTAGTACTCATAGGTATATCACTTTCCTTAATACTATCTAAACCAAAACGTTTTAATAAATCTTTATTATATTTACTTTGATTTAGAATAATACCATCTTTAGTTTGAAAGATTTGAAATCCAAGAAAATACATAAGCTCTCCCATTAAGCTCATTTCATACTCATTTTCCATAACCTTTGAAAATTCAGTACATAAAGAATTTTTAGAAGATCCAAAAATAATATCATCAACATAGATTTGTACTATTAACACATCTTTTGAAATCCTTTTTTTAAAAAGAGTGGGATCAACTATTCCTTTTGTAAATCCTTTTGAAATAAGAAAGTTTGAAAGTCTTTCATACCAAGCTTTTGGAGCTTGTTTTAAACCATATAAAGCTTTAGAAAGTTTAAAAACATGATTTTGAAAATGAGGATTTGAGAAACCAGGTGGTTGTTCTACAAAAACATCTTCAACAATAAAATCATTTAAAAAAGCACTTTTCACATCCATTTGATATAACATGAAATTCAGATGTGATGCATAGGCAAGTAAGATCCTAATAGCCTCTAATATAGCTACAGGTGTAAAGGTTTCCTCATAGTCAATTCTTTCTTCTTGATTGCAACCTTGTGCAACTATCCTAGCTTTGTTTCTAATGATGTTTCCAGATTCATCAGATTTTTTTCTAAACACCCATTTTGTGCGTATAGTTATAGTGTCCTTAGGTATTTCAACTAATTTCCAGACTTTGTTTCTTTCAAATTGATTTAATTCCTCTTGCATAGCCATTACCCAAAATTCATCATTGATATCATCATTGATATTTTTAGGTTCTAACTCTGAAATAAAAGCTTGATGTTCAACCTGATTTCTTAGTGAAGATGTAGTCTGTGTTCCTCTATCTAAATTACCTACAACAACATCTAACGGATGGTTCTTTAGAATCCTAGTTGGTCTAGAAAAGGAAGGACTCGAGATTTCAGGTTCATCTACAGGTTGAGGTTCAACAGAAGCAGGTTCTGGAAAATTTCCAGAACTGGATGTTTTAATTACAGGTCCACTATCTTTATCATTCATGTTCAAACTAGAGAGATCAACTTCAAGATTTTCAAGAGAGTTCTTAGGTTCATGGGGATCAGTTTCATAAAATTTTATGTAAACAGATTCTTCCACACATTTGGTTCTTTTATTGAAAACTCAATAGGCTTTACTAGAAGTAGAGTAACCTAGGAAAATTCCTTCATCACTCGTGGATGAAAATTTGTCGACATTGTCTTAATATTAAGAATAAAGACTTTGCAGCCAAAAACATTCAAGTAGTTAACCTTGGGTTTCCTATGGTTCCACAACTCATAAGGGGTCCTATTAAAAACAGGTCTGATCAAGACTCTATTGATAACATAACAAGCTATATTTACAGCTTCAGCCCAAAAATAAATAGGTAGGTCATACTCATTATGCATAGTCCAAGCAATTTCTTACAGGGTTCTATTCCTCCCATCTACTACACCATTCTGTTGAGGTGTCCAAGGGGCAGAGAAATTGTGATTGTAGCCACTGTCTGAGCAGTAAGATTCAAACTCATGATTTTCAAACTCACAGCCATGATCACTTCTCAGGGTTTTAATTTTAATTCTACTATAGTTTTCAATATAATTGGAATATTTTACAAAGTAAGAACAAGCTTCACTTTTGTGAACTATAAAATATACCCAAGTATATCTAGAAAAGTCATCTACAAGAACATAGACATAACGCTTCCCATTTAAACTAGAAACTCTAGAAGGTCCAAATAAATCCATGTGAACCAACTCAAGAGGTTGAGAAGTTGAAACTTCTTTCTTTTATTTAAAAGAAACTTTATGTTTCTTTCCCTTTTGACAGGGATTAAAAACTTTGTCTGTTGGAAATTCAAGTTTGGGAAGGTCTCTAACTGAGTTCTTCCTAGAAAGTTTTCTAAGTGAATGCACATTGCATTGTCCTAATCTTCTGTTCCAAATCCAAGACTCTTTATGAAAATCATTTAAACAAGTAATTTTTTTGCTTAGCTAAATAATTTAAATCAACAGCATAAACATTTTCATTTCTTAAAGAAGAAAACACTAAATCATTTTTAGAATTAAAAACATTGCAAGAATCATTTTCAAATTTGACATAAAAACCATCATCACATAACTGTGAAATACTTAACAAATTGTATTTAAGTCCATCAACAAATAAAACCGTAGAAATTAATACTGAGTAAGTGTTACCAATCTGGCCTATGCCGATGATTTTTCCTTTTGAGTTATCAACAAATGTGACAAAGCCTCCATCAACTCTGACTAAGATTTTAAAGCACGAGAACTCTCCTGACATATGTCTTGAACATCCAATGTCCAAATACTAATCCTTTCTATAGGAGCCCTTTAAGAAGGTTCCCTACAAAACAGATTTAGATAGGAAATGATTTTGGTACCCAGATCTTCGTGGGTCCAGACAGGTTAGCCAATAAAACTTTAGGTACCCATATTTGTCTAATGAGTCTCATAAGATTTTTAGACTTAAAATATTTTGAAGGATAAACCTTATTAGATCCATAACTATGAATTTAACTAGTTGAAGCATATGAAGTTTCAGAACTAGCTACATTCTGTCTAGATTTGGGAATGAATTTAGTTTTGGTAATTTTCCTTTTTCCAGGTTTGTATCCTATACAAGTAGTTCATCTAGGTGATATTTTACTACCTAGCATATGAGTAAGAGTATCTTTACCATTTGTAAATTTCTCTAAGTCTTTCATGAGTTGCTCATTGGATAATTTTAGTTCAGTATTCTCTTTAAGAAACTGAGCATTCTTTTCCATTTCAATATCAAGATCAGATATATGTTTAACAGTTAAAGCATACTGTTTCTTTAAACCTTTATATTTATCTTTCAGCTCATTACAGGTTTCTTATAATATATCACAGTATTCAAATAGTTCAGATTTTGACATGTTTTCTGAGTCAGAATCAACTTCAGAATAGTATGAATTAAAAGCAGGAGTTTCAGATGTTACCTCAGAGGTGTTTGTCATAAAACACATGTTTTCCTTATTTTTGTGTTCAGTTTCAGAAACTTCAGATTCAGTGGAGCAATCCTCAGAAGCAGTCCAAGTAGCATTCATGGCTTTCTTAAACCTATTGTCCTTGTATTCATACCTCTTCTTGTATTTCAACTTTGAAAAGTCTGCTTTTATGTGTCCCTTTCTTTTTCACTCATAGCAGAAAACTTCATCTGATTTGTCATATTTCATCCAATTCTTTTTCCAATGTCACTTTCTATCATACTTACCTTTATAATTTGATTTTCTGAAAAACATATTCTTCCTATAAAACTTTTTAAACATTCTGGAAATGTGAGCCATCTCAGCATCACTATTAGAAGCACTTTCAATGTCTTCAAAGCTTGAACTCTCATTTATAGCTTGAAGCTTCTCCTTATCCTTGTTCTTTTAAGTTAAAGTCTTGAAAGAAACTTTCTTACTTCTAGGTTCATCTTCTTATTTTTTTGTTAACCTTGAGTTCCTCTTCATACATCATCAACTTTCCAATTAGTTCCTTGACTGGTAGTTCACCGATATCACATGATTCTCTAATTGAGACAGAAGTTCCCCTCCATCTTTCAGGTAGACATCTCAGAATTCTCATAATTTGGTCCTTTGTTGGAACATCCTTTCCAAGAGAAGTCATTGTGTTGAAAATTTTATTAAACCTGAGATACATGTCAGAAATGGGTTCATCAGGCTTCATCTTAAAATTATCATACTTAATAGTATAAGTGTTCAATGTCATTTCCTTAACATTAGTTGTTCCTTCATGAGAAGCAGCTAAGGTATCCCAAATTTCATAAGCAGTTTTACAAGTAGATATTCTATTAAATTCCTCATCTCCTAAAGCACAGAACAAGGCATTCATAGCTTTTCAATTATTATTGTAGGCAGCCTTAGTAGCTTCATTCCAAGTAGTTCTAACAGTAGTAGGAATTTTATATTCTGATTCTATAGCAGTCCAAATATCAAAACCCATACTTTCTAAATTAATTTTCATCTTGATTTTCCACTGATCGTAGTTAGTGCCATTAAAAATGGTGGTCTGTTGGTAGAAACACCTTCAAGTCTATTATCCATGATAGCTTACATAAAGCAAAGATTTTAAAGAGATAAAAATTTAGAAATAACAGAAATTTTATGAACTTTAAATTACAACTATAATCACAGTTGAAAAATAGAGTACTTTAGAATATATTTAAACAACCTCTGATACTAATTGTTGGTCTAAGTGGATACCCAAGAGGGGGGGTGAATTGAGTTCCAATTAAAATTTCTGTTTTAAAACTTTTTCTTAAAACCCCAAAATAAAATACTGAATTAAACTGTAGTGAATTTATATCAAAGTAAAGGTTCTGTTGGGTTCTCAAGAGATTGATTATTTCCCAGTTAATCAAAACAGAAAGGTTTATTATCTTTTTAATCCAACTTACTGATTTACAACTAATATAAACACTTGCGAATTTAATTATCAAAGTGACTTTAAAACAGTTTTGGTTTTAAAGTAATTAGCAGCGGAATAAAAGAATACCTTTGATAGATATAGCATAGCAGATATAACCAAGAGTTTTAGTCTCAAGCCGACACATAGTCCTCTCAACAATTTTTATAAATTTGATCCACAACCTGGATCGGGGTTCACAACAGTTTACAACTGTCCAGGTCCAAGACCTCTAACACTATTATTCGTGGGAAACAAAACAACAATAACCAGCTGTCCAGGTCACACATGACCTCTACAACTATCTCAATGGAAAATAAATGATGTAAGAGTTTGGGTGAGGATTTATAGATCCTCCAGTTAAAGTAAAAGAGACAGTGTGTGTGTTAAATACAGTAGATAACACACACTGCTCGAAATGTGAAATAATGAATCACAGAGAAGAGATGTAAAGTTTAGAAATGACTCTAGTGATTGCAGTGAAGCTTTGGACTCCTTGAGATTGATCAGAGATGATTCTGAGTCCTCTTCCGGTTTTTGTCTGAAAAAAAGATTGTCGTCTTCTTGGCATCCAAATTCAGAGATAGTGAGAAATTTAGTGGATGAAGTTCTTCAATGTCCTCGTGAATGTACAGAACTCTTATTGAGTAAGCTTGAGTGTGTATGAGTTTATGTGTCTTCTACAACTAACTCATCCACCACTCTTTTCCCTCATATATGTCTTGTCGTTGTTACACCAGTGTTTCTGCACCAGCAGAGACTTCTTGTATTTATGGCACGAGCTCCAGTAAAAGAAATGATTTCTTTTTTCAGGTACGAGGTAAGGTTCCAACTGTTTATGACTATTGTTGAGTCAAGTGATCGATAGGTTATCAGCATCAGTATCGGTGAGACATATTCGGTGACTCATATGATCATCATTGGTGTGTCATGATCGTTGAATCATTTGATCTGGATCGGTGTGTCATCTTCGGTGACTCATTTGATCAGCATTGGTGAGAAATCTTCGGTGACTCAGATGATCGTCATCGTTGTGTCATGATCGATGACTCATTTGATCAGCATTGGTGAGACATCTTCGGTGACATAGATGATCAGCATCAGTGTGTCTTGATCGGTGACTCATTTGATCAGCATCAGTGAGACATCTTCGGTGACTCAGATGATCAGCATCGGTGTGTCATGATCGGTGACTCATTTGATCAGCATCGGTGAGATATCTTCAGTGACTCAGATGATCAGCAGCGGTGTGTCATGATCGGTGACTCATTTGATAATAATCGGTGAGACATCTTCGGTGACTCAGATGATCAGCATCGGTGTGTCATGATCGGTGACGCATTTGATCAGCATCGGTGAGACCGTTGTCCTTCGATATGGGTCAGTGAGACCATTGTCCTTTGATATGGATCGGTGAGACCATTGTCTTTTGATGTGGATCGGTGAGATCGTTGTCTGTTTGATATGGATCGGTG
The DNA here is from genome assembly GCA_963277665.1 of Viscum album. Taxonomy (NCBI): domain Eukaryota; kingdom Viridiplantae; phylum Streptophyta; class Magnoliopsida; order Santalales; family Viscaceae; genus Viscum; species Viscum album. Next base: position 195,620,982 of record OY728123.1, on the reverse strand, counting down.
AGACCATTGTCTGTTTGATCCAGAGGACTTCCAGAATACTTGTAAATCAATAACAAGGAGATAAAAACATGATCCAACCAATACACAAAGATTCACTAAGAGATTGTTATTATGTATATAAGAAATCCAACCATATTAATTAATCGATGATTTGTGATTATTAAAACAACAATCATAGGAAGAATTCAACAATCTTCCAGAGGGATCAACATGAAGAATAATAACTAGAACAATAATCCATTCCAATAAACTAGAAAAGTAATATACACATAGAATTCTAGTAAACTGAATCACATGAAATCAAATCAATTAACATAAAATGAAATTAATCCATTAATATGTCGACGTAAATTATAATGGATAAATTATAACTGAATCAAATTGATTGAAATGATTAATTATTAGACATCATGTTTAGGGGACATAAAAACCTCTACTATAATGAATCTATCTTCCTTTCACATTAAAACTATAGTTAGGAAACCAGCTTTTCATTTTTAAAAAAACATGAAGTGGTTTCCCCTAACTATTTTTGTCTCATGAGATATCTAATTCATAGAGGGGATTACATTAAAAAATCCCCAACCCATATAGAATTCATTAAATGGTCCCCAACCAATATTTTCATGTCCATGAATTCCACATAACATGTAAACAATTAGACATCTCAATTATCCACATTGAATAACGACTAATCATTTATCAATATTTCCCAAAATAATAAAATAATTTTCATCCTAGATGCCATATGGGAAATGGTATACAGTTGGGGAAATACTATTATCAATGATATGTGATATATATATTAGTAGGGAATTGAATGGAAAATGATCATTGGAAATTGTATATATCATGGGTCTAAAAGGAATAAAAGAAGATAATTTGAATACTCTACTTATCTAAACAATCATAAGCCATCAAGATGAAGATTAAGGATGGTATCAAAACAAAATATCCCAAGTGGATTAGAAATAGTGGTTTTATTTCTTTATTTAATGGAAATATTATATAAACATTTAAAAAAAATGGAGGAAAATATCAATAATATTTTATGGAAATAATTTTGGAATAAATTTTCATTGAAAGTGACTTTTAAAAACAGTTAATTTAAAAATTATCCTTTTATTATTTTAATGGATACTTCAGTGAAATGATGTTGCTTATAATCATACAAAGTACACGAGGTGAAAAAATATATTACATTTTAATGGTAAATGGGTTGAAGAATTCATTGTTTGAAAAATGACTTGATTATTCCATTAAAAACATTGGTAAAAGGTAAAAATTGCAATAATTTATTTACAAAATTATTTTGAAAAGGTAAAAAAATTGATAACATTTTAATAAATATATGGGTTTTTAAATACAAATAGGTTATCCGAATAATGAGAAAAATAATTTCATCTTTAAAAAAATTAATTTTTAAAACATTTTGGGCACCAAAGTGTGAATAAATACTAATAATACATATACAAGGTGATTAATAGCCAGAGGAGATGAATATGATGTGTTTTATTGAATAATGGTCACATGTTTTTCATAAATGTAAATTAAATATCATTAAATTTATTAATGAGGATGATAATATTTAATCATTCCAGTGTGTCCCATACAACATGGAAATATTTAAAATTATAATCCTCATGAAGGAATAAAATTATCTAAAACATTTAAATTTAATTAATATAAATTTTTTACTAATATAGTATATATAAAGAGGAGTTAGATACACCACACAAAATATGTAAGTGGTTAATATTACATTTATATCATAGATTTAAAAAGTGGTATGAAAACCTTGTACCGTTCATCTAACATGTCATGTGTTTCTTTATTTTGTTAAATAACATACATATGTTAAAAATTTACTTTCAATATTAAATTTTTTATTCTTTCATATGTTTCATTTAATTTATTACTGTGTTATATATAACTACTTAATATATAATTTTTACATCTAGTGTTTTTACTAAGTTTGGTTTTTGTATCAAAAAAAACTTTTGTTTTGTCGACTATGGTAATGGGTGTCCTAATATTACATATAGAAAATAATAATAATTAATTAATTATTATATTAAAAGAAAAATTAAAATTTTAATACCAATTATTAAATATTTCAATTAATAATGAGCCAATGGTGAAGTCATGGAGATAGTAGGCAGTGCGTATACATTAGTAACGTTCCCATTATACAATGATCGCAATGGAAATATGGTTAGTGACACTATATATCTCCATAATATTAATTATGACATAAATAAAATGGTATTTATTCTTGTAAGATTATATATAAAATGCGTAGGATTTAAAAGGAATCACATCATGTCGAGGAGGTGGTAGTCCATACATCCATGACCAACATTATAACTTTTTATTAAGTGAAAGGTTAATAATGAAATTCATATATATTATACATCCAAAAAGGTAATTTTTCATTAATATAATATATATTTATATCTATTTATCTCATATATTTTTAATTAAAACCATCATTTAAACATTCTATGTATCATGTCGTTAAACCATGTTATTTTTAAGAGGTAGAAATACACAGTTGCACAAATGAAGTCATCGTATTTACAGAAAAATAGTGTGTATATCGATATGTGTCATAAAATAATTTAAGAAATATATTTACATAACATTTAAAATATATTTCAAATTTTTATAGTTTAACAATCATAATTATTAGCCTTGAATGGTGGTTATGTAAAAATGAACAACATCATTTTGTGAGGCAGTAGTTCATCGTACAAATAAATGGTATGTCAATTAATAATTAGATTGTAGAGTGTGTGAGTTCATGTCAAAAGAACATAATAACATACTTTTATATTGAATTTAATTTTTTTATATAATTATGAATTAATAATAGTGGAGGAAGTGATGAAGGGGAATAAAACTAAGAGTGTGAGGAGAGATGTTACCTTTTCATTAGTTAAATCCTTTTTTTTAATCTCCAATGCACTTCCATGGATGGATTTAAATCAAAAGTAATGATAATATTTTTATGTGTTGGATTTTTATGATCTATTGGGGTAGATCATTTTTTATCCAATTTGTGTCCAAAAGTGTGAGGAGGTCAGAGGAGAGAAAGCCATTTTACAGAGGTTGATGAGTAACAATCTTTTATTGTTTGGGATAAGGAATTTCACCCACATTCATCCCATTACTTCTGGATGTAGAAGTGGTAAAAAGTATATAATGTCATTATCTTTTCATAATATTACCCAAAAATGGATTCTTCACAAGTTATATGGTTCTTCTGGACCATAAATGTATTCTTTAGTCCCTTGTATAGCTTAATTTCACCTCGAGCATTAATAAGTTTATTTACATTCACTGCATGTTTTGGTAAAAAAACATGCTAAAATTATTTAGAATTTTATATTATTCTAATTTCTAATATTAATTCATTTATCCAAATTTCAATCACATAATTGGTAGAGATTAATTTAAATTTAATCCGAAATATGGGAATACTATGCGGGTTTAGTAAGTAAAAATGATCAAAAAATTACTAATAATTTATATTCAATTTCAAATAAATATTTATTAATATGAACGAAATTGAATTAATTGAAAAATTTTGATTAAATTAAACTTTATAGAAAATATAATATTTAATTTATCATCCGAAATAAATTATAAGAAAAAATCATTTTCAATAAAAATTCAGTTTTTTTATTAATCATTATAAAATTAAATTTAAAGAAAAATATCAAAATAATATCATTCACATGATTTTTGTGTTTCAATTTCAAATAATACGTTTAATTTGAAATAAAATATTTATAAAAGTTCCAAAATGTGAATTTAAAATAGAATTTTTAGGTTGCGGTAAGAATGTGTTAAAAAATATAATATTTTATCCAAAAATTGTTTTTATTCTTATCTTATGAAAATTAAATCTATTAGGGGAAATATTAAAAAAATATTAAATATATAATATATATATTACATTAATACCACTTATTATTATAATTAAATTTTTTTTAATAAATAAACATTGTGATCATAAAATTATTTTTTATATATGCATTCCTTTTATATTCAATTAATTCATATATTAGTTTCTAAATAATTCGGAGCCAATGAAATCATTTCATATTTTTATATATCATGGATTATAATAATTCAGTAAATATTATTAATAGATCTTAATTTAACATCTATGGTATATCTTATTTTTTTAAATAATAATATTTTACTAGTATAGTAATGATTGGTAAAACACAGTCTTACATGTAATGAAATCTATTGAATAAAATAATTTTTAATGAAAATTTACATTAAATCATTATGACATTCATTTTAAGAGATATAATCTACCGATATTATATTCCCTTAATCACTTGGTGTTGTTTTCATAAATGATCTCTAATAAAATTTTCATACATTATATTTTGAGGGAATTATATTCTCCCCACCTTAATTAAATTATTTCCTCCCAATTAACTACTTATCTTTTTATGTGATTGATTCATTTTTTTTATATGTTGAAATATAACATCTTGATATGGCTTCATGATAAAACATATATAAAATAGAAAACAATAAGTACAAAGTTTACATAGAATAACCTATAACTCAGTCTCTATGTATGAAAATATGATTAGAAAGTAGTGATATATACTAGAAGCTAAAATGTACATATTTATATTGTTTGACTGAGGTCATTAAAAAATGTGGCTAATCAATGGAATTTTGAGATCCTAAAATCCATAAATATTCAATTATTTATAAGACCTTCAATTAAATAAAAATTTGGGTATTCTGATAACATTTTTTGAAGATCTATTTCTTAATGTATCATAATTCATTTACTAAACATGAATATAAGGAAATATACATACGTGATGGGTTTCAATATCATATGAACATTTAAGTCTATGTTTTTCCTAGACAAAATTATAATTCATCCCTAAATAACTAAATATTTATTCCAAAATTAATTTTCATTCACAACGCACTAAAATATACATTTAAGGGATCGTAAGGCCCATAAAAGATAGAAAACTCATACTACTTGTCTCTAACTATTCTCAAAATTCATTTTCATTAAAAAAATAATATTTAAAACTAAAAAATAACACTAATGGTCCATAATTAATATTTATCCATCAATATTTTTATCTATAAATGATGAAAACTTATCTAGGAAATTTCATAGGTATGTTATTGATCTGAAACCCATAGCATCATTCAACCATGGCTTAATGTGCTGCAGCATTTTCGAACTTGATTGTTGCCACCCATCTTATATTTAGTTCATTTTTAAAACCATATTAATATAATTTCCAAAACAAATATTATGGAAATACTATAAATAAGGTTATTAAATAAATATACTTTTTACTATGGGTTTTAATATAACCTCAATACATGAATACATCATCTATTTTATTTATTCATATACCCTTCCTTAGTCTAATGATAAACAATAATATCATTAGTAGAATTTAAAAATCATGAAACATTATATCCAATTTAAAACACCTCATATATAACCTAGTAAATTAATTATCTTGTGACAATTTAAATCTCTCATATGTGTTTGTAAACACAATGTTAACTATCCAAAGCGTATCCCATGAGAGTGTCAAACCAGGTGTGAAGTAAGGCCCATTGACATTTACCAAGTTATTCCGAGTTAGAACTGATTCACATTATTAGAGATGTCACCCCTATGTACATTGTTATCAATACCACATCAACTTTTGTATCCAAACATAGATGCATTTCTCGGAAAACCCACATAACTTCTACCTTCATAAAAATCTAGCTTTTTACTTAATATTATCCTTAAATTCTACCTTGGGATTATTTTTTCTAAGAAAAATTTTCAATATTTACATCCAAAAGGTTTTACAACAATTCCATTACTACAAAATGTATAGATAATACCCAAAAAATCCCATAGTTGAAGTCTACTATAATTACGATGACATGATTACAAGGAATTTAATCCTGAATTACTGAAGTGTTAAATATTCTTGGTAAAATCAATACATATATTAGTATTCTATTACAAACAAGTAAATTAAATAAAACATAATTTTTCACTAACAGGTTAGATAATATCTTTATTCCATATAAATTATCCTTACATATCTATCTCAGTACACTTCAGAGAATCTAGGACTAGGGAAATAATGTAAGGGTGTGGTCAAATACTCAATAATGGTAAATTATAGTGGATGAAATAATGAATAGATTAGAATAATAATTATAGAATGTAAAATAATATAACACACATACAATTTTTAAAAAAAATATAATGAAGTGAATAAAAAATATGATAAGTTAATAATTAGTGACACATGGTATTAAAATAACCATGTAAGAAAAAATCCACAGGTCAAGGTAAGAAACTAGAAAAAATTCCATTTAACTAATGAAATGCGAATAAATTTCATCCATAAATATTTCAACACAAAATTTAATGGATAAATAAAAATTTAATAATTGTTAAAGAAAATTATTAATTACATCTGCCCATGTATAACGCACCTCAAAACCTCCACTATAATGATCTTTTCTCCAAGAAGTTTAAAAATATGGGTATAAACCTATGTATTATTTTTGGAAATAATCTCCATGTTTTTTCTCTGAAAAACAACATCTCATGTGAGTATTGTTCCATCAAGGGGATTATATTTACCATTCCCCAACCCATCCGGAATTTTTTAATTTATCCCCAACCTATGTCATTAATGTCCTAATCAATCCTCATATCAAATAAACAATATTACTTATCAAATATCCATATTGAATAATGAATATAGATTTATCAATATTTCCCAAAATAATAAAATAAATATCAAAGTAGTAAATTTATGGGAAATGATAGGTGGTTTATGGAATAATATTATACATGTCAAATGATATAAATATTTTGAGGAAATACATTGTTAAATGATTATATAAAAATGAATGTTTTATGTGGACTAAATTGAATCAGGGAATTAACATTAAATGATATCCTTTTCCAAATAAATCATAACCCATATATAAAATGATTAAAGACTATAGTAATAAAAAATATCAAAAATAGAGTATATATAAAAAATATTTCTTTTATTAATGGAAATATATAAAAAAATATTAAATATATTATTAAGGAAAATAAAATCATTATTATGATATTTTTTTGAAGATGTATTTCATTGAAAATAAATTTCAAAAATATTTACATTAAAAATTATCATTTTATAATTTAAATGGATTCATTGAATAAATTATGGTGGGTAAACTCATACATGTCTAATGGGGTAAACTAAAATTCCTTTTTCATGGTAAAATGTTTTAAAAATGAATTTTTTGAAAAAAAACATGAATATTCCATTGAAAAAATATATAAAATATATAAAAGATAAAAAGTATAAATATATTTTTACTAATTATTTATTAAAATTATATGATAAAATATGAAAAAAATTTATCGATATATATTTTTTTAGAAGAAAAATTGTTCTCTGACTAAATAGAACATATTGTCGGGATTTCATAAAAATTTATTTTTTAAAATAGTTTGAGTACCATGTAGTGGAAAAATAATACATATATATTAAAAAGGACATGAATAATCATATTAGATTAAAATTAATTTTTTTATTAAATAATGTTTATATAATTTTTTCAAATTTAAATGATTGAACATTAAATTTATTCTGGTTAAAAATAAAATTTATCATTCAAATGTGTCCCATAAAATATTGAAATATTTTAATTCATAAGACTCACGAAAGAATAAGATAAATGAATGTTTTAAATAAAATTAATATAAATGAATTAATGATATAAAATATTATAATGGGATTTATATGAACCACATAAAATATTAGTGTGGTGACTGTGACATTAATCTAACAGATTGAAAAAGTTGATAAAAAAACATACCATCTGTCTGAATTGTCTCTGGTGTGTTTATATTAGTGAAAAAAATAAGTAAATTATTTACAGGGTTGAGATCCATTTTCCTAATTATCATAACTTTCATTTCAATTATCACTATGTTTTCTACAACTAGAAAATCGATTATGTTAATGTCGTGTGTTTTGAAAAAAATTGAATTTTTATGCCAAAAAACTATTTTAGAAAACTTTGGTAAAATGATACATTATTTATCTTATATAGAATAATAATCATCACATAGTTATTATAATCATATATCAGTTTTAATTTTCAAACTAAATATTTAATATGGTTATTAAAAAAGAACCAACATTATAATTATCCAGATAGTATGTCGTACGCACACAATGATAACGTTCCCATTTATCAATGATCGTTACAAAAAGAAGGTAAGTAACAATATATCTATGTATAATGATAATTATATCATAAATACAATTTTATTAAATCATTAAGAAATATATATATATATATATATCTTTTGATATATTAGGAGTCACATCAAGTAGAGGTAATGTTTGGCCAAAAGTCAATGACTAATGTTGTCATTTTTTTGTGTCAATGTGTAAGAAAGAAAATGATATAAATTATATTTACAAATAATTAATTATTTAATTAATATAATATATATATTTCAAATGTCACATATGTTCAATTAAAATAATTCTGTATAAATGCCTTATATCGTGTGATCTAATCATATCTATTTTATGATTCAGTTGTTGATAGTTCTATAAATTATGTTAACATATATACACAAAATTAAAAGTTCAAGGACATATATTGTATAATAATTAAAAAATAATAAATACATAATAATTTTCATATTTAATCTCTATCAATTACTTTAAAATTCCAATATAAAACCATGAATGGGGGTGTCAAAAAAATGAACAACATCATTTTGTTGGGCGGCAATTTTTTTATAGAGATAAATAGAAGGTTACTTAAAAATTAAAAATAATTTTTTGTATTTTCAGGGAAAACCCATAACATAAAATTATAATATTTTATTGATGATATTTTTTACCTTATAATCATGGAATACTTAGTGTTCATTTGGTAATGAAAATAAATAAGACAATAGTGGAGGAGGAATAATATTACCTCTTCTTTGTGTAACACATTTTGGTTTGAGTCAAATGGATTTATTTGATGGATTTATAACCATGGGTAGGATTATAGGATGATGAAATATATTTTTAGAATCTATTTAGAATATTTTTGATCAATTCAATGTGGCTTGAGTGGTGTGAGGAAGTGAGATGAGATGAGGGCTTTTAATAATGGGGGAGGAGTGGCACACATGTATATTTTGAAAAATGGAATTCCACCCACGTTTGTTCCCATTGAATGTGGTTCCAATAATGGTCCATATTGGACACAACTGATGTTAATGTATGAATATGACCATATAATTCAACTTTGATTTGTTTATAAGGCACTTTTTCCTTAATGTTTTTTGTTTAGTCATATGGTAACCGAAATTTCATCTTAAGCATTATAAATAATTTTAATTAAATTAACTAATGTTTTTTCTAAATACAATCCTAAGAATTTTAAAAACTATAAATTATTAACATTATAAATATGAAATCCATTTTTTCAAATTCCCATTAAAGAAGTGTCATTATTTAATTTATATTTAATATCACAAATGATATGACTATGTGGGTTTTTAAAGTAAAAAACATTCAAATGTTTGCTATTTTTTACTTTCAATTTCATATTAAAAATTATTCCAGTTCCCAAAATTGGAATAATTTTTATAAAATAATCTAATTAATCTTTTAAAAAAAATTTAATGATAATTTATCTTATAAATAAATTATATAAAAAATATTTGGAATTAAAATAAATTATTTTCCATTCTTCATCAAAAAAGTAATATTTATAGAAAAATACAAAAACATCACCGTGGCATAATTTTTCTTATTTTCATTCAAATATTAATGTAAAGACCCGTAAAATTAAAGGGAAATTTTTTCTTAATTTTCTTTGGGATTTTACAAGAACGCGGTTTCTGACGGTACCTGATTCTGAGGCCCGGTGTGCCCGAAATCATTTTCCGAAGTTTGTCTTGGGTACGTTCAGTGAACGAATGAGCGGGTATTTCTAACTTTTGAATCGTTGCTTGGAATCGAATTTCGAGAGCACATATGAAACCAAAGCACCAGTAATTGCTTAGGAACGCCTATTCTAGAGTTGTGTTTACACGAGTGGAGTTGATACAAATTGTGGAAGTTAAAAATAAAAATTTAACAACAATTTTTATTTTCCACTTGGTAGTTTTATCCTAAGGGAGTTGGGGGTGGGAGCCACGTGTGTTAACAAACCTTGAGAGGATAAGGTGGGGTGGGACCTACACGAGCCCAACCCCTCACTTTCCTAACTCCTCAAAACCCCCCATTTAATTTTGCCAACATATCTCCTCATTAATTTTTAACAAGTTTTGATTAATTAAATGAGTGGACTTAATTTTGAATGTTCAAAATTTAAAGTGTTTGGCCAAGGAAATAAAAGAAGGTTAAGGAATTATTTTATTTTGGTTGTATCTTTGTGTTGAAGGGGGTAACATTATTCTTTTATTTTGGAAGAACTTCATCTTCCGGGCGAAGAACTTTTCTACCATGACGAAGAACGCTGTCACGTCTTTCTTTCGAAGAACGACGACATGCCATCCCTCGTTCTTCTTCCCACGTCAATGGAAGGGAGACGTCGTTCCACCTCAGACAATCTCCATCTTCGTCTACAAATCCTCTTTCCACGACACTGACCCGCGACGCGACGTCTTTTTCTCCGCGACGGAAACCTCGTTCAAGACACGCTCGAGGTAGGGGATTTATTTTATTTTGTTCAAGATTACTCCCTTAATTTTTTTTATTCTTAGTGAATATGTCCAACTGCTATCGTTTAAGGAGAGGGGGCCGGACCGCACAAAGACGGAAGACCCACCTCCTTTTTCCATGTTGGATTCTTTTGTGGTTTTAAATGGGAGTGGCGCGGTGTCGCGCACCACGCGGGTTCGTGCGGCAAGAAATGCGCGGCGTCGTCGCGCCACACCATTAAATCATACAAGGACGAGATGCCATCGCGCCGCGTCGGTGAAACCTGAAAATACCACGGCAGGAGCGGGGCCGCGGTGGAGGGGTGCGGTGCCATCGCACCGTGCCGGACGAACAAGGTCGCGGTCGGTTCCGGGCCGCGGTGGAGCAGGGTGACCAGCGGCCGGTTCCGGGCCGCCGGTATCGGCGAAGGAGGAAGGACCGGCCGTCGCCGGTCCTTGTTGGCAGAATCGGCCGACCGGTGCGGGTCGTCCGGACAAAGGGAAAACCGGGGGATTAAATTCCCCCGGCCGGCCAAGCTAGCGACCACATTAAGGCCGAGCCAGCTGGCGTCACGTGCCAGCGTGCTAGGTCGCCAGCTGGGCCGTGCCGCGCCAGGTCGGGCTGACCCGGTTCGGGCCGACCGGGGGGGGTCTCAGGCCAGGTCAGTCCGGGCCCGAAGCCCCCATTTTCGGACCATCTTCGGCCTTTTGACCATAACATGGGCTACAGAACTCTGATCGACGCACTGTCAATTGCATAGAGATCCTTGGAACGAGAAGATCCTTTCGGTATATCGCACTCAAGGTTTCAGAATACATTGGGTTTGGCCGGGTTGGTTCGGATACGAAACCAACCGGGACCTCGGAGAGGAAACACTTATATCTTGATCTCTGGACGTCCGATTGACGTGCCATAGTATTTGATGGATTCCTCTAAGTGAGACAGATCTTGTGGATTACTCCACTCGAGGTTTAGATGCCGTCGGAGTGCGGTCGGGTTTGTTCGCTCACGAAACCAACCGGGCCCCTAGAACGAAAAAGCCAATAACTCACAGGCCGGGCGTCCGATTGACGCGTTGTATGTCTCATTGAATTCCTCTTGATGAGAGGGAACTTTTGACATACATCGCCTGAGTTTTGGTTGCTGTTGGATAGTGTCCGGGTTGGATCGTACCCGAAATCCAACCGGGCCCCTGGAACAGAAAAGCAGATATCTTTCAGACCGGACGTCCGTTCGACGAACCGTCAACAGCATTGGTGATCACATTGAGAAACGGTACCTATGAGTATACCCTATGAGAGTTCGGGGTACAGTTGAGATATGGCCGGGTTGGTTCGCTCACGAAACCAACCGGGCCCTTGGGATGAATAGGCTAATAACTCACAGACCGGGCGTCCAATTGACGCGCCGTCTATTGCGTTGAGACCCCTATGACGAGGAGGTATTTTGAGATACTTCTTCGTGGGACTTTGAGATATTTGGAGTCTTGACCTGTAGCTTGTGGAGCGGACCCTCCCAGTGACGAGCGGGCGGAGTACGGAGACCGTGTAGATGACTGAGACCTGACGACTGCTTGACCGACTCGACTTGGAGTGAGTCGACTAGCCCAGTGGACGGAGCACCTAGTATTTGGCGGCAGACCCATGGCAGACGGAGCGCCGAGTAGTTGGCAGCAGACCCGCGATACTCGACCGGAGGAGTACCTATGTGGGCTATTAGGGGGAGCGCCTGGTATTTGGCGGCAGAACCAAAGCGGACATATCACCTAGTATTTGGCAGCAGACCCGCGGTACTCGACAGGAGGAGTACCTCAAAGACTTGGATTAGTGAGAAGTACCTCGGAGTCATGACAGGACCATTGTACACTCCAGAGACGGGGCTCTTCAGCAGTTACAGTTTCGATAATGAAAATCCTGGTTTGAGCTGAGTCTATGAACTTGTGTTTTCCTCAGGATTGAGATGGGTCACTTGATAACATAGGTATATGTATGGGCATATACATGGGTAGTGGTTATCCGTTGATTTCATAATCATTGTGTTTCCTCATGATTGAGATGGGTTACTTGATAGCTTAGGTATATGTATGGGCTTAACCTAAGTAGAGGTTATCTGTTGAGATCTTCTTGTGGTTATCCTTGTTGGTTTTAGTGAGACCTTGAGGGTCTCGGGGTCCCTATTGAGTATCGTTATACTCACCCCTGCATGGGATATTCCCGCACCTCGTTGTGTTGGTAGCAGACGACGGGCAGTGCTAACGGAGGGTGAGTGTTCAAGGACTAGATGGTACCCGGAGGTGGACTACACGACGAGTCAGTATCCGGAGGTGGACTTCACGATGAGATGACGCTCGGAGGAGGTTGACGGGCGAGAGCGTTGTGGAGGCTATCTGTACCTACCCTTCAGGTAGGATCCATGTTTGACGATCCAGGAGCTGCGCCATCTGTACCTACCCATCAGGTAGGATCCATGGAGGACGTCCCAGGAGCCGCTTCCGTTCTTCCAGCTGTTGTATTTTTCTGTTGTACTTTTGTTCAGTTATAGTTGTACATTCAGTTGGGTTTGTATTCTGGCCCATTTACATTTCATCACTTCTCTTTATACTTACTATTTTACTTCTTCTTGTACTCTGTGGTGTTTTGTTTACTTTTATAAAGTCAATGTCTTCTCAGTTATCGGGATTTACACCTTTGGGGCTAGTCGCCAGCCCCTGGCCTATGGAAGGCCGGCTTGGGGTAGTCACGGCATGGGACCCGAGGACGGGTCGTGTCAAATTGTTATTAGAGGAGGTTCTACCTCAAAACTTATAACTCTGATATTTTCATTCGTTGAAGCAATAGTGTTAAGAGTACCGAGTGTGGTTTTCAGTTTATGGAGTCCAGTGTTGGTGCGGGCGGCCGACGTATCCATACACCAGGACACTAACAACAGATTTTCGACTTTATGCATGAAAACAATGATTGCGTGTGTGTTTCCAGAAGTTTTTAAATATCAGCTCAAACCAGGTCAGCTCACTAGGTATAAGTCTTTTGACCGTGTCATGTTTGTTTCTTTCAGGATGCCTCCCTGCGGACGACCAGCTAGAGCCCCGAGAGTTGTTCGTACTGACAGCCCGCCGAGTGACATGGCCTCAGTACAGGGCCCTATCCCAGTTGAGGAACGAGCAGGCGCACCGGCGGTACTACTACCCGTTGGGAAACCGATGCCACCATCCCCAGCAGCAGAGGGTGAATGTCGCTTGAGCGCACTACACGAGTTCCAGCGCCAGAGGCCACCCAGGTTCCGGGGAGAGACGGACCTGCAGTTGGCTGAGGATTGGATGGAGGCTTTGTTGAGAGTCTTCAGGCTAGTGGGGACGCTGGCAGACTTCATGGTGATCCTTGCTACCATCCTTCTTCAGGCAGCTGCAGGCAGATGGTGGAGCCTGATGCTCCAGATGCATGAAGAGGCGACACTTCTTTGGGCAGACTTCGAGAGCCTGTTCCGAGTAGAGTTTGTACCATCCACCCTTTAAGCAGTGCATATACAGGAGCTACTTCAGCTGCATCAGGGCATCATGACAGTGGCACAGTATTCAGTGAGGTTCACAGACCTCTCGCGCTACTCCATAGATATGGTACGAGACCCGTTCTTCAGGGCCCGAACCTTCGAGCAGGGGATCAGGCGGGAGATTAGAGCTTCTGTTGTTTCTCACAGCATTCCGACCCAGACATGGGTGTTGGAGAGAGCCCTCTTAGTGGGGAGTTTCCTTGCTGAGCAGTCTCCAGCAGCACGACCCACCACTAGCTGGCTTGCGGCTGAGTCTTCTATAGCAGACAGTAGACAGATGACGCAGAGGTCCAAGAGGACCAGACCTACCAGTGGCCAACTGCACGACTCAGGTTCAGTTGTGCGGGGGAACCGGGGTGGAGTCCGAGCCAGTCGTGCCGAGAGTGGACAGTGTTACTCCTGCGGTGGGATTGGTCACATGGCATGTGGCTGTCCGACCCGCCATGCAGATGACCAGCAGTTAAACAAAGAACCTCCCCGGAATAGGAAGAGGTTCGATCCGGGCAGACCGCAAGGAGAAGGATGCAATGGAAGAGGAGTTGGCTATACAGCTGGAGGTGGACGACGCTTAGGGGTGTTTTCCACCACCACAACCAGGAGGCCCACCCCGACCGCAGGGGACAGGAGGACTTGGGAGAGCTCAGCTTCAGGCAGTTGAGGCCTATGGTCCTGGAGCTCCGGAAGCAGATGAGCAGGAGCAGGACTAGCTCCAGACCTGGAGGCTATTGATCATGTTGCTTCTAGTTTTGTTGTTGTTACATTTGTGTCATTGTACTATGAGCTGCAATAATGAAAAGACTCTTATCTTTGTAAAGTTTTCTTTCCTGTCCTTTTGTTTGGTGGATACTAAGTGGTTCCAGTTAAGACTGTTGACATGACCCTCACTTTCGAGATTTATACTAGAGGAGACCTAGTGACCTCACACTGATGCTGATAGTGTGACTCGACCCTATGAGGTGAGAGTGACAGTTGGATCTCTTGGTAGTTACGTTGAGGCCTTACGACGTCATCCATGGCATGAAAGAATAATTCATGTGATGATTGACTGTATTAGGAAATGAATGTGGTTCATCCAGGGGATGAGACCAGATTTCTCTTATCGTCAAAGAATAAATCATAGCAGCTCTTGTAAGACTAGAGAAGGTCCAGGTCATCTAAGAGCGTTTGAGGACAGCACAGGGCCGACAGAAGCCTTATGCTGACAGGATTTGGAGGCCTCTAGAGGTTGAGGATGATGATCACGTCCTTATATGGATTTCACCTCGACGAGGTTTACGGAGATGTGGCCAAGGCGGCAAGTTATCCCGGAGGTTCAGTGGACCTTCTCAGGTCCTCAGTTGGGTAGGGGAAGTGGTTTAAGGCTTGACGCACCCACCTTAGTTGCACCAAGTGCACGACGACTTCCAGGTATCTCAACTGAGGAGATACGTGCTCGACCCTTCGCATATCATCGACCATGGGGAGATGGACTTTGGAGATGGGGTGACTTTCACGGAGGTTCCAATGGGAATCGAGTATCGACCGGAGCGGATCCTATGAGGATGGACGATTCGTCGGGTGTTCTTTCACTGGCAGTAGGGGAACCTCCAGGTTAGCACATGAGAGCAGGAGGCTCAGGTGCGTGCTCAGTACCGCATTTGTATCCCTAGTTTGTGTTGTAGCTTTATGGGGACATAAAGCCCTGAGGTGGGAGTAATGTAAAGACCCTTAAAATTCAAGGGAAATTTTTTCATAATTTTTTTGGGATTTTACAAGAATACTGTTTCTGACGGCGCATGATTCCGAGGCCCGGTGTGACCGGAATAATTTTCCGAAGTTTGGCTCGGGTACGTTCAGTGAAAGAATGAGGGGGTTTTTCAAACTTTTGAACCATTGCTCGGAATCAAATTTTGAGACCACCTATGAAACCGCAGCGCTGGTAATTGCTTCGGAACGCCTGTTCCGGAGTTGCGTTTACACGAGGTGAGTTGATAAAAATTGTGGAAGTTAAAAATAAAAATTTAACAACAATTTTTATTTTCCACTTGGTAGTTTTATCCTATGTAAGGGAGTTGGGGGTGGGACACACATGTGTTAACCATCCTTGCGAGGATAAGTTGTGGTGGGACCCACACGATCCCAACACCTCACTTTCCTAACTCCTCTAAACCTCCCATTTCATTTTGCCAACATATCTCCTCATTAATTTTTAACATGTTTTGTTTAATTAAATGAGTGGACTTAATTTTGAATGTTCAAAATTTAAAGTGTTTGGGAAAGGAAATAAAAGAAGTTTAAGGCCTTATTTTATTTTGGTTGCATCTTTGTGTTGAAGGGGGGAACGTTCTTCTTTTCTTTTGGAAGAACTTCATCTTCCGGGTGAAGAACTTTTCTACCATGATGAAGAACGCTGTCACGTCTTTCTTCTGAAAAACGATGACGCGACATCCCTCATTCATATTCCCACGTCAAAGGAAGGGAGAGGTCGTTCCACCTCGGACAATCTCTGTCTTCGTCTACAAATCCTCTTTCCGCGACACTGACCCGTGACGCGAAGTCTTTTTCTCCGCTACGGAAACCTCATTCAAGCCACACTCAAGGTATGGAATTTATTTTATTTTGTTCGAGATTACTCCCTTACTTTTTTTTATTCTTCGTGAATATGTCCAACTTCTATCGTTTCACAAGAGTGGGCCGGACCGCACAAAGACGGCCGACCCACCTCTTTTTTCCATGTTGGATTCTTTTGTGGTTTGAAATAGGAGTGGCACGGTGTCATCGCACCGCGTGGGTTCGTGCGACAAGAAATGTGTGGCGCCATCACGTCGCGCTGTGAAATCATACAAGGACGCGGCGCCGTCGCGCCGCGTCGGTGAAACCCGAAAATACCATGGACGGAGAGGGGCCACGGCGGAGGGGCACGGTGCCGTCGTACCACGCCGAATGAACCAGGTGGTGATCGGTTCCAGGCCGTGGCGGAGCAGGGTGACCGACGGCCGGTTCCGGGCCGCCGGTGTCGGCGAAGGAGGAAGGATCAGCCGTCGCTGGTCCTTGTTGGCAGAACCGGCCGGCCGGAAAAAGGGAAAACCGGGGGATTCAATTCCCCTAGACGGCCAAGAAAGCGGCCCCATTAATGGGGCCGCGGTTACAGGGAAATCGGGGGGCAGCGCCCCCCCCCCCCCCCCCCCCCCCCCCCCCCCGCGAGCCGGAACGGCACGGCCGTTTGGCCGAGCCAGCGGGCGCCGCGCGCCGGGTCACCGGCCGGGCTACGCCAGGCCGGGCCACGCCGCTCCCGGCCAGGCTGCACCGGGCCGGGCCGACCCGGTTCGGGCCGACTGGGGGGTCTAGGGCCGGGTCAGTCCGGGCCCGAAACCCCCGTTTTTGGACCATCTTCGGTCTTTTGCATATAACAAGGGATACAGTCCTCCGATCGACGCACCGTCAGTTTCATAGCGATCCTTGAAACGAGATGGTCTTTTCAGTATATCGCAATCATGGTTTCGGAATACTTTGGGTTCGGCCGGGTTGGTTCGGATACGAAACCAACCGGGCCCTCGGAGTAGAAATGCTTATATCTTGAGCTCCGGACGTCTGATTGACGCACCATCAACATTGATGGATTCTTCAAAGTGATAAGGATCTTGTGGCTTACTCCGCTTGAGGTTTAGATGTCGTCGGAGTGCGGTCGGGTTGGTTCGCTCACGAAACCAACCGGGCCCCTGGAACGAAAAAACAAATAACTCACAGACCGAGCGTCCGATTGGCGCGCCGTCTGTCTCGTTGAATTCCTCTTGATGAGACGAAACTTTTGGCATACTTCTCCTGAGTTTTTGTTGCTGTTGGATAGTGGTCAGGTTGGATAGTACCTGAAATCCAACCGGGCCCCTGGAATGGAAATGATTATATCTTTCAGACCGGACGTCCGTTCGAAGAACCGTCAGCGGCGTTGGTGATCACGTTGAGAAACGGTCCCTATGAGTATACCCTTTGAGAGTTCAGGGTACAGTTGAGATACGGCTGGGTTGGTTCACTCACGAAACCAACCGGGCCCCTGGGATGAAAAGGCTAACAACTCACAGACTGGGCATCTGATTGACGCGTTGTCTGTTGCGTTGAGACCCCTATGATGATGTGGTCTTTTGAGATACTTTTCATGGGACATTGAGATACATGGAGTATCGACCTGTAGCTCGTGGAGCGGACCCTCCCAGTGACGAGCAGACGAGGTACGGAGACCATGTAGATGAATGAGACCTGACGATTCCTTGACCAACTTGACTTGGAGTGAGTTGACTAGCCCAGTGGACGGAGCGCCCGATATTTGGCGGCATACCCACGACGGACAGAGCGCCTGGTTGTGGGAAACAGACCCGCGGTACTCGACCGGAGGAGTACCTCTGTAGGCTATTAGGGGGAGAGCCCAGTATTTAGCGGCATACCCACAGCGGACGGAGCGCCCAATATTTGGCAGCAGACCCGCGGTACTCGACAGGAGGAGTACCACAAAGACTTGGACTAGTGAGCAGTACCTCGGAGTCGTGACAGGACCGTTGTACACTCCATAGACGGGGCTCTTTAGCAGTAACGGTTTCAATATGGAAAATCATGGATTGTGCTGAGTCTATGACCTTGTGTTTGCCTCATGATTGAGATGGGTCACTTGATAACTTAGGCATATGTATGGGAATATACCTGGGTAGTGGTTATCCGTTGATTTCATAATCTTTTTGTTTCCTCATGATTGAGATGGGTTACTTGATAACTTAGTTATATGTATGGGCATATACGTAAGTAGAGGTTATCTGTTGAGATCTTTTTTGGTTATCCTTGTTGGTTTTAGTGAGACCTTGAGGGTCTCGGGGTCCCTACTGAGTATCGTTATACTCACCCATGCACGGGCTATGCCCGCACCTCGTTGTGTTGGTTGCAGACGACGGGCAGTGCTGACGGAGGCCGAGGGTTCGAGGACTAGACTGTACCTGGAGGTGGACTACACGACGAGATAGTATCCAGAGGTGGACTTCACAGTGAGACGACACTCGGAGGAGGTTGACGAGAAAGAGCATTGTGGAGGCTATCTATACCTACCCTTCAGGTAGGATCCGTGGTGGACGATCCAGGAGATGCACCATCTGTACCTACCCTTCAGGTAGGATCCAAGGAGGAAGTCCCAGGAGCCGCTTCTGTTCTTCCAGCTGTTGTCTTTTTCTGTTGTATTTTGTTCAGTTGTAGTTGTACTTTTAGTTGGGTTTGTATTCTGGCCCATTTACTTTTCAACACTTCTCTTTGTACTTAGTGTTTTACTTCCGATTGTACTCTGTGGTGTTTTGTTAACTTTTATAAATGCAATGACTTCCCAGTTATCGGGATTTACGCCTTTGGTGCTAGTCGCCAGCCCCTGGCCTATGGAAGGCGGGCTTGGGGGAGTCATGGCATGGGCCCCGAGGGCAGGTCATGACAATTAAGTTCATTTTTACATTTAATATTTTAAAAATTTCCAAAATCGGATTTAAATTACATTATCTATTAAAAGGTAGTAAAAGTACCGTAATAAAAATATTTTATTTTGTGCATACAATTGGAGTTAATATTATATTATGAATACGAAAAATAATATATGAATATTCAAAATAATTAAAGGAAAATATATTATATATTACATAAATATCACTGAATAATTGAACTTAATTTAATTTAATTTATTAAGATAAAAATTATATTTTAGCATAAATATATATTTTTATAGGATCATTCAATTTATATTAAATTAGTTCTTATATTTATTGTTAATTAAATTTTAATAAATGAATTGATTTAATATTTTAACCAAGAATATATTTTCATAAGATATTAGATCTTATTAATATATACTAATTTCATATATATGTTATATTTTATAATTTTAATTTATAATATTTGAATAATATATTATTATTTTATTGTAAAACTCGGTATGTCTTGTAAAGAAAGCCATTAAAGAACATAATTGTTGTGTCAAGCATTATCTGACTTAGTTTCATGTTCATTTCAATATATAAATTATATTGAAATGATTATTAATAGTAAATATATTATAAATTCTCAGTATAATATATTCACTTACGAGCTTGGTGTTGGATGGAATACATGCAATCGAATACAGTGTTCCAACATTATATATTCAGGGCATTGTAATGATAAACTACCCTTTAGAAAAACTTATTTTCACATAAAACATTCCTTTTTCTCTTCACTGGGTATTGTATTATTTAAATTCATTAGGTAACTATATTTTCAAATAATAAATATCATTATTCATCCTATAAAATTTAATAACTATTATTTTTATATATATTATATTATATTATAAATTTAATAATATATCCTATTTCATTTAAACATTTTGTCTTGTGTTATAAAAGATAATAATAGTGATGTGTGTCTTGCAAGATATACATAGTGTTGTGTGTAATGAAAAATAAAATCAATATTTCATGTCACCTAAACTATTGAAAAATTATATATTACAATTTTATAATTTCTATGTATTACATTCTTCCTATCATAAAGAAATTTTTTCCTCACAATTTAAACATGATCTTTGTAATCAGGGGTTTTATATTTTTATATACCATTGAGGAAATTAAACATTTACTTAAATGATTTAATTAAATATCCAATTAATAATAAGGGTATTTTTATACACAGGAAAAAATAAGATAACATATATCATGGATTCAACATCAGATAATGTTGGTGGCGTGTTTAGATGTTTGAATGGAATAAAAGTAATGTATCATTAAATAGAGTGACTATGTTCATTGATCAAAACCATGAGAATTATCAACGTGTATTTTTGGGCCTCAAAAACATAAATTCATTATTATTTAAAATACTATATGATTCATCTAATATGAATGTAATATGATAACATTTTTGTTTGATGATACTTCCCCATGAGTTTCATAATTCATTTGCTGTCATAGAATATAATGAAATATAATTACATGGCATGTTTCCTTTTTTAAATAATAATTTCATACTTTTTATATTTTCTTTTAAATTTACAATTAATAACCTAGTCCTAGAAATAAATATTAAAAAATTTATTAATTTCCAGAATCACAAAAAATCACATTTAATGGATACCATGATTCAAAAAAAATAGTGGAAAGTCTTTCTGTTTGACTATAACTAATTTCCAAAACCAATATAATGTTCACAAGTTATCCAATATGAATTAATTTCTATATGAAGAATGAATATATTAATTATAAAAACTCTTTCCAAGCATCGTAATATTTTTTATAGAAATTTTAAACCGTATAGTCATTCCAAAAGATTACGATCCATTACAATAGAAAGATGGTCATTGAATTTCCAAATATTAACATATCATCCATCCCTAAAACAACATGATGTATCTCATATTCAGAACATACCAAACATGTTAATACAAGAATAATTATTATTCCTAAAAAAATTAATATCTTTAACTAACATAAAACTATATTAATAATTTACATTCCCCCTTATTACATAAGTAAAATACATAATGTTGGATATATTCATAAAATCCATTAATGATTGAAAATCAATCAATGATAGCATAAACACATTATAAACACATCATTAATATGTCACAAGGTATCTCGTTGTATAAAATTTAATTTAATTATAAAAATAATCCCTTTATTCTAGCTTCATTATACTAACACTGGGAAAATATTATGGGTTATCAATCCCAAAATTGTGTTCTTTTAATGGTTTTCAGATTTTCTATATAATATTTATCAATTTCATTAGTACCATCGAACACAACATTTCAAATCCCAAAACGAAAGGCATTATTTGGAAATCACTATATATTTTAATTTTATTATAATTGGGATATCAATAAAAATTAGTCAAATGGAATAATTATTGAGTCTGAACACAAGAACATTAATCAATCTTCATTGTCTGTGATAAAATAACAATTTTGACCGTGATCCATTATCACCTTTTTTGTTATTTTCCTTTTATTCATGAGGCTTTGGTTTTTATAGTGCCCCATATCCTTACAATTATAGAATTTTATAGTAGAAACTTATCTAACACATGAAATCAAAATCGTGGTTCCATTTCTCTCCCCATTTGTGGAAAACAATAATTCATTATAATCATGTACCATGTTTATTCTTCCCAAATTTATAAGATGTTCCAAAATCTATAATTCCCTACTTCCCATTATCAATCTTTTTGGTATCCATACTCATCTTCATTATAATCCCTTAGAAGGCATAATGATTTTAGGATTTTTTTTATTTTTCATGTTATTACATTACAATATGCCCTAATATGATAAGAATCTTTTATTGACAAGTTCCCTTTAAAAACTATGATTATGTATGTCAAATAAATATCCATTTTAACTCATTTTATTAAATTTGTTATTTTGGTTGTCATTTAAAATTTTAGGCTCCCTTTTAAAATGATGGAATACACTAGATTAGATCACAACATTATGAATTATAATGTACAATCATAAAACTTGTGAAATGCATAACAAAAATTGAAATAATAATCATATGTAATATTAAAATAATAATTATGGTTTATTTGGGGTTATATTTATTTTAAAATCCTTCTAAATGGCATGTAATAATAATATTAATTATAGTATGAATATCCCCTTGGTGTGTTAGACCAGGTGTAAAGAAAGGCCTTTTCTGGTAAACAAAGTGATTATCCATTCTATAACAACGTGTTGTTTTCATATTTATTACACCTTGGATCCTCTATTCCAAACACACAATCACTATTTGATTCAAGATATAGTTTTATTTCATGGAAATCCACATTATATATACCTTTAAAAATGTATTACATTCTTATATACAAGTCCTCAAAATCTATCTAGTGTTATGAACCCTATTCTATTTTTTCCTAAATCTAGTTTCTATGGATTATACTGAAAATCCAATGATACAAATTATATCAAACCTAGTCCTAGTGGCCCCTAGGTAGTTCTTTTTTATTATATTATTATAAGATAAATTTAATAAGATCCTAAATGACCAAATATGTCGGTAGTATTGGTAATCTAGATACATAAATGATTCTCGTCTAAATTTTTAATAAAAAAATTAGAATATAAATTTTTTTAGTAATAAAATTATTCCCTAAATCATATAATTACATAATAATCACATTATACATCATGGATTCTGAATAATGGATGGAAAATTCATGTGATCTCAACTGATCAGTAAGGGATTAGTAGAAAGGATTCCATCTTGAATACATAATAATAATCAAAATGGGAATATAATATAATGAGGACATATTCTATTTAAATATACAGATGAGGAATAATCAATTTACAATGGTAAATAATAGAGAATAAATTCAATTTAAAAAAATATAAAAGGAATAATAAATATATAAATGTAAATAATTGAAATCACAATTCATTTAAGAAACAATGTATAATAAACAGAATCTATACTCAATATCATGTTGAATGCCTCAAGGATGAAAATAATTGAATTCTCAATGAAGGGAGTTTTTAATTATTTGATGTCATGATTACTATTAATAATAATCCTTTTCCATTAAGGTCTATTATCAAGAAAATTTGACACTGATGGGTAGAAAACCATTTTACTATGTATACCCAACTGAATTGTCTTATTAGATTGCTAATGCTTATAGGATATATCATTAACTATGATCAAACCATGGAATGATAATCAAAACAATTCCTCATATATCAAGTACTCGATTTAATTCAGAAACAATGCTCCGTATTAGAAAATATCAATAATGATTAAAGAATATTTATTTATCAATGGTTCCGAAGATAAAACAATAATATTCAATGTAAACACCATACACCTAAATGGAATAATATTTAATAAATATTAATATATATTATAATAATAAGTATATTTATTTTAAATTTAATGTATAGGGATCATTGGAATGGGGACACTTCACAAGGATGGTTAAAAGTACAAAATTAGACATGGATGTGAATGTCAATACTATCCATGGAAAAAATAATCATAAACAATCAAGGGGATTAATATTGATTCGATCAACATATAACTATTGGAGTAATAATAATGGATTTTCATCAATGAAGATTCAAAATATAATAAAATTTTCTTTTAAAACATTATTGATTAAATGACAAATTCCTTTGGATATAATTTTTCAGTTAAAATCACGTCAAATAACATATTTATTAAAAATATCCTTATAAACTTGAAATAGAAGAATTAAATAAAAAAATAGTCATGATATAAGGAAGTTACTTACTTTCCATAAATGTAAAATATGAACATTACATTTTCAAAATAAAAATTTTATTAAAGTTCCTTCTTCTGAAAACGTTTTGATGATTTCATTCACATTTATGATAAATGAAAATAGGAATTATTTTGAAAATGAAATGACATTCCATCGAAAAAATATTCAATTGTCAAAATGGCTGAAAATGGATTTCGTACATTATTGATAAATGATAAAAAAACTATTTTAAAAAAACATATTTTTTGAAGAAAATAATATTTTTGACCGAAGAGATAAATGATTTAATATATTATAAAAATTATTATCAAAATAACATTATGTATCATAGAGTATAAAAAGTAAAAAATGATCTAAATTCTGAATAATTACTAAATGATTTGTAATTGAAATGGGTTCATTTATAAATGGTAACATAATTTACATCTGTTGAATGTCAAAAATAATCAATATTGATTAAAATGAGATTGTGAAATAAACTTATACAATTATTCCAAAATAAAAGTGAGAATTAATAAATGGATAAATTTTGAGTTTCAACTATAAAGCAACCGAAAATGGAAATAAAAGATAATTTAATCATAATCCTGTATACACATATAGTATCATGACCATTCATTGAGTTGTTTTGTTCTTGTTTTTTGTTACATTGTACAAATATATTGGTCTAACCATGGTTGTAATTTCAATTTTTATAGATTTTATCTAATCTAGAGAACATTGGATGCTAGTGGGGCTATATTTGGTTAGTATATTTCTAGGGTAAACTATTGGGGTTTCTCCAAGACACTATGCACCCCTATTGAGAATCTAGATGGGCACACGGTAAGACCAAATATTGTGGCCTTTATCAACAATCTATGCAACCTCGAATATATGGTTTTTCATAGTCGATGAATGGTTTGGAAAACTATTTGACATCATATGAGTAATCATGCACCCTATTTAATAGTGTTTCTTCCTTGGTTAGACAATCCCACATGAAGAAACCATGCGCGAGTGAGTTAAAATCCCTTCAAATTTATTTAAAATTTCCCAAACATTTATTTTATATTAATAATCCCTTACACATGACCTAATATAAATTATCATTCTCTTAGAGGATACTAGGAGGATCATTTGGATTAGAAAACCTCTTCTAGAGTGAACCGATGATCCAATGAATGAGATCAAATCCTCTTCGATTTGTAATATATTCCACGTTTGGATTTATATATCTTGTTTATTCCTCTATCATTTGAGGGTTTTGATATTTTTTATTTTTAGTAGGTATTGATATAGTTATTAAGGGATCATAATTATTTGGATCGTGATCCTTGGTTTTTGTTCATTATATTCCCCACGGTTTTGAATTTAACCACTGTACATCGAATTAATTAGTATGATTTGGTGAATGTTTGTAAATGGTATCGAGGTAGGGTTTTTGATTATAAATTATCATAGTCTTGATTTTTATTGTGTGAATGTAATTATGGTATTACGTTACCTTGTTATGTAATTTTAGTTATATTAGAAATAATGAATTGATTCACTTGTCATTTTCAGACCTTTCACATATCCTGTGTGTCATATTGGGGAATTGAGAGTAACAAATATTTCACCACAAGTGTGTGAAAAATACATTTTAAATAATGATTATGAATGTTAAAATGGGTAATATTGGGTTAATTAAATTTAAATAAATACATAATCCCCGATTTATGATTTTATTTAAATGAATCATTGACATAATAGTAAGTTTAAATGATATGTGATTAATTTTTAAAAATGGATTCATTATCAATTGTTCATATTATTCCATGTGATTACTATATATATAAATGACTTAAATTGATCTATTAAATTTTTCATTTGGATGTGAATGATTTATAATATGGTTAATGAGGATAAAAATTGAGATGTTTATGATATATTGTAAATTTTTAATTAATTTAAACATTTAGGTGTTGGTTAGGTATCGATGCTCTAATAACCCATTAGATGATGGATTTATTCTTCATTCCCCCAATACGTGCATGTGAATAATGAGGTGTGGGTCAAGGTATTATTAACTAAATAATAATGTGGCAAGGGTTAAGTACTATTTCTCAAAATTCCCATAGGGGACTCTAGACTAAATTTTTAGTCTAATGATGTATTAATGTTATATTGGAAATAAATGAATAATTAATGGTCATGAAATAATGAATCATGATTTTCTAGTAGTGTATAGTTTAAAATATGAAATATTCCAGGGAAAGAATATGTGGTTGAGTAATAAAAATAAACGGGAAACCAATTTGATTTTTCCATTTTAACTCAGTTATTTTTAAAATAGAAAACTCTGTTATAGGATGGATATTTATTTAGATGTTGTATGTGGTGGACTAATGGGTTGAACTCACATCCAACTCAGGATACCTAATTTGTAAATGAATGGACTTAATGTTTGAAGGATAGGACAAGATAATTTTAGCTATGTTATATGGTTGATCTGGGATTCAATATGGATGATTGATGGGGGAACCATATATGATGTCAGTACATTCATGGGATATGTCATTGTACCTTTATTTTGGGTTTATCATTGGAAAAATTAAAAAATTTATGGAATGAAATATCTATGAATTTGGGTTTGGTTTTTGTTTATCCATGTTGGATTTTTCATATATTATTTGGTATTGTATTGAATATGTATTATTTTGGTTTAATGTGAATCCCTATTGATAAAATGTTATAATGTTATTTTCTATGTCCAAAAGATTTTTTTTTGGAATTTTAGATACATGAAACACTGATAAAAATTGTTGGTAAGTATGTATGACTAAACATCAAGAAATGATCATCCAGTAGCAGAACAAAAGCCCCATATAGTTCCATACTAATGCTCAAGATAGTAGTCTTCAAAAAACATTTCTCATATTATATTGTTCATGGAAGGAGGCCTATAGTATTATGTGTAGAATGTATTTGATCTAAAATTATAGTTCTAGTTGTATCAAATTTCAGACATTCACCAGATATGGTGGAAAATAGCGTGCTATGTTTTCTATTGAGTCTATCCATACAATTATTGACCATTTAGTTTATCATGTTATGAAGAGTGTCTTGTTAGTTTCTTATATGTTTTATTGATCAATGAGGAACATGATTTATACTTAAGATCATGATGAGTAGCTAGAGAACATTGTATATAATGGCCTTTTGTAAATGATCATGGAACACTTTTACCTAGATAAATTGAGGTAGGATAGGGAGGAAGAGTCTATGTAGTTGACCAAGGAGAGTATGTGTCTGAGGGTGTACGATTTTCTGTCCACTGAAATGAAAAACTTTTCTCTATATGTAGTAGGGGATGAGGAGACTACAACAATATTTTTTTCGGATGGGCTTAAATGTGAGACAATATCCAAGGATATTATTATCCATTTGAAGATTATTGATGTGTTGGTTAATCATTCTATCATTTATAAGGGGAACAAGATAGTGGATTCATATGAGTATAGGTGGTTTCTACCAAAAAAAACTATGATATACATATTACATGAGTTGGATTCATTGTTGTGGGACCATTATCCAATATAGTGTAATAAATAGTTTCTAGTAGGAAGGATTATTTTCTCAAGACAATACTCATGTTCTCTTCCATTTGTGTGGTAGAGCAGGACACATTCTTATATATTTTCCACGACCACAGGTGTAATTTTGAAATTGTGGAATTATTGACAAATCTAAACAAGTTCCCTAGGAATCCTTGACTGGTGGGTAGTGATAATAGAGATAGACCATCATAATTTATAGTTACGGAGACTTCTACCCCATATCAGTTTGGTGGATGGATTAATACTATTCATTCTAGTTGAGGTGGTGGACGCGGTACTTTAGGTAATTTGATTCATAATTAAGAGATTATTCTAGGTCTTGGGACTCAAATAGAATAAAATGGATGAGGGTCAAGAATGTTTTATATAGCTCAATATTTCCACTGGGATAGGGAGAATGTTTCATCAATATTCAGTGATACTATTATTGTCACATCAATGAATTATAATAATCTATTTGATATAGGATAATTTAATTCATTTATATATATTCATCCTGAAAATTGAATGAGTCTGGAGGTGGATTTTTTCAGGGGGGTTTCAATGTCTGACACATTTTTGGGATTAGGGTTGAGGGCCATCGGTCTATGCAAGGGGTATTCTCTCTAGGCTGGTATATATCATTTCATTTGGGATCACTAAATACATGAAATGTCTTGTTTTAAATGGATTTTTGAAAGGGGATGGTTGTTATAATATCAATTTCACATAGATTATTACCACATTGGAGTGACCATTATATCTTATAAGGGGGACCTCTATGTTCCTCATGGGAAATTAGATTTCCTGATTGGGCGTGGATGGCTAGTTCATCCACTAATGGGGGATCTCACTTCCTAGTTAATAATTTTTTTTATAATGAGGTTGTGATGAAATGTGTCTCCCCACCAATGTGGGACTAGTATTAGTTAATGTATCATGTTGACTTCTTAGGTATTCCACCTGAGATAGACGATGAGATTACAATTGTTCCCTTATATAGAGATGAACTGGTTTTCATTCCATCTAATAGAATCAAACCAACATAGCTTCAAAATAATAAGACTCATCTAGAATAATTGATGACCACATGACATAACCATATGAATTTGTCACCCTATTCTAATCCTATTTTTTCCTAAGAATTCTACAGATCCTTTACCTTATTTGTTTATTACCAGAAAATAAACATGATAAATGTTATTTACCCTTAAACACATCAATGTATTAATGTTATTTTCACTAGTTGAGAGGGTATTGTTTATTTTCTAATATTTAATTGATGAAGGTGTATCATCAATTGAGATTTAGACAATCTATTATACCAAAGAATACATTCACAAGAATGGATGTCCTATATAAGGTCATCAGATTCTGATTGGGATGCAAAATGCTCCATCTATGATTATGAACATGATGAGCAATGTCATTCACTCATACCATGATCTGTTTTGGTTGTTTTTGGGATGATATCATTGGGTACTCTGATTTCTGCTGATCAAGACCAAATTCTTCATATCATTCAAAGTACAATTAGAGAGAATATATTGTATAACCAGATATCTATGACTCAATAGTTCATCATTGTGGTACATTTGATATGTCACATAATTTTCAAGGACGGGTTTTTAGTGGACACAGGGAATGTTCAGGTTGTGGTATCAGTGGAACAACTATGTAATTTTATTTATATTCAATGCCTTCTAGGATTGTAGGTATAAAATTGGATGTTAATCAGGGACTTTTTTTAATATCAATGCACTAATTTCTAGCTTCGAAAATGTGGATTTAATGTGTGAGTGTCCTGGAAGAATATAAGAATTCCTTCTGAGAGTTAAAGAGGTATTCGACAACTACAACAATTTTTATGAAACTCAAGATATGTGAAGAGTATAATTTTCTTTTTTGATGTGTCTAGTGTTATAAATGGGGATGTGTTGAAGTTGTGGGATCGATTTTTGGAATATGGGTCCATATAGTTGAGAACACATGAGAGTAATTACCCAATGAATGATCTTTTATTATCAATATTTGGTAATTAATTAATGTGTTGGTGGAATTACCTTATGGGTAAAGAGTTTACTATCTATACAGGACACAAAATCTTGATGTATATCTTACCACATTAATATTTGAAGCTCTGGTGTAAATGATTAGTTAATTATATGATGTTTTTTGACATATAGCTATCCAATAAGACCTTGAAGGGAAATTCTGATACTGAATATTTGTGAGGGAAGACATATACTAAGGAAGATGACTATAGTTTAGAGTAGTATCCTTTTCAGTGTATTTTTCAAATCCAAAAAGTGTTAGGGTGAAACAATATGAGTATTGGTTTGTCTATCTTTGAGGGAAGGCCTTCATGTTGGGTAACCATCCATATTGGCTATATATGTGGATGAGATCATTTATGACCAGAACAGTGTGTTTTTAGTAAATGTATCTATGAGGTCTTAAGGATAATTTTATATGCCTTAATGTAGTTGTTTCATCCTTGTTTTCCCTATATTGTAACGTCTCTATTATTCTGCATTAGCATGAGATGGCATATGAACATTGATTTTTCATAAGAGACATCCTACAGACATTAAAGGATGTAAATAAATTACATGGGATTTATTAACAGTTGGGAGATTATATACCCATTAAAAATATAAAACCAACCAATTAATACATAACCAAATAGGCCATTATAATATTTTCGATATAAAGAAAATATAACTCCATGAATCACTATTAATATAGAAACTATACTACAAAAGTGTATCGTGGTAGAATACTACAGAAGATGAACGTACACATTGGAAATCCCAAAAAAATCAAGGACTAACATGTAACTCAATCAATCCAACATGAAGCATGGTCTAACTCCACAAAACAACTAATGTATCATTGTGCACAATTAGGTGTATGTGATACATTACATTTTTCCATGAATCGATGAAAATATTAGTATATGACCCATTGTTACAAATCATGGGTGAGAAGTGAAAGTAAATATAGATTACACATAATAACATCTCTACATGCTCCACTAGGATAAAAACAAGTTTGAACATTTATAAAAAATAATTTAAATTAAATAATATCTAAATTGTTTATATAAAAATGGAAATGAGATCCAAAACCATGCAATTTTAACAATACAATATCATGTTCTTTGGAAAGAAACAATGATATTCTCTATTTTTGTGAATTTCATTTTTGAATAACCCATTACATTCCACAAATCCACACATACAAACATGAATGAAACATTGACCCCCCAACAATCTTGAATGATGACTAATCTTTTAACAAATAAATATTATAATGAACCATTTTTAAGTGGATACATTATGATAATATATGTCCCAACCTTTTTATAGGGTAATTAATTACATTATCAATCCCAATGCACAAGGACACACAGAAACCATGTCATACCCATTCCAAAACTAACTGCTAAAAATCCACATCAATAAGACAAGCTATTTATTAAAAACCATTAAAAATATTTTTTATAAATAATTCCAATTAAAAATATAAAAATAATAATTTTAAAATCATACCAAAATGTATTTACCATAACAATTACAGGATTTCCACAAAAAATATAAATTGTCACCATAGAGGGTTTTTACCACACTTTCCATACCAAATTATAGAAATTTTTTAAATAAAAAATGGTTTGAAATAAAGTGTTCATGTTCTAAATAGAGAATTTGAGAGTGAATCCATCTATCTTTGAAAACATGGTGAAAATGGAAAACATATTGAAAACGACTAAAAAATTCAGTCGAAACTGTAAAAAACTGCCTTAAATTTCTTCAAATAATATCAATAAATACATATATAATTATATTTGTCCTCAAATAACTTATATATATCCAATGTGGACATAGATAAAAGAACTCTAGAGATACGGAAAAGTATATATAAGGGAAAAAAATTGGATTCCGGCAAGAACGATGACATAATGCAAGAATCATGCTTCAATGCACCAAGAGAATCATTCAGATCGCCTTCAAATCAAAGAGAAAAGCTTCCATGTCCAATAATAGGAATAAATCCTAATTTATGGTTGTTTTGGATAAAAAATTGAGGGGTTAAAATAGAAAAAAAATCTATATCCACATTTTTTAGGGTTTTGTAGACATTGCATGGTTAGTTTCATGGTATTGTTTTCTATGCACTAGCCATGGTCCATCTACTACCTCAAGGGGGAGCCATACACAATTGTAACTCATGATTTCCAAACCGTAATCATACTATTCCATATAACACTATACATATTTTCTTTTTTCATACTAGTTGGACACAATGTTTGGCCAAACCATGCTTCTTAATTGCGCTCCTTGTGAGATCCATCTTTCTAATTTTTCAAAGTTTCTTATAGAAGTTACATTGTATCTACTAATTGTGAACTAATTAGGAACCTTTAAATAAATACCCAAAAACATCCCTACCTTTTTCCAATACCTCCCAAACATCACCCTAACCTATAAATTCATAATAACATAAAATAAGAATTACTAAATTGAAACTAAGGGTGGTGCATAAATGTATTGTTTCTTGCCTTGAAAATATCAGTTTCTTAGTGTAAAAGGGATATTTTAAGTTTTATAACATTATGGGACACATATCAGTATGTGGATGCTAAGAATCAGTGATTTTTTTTAATACTACTGTTTACAGTTACATAATGAAATTGGGAGGATGTTAACATATATAATGTAGTTTTTGTTTTGTGGATCCCTCTGAATAATGATGCTATAGGGGTGCTTGTGGGACAATTAAAAAAAATTGCCTCTTTCATGATAACATGATAGAATTTTACCATTTACTGGAAGGGTGAGATTTATTTCAAGGAGACCTTTTTTTTCAACGGTTTCCATGGAAAATAGTTTCATAAAATGATTCTTACTTTACATAGCTCTTATATAAATTCCCAAATTATTTGTTGTGTACCCAGGAGTTTCTTTGTATGTCATATTACCCATATATAGATGGGTAATATGAATATACTATTCCAATTATAAAATAAAATTCAAGGTGAATGTATCTAATATTGAGAGATATCTTGTATTCCATTGGGTGTAACAAATATTAGGTCACTGTTGGATTTAGAGGTTGAGGAAGTTAGCATCGAGGGTTATTGGACCATTTGAGGTTGTGGGGTGGATTATACTAGTTTTATATTTATTTACTTTTAAATATAGGTATTTTTATATGAATTATTTTTTACATTTATAACTACTTAGATATTATCATCCCAACCTTTCTTATGAGATCAATGTTGATGATGTTGAGCTAAAGGATGATGCATCCATTAAGGTGCATCATATTCATGTTGTGAATAATAGTAGGAAATTGTTTTGGGGAGAATGTATGTGATTAGTTTGAGTGGAGTGGTTGAATTTCCATTCTTCATTAGAAATATTTTGAAGGTTTGTAGATATGTATGCTCAATTGCCGGATTTTTTTTAACTCAAAATATTAGTGATATTTGGGAGTGAAGTTACATGAAACATTTTTATAATATGTGGAGATTGAATGATCTATATCATTTTGGATATTTCTCATCCTTGTCTTCATTATTTTTTACAATTTTATAGATTATAACAAGGTTTTGTCATACATAGTGTGTTTTGGGAGAATTTGGGGAATATTGGAAGCCTATGGGGGGTTTCAAGGTTGGCACATGGTTAGGGAAAATGATCTAACTTCCCAAATAAATTATTGTTCCTATTTTTGAGACATTGTAGGTGGTGAAAAAATTTTATACATATAATTGTCTCACTAACCTAACAATGTACCCTCCAAGAGTGGGGTTTTTTCATTTGACATATTTATTTTCATCCATATCACCCCAGAAAATAGTTGATTTAGATTTGTGAGACCATATCGCCCATCCATGGAAAAAAATCATGTATTATGTAAAATCCAGGAAAATTTATTTAAAATTCCATGAACCCTCATTTTATATTTTTAATAAAAAATTACTTACCTACCATGAATTACATTTCAAATTGAGTCATCAGTATTTGGATTCCTCTATCTCACACCATTCTCCTTCCATTAATAGGGTTAATTTCCTCTGTTAGAAATTTATTTATATCTTGGTATTGATATATCATGTCATGTTGGATCCTGATCCTAGGTTTTGGTAATAGATCCTCAATATCATTGTTAAATAAACATTTCAACATTAAATAAGTGATTTTTGTTAGTGACAATTCATTAATGATATTATACTAGGTTTCGTAATTAATAATTCCTTGAGTTGTGATAGAGGAGTTGAAACCCCCAAAACCAGGGGGTTATCCAATGTGGGGGATCTCTGTGATTCTTACTCCCCTCAAGTGATGGTGATGGCTAACGATCTGGTCCTATCTCCCCTATAAAGGGATGGACCGCCAACATCCTCCATAGAAGTGAAATCATCCTTTTCCCATTTCTATAACCCTGAATTGATTCCCAATTTCTTATATATTTATCTTATCCACAAATTCATGAATCTTCCTAATGGAATTTTAAATCATTTCATTTTGACGTTGGAGATCAATGAGGCTTGGGTTATTCTAAATTAATTCAGGATTTCTCGGTGGATGAAGAGGCATTCAATGGTGGATTTGTTTGATAGATGAATCAAAAGGTCATCTGGATTATGAGATAGATCATTAGTTGGTTTTTTCTGTTTCCAGAAACATTTTTATTCACTTCACACAAAGGATTGTACCGTTAAAGATTGGTCCAGTGCACTGTGCAACTACAATAGTCTTCAGTTCTGCATCATCCAATGGATGTATGAATTTTAAATGAAATTTGACTCCTCTATAATGATTATTTGGGTTTGTTTCTCAACATATCTTCTATAATTTCATAATATTTTTATTTTATTAATTTTAGGGAACCTTGTTGCTATATTTTTGTCTCTTAACACATGAAATAGAGCTCCAAACCACCCAGTTTATCCCCAAATATGTATGGAAATCAATGTGTATAGAATAGAATCCTAGTTTAAGTGGATTATAATGGGGGGATAATTAAACCACAAACAACTAGTTTTTTAGGAGTCATGGTTTGACTTTTTTCATACTATAAAAACTGGTCCATCCTGTTGTAGGATGTATACCTGGGAGGAGGGGAATCTCTCATCAGAAGGCTTATAAATCAAGAGGTTGTGAATAGTGGATCCGTGTTTATGATGTTTTTTATGATAAAATCAAACTAACTAATCCAAATGTTGTTAAGGATATAAAATGTGGTCCATAGGCAATCTACCCATTGGTAGATGATATTTTTTTTCACTTATTAGAGGAACTGAGTGATCCTATGGATTTTATTTATACTACATTAGGGCATGAGGGTTCTGATGCGATGTTGGAAGGGATTGCATTTCCCTTTTTAGCTTTTGATCCTTTTGAAAATCAAATAGAAGGTGATATAAAATACAACATTATTAAATTATTGGATGTTGAAAAAATTAAGGCATTTGATGTAGTCTATAGGCCTTCCATAGATTTTTCTTACAGAGTGGTCGTGGGAATATGGAGTGGATCAACTGGATGAGGTTGATCACAGATGGATGGAAGGGAGGGAGATATATTTTATGGAATGGTATAAGGGTAAGTCATAAAAGGGGGGATTCTGATCAGATTTAGTCGATGGATGGAGTTTCCAGCTTCTATACACTAAACCTTATTTGAAGGGATTGTGGATGATGATCCGGTTTAAGAAATTTTTTCATCATAGACTGATGATCATGGTGTGAACATTGATGAATCTTCTAATTTTTCATCTGGTGACAATTTATATTATTTATAATATAGAGGGAAACCTATACAATGGATGAGGGATTGTATGAAGGGAAGTAGTAATGGGATAAATGACTATTCATATTTACCTCTTCCATTGAAAACAAGGGCCGCCAAAATGATGAAGGACAAGATGGTAAAGGTCATTCCTCGGGCTCTGATTCCTATGATGAGCCTGAGAGACATGGTTCTTTATCCAAAACAGATAATATAATTATGTATCAGGAGACAAGTGCGACCCATGAGCAATATATAGAGATGATTTGAAATTCTGATGAAGATATAGTGGAAATATTTTTCATGATAAATGCCACTAACAAAGAAGAAACAGGATAATGTGAAGGCCATTAAACATCCTTTCCAATGAAAAACATAGTTCATGGAATGAATATAATGTCCTTATACTAATAAATGAATTCAATGAAGGTAAGATCAATCAAGAAGAGTATATGCATACTTGTGACATGTTAGTGTATTTTTTTTGAAGACCTCATAGAGGATATTCTCGACACTCGGGTATCCTCTGTCTCTTAGAAAATATATAGGTATAATATTTCTATTAGGAATATGTTCATTTTAAATGGATATATAATTTCTACTATTTTTTAAACTGGGGGTTTTTCACATTTTCATTAAATGTGTTTTGAAAATAATTATAGTTACTTTTTAGTCAGAGTTTTAATTATGAGAATATTTATTTAACTTTTCTATTATGTTGAAGCATTTTGAAATTTTTTTAGATTTAAAATAATAAATTGAATCATTTTTTAGTGAGATCCCTCACTAATCTTGTGAGACCTATTTGAGAATTGATATTGGGCATGATTTCAATAGATGGGGTGTTTCAATACATTTTAAATGATCACTAGAAATTATAAAATGGGTAGTAATTAGTTAATTATATTTAACGTAATATATATTTTATGGTTTATAATTTGTTTTAAGGGGTTATTTGGTTTAACCCTAAAAGTTATTGATGTTTTATTAATTTATAAATGATGAATTAATTATTAATTTTTCATATTATCCCACGTGTTTAATTTTAAGAACCATGATTTTGAATGTTAAATTAAATGGTGTACATTGAGGTGAATGATTTATAATAAGGATAATGATATTGAACCATGATATGTATATGGATTGTGTAATATTGTGAATGAATGTGAACTATGTGGTGTGCATCAGAGACTAATGATCCAAATACTCTTGGGGTGATAGAATGACGCTCCAAGCCCCTAAACATGTCAGGGAACAAAGAGTTGTTCTCCAGGTAATAATGCTTCAAATAACCATGATGTGTTGGTCAAGGAATAATGTTCCAAATACCAATAGGATGGAATAATGTAATTCTAGGTCACTGATTAATGAATGTGTTATTGTAAATAAATTAATATTGAATTCTCATGAACGAATGATTTTATGATGTTTCTCTGGTCAACAGTTCAGACTCTATCATCAGACAATGTAGGTGCAGTGTGTTTGACTCAAGAATTATAAATGTGAGTAATATTTATATTTTTAATTTTTTTTATTATTTTTACAATTCAATACACTATTATAGAATGGTTATTACTTTAGACATCATTGGTGGTACCTTAATAGGTTTTACTGACACCCTAGTCTGGCTACCGAATCAGTACTTGAATAGAATAAATGGTTATAGTATTTTTTATGATAATGATCCCTACGATATATGGTTTAGTTGGAATTTTCTATAGTGAACAGAGGAGGAAATAATTCATGATTCAAGGTCTTTCTTGGGAGATTATGTTGTATTTATTTTTGGTTTATCATATGAAAAATTAAACATGTATAGTGATACATATTTACTAAAATTGAATTTTTATTTTTTTATATATTTTGGATAAAACATGTGATTCTGAGTCTTATATTTATTATTTTTAATATTCACCATTTTCATATATTGGTTATTTTTATAATTATTTCCTCTATTTTGATGATTTTATCAAGAGGGTATAGTCTATACATATAAAATATTAGTGCATCATTGTTTGTCGGAAGCCTATAGCATAGAATCATGTGTGATTAAGGTCACAAAACAAACTATCTCTAGGAAATGTTATGTAATGAAAATGTTGGTAGATTACAACACAGTATTTTAGAAGCACGTAGTCATTGATGAATAAATTTATATGAGTGAAAAACATTGAGTTATGAAATCCCCTACCATTTAGTAATTCTTAAAGAAAATCCCCATAGGGGATATAATCTAAATAAATGCAAAGAAACTAGGAATAATTAATGATTAATGATATTAAAATTCTATGGTGTATTATAAAAACCATGTATTATATATTAGGTTAATTACATGATAATATTCCATAAGGATTAGAAATTAAGACGAAGAACTTTCTCTCATGCTTTCTTTCTGAGTGAATAATATTTAAACTCCTATTTAGTGGTTTTAGACATGTAATTAACACAAAACAAGAAAATTTTAATATTTATACTATCATAAAATTTGATTTTATAATATCTTATCACCCATTCACTAATAATACTTCATTAGTTTTGTTCTTTTGAATGTTAATTTCTCTGATTTATCTTGTGTGATTCATCTTGAATGATCGGCTTCCGAATCATATTATTTAGTTATATCATATACATTACAATAATAATGAGATAATTATCTTATAATGAAATCAATTTTACTTTTAATATAAATCATGAAATATTTTTATGTATAATGAAGCATGTTGTGATCATGGAGAAGGTTGGTCGTACGTGCCAATGAGTAAGGTTTCCATTTTCCAATGATCATTATGGAAATAATATAATTAATAGATA
The DNA here is from genome assembly GCA_963277665.1 of Viscum album. NCBI lineage: Eukaryota > Viridiplantae > Streptophyta > Magnoliopsida > Santalales > Viscaceae > Viscum > Viscum album. The sequence goes on along the minus strand of OY728123.1, from coordinate 195,582,267 downwards.
AAAATTATATGTTGATAATAATAACACATATACCATAATTTAAACTTATATTTCACCCATGTTTTTTCTGGATGAAACGAGACTCAAATCACTACATCAATGTGACATTCCACACATACAATGACGATTGTATCATCTTTAGGTGAGTGAAAATTGAAGAATAAAATTTACATATAATCATTACAAAATGATATATATTTCTTGAATATCATTATTTTTTTAATAATATCACACAAACTTTTTATAGTAATCCTTATCACCTTCTATTTGATGCAGTGATGAAAGAAGAATCACATCGGTTCATGAGGTGGTATTCCACCATTCACAGGATCAGAATTAGGATATCTCTAATGCAATGTATGATAAAAATATATAAAATATGTTATTAATTTTTTTGAATAAATATATTTAAATTTTAATTATATACATTCTTTTCATCATCAAGACCAACAATATTTGGTGTTAAAGGAGGGTGAATGACATCAGTTCAGGAAGCTGTTGTCCACCATACAAATGACCGATGGTTTTGGAACACATTTTGTGGATGAACATTTGTTTTATTAAGAATTACCTTATTCTAATAACATAAAATCATATTTAAGATATTGAATTTATTATATCATAATTTTTATTAATAATTTTAGGATATTGAGAATAAAATTCAATAATAATTCTAGTTAATGAATATTTTATATTTATAGTGTATTCTCCCCAAGATTATCGTAAAGCCTTCCTATGATGACATTCATCCCAATATAATGATTATATGAATACGGTAGGGATTATGATATATTAGATGGTTTATTATTGAATGATATAGATTGGATTGAATTTTTAAAGAAGAGAGGATATGGTTTAGCTGTTTATATGTGGGACAGGACACACATTCAATTATTGAAATGAATTGAGTGATACTATGTTATTCATATGTCAATGTAGTCAAAGATATACCATAATATAACCATATTGGTGTAATATTTGAAATCTTCTCAAAAAATATCTTTTAGAAAATAGTATAGGTCATTTTATAATTATATTTTTAGATTACCAACTAATAAACACATTTTTACCATAATGTTATTAATTAATTTTTTCTGTATTAACTATTAATTTTTGAAAAATAAGTAAGTTGAAATTTTTATAATTTATATTTAATTTTTATTGATGATATGGATTTCATTTTTATAAATTCAATTCACATATGTGGTAAAATTAAATTAAAAATTAATATCATAGACATGAAATGAATGTAGTATTTTAGTGAGGAAAATTGCCAATGTTAACAATATTTTTATGTCAAAATTCATTATATAAATAATAATTATGGAAAAATTCTATTAATTTATATATAAAACTGATAAAATTTCACTCTAAAAACAAATTAAAATATTATTTATCATTGTAAATTATTTAATAAAAAATTTTGTTTTCTATTAATAATTAAAAAATAATTATTATTCAAAAAATGAATCATTTTAGAAAAAAACATTTCCCTAATTTAATTTTTTCATTGTAGTTCAAAAAGGATTTTTATTTTATAATATATTTTTTATAAAATTACACAAAATAAGATTCAGATTATGTTCACAATGACTGATTAAACGTCTTGTATAAATATGCAATTCATCATAAAACATTTCTTTTTTAAAATTATTCTTATTTTATTTATTATCAATATGTAACAATAATTTTCATGATTATATAGTACCATTAATAACATGGCATTTAAATCATAGTTTATAGATAAAATATGAAATAAATATATTTTTACAATAACTCACATTTTTTTAAACTCTCTTACATGTGTAAGACACGATAAAATGATTGATGGGGGTAATGAAATATAAACATAGTATCATATGTAATTGAAGATAAACACAATGTTTTGTGTCACATACCACATAAAATTTAATTTTTTTATTTTATAATTTTAGTTTATTATTACAATTATTTATATATGATATTATATGTATTTATACATAACAATTATAAATTTAAATATATTTAATGTTATTATACCTGAGGGTAAATATTATTCCATTATGTGAAAGATTTAGGTAATATATTTCTTAAATGAGTTTCAATTTTTTGGGTTATATCACTTTTTAATTGATTATTATATGATTGTATTATTTAAGAATGAAATTATAAGTTCACTATATTTTATTTCAACCATTATTATTTGGATTAAATTTTTTCACACATATTAAATTCACTGATTAATATCACATCATCATTATAAAAATTATAAGGGATTTAGTCTTAATTTCCACTCCATAGAGAAATATTTGAAATATAATCCTTTTTATTTTTTATCGTGTATATAATACAACTTTAAACTATTTTAATAGATCAACAATTATTTACTTATGTTTAATATTTTAATCCATGTAGTATCATTAGATGAGATAATATTTAAAGAATTCCACAATGGATATAATTTAATTTACAATAGAATTCTTTAAGATTTCTAATTTTTAAATGTTGTGGGATTATTATTTTATAACCTTTATAAAAAAATATATATGATCCTTATAATATTTAAATATAATGTGTTTCATTGGTTTCTTTTACATATCCAATATAATTCTTTTGGATCTTGAAAAAAACTATTGAATTTAAAATCATATCTTATATCTATTTTTTGTTGGTTATATTTTTTTCTATATCTGTATATAAAAATATTGTAATAAAAAATAATTTTTTACATAAATGATTTAGTATGTATTCAATTTTATTTCATAATTTAATAGAACAACATGAATGAAATCATTCTAATAATTTAGGAATGACTCACACTGATCATTATTTACAAAAATTTAAAAAATTAATGTTTTTTTATCATTTATTTCAATAAAATCTTTCTACCCAAAAAAACAATTTAAACACTTATAGATTCTTCAAAAAACATTTAATGGTATAGATATGAAATATCTACAAATAATGATTATTTAATAACTCACATCTTTTTTACAAAAGAAATGATAATTTATAAACCCTATATTATTGAGGAATTGTTGGACATGATTTATCTAATTTTATTTTTATGTTCATTAAATTTCCCGTGAAGCAATCATTTTTTAGAGTTATTTTTCATTCGGAAATTAGATATCAATATTCATTATATAATTTATATGATTATTTCACAAACTCTGTTATGTTATTATATATGGTGTTTTAATAATTACGAATACTTCATTGAGTGGAGAAATCATTGTATTTTGTATTCTTTCCTGAGTGTGGATATTTTTGATAAGATATATTGTTTTTGAATTAATTGGATAATAAAATACTTGTATAATTAAATTGATATTAAATAACAAGTTGGTCCTAGTTATTTATATTAACTCAATGTATAAAATTATTTCATAGCATAATCCATTTTTTCAATCTTATTAAATTGGGCATGAATGTTTACTTACTGATCGATTAAACTCTATTTGCTAAATTTATTGATGGTAAATATATCATGATAATTCAAATCAAGATTTACATTATTAACTGTTTCCATTATTAGAAATTGTGATAGTATAACACATGATATTAATAGAATGATGTATTTAAATTGACTCCATTCATGGCCATATTATTTATTAAAATCAATGCTTTTTCTTTTATTTTCATGAAATATTGATTATTCCTTATTTACTAATGATATATTCTTTTCTTGTATTACCTTATAAGGAATTTCACCTCCCCATTTCTAATTTCCCTTTTCCCATATGATTATAATATATTTAATATGAATGGTATAATAATTTATATTTTAATTAATAATTATGTTCTCAAAGAAAATTTATTTTTATATATTACATTTTAAAATGTAAGATCAAAACCATGCATAGAGGTATGTCATTGTTTAATTTTTTGTTATATTTTCTTGTTCTTGAATATGATGTGGTGTTTGGGTGTGTGGAATTTATTAGAGGTGTCCTAGGTTTTTAGGAATCCAATGAAGAAGTAAATAGGCCTAAAATTGTGATTACGTGGTTGGCGCATGAATAATTCTAACCTTGTGTTTGGAATGGGAAATTAAGAGTCCATAAAACCTCTTAAACAAATTCTGGTGAATGGGAACAACACATTTTGTGAAACCGTGTGGGTTCTCCTAGGATAATGTTTGGCTTAACTGCTATTGGAAAAATGGAGTTTCATGGATGTCACATGGTCTGGCTAACCATACGGCCAATCCATGTAGCACATATAAGTAATATTTTCAATTCTACCTTCCCAATATTAAATGATTCTCACATAAAATTTCACCCTTATCTTAATTCAATAGTTTTGATGATGATCCAAACCAAAAAAAGAATTTCCTTGGCTGATTCTCCATTGATTCAAAGGAATTTGGAGTACTATTTTGTGTATATCGATAACATGGATATTTCATCGACAACATTTCCATCCTTTTTGTAGATGTGGACTGGTTTGTTGTTTCACTCCTTCAAAGTCACTAAAACCCAAACTTTTTAAGATTTTATGTTATGTGTAAAAGTACTAGTTATGATCAAATTGTGTACTAATTTTAGTGAGTAGTTTCAAATGGATATGAGTTAGGTGTACCATATTATTTTTCCTATAGTATTGGTGTTTTATATGTGTGTGTGTGGTTGTGATAATCTACTTATTTTAAAACAAATTGTATTAGGATAGGGAATGTAATTAGGTCCATAGTGGGAGGTGTGAAACCCATATTATCTCCCCATTAGATCCATGGGTTATTAAATATGGGTATTAGGGCTACCCTTAGTCAATGAAAAACCCTATGAAATGGTGATTTGAATATGTAAACACTGGTAATGGAAAATTCGGAAAATTAATAAGTTATTCTGGTTAAATTGGTCAATGGAATGGTAAAAATTTGAAAATGAAGTTATTTTGTGTATGTTTTTTTAAATTTTTATGGGACATATGAAATTTTTTGAAATATGTTTTTTCAATTTGATTCAGTTATGGTTTTAAGAGTAGTGTATCTTTTTTGGAAAGTGGGAAATGTATTAAAAATATGTTTTGTAAGAAAAAATATTTTTAATGTGGTCATCCTTTTAGATTTCAAATGATTATATGAAATGATGTTTGAATATATTTTTTGAAAGTTATTTTTTAAAGTGGATTGAAAATATAATTGAAATTCATGTAAAATGGGTTAGTTTTTCAATAGGAATATCCTTTCGTAAAATTTGTGGCTTCAAGATAATTTTAAATTCGAATTCAATTTTTGTTTGTATCATAGAATTTGAAATTAAATTGATGTTAATTGTTTTAAAATTTTTAATATGGAGTAAGGGGGAATTTGGTATAATGGTATATATGTTTAATGGGTTACATTTTGTAAATGGTATTTAATGAAATGAGATATGGCATGTAATGGGTAAATATAATGAAAGGTTAAAGAATAATTTTCACACGGATTATTGGTGAGAGGTTTGATTATAGATATCGAAATGGGGATCTTTTCCCCTATCTCATAGACTTTGGATCCTTGTTTGGGTTGGGTCAGGCTGATAATCATTAAACCATTGATAAATATTGAGTTATGATGTTAGACTGAGGATTTATGCTCCTAATATAGGTTTGGATTATCCTTGAATTTTATTTGGTTAGACTAAGGCTCTAAGAACCGTCTATGTCTTATTTTGATTAGGGAAGTCATACAAATGATCTATACCCCAAAACGTATAGACATACCTTGATTATAAAAATAAGGCTCTAGGGTATGTTGATATATTTTTATTTGTGAGTGGTCCTCATGAATAAATCAATTTAACGCCATTAAGATATGGATTAGCCTCCTTGTATGACCAAATTTCGCTTTTCTATTTTTTAAAATTAGGGAACATAACATTTATAAATGGATAATTAAAATATTTGAGGATATGAAAAATATTTTTGTTTTCTTCTTTATTTAGTGCAGTTTTATTACCTGCATACACTATCTTACAAACCTTTTATCTCATAGAAACAATTAGTGGTGGCCTACAATGTTTTTCACACACCTTGCTCAGGTCACAATGGATCTTCGGTAACCTAGAAGATGCTCCATGTTTCAAGGGAAAAATTTAGGATTGGGACCTAGTGTAAAGATTATGCTTGGTCTCTTATTCTAGAGAAATTAAGGTCAAGATGGTGTCGGTACTCGGGTCCATGATATGGATCCTTTATGTTTATATTATTGGAAAATTTATTTTTATGTCTTCCTTACATCTATAATATAGATATCATATTTTTATCACATTTCCACATGGTTATTCATGGAAATTGTTCAATGTTGTCCATTAATTAATAATGTTGGATATTTTATGTATTTTTGTTTCTTATATTTTATATTTACTCCAGTAAATGGGTATAGGCTTTCCTCATGTTTCATTAAATGTTTTTTTCTAATTAGTTGCCTCTAACATATTGGGAGTCCCTCATGAGGTTGTCTGGAATCCCATGTTGGGGATTCGGTTCTAGTTGTTATGGACCAGAGATGATACAATGTCATATAAAAGCGGGTTTTTTTCATTATTATTGGGGGATATGGTAGAAGGGATACTAGGACCATCTCCATGCATGGTAATAAACTCTTTCACGAGTTCCTGCATCCCCGTGTACAAGAGAAATCCCATGTTTCTAGGGGTTGTAAATGATATTTTATTTTTTTCTTTTATTATTTATTGATACATCCACATAGAGTTGTGCACATGGTTTTCATGTAATGGATTTAAGAGGTTTTTTCTCAAGGGTAGGTATGGAAATAAAGATTTTATGAGTTTGAACATTATTCTAGGAAAATAGGATTGATAGGTCATCGATATCTTTTATGTGCTTGATAGTTCCTTAGGATTCATATTCTAGTAGTGAAGTTTTCTCTATATAGATGATTAATGTTGATAAGTCTTTGAAACAGTTCTTAATGAAAGATGTTTTCAAAGATCAATTTAATAAAAATTGACATTTTTAATATTATTTTATTTAAAAATAATTGAAACTAATAATCCATATGTTTTAAAATGGATGTTTTTTAAATGTAAATCCCTGAGTTTTTTAATACAACTTTTTTATTAAGAAGGAAAAAAGTGAAATGATGGAACCTTTAGTGAAACTAATAATGGATTACCCTAGTGTTGTGATTAGACCCTATGTATGGGTGGTTTGGGTAGTAAGAGTGCTAGGGTATGATTACTTGGTTTTGCATTGTGATGTTCTGTGGTTTTTTGACATATGGTAAAAGTGACATGCTTTTTCTACCCTTGGTAGGGTGGTGGATTTGGGTCATGATTGTGTGGGTAATGATTTTCAAATATGTTTTTTGGACCGTATATTTGTTGTTTTCCTCTTAATTACTAGCCATGTGTGTGGCTATCCTTTTTATCACATTGTATAAATGGTTTCATGTGGTGTTAGAAATGTTGTGTTTGTAATGAGGGTAGGATTTCCATACTTGAGTAGAGTGTTATGTGATGAGTTATCTTTATATATTATAGAATGATGTATTGATCTAGTTTTCTTTTCTTGACATGATTTTTGTTTATGTAGTAGGGATATTTTTTCTTTTTTGGTGACCTGAGAGTGGGGATGGTCGGGTTTATCATGTTTTTGTTGTGAATAAGGACTTGATTTATGTTTTGTACAGTCATCTGCAAAAAGAGAGTTAGTTATGTGGATTTATCCTAGATGTTTAAATATGGACGTAAATGGTTTTTTATTTTACTTGAGAAGTGTTTATGAGTTAACAATTTTGGGAAATCAAGGTTAGGCACATAGTTTGTATCACATTGGTGTAGGTGACATGGAATTTGAAGCAACTGTTGTTGCATCATAAGTGAATTAGATCCATGGTGGCTGCCAAAAAAATTTGGGAAATAGTTTATGGTTATTACTAGTTTTAAATCTTAGGGATTAAACTAAGCGGAAGTCAATATATTAAATAATTTTTTTAAAGGGTATGAAATTTACTATACCGAACCAAATGGTGTTTATAATTTATGATTGATGAATCATGTTGGGTTTTTGAAAACATGATAAGGGATAAGAAATATTGGATGGTTGTTTTTGATATGGGAGTGAAACCCATGGTGAGTGGTGGGAACATGTTTGGGTTCGTTTTTACAGATGGCTGGGTTGTTGGATGAGAATGTTGAGAATTCCTGGAGTCTAATGAAGCTGAAAGACTAAGTGGCATGGTTGGTTGCATAATTATGTGTCGTTAATTGTTTTAGTGATTTTCAAAATGTGTGATCCAATGTCCTGTTAAGTGTATGTTAATAAGAAATTATGGGGCCTTGACAGTCCTAGTGAGTTATGGTTGTTGGGGAACGTCATAAAGGGACATGAATCCATTTGGGATGTTTGAATTGGAGGCTCAAGATTAGAGAATATATTTTTATCTATGTGATCATAATTGGAAAAAAAATATTATGAATTAGAAAATTAGTCTTTGTATTGGTGTCGTGATTGATGTATTTCTTACGAATCACTAGGTCATGATGGATGATCTCAAATATTGAGATGGTATAGGTTCTAAATATATAGTTGAGTTCTAGAAACATGGAAGATGGTATTTAAGTGGAGGTGAGTGTTTATTTTCACTATCATTCGAGTAGTGGTGGTAGATTATTGATAAGATGTTGGTTGGTAGGTAAGCCAATGACTTTTGACCCGCCATGGTGTCCCCATTGTCAGAGAATAAATCAGGGAAGTGTAATCTGTCATCGTTATTTATGACGATTTCATAGAAAAAATTTATTCTTTTGATGTTCATGACTAATATCTTGACATCATTCAAAAAAATCAAATAGAGCTTTTTTTTTTCTTAGCTATCAATAATTTATTTTTTGGATATGGATCATCTATTAGGTTGCGATCAGGTTGTGGTTTTAGTGGAACAGTGTCATGGGATGTACAATATCAACAGATTAAGGGTGAGGTCATCAGGATGGATTAGATGTTGGTTAATTTCATGGGTTCATTTTGTAGAAGTTGGGAATGTATAGTGTTTTATTTTTCTTCTTTTTTTGGGAAACATATTTACGAACATTTCCATGTCCTGAGTTCACCTTATGATAAAAGCGTGATCTAGGGTGGTTGATAGAGATCGAGGAAAGTGGTGAAAAAAACACCTATAGTGTGGAATGGAATGTCAATAAGTAATGTGAAGTGAAACCCATTTAAGAGATATAGTGGAATCAATAATACAATGATAATTATAGAAGGTTCAAATTTGGGTTCCATGTTAATGGTCATGATGTCCTTTTATGTGGTGGTTCATCAATCTTTATTTTGGATTCGTGGTCTTGGTCAATATAAATAGAAATCTATTACACATGTGTTAGATTTGTTGATGCATCTGATATAGAATGGAAATGGCTAATTGAAATGGTGGTTCGGTACTAGAACCTCATAAGAGGTTGGGGAATGACTCCATTATCTTCATTAGATGATGGATTAATGCCTAGGGAGAGGGAACCATGGACAACATAGAGGTGAAACATGTTTTTACTAGAATATGGTTGTTTTGGGAGAATCCATGAAGGGATGGAATGACATTATCTGTTAAGATGAATGGAAATGGTTATTTATGATGAATTTTCCTATTTTGTTTTTTAATGGAATGTGAATTTTAAAAATGATAGCTAACTTCAGAGAATCCAGTTTGTTCATAAATTGCAAACAGATGGTGTACGAATATCAGTTTTGGTGGTTTTGATAGCATGGTTGGATGACACTTTTGGGTGGAGTTATCATGGGTTCAGGGTCATGGTGTGTTTTAAAATAACAATGGGTTTGTTTGGAGTGTTGAGATGAGATTCTACTGGGGGCATTCGATGGTTGGAGTGGAAAACATCAGAAGATGGTGGAGGTATAGTAAATCCTATAGTGTGGAGAACCATAAAGGATATGTTGTCATTTGGTGACTGGAATGGTGTTTATTTTTGGATGGTTTCATTTTAAAAGATATTAGAGTTTTTTTCATTGTAAATTGGTGATTACCCAGGTTTTGATTAGGTAAATACCTTTAGATGGTTTTTATTTGAAGTCTATTCACCCTATATTTAATGTATAATGAATTCATAGGTTTTGAATTACGGACTGATGTATAATGGGAGATTCTACATGTAAACCTTATGTTCCTTCAAGTGACGCCAATCTTGGGTGACCAATGGAAATTTGATGAGAGGATAATTTGGAGAAAAATTATTTGGTCTATCATATTTGGAGAAGATCAAGCCATTATAGTCCTGATTGGCTCTTCCATGATGTTGTGATGTTATGTGTGATGATCCCATGTGTCATGAGTTAAGTGGTGTTTCCATAGAATCCTAATTAGTTCCTTATGGCTGAACATAGGGTAATGATTAATGCATCCCTTGGGGAATTTTAGGTTTGTGAGTGTGGATCAATGCAGAAATATTCCTCGGGGTATGAATATTTATTTTGTTAGATTATGTTGTTGGTATAGATATGATTATGTGGAATCACGGGAGTTGAAAAGTGGTTGGCGGACCACTAGGTTCCACTTTTTGTCATGGAGGATTATTAATGTTTGGAAAGTGCATCTTGAAGGATATCTATTAAAATTTGGGGTGGTTGTAAGATTATAACACTACCTAGAGGTAGGTGATTGTTTAATTATTTTTAAATGTCCATATTCTTAAAAATTAAGGGGTTCAGGGGTGTATGTGATGTATTTAGGATTTCACAAGGGTTCAGTACATGAATGGAGATCGAAAAATTCCAAACAGTGGGCAACACATTTTTGGCATAGGTTTAGCACTTACCATGCTCCTCGTAAAGAATACCCTCTGGCATGAACTGTACTTTTATATAGGCTAGGACATATGAACCATATGATTTTAAAAACTTAATTGGTACTCCAATGATACCATGAATCATATCACCTCTTGTTTAGAAATATTCACACAGTTTGAAGATGGTTTGGAAAATCGTGCAGCCAAAACGTGCAACCCAAAAAAAGATGAAATATCAAATTTTTACCACATATGATTAAATGATTATCCACGATATTTATCCAATATAACATACTCAGTAGCTTGGGTTATAACATCATGTTACAATTTTCAGGTATTCCTAACCCCCTTGTTGTTTGTTCTATGGATTCATTTATTTTGGGCACTTCGGAGGTTAATTTCTGAGAATTCTGGTTGTTTTTAGGTAGGCCCATAGTTTGTGAAGAGCTTACATAGGGGTTTCCCTAACACTGCACATCTTCCTAGGAAACTATAAAGATATTTTTTTCCAAATCTTAATTTTTATTAAATTTTCCCTAGCCCCACTTTTTATTATCTGATTTACCTCCTTCAACCCTAATCTCTTTCTCCCTTCCTCAGTGCTCCCAAGGGTGACTTTTGGTGCCTCAAAACCCACACAGGTGTGATCTAAATCTTGAGGAACAACATTGGATCTCATTTTGGTTAGTTTCATCCTCCAAATCTCTAACTCCATCATTCTTCCTCTTTCTCCTTAGGGTTCCAAAGATCTATGTATTGACTTGTGAATCTAATATCCCTTGTTTTTTGATAGTAATCCTAGGTTTTATTCTGATTTTCATGATCTTCATTCTTCAAGGACAAATCCCAGTTAGGGTTTGGTGTTGCAAGATCTATTTTATCGGTATGTGGATTCATTACATTTCCCAATATTAATTGAACCGAATTTCATTTTTTAAAATTCATTTATTTTGATTTCATTATATTTATCATACTGAAATAAAAAAGATCTCAATCCTTTTGATGGAAAAAACCAATTCTGATAAATCTGGGGTTTTGAAGAAAACATTTCATTTTGGCTTGGAATTAAAATTTTGTGAGATTTAAAATGATTGATTTAAATTTTTATTTTCATGGGAATAGAATCAATTGAAATGTTTTTTAAATGAAAAAAAATTATTTGATGTATTGTTTCTGAAAATCATCTGTTCACGTGAATTTGGGGGTTGTCATGGAAATGTTAGAATTTTTTATTCCAAATTTGAAATGGATTTGGAAATTACATGATTTGGATTAAAATTTGAGTTTTGTGAAAATTGGATTAAATATTTTTGATGTAAAACATGTAGTCTCATTAGGGTGAAATTTTTTGTTTTTTTCTAAAACCTCGTTATGGTTTTAAAAGAGAAAATTGGCATATTTGAAATGGAAAAAGGATGAATTGATTTTTTTAAAAAAAATAATGAATTGACTATCATGGATTTTTACTTGATCACATGAAATAAAAAGGTAGTTGGTGAGTTATTTAATGTGGAACTTTATGATTCTACCACATTCTAAAACATCAGATCAACACATCCCATTCCAGAGCCGATAAGGATGAATCCCTTTACCATACACCTAAAGGGGCATATGTACATACGTTTTTGTTCAGATTGTTGGATCCTTATTGTCTGGACTATTGTACCTATGTGGTATATGACCATTTTAATTTATTTCTTTTATTTTTAATGTATATATATTCCATTTTTTGTATACTATTTTACATGCCTTGAGAATTATATAAACATTATATATAAATTATTTATTCATTTCATTTGTGAGAATTTTTTTTATGAAAAGTATACTTTGATTAATGGAAAATTCAACATTTTGAAATGATTTCCATTATTGAAAATGTTTAGCATGATTTTATAAATGTATTTATAAAATTTATAATGTGTATCAATATTTTTTAAAATATATTTTGTTAACTAAAAACCTTTTTTTTAAATTGAAATCACATTTTGGTTACATTGATATTGGAATCTATTATGGAATATTTTGGTGAAGTCATACTGGGATTTGGATCACACCCTATTTGTGAATTAGGGTGTTTGTAGATTTCCTCCATTCAAGTTCAAGCAATGGAAATAGATCACTTGGAGGTGGATCCTACTACTGCACTTTAGTCTAGGTGAGTTGTGTCTTTAGGGGAATTTGTTTATTTCCCCCTTTTTGAACCTCTATTGTAGTACATAATCAGTTTTTCATGTTTAACATCTAGTAATTTACCCCCACTGGTGTTTTACATTTATATGAATACAGTATTTTTTTTATTTCTTACCACATTGTTGGTGGAAAATCATTCCAATATCCATTTTGTATGATTCTAGGTTCTAGTCTTCGACCCATGGGGATCAGGAACACCCATCGGGTTATATTTGCACTGACTAGGTTTTCGAGTAACAAGTGTACCATGGTTGGTTTGTGAAAAATTCGTATTAGAGCTCTATGTTGATCTTCTTTCTTGAATTCAGTATACATTTTGAAATATTTTCTGGACATATGAGGTATTTTCGATTGATTTCATGGTCTTCTTTCACCGCATTGAACATTATGTCTCCATGGGTGGTTAGGGAAAGGTGTCTTGTGGTTTAGTTATATTCTTTTCCTAGTTTTTATTTGGATAGCTAGAAATCCAATTCTTCTAAGTCCTATCTATTGGGATTAATTTCCAACATTTCTCAGTTTGAGCATTGCCTAATGTATTCTATGTTTTCTTCTGATGTTTTATAGAATCATTCCTCTGAGAAGAATTTCATATTAGTTTCCGGAGGATGCCACAGATGTACCATGTCTAGTGAATCCTATTGTAGATCTGAATCTAATTGAGGTGATCATAAGAACTATCCAATCTATAGGATAGGCACCACCACCAGTTCTTGTACAGGCTCCCGTTATGGAACCTCATAGAGAACACGTTGAGATTAGTTCTCAACAATTCATTCACTAGAAATTAACACCATTTAAGAGATCAAATGACAATCAAGAAGTAGCGGATTGGTTGAGAAGTTTGGAATGATTATTTTTTTTTGGACACACCCAATGAGATAATAGTAAAGTGTTCCACCTCCATACAAGAAGTACTGATCAAAAGATGGTGGGAAACTATGGTGATGATGTTGATACATGATGTAATAGATTGTAGTGACTTCAAAGTTCTTTTCACAGGAAAATTAAATCCATATTCAATGTTTTTGGCCAAGTCTACCGAGTTTATCAGACTTGAGAAGGCCGACATATCAATGGTAGAGTATGAGAACCGTTTTACAGATCATGCTCACTTTTCATGTAATACTGCATAGAATGAGAGGATGATGAAGCGATGGTTTGTGTTTGGAATTTATCAGGATATTTATTCATAGTTTTTCTTGAAAATGATTCATTCATATTATGAAATACTAGATAGAGCAATGATGGTCGAGATAGACCTGGCTGGTAAGTCAGGGTTTTCTAGATTTTCTTTTTCTACTAGTGGCAGTGTGAATTCCTTTAGGGGAAAAAGGAAGCATTATTATTGTCATGGAAGTTCATGATGGTATGGTTTTTCTGAAAATCCAGTAGTACCATATAATGTTCTATTGGTTTTGTGAATAGTGTGTTATGCTATGGATTTCTAAGAAGGTTTTCATTGAGTCGCCTTAGAATTGTGTCTCATGTAGGTGTTAATAGAACATGCATAGGTTCTACCATATTTATTCCACTACACACTATGGTATATGATCATCATATCCTAATAAAATAGAGGTTTAAATAAGATGCCTCTTGTTCAAAAGGGTTCCAGCCACACGAATCCATAACGAAGATTCATCACAGAGTGGAAGATTCCCTTGGGGAAGTGGAAACAGGTAGAGAAACAGAGAGAGGTACTATATATTTTTCATTATCATTAGTGACTGCTTTTTTTAGATATTGGTGCATCTCATTCATTTATTTCATATTGTTTTTTGAATCTTATTGATCATCCTTTAAAGGTTTTGTCAAATTCAATGGATATTACTACAATACATGGTATGATGAGAGAGCCGGATCTCTAAATTCTCTCTTGTTTTTTCTCTCTATTAGATGTTGAGTTCATGTGGACCATTCTATTCTCGATATGATATCTTTTTACATCTTCTTTGGGATAGATTAGATCATTTCCAATCATTCTCATATTTATTTCTGTCTTCAATGGGTCTTCTTCACTACTCCTAGTAGTGTATCTCTCGTATTTCAAGGAGAATGACACACAAGGTTGAGCACGGTTGGAAATTATTATCTGGAGTGGGGGAAAGTAATATCAGTCTATTCCATTGATATGGAGAGGAATTATTTTAATGGGGATCTCCCTTTAGTCATCACTGTGTTTCACGACAAGTTTTTGAATGACATCTATGGTTTTCCACTAACAAGAGAGGTTGATTTTTCCTCTGACATGATACCAGGTTCTCAGCTAGAATCTATTCTATCTTACCACATGGAACTAGTTGAATTTAAATAGATTAAGTCAAAATTGGATGATCTACCTGTGAAAGTATTTATATTCCCCAATATGTCACCCTGGGTAGTGCATGTTCACTTTTCAATGAAGGGTTATGGTTCACTCTACCTTTTGAGTTTATTACCAAAATATCAACCAAGTAACGGTAATGAAAAACTATTTGTTCCCACAAATTGAATAATTTTTTGATATTTGGATGGGGGTGAAGTGAAATTAGAATATTTATCTTCTCTTGGGTTACAATGAGTTGTGGATAAAAGAATCTGACATTTAGAGTACCTCCTTCTTTGAGAAGATATGGACATTATGAGTACCAGTCCTTCCCTCTGGACTAACCAATGACCTAGTAGTTTTAATGAATTTAATTAACTTCATTTACCTTGAGTATTTCAATACCTTTCTACTGGTCATTGGGGATGATATCCTTGTGTACTCTATATTTGAGGAAGATCATGTGAATCATCTGAAAAAAGTGCTGAGTTTTATGATAAATCACCAATCATATTCCATGCATTAAAAGTGTGAATGTTTATTCAGGTAGTGAATTTCATGAGACATGTGATGTTAAATTAGGGGATATAAATTGTAACAATAAATTATAATGAGGTTATGACATGGGTAAACCATGGAATGTCTTCGATATTTATAGATTCTTGGGATTAGATAGAATCTACCGCGGGTTCGTAAAGGAATTATCCAAGTTGGATTCTCTGATGAATCCTATTAATAAAAAGGTAGTGAATTTTGTGTTTAGTGAAAAATATCAGATTTCATTTAGTGTGCTGAAAAATATATTTACAACATCCCTGGTTGTGACTCATCACGAGAACTGGTAGGGCTATGTGGTCTTTTTCAATGCATCAGGTTTAGGTTTGGGATTCCATCTTATTCTAGGTGATCATATTGTTGCCAATGGATCTCGTCATCTTAGGTCACATGATAAGAATGATCTGACCCTTAATCATGAATTGGGATATGTGATTCACTAACTCAAGAGTTGGTGACATTACCTTTATGGTTATGGGTTTACTGTGTTCTTAGACTAAAACATCTTGCGTTATGTCTTCTCTCAAAAATATTAGAATTACTATCAAAGGTGATGGGTGGAAAACTAGTAGTCTTTTGACTCCGACATCACTTATACCCTGTGGAAATCAGATTTCTTTTTAGATGCTTCAGGATGATTTCGACCGAGTAATTGAAAGTATCTTTGGAAGAGTGGAACATGATGACTCTATTTTCACATTTTCATATTGTAGATCAGGATATGTGGTTTGATTTTTTCTTTTCTAATTTTTAGTTGACATACTGTCTTCATGAAATTATTCTTTAGGGCAAACAGCCTGATGAAAAATTCTATATCATTAGAGACTGTATTAATGGCAGAGAGATAGTTCCCAGTGACCATTCTCCAAAGTGTAAATTCTATTCTATAAAAATCATTATGTGGTGCCATCTTTGGAAAGTAAACTTTTATGGGGGATTTCCATAACATCATATGGTTTTTTTAACCATGTTCCACAAAGATGTTCTTTTAAATAAGGCAAAAATATAAGTGGCCAGGTATGAGGCATGACATTGTTGAGTTTTTCTCTCATAGCTATATGAGACAATATGTGAAAGCTGAGAAAAAAATTCCATTGAGGTTACGTCATCCACTTCCAGTCCTTACTTGGAAGTGGGATGAGATCTATATGGACATTGGGGTCAGGTTTCCATGTTACCAAAAAAGAAGAATACAATTTCTGTGGTGATCAACATGATAATTAAATTGGCACAATTTATACCCATTCATGATACAACCAATGTTTTGAAGTTGGGAAGTCTCTATGTGAAATAGATTGTTCAGTTTCATAGAGTTTCATTTGATATATTTTCTGATATAGATCCTAAGTTTACTTCCCTGTTTTGGAGAGGATTTTAGAAGGTGCTGGGATCACACAACTATTTGAGCGTGACATAATATCCACAGATAGATGGCCAGAAATAAATAGCAATATAGATTCTTGGGGATATGCTCCACACATGCGTTCTCAGCTTTGGTGCATGATGGGATGTTCATTTTGGGCTTCGTGAATTTTCATATAACAATAGTTACTAGTTTATGTTCAAAATGGCTATTTTGAGTCCTTGTAAGGATAACCTTGTAATTATCAATTGTGTCAGTTGGAAATCGGTGAGAGTTTCTTGGTTAGACCAATATTTTCCTATGAGATGAAAACAAATATTTTATTTGATTCTTCAGAGAAGCTGACAACATAGAGTCGATACAACTTGTATGCTGATCATCACAAAATACCATTTTATTTCTTAGTTGGTGACCAGGTTCCCATGAATGTTTCACCTCTGTTGGGTCATTGATGGCTTGGGAGGAAATGGAAGATTCCACCTCATTATGTTTCTTCTTTTGGGGCTGTTTAGTAGCTGGTAAAAGTTGTGTACCTATTATCAATACCATCACGGTAGACATCGATACATAATGTGTTTCATGTATCTCATTATTGAATGTATCTATGTAACCCATATCAATATCTGAGTTGGACGAATCTTGAAATGGATCCTAATTTATCTATGACTGAACGGATAGTAAGGATAGTTATTTCTGAGACGAAGGTACTTCTTGGGAGAATATTACCTTAGGATCGTGTGTTGTGGCACCACAATTTTTATTCTCATGGGACGTGGGAGAGAGCAGCACTGATTAGAGTGTAATGTTCACATATATTTTCAAGGAGGCTTCTTTGTTGGATTTATAGGGATATAAGGCTTCTATGGTAGAGAGGATGTAACATCCCTTTACTTTTTCCTAGTATTCCTAACCCCCACACTCTTTTTTGTGCATTGGTTGGGTTTCTTTTGGGATCGTTCTGGTTGAATTTTATATAATTATGGAGGTTTCTGGGTAGGGGCACAGTTAGCACATGGCATTTCCATGGTTGGGGAAAATTTTGTGCTAGGGCCATGGTAAGATAGTAGGCTCTCAATGGCCTGCGAACAGTTTGAACTAACCGTGCCTAGCTTCCCAATAAACTATGTGGACGATGTTTTCAAGATCTGAGTTTTTTATTAAAATTTTATGAGAACCATTTTTAGTCATGAAAGGACCTCCTTAGAAAATAATATTTTTCTCACCTTATTCAAATATTTCATGAATGATTTTTGGTGCCACGAAACCCTCTATGGTGGCATCATATGCTTGAGTAATGACATTCGATCTATGTCTAGTAATTTTCATCCTCTAGTTCACTTTCTCATAATGTTCTCCATATTTTTCATAAAAATACCATAGATCATGGTATTTATATTTGGATCTAATAACCATTTTTTGCATCTCAAACCTAGGTTTGATTCCTATTTTTGTGATATTCTTTCATTGTGGACAAATCCCGATGAGGGTTTCACATTACGAGATATGTTGTTTCTAGTAGGTGGTTCCATTACGATGCACAATTATTGTTAATCCAAATTGATTTGTTTAAATTTCCATTTCATTTATTTAAATTCAATTTTTTATATTTGAATCAAATGGGTTAAAATAATTTTGTTGGAAAAAAATAAACTTCCAATGAATTTGGGTATTTGAGTTTAGAATGGGGTTTTAGTCGTGGAATTGGAGTTTGCTGAGAATTAAATTGATTATTTAATATTTTGGTTTTGTTTAGATATGAATCAATTGAAATATTGATTTTAGTTGTTGAATTTTTTTGAGGTAATGTTTGTGAATGATACTGAATCATGTGAATTTGGGGGGTTGTGTTGAAAATGATGGAATTGATGAATCTTAATGTGAAATGGATTGTAAAATTGAATAATTTTGTTTCAAATCACCATTTTGTGAAAAAAATGAATGAAATGTTTGGATGGAATCCTTAGAATCTCATATTGGTGACAAGAAATATTTTTTATAAAATTCCATTATGGATTTAAATAGAAAATTGGAATAACTCAAATGGCGAATGGAATGAATTTAATTTTTAGTTATAAATTGATTTTCCCATCATAGATTTTTACTTTAACATATACAAGCCTTAGGTAGTTAGTGAGTTATTTTTGGTATCTCTTTAGGGCTCTAAAATGTTCTAAAACATCATATTATTACATCCCATTACATAGGTGAACATGATTAATCCATTTATCTTATGCCTAAAAAGCGACATGTACATACCGTTTCGTTCACATTGTTGGATACATATAGTATGGACTATCGTACCTATGTGGCACATGACCATGTTGCATGCTTGTTTGTATTTAGAATTTATACATATTCCATTGTCCTAAACATTATTACATGCGTTGATAATTTATATAAATTTTTTATTAATGGTACGTTTTTAAGAAATTTATGAGAATTACATATTATACAAATAATCCCTTGATAAAATGTAAATTTTATATTTTTAAATGTTCTCCATAATTTAAAATGTATATTATGATTTCCTAATGGTATTAAAATATTATAAATTGTAGATCATTATTTCATAAAATATTTTTTGTTATTTCCAAATTTGTTTGATATGAAACTATATTTACATTTTGTTTAAATTGATACAAGACTATATTATTAAATCTTGGGGTGAAATCCTATTGGGCTTCGGCTCACGCCATACGTGTACCTTTGGGTGTCATTATATTTTCTACATCTAGGTTAGATCAAAGTAAATATATCTCGTTGAGGTGGTTTTTGCTACTAATCTTTGGTCTTTCATAGTTGTGTCTTTA
This sequence comes from Viscum album, assembly GCA_963277665.1. Classification (NCBI taxonomy): domain Eukaryota; kingdom Viridiplantae; phylum Streptophyta; class Magnoliopsida; order Santalales; family Viscaceae; genus Viscum; species Viscum album. Next base: position 195,562,311 of record OY728123.1, on the reverse strand, counting down.
TGGATGTTACGTTTTCCCCCTTTTTTACCTAATTTGTTATACATTAGTGGTTATTCCCATTTTCCTTATGTTTCTTTACTCCCAGTGAAGGTTTCATTTGATATGAATATTGTATTTTTTTTCTTTTCTTTCTCCTTTTATGGTGGAAAAATCACTCCCACATTCAGTTACTATGATGTCTGGTGCTGGTCTCTGACCCGTGGAGAGTCAGAATGCCCTTCGGGCTATGTGAGCACCAACTCAGTTATCTTGTTACCAGTGCACCCGGGTTGGTTTAGGACATGGGTGATCAACTGAACCCTCGTATACTTCAAAAATATAATTTTCCTTTCATTATTAGTTATTTAGTGTGTCATTTAGTGAGAATAAAATATACTTGTATATTTTCGACTGATTTTCAAACCATTTTATGGAAGAGTCTTGGTTAGTGGATTCATCTCCATCCAATACACTAAACCCCTTACATTTATAATATATTTTTTTTTATGGATATGATGGTTTGTTGAGTAGAAGTTAACTACAATGACTAGAGAGGGGTTTCCAACAAACATAAAGTATATTATCATAAACATTTTTCTTATAGTATCACTAATTTATATGTTTATGTGGTTTTGACAATGTACTAAATTATTCTGATTTATTTTTTCGGATAGGGAATGTAATTAATTTATTAGGGAGTCGGGTGAAACCCTTCTTTGGTCCCCACTAAGTACATTGATTGATTGACATGGGACAAATGGGTACCCCCATGGTATGAAAAACCATTGGAAATTGTGAGTTGAATGGGTAAACATTGAGATAATAGAGTTATTAAAATGAATATTTCATGATGTTTTAATTTGTTTATGGGTATGGTTAAAAAGGGTAAAATATAATGACGGTGTGCAATTTTTTTTAATTCGAATGGGACTTTGATTATGGTTTGAATTATGTGTTTTGGATTTGATCTTGTTATGGTATTAAAATAATATTATGATGTTTTGTATGTATGAAATGTTCTAAAAGGTTATGTAAGAGATAATTTGATTTAGAAAATTGTTTCTCTTTATATATTTCAAATTATGATTCGGAATAAGGGAATGGTTACCAATTTTGTGACAATGACATATTGATTATTTTAAATGGTTGATAATGGAATGTAATGCCTTAGGGAACTATTTATCTTTTAAATTAGACGAAATATGTTTTAAATTGGTGGCTTCAATATTACCTTAAGTAGAAATTTTATTTTTCTAATTTAATTTTATAGGGAATGAAAATGATTTTAATTTTTCTTAATATGGTATAATATTGAATTTTTTATAATGGTAATATTTTTAAAGAGTTATTTTATGTAAATGATATATTTGATGAAATGAGATAAGGAATGTAAATACTAAATATGATTAACAGTTAAAGAATAATTTTCACATGGATTACAGGTATGTATTTTGAGTTTTGAAGTTGGTACGAGGATCAATGATTCAAAAAAATGGGCTGATAATCCTTGATTGGTTTGGATCAGATAGATTCTCTATGTAAATATGATGAATTTTTATGATAGGATATCTTAATGAGGATCTACACAGATAACATTAGGATTGGGGCTCATTGTTTTGGTGGGTCTAGAACGTAACTATTGGCACCACTGAGGAGTTGTTCTGTTTTGGGATATATGACTCAGGATCTATGATCCCTAACTTATGGGCATGGATTGACTACTAAACAGAGGCTATGGGGTATGTTGATAAATTGATTTGATTAGTTAGAGACCCTTGGGAATAAATATATGTAACCCCTTTATACTATTTCACATGCTCTGGAAACAATTACAAAACCAAGTTATTTCTTATACACCATTGATGGTGGCCTACTAGGTTATACTCAAACCCTTCTTAAGCCACCATATAATTTGGGTACCAATGAAGATGCTACTTGTTTTTAGGTAGAGGTTCAAGATAGGAACCAGGTGTATGGTGCATGCATCAGTTGTCTGGTTAGAGCATGGTAGATGATGAATTTGTTAAGAATCAAGTCCGTGTTTAGGATCATTTATAGTTTTTTTAATAGACTTTTTATTTATTATACTTCCTAATATGCAGAGTATATATAACATTGTCATATTCAAAATACCTTTTGTTTTTATTTTCTCCTATAATATGTTCTCCATTTAACATTAATGTAGGCTATTTTGTCTATTAATGTTACTTATTTAGTGTATATACACTGATTAGAGGGTATATTATCCCCACATTATTCATTAAACATATACATATAGATGTAATCCATTGGAATATGTGGAGAAATTTTTGATATCATGTGGAAACCCATCTTCGGGCATCGGTTTTTGTGGCTATCGAGACTTGAAAATTACATCAAATGTAATATGGGTTTCCCAAATATGTCTTCTATAACTATACTACTAACACCATTGATCATACTGGATGAAATTACATGTATATTATTCCAATTTAATAGATAATAAATAGGATATAAGTAAATAATAATCGTTTTTTTTTGTTTTTCTAAGATATTGTTTAGTAGAATCTTTGTGAACTAGATTTTGAACCACATATAATATGGATGACATCATTATAAATGATGTTGAGGATAAATGTTTATATATAATAATATTATAGTGTCAATTTTAATGTAGTAATTATGTTTTTTTCCTAGGAATAAATCCAACTATACATGATACAACATGATGTGTTTTTAAAATAGATGCATTATTGGGTAACAACCTTGAAATTAGAAAGTTGACTATATCACAATAATAATTATAGTGTATACAGACTATTCTATTATGGTATAATTGAATTAACACACTTGGATAATATTCATTGATTAGTTCCTATTTCCATTTATAACCATAATTATGGATTTGGATAGATTAAAATTGTGGATGACATAGGATAAACCTATGGAGTCATGTTTGGAAAAAAATGTTTAATTATATATATATCTTATCAATGCGTTTTCAAAATATATCAATCTTTATATTTTTTCATACACTATTATTTTTTTTATTTTATGAAATGGTTGGAACAATTTCATCATATGATAATGGAGAGTGAGGTGGAAAATGGAATGAATATCCACACTTGGAAGAAAATAAAACCAGAGTTTTATTTTGAAAACATACGAAGAAGCTTAATTGTTTATATCATTATATAATTAGAAATATTCCTATAGGTGAATTTTATATCACAACTAATATGTGAATGATGTAGATTCAAAGAGGCATTGGAGTTGATAATATTTAGATTTATACATGTCATGTAATTAGGATGATGTGCACACTAATGTTTCATAGGAACAAGACGGTGTTTTATATTTCGAAAAAAGGTCCAAATGAAAGTAATTACCAAGGAAAAATGTAGATAGTTTGGTGGATGGAAATTATGTTCATTCTATGATACCATATATAGTTTAATTCCTAATGAGAGGGAACAATGGAATTATTATTTTCAATTTACTAATCAAATGATAAGCTAAAGAAAAATTAATGTCCTTTGTTATATAACTAAAATGAAATGATTTAATTTTTTAGTGCATTTTTATTTTAGAATTATATTATATTAATCTTATAAAAATGATATTATGGTAATTTAAATCATTAATAATATAATTATTGTCATAATGTTGTTTTTTATTTAATTTTTTTTGAATGAATATATTGAATTGTGCCGATAACAAATAAAATTAATTTTTTGAGATGTTATTTAATTGAAAAACATGTATCTGGGAAAATAAAACATCATATATTTTTGATTATTAAATACCATGGCTTACTTGGGATAAAGAAATTATTTTTATTAACAAAATTAATGTGGATATTGTTGAAAACCATTGAATAGATTAATGATTTTATAAATATGTGATTTATAAAATTAATGTATTTTTGGAATATATTGATTAGCATATAATTTTTTATGAGATATAAGTATATGGGAGAATTTTATATTCAAATATATTTATCTATGGTTTTTTGGTGATTCATGGTTTATTTATATTTTAATGTAATATACGATCATCTAATTTGCATTCTTAGTATGAAATAATATGAGAAACATAATATTTTCTAGTTATAATTATTTAATCAAATAATTTTTATTTTTAACTCTTTCTGGACAAACATGCTTTAGTAAAGTTATAATGTTACGTATTTATTTATGTATTATGTTTGAAATTGTGGGTGGTTTTTCAATATCTATTTATGAAGGAGTTTTCTTTTTTACTTATTGGATTACATGTTCTATATATTTTGGTTTTTTAAAAGTTTTAGAATATATAATAAATAACTTTCATTAATTTATTGATATCAATATCCATTAAAAATTTACATAACATCTTTTGGAGTGATAAACTAAACATTAATATTAATTTAATCGAATAAAAGATCACACAAAAAATCATCAATGAAAAACCAAAGATGAATTTTTTTTGATGAAATAAAAATAAATAAATTGTGTTAATTTTCTCAATTTCTATATGTTAAACATAAACGAATCCCTCAACATTATGAAAATAAAGATTGTAAAGACTGGTAAGTTTCAATGAATTTTTTTTTCTTAATTTCATTGGGATTTTACGAGTACGAAGTTCCTAACGACACCTGATTACGAGGCCCGGTTTTCCCGGAATAAATTTCTGAACATTAGCTCGGGTACGTTCAGTGAACGAACGGGTGGGATTTACTAACTTTTGAATTGGTGCTCGGAATTGAAATATGAGGGCACTGATGAAACCGTAGCGCTAGTATTTTCTTACGAACACTTTTTCCGATTGTTCATTTGCTCGGAAGGAGTTGTTAAAAAATGTGAAGTACAAAAATATAGTTTTTAAACAATTATATTTTTATTACACTACTGATGGTTAAGTGTTGTGGAAAAGGATGATGTGAGGAAGTTGGGGTGGAGCCCACATGAGCCCCCACCTCATTCAATTTCCCCCAAAACCCCTTTGAACCCCTCTAGCAATTAGTTTGTAACTCCTCCACATTAAATTTCATGCCCATAAAATGCCTCATTAATTGGACAACACACGTTAATTAATTCGGTGAATTCAATTTGAATTTTGAAAAATGGTTGGAATGAGTAATAAAATAAGTAAATCCTCACTTTATTATTGTTGAATCCCTGTGTGGGGATTTTTAGAGAGGAGGGCTCTAGTCTTGAAGAACGTATTCTTCCTCGTTGAAGAATGTGAAGAATGTCGGAGCACCAAGGGGAGACGACATGCCGATATCTCCCTTCTCTGCAGCCGGTGTGAGACAACATCCTCTTCTTGGACACTCACCAACTCCGTCAACGAACCTCCCTCGCGACATTGTTTTCCGTGAAAATCATCTTTTGATGACTTATTCTTGGTAGGGGTTTGGTTTTGTGTTCATGAATATTCTTTTTCCATCCAATGTTAAATTATTTAGCCGCTTGTTATCGAATTAATGGTAGGGTTCCGGACCGCATGAACACGGACGACCCTCCTCCCCTTTTTGTTGATCATCTATGTGGTTTGGAACAGAAGAGGCACGGTGCAACGACACTGCACGGAAACAGGGATGAACGTGGAGAAAGTGTGCAGCGTTGTCGCGCTGTGCCGGTGAAGCCTTAGGAAGCCAGGGCCATGGATGGGCCGCGACGGTGGATCGCGAAGCCATCATGCCGCGCCGAAGCATCACGAAGGGATGCGGCCGGGGCGGGCCACGGCTTAAGGCCGCGGCGGTGCAGGGAGGGGCGGCCGGAACCGCCGACGCATGGAAGGTGGGACCCACAGGGGGTCCTGCGGTGGCACACCGGCCGACCAACTCAGCTGGCCGTTTTCGAAAGAGCCTGGGGTCGTAACCCCCGATTGGAAAAGTAGTGGGCCCCAACAAGGGGGCCTCCATTACAAAACAAGGGGGCACCCCCCCCCCCCTTTGCTGTGTCTGCTCGGCCAGCGCCGAGACGCCCAGGCCGGACCGGAGGCACCGGGCCGGGCCGCCCGCACCGCGCTGGCTGGGCCGGGCCACGTCGGCTGGGCCGGGCTGCGCCAGTCAGGCCGAGCCATTCCCTAATGGGCCAGACCCGGTTCAGGCCGGGTCGGTCCGGTCCCCAAACCCCATAAAATCGGACAGGTTCGTTCAAATGCCCATAACATGGGCTACGAACATACGATTGACGCAATGTCTATTGCAATGTGATCCGTGGATCATGAAGGTCATTTCGGTATATTACACTCAAGGTTTCGGAGAACCTTGGGTACAGTCGGGTTGGTTCGAACACGAAATCAACCAGACCCTGGAAGCGGAAACACTTATAACTTGAGCTCCGGACGTTCGATTCACATGTCGTCGACTTTGTCGGTTTCCTCTTAGTGATATGGAAATTTTGGATTACACCACTTGAAGTTTGGATGCAGTTGGAGTATGGAATGGTTGGTTTTGACTTAAAAACCAACTGGGCCCCTTGGACAGAAAAGCCAATAACTCTCAGACTGGGCGTCTGATTGATACGCTGTCAGTCACGTTGAGTTCCTTTTGACGAGATGGAACTTTGGGATACATCAACTCTAGACTACATGTCTACTGATGTATCAACCCCCCTTGGCTTGTGGAGCGGACCCTCCCGGAATCGAGCATGCTGTGTGCGGGAACCTTAGAGCTGGCTGCGACTGCGATGACGATGACGACTATAATGAAATCCTCAGTGGGTTCGGCAGCGACGATGACTGTACTAAAATCCTTTGTGGGTTCGGCAGCGATGACGACTGTACTATAATCCATCGTGGGTTCAACGGTGAGGACTACTGTTCTTGTATCCTTTTTTGGTCCGACAGTACGTGACTACTGTTCTTGTATCCTACATGGGTCCTGCAGTATTTGACTCTGTACTTGTATCCTACATGGGTCTGGCAGAGTAGCTGGTCTTGTATCCTTTGTGGGTTTGACAGCTTAGCTGCTCTTTTATCCTATGTGGGTTCGACAGCTTAGATGAATCAGTGGCTACATCTGATCATCTATACAATCTTACGAAAAACTATACAGTTGTGAGTTTAGTCTTGACTTCCCATAATTATCTTCGATATGAATGACTTTATTTCCTAAGTGGATCAGGTTGTGTTATCCTGTGTGGATTGGATTGGGCTATCCTGTGTGGACTAGATTGAACTTGGGCTCAGATGTTAGAGTCAAACTGGAATTGATGACTTAGGTATATGTATGAGCATATACCTACATAGAGTTGGTTGTTACTTCGTGATTTTATCTTTCCTTTGTGGATTATCCTACATGGATTCTGTGAGACCATCAGGGGTCTCGAGGTCCCTACTGAGTAGCGTATACTCACCCCTGCACGGGCTATGCCTGCACTATGTTGTGTTTGATACAGACGACGGACAACGCTGATCGTGGTTGAGTCTTGTGGAGCAAGTCGGTACCTGGAGGTGGACCACTGGGAGGGACGTACACAGAGCGGACGACTAGACCCGAGGTGATGAGGAGGCTATCTGTACCCACCCTTCAGGTGGGATTTCCAGTGGATGGCTCGACGTCTCTGCTTTACTTTTAGTTGTTTTACTTTCTTTTCAGTTGTAATTTACTTCAGTTGGGTTTGTATTCTGCCCATTTACTTTCCAGTACTTATAGTTGAACCTAGTTTACTTTGTGTTTACTTCAGCGTTCTTACTCTATGGTGTTTGTTTACTTTATAAAGGCAATGCCTTACCTTTTTATCAGGATTTACTCCTTTGGTGCTAGTCACCATCCCCTGGCCTATGGAAGGAGGGCTTGGGGTAGTCACGGCATGGGTCCCGAGGATGAGTCGTGACAAATTGGTATCAGAGGATTTCTGTTCTACCGCAGAACTCAGGACTCTGATCTTTCTTCACTGTGAAGAAATATTGTAAAGGGTATTGAGTGTGGTTATCAGTTCAGGAAGTCCAGTGTTGGTGCGACGACCAAAGTATCCATACAACAGGACCCTGACTTTTGATTTCTGACTCAGTACACGAAAACACTGATTTCATGTGTGTTTCAAAAGTTTTTTTGTGATTACATTGTGTCAGCTCACTAGGTATACTGAATTGACCGTGTAACACCTATTTTTTCAGTATATCCCCACGATGTCAGCCATATAGGGTTTAGAGCTTTGTGCGAGACGATAGCACACTGAGCGACGAGGCCTCGATGCAGGGCCCTTTTACATCAGAGGCACCGGCGGTACCTCAACCCACTGAGCCACCGATGCCACCATCCCCAGCTGGTGAGAGTGCACGTCGCCTTAGTGCAATGCACAAGTTTTAGCATCAGAGACCACATGGGTTTCTAGGGGATATGGACCCTCAGGCAGCTGAAGATTGGATGGAGGCTATTGAATGAGTTTTTAGGTTTGTAGGGACACCAGCTGACCTCATGGTGATCCTTGTAGCGAGTCTCATGCACGCGGAAGCAGGAAGATGGTGGAGCCTGATGCTCCATGTGCAAGATGAGGAATCTCTCTTTTGGAAAGACTTTTATATCCTCTTTCTCTTAGAGTTCGTCCCAGCCACCCTACGTGCGGTGCCCATTCAGGAGCTACTACAACTGCGGCGGGGCAGCATGACGATAGCCCAGTACTCTGTGAGATTTACCGATCTCTCGCACTATTCGACGGACATGGTATGAGACCCATTCTTCTAAGCCTCGACCTTTGAGCAGGGACTGAGGCATGAGATCAGGGCATCAATGATCTCTCTCAGTATTCTAACGTAGGCAGGAGTACTGGAGAGAGCCCTTCTCATTGAGAGCTCTCTTGCTGATCCTACACCAGCAGCGAGACCTACCGCAGGGCGGCATGTAGCTGAGTCTTCTGCAGCTGCCAGTCGATAGATGTCACAGGTTTCCAGGTGGACCTGACCATCAGTAGGATGACCTCAGGACACTGGCTCAGAGGTGTGGGGCACACAGTGCAGATCCGGCCTTCAGAGGAGCAGACAGTGTTATGCATGCGGCTGGCAAGGCCACATGGCTCGTGACTGCCCGACACACCGTGCAGAGGAGCAGCAGACGGTTGAGGGACCACCTAGGCAGAGGAAGAGGGTCGACTATGGTGGTCCGAAGGGAGCAGCTGGGTGAGGCAGAGGAGCTGTCCAAGAAGAAGGGGGTGGGTGATGCTTTGAGGCTCTATCACCGCCACCACTAGGAGGTCTACCCCAACCACATGGAGCTGGCTGACAGAGGCAGGCTCAACATCAAGCAGCGGAGACCTATGACCATGACATGCCAGGGATGATTCGAGGTACTATTTGTGTCTACTCCACCCTTGATTCAGTTCTTATAGACATAGGACAGAGTCATTCTTTCATTGATGCTGCCCTAGTTCGAAGCTCGGAGATTCCGACGGAGCCGTTGGCTCGATCCTTACGGCTAGAGACTCCTACGGGAGCAGAATCGACAATTACGCACCGGTGCCGGCAGTGTGAGATTACTCTAGGAGGTGAGACCTTCGGCTGGGATCTTCATATAGAAGCATCGATTCCTTACGGTGTCATCTTGCACATGGATTGGTTATCTACAATCCATGCTCAGATCGATTGTATTAGGCGCAAGGTGCGGTGTGTCCGCACCGATGGGAGCAAGTTCACCTTCAATGGCAAGAATTGAGCATTTGCAGTGCAGGATGGGCTCACGTAGAGGAGAGGACAGCCGATTACTCATCATTTGGCTAGACTCATCCTAGGAGAAATTGACCTGCGGAGTTCGTGTTTTCCAATAGTGGTGGATCAGTATACGAATGTTTTTCCTGATGACGTTCCAGGACTACCTCCCCGCAGAGAGGTAGACTTATATATTTACTTGTACCCCAGTACTGCCCCGATATCCACTCCAACATATTGGATGGCTCCCACTAATCTTTGAGAGCTACGGGTAATACTAGAGGACTTGCAAATAAGGGGATTCATCTGACCCAGTGTTTCACCCTGGGCTTCCCCGATTTTGTTTTCCAAGAAGTCGGACGGGAGCTTGGGACTGTGTGTCGACTATCATCACCTAAACCAGGTGACTGTGAGGAACATGTATCCGCTACTGAGGATTGAAGACCTCTTTGATCAGCTCAAGGGAGCATGGTGGTTCTCAAAGATAAACCTCAAGTCAGGTTATCATCACCTCAGAGTTCGAACGAGGACGTGCAGAAGACGGCCTTCAGATGTCAGTATGGCTACTATGAGTTCTCGGTTATGCCTTTTGGCATAACCAATGCTCCAGTAGTTTTCATGATTCTCATGATCAGGATCTTTCAGCCTTACCTTGATCGATTTGACATGGTCTTCATTGACGACATTTTGATTTACTGGACCACTGAGGAGGAGCACGCCTGCAACTTGCGGGTTGTACTGGACACACTCTGAGAGCACCAGCATTATGGTAAGCTCTCAAAGTGTTAGTTCTTGATGTGTGAGGTCCACTTCTTGGGACACGTCATCTATGAGGCGGGAGTTGCGGTGGATCATGCGAAGGTCAATGCAGTTCTAGCTTGGGAGCCACCCAGGAGCGTGACGAAGGTGGGAAGTTTCTTGGGTCTAGCTGGGTACTACCGGAGATCCATGTCAGACTTCTCCAAAGTTGGAACAGCACTCTCAGCATTGAAAAAGAAGGGTAAACTCTTTGTGTGGTAATACAGATGTTAGTAGAGCTTCCTGGAGCTGATACATAGATTTCCCAGCACACCTATCTTGAGGCTACCAGAGGAGGGAGTAGGGTACGTAGTCTACTGCGATGCATCAGGGACCGAACTTGGATGTGTCGTGATGCAGGATCGGGAAATGATTGCTTATGGATAATGACAATTGAGGCAGCATGCGCAGAACTATGCTACCCATGACCTGGAGTTAACAGCAGTGGTCTTCGCTATGAAGATGTGGTGACACTATCTTATGGGCGAGCTCATTACAGTCTATTCTGACCACCAGAGTCTTAGGTATATCTTCTCGCCAAAGGACCTGAACATGAGACAGTGGTGGTGGCTCGAGTTCCTCCGGGACTATGACTTTGAGACAGTATATACTCTTGGATAGGGGAACATAGTAGTCGATGCTCTCAGTAGGATGACAAGAATTCAGCTACTTGGGGAGGCGACAGAGCAGCTAGCCGCTTTGTGGATATCCTTCGTGGATAGGGATGGAGCATCCTTTCTACAATCACTCACAGTCACTCCTCCACTTCTTCTGCGGGTCAGAGAGACACAGCGTGGGGACGTTGACTGTGAGACGCGGTGTGCACATATATCCTCAGGACAAGAACCGGATGGATTCCCTGTGGGAGGAGAGCACGCCGTCATTTTCATAGGACGTACCACGCTACCAGTTTCTTTGCAAGAGGAGGTTCTAAGATAGTTCAAAACTTCCCCTTTATCAGAAAATCCAGGAGTTGCGAAGATGTACCAGGATCACAGAAGACAACACTGGTGGCCGGGTATGAAGAAGGTTGTGGCAGAGTTCATTTCTCGATGCCTCACTTTCCAAAAGGTGAAGGTGGAGCACCAGGTACCAGTAGGCTTGGTACAGCCCTAGGAGGTCCCGGAGTGGAAGTGGGACGGGATATATATGGATTTCGTGACTGTACTTACACGTACTTCCAGAGGTCATGACCCCATTTGGGTGATTTTCGACTGACTCACCATGTCGGCCCACTTCTGACCCATTAGAGACCAGGGCTCAGAAGAGAGCATGGGATAACTCTACATTCAGGAGATTGTACGGCTTTATGGTGTTCCATCATCTTTCATCTTCGATCGAGATACTCTCTTTACTTCCCGACATTGGAAGGAGTTTCAGGAGGCATTCGGGATACAGCTACATCTGAGCACCGCCTTTCACCCTCAGAAGGATGGTCAGACAGAGAGGACATTCAGACTCTTGAGGACATGCTCCGTGCATGTGTCCTCGATTTTGGTCGCAGCTGGGAGGATCACTTACCCTTGTTGGAGTTTGCATACAACAACAGCTACCACTCCACCATCAGGATGGCACCATATGAGGCATTGTACGGCTAACCTTGCAGATCACAGCTGTGCTGGACAGACCCTGGGGAGTCATCACATGTGGAACCAGAGATGGTCCAGGGCATGACCGAGAAGGTCAAGGTCATCCATGAGTAGACGAGGGTAGCTCAGAGCCGACATAAGTCATATGTTGACTAGAGGCGGACACCACTAGAGTTCGAGGATGGTGACCACGTCTTCTTGCGGGTCTCACCTCGATGTGGAGTATGGAGATTTGGACGAGGTGGAAAGTTATATCTGCGCTTCATCAGACTATTCTAGGTTCTCAAAAGGATAGGCAAGGTGGCTTATCGCTTGGATCTACCACCTCAGTTGCACCGGGTGCACGACGTCTTCCACGTACCTCAACTGAGGGGATACATGCACGACCCGACACATATCATCAACCATGGGGAGCTGGACTTTGGTGATAGGGAGACTTTTGCGGAGGTCCTGGTGGAGATAGAGGATCGATAGGAGTGGGTCCTACGTGGTTGGTCGATTCCTCTAGTATGCATCAGATGGCAGTACGAGAACCTCCAGGAAAGCACTTGGGAGAGGGAGACTCAGATTCATGATCAGTACCCTCATTTGGTCCCCTAGTTTGTGATGTATCTTTATGGGGACGTAAAGCCCGGAGGTGGGAGTAATTTAAAGACCCATAAGATTCAATGATTTTTTTTTCTTAATTTCTTTGGGATTTTACGAGTATGAAGTTCTTGATCACACCTGATTCTGAGGCCCGGTGTGCCCGACATCAATTTCTGAAGTTTAGCTCGGGTACGTTCAGTGAACAAACGGGAAGGTTTTCGTAACTTTTGAACCAGTTCTCAGAATCGAAATACGAGGGCACCAATGAAACTACAGCGCCAGTATTTACCTAGGAACACCTTTTTCGAAGGTGCGTTTTCTCGGAAGGAGTTGTTAAAAAATGTGAAGTATAAAAATATAGTTGTTAAAAAATTATATTTTTATGACACTGCTGATGGTTAAGTGTTGTGGAAAAGGATGATGTGAGGAAGTTGGGGTGGGGCACACACAAGCCCCCACCTCCTTCAATTTTCCCCAACACCCCTTTGAACCCCTCTATAAATTAGTTTGTAACTCCTCCAAATTAAATTACATGCCAATAAAACACCTCATTAATTGGATAATGCACGTTAATTAATTCGGTGAATTCAATTTGGATTTTGAAAAAAGGTTCGCATGAGTATTAAAAAAAGGAAATCCTTATTTTATTATTGTTGAATCGTTGTGTGGGGATTTTTGGAGAGGAGGGATCTGATATTGAAGAATGTCTTCTTCCTCGTTGAAGAACGTGAAGAATGTCGGAGCACCAAGGAGAGATGACGTGCCGATCTCTCCCTTCTCTACAGCCGGTGTGAGACGACATCCTCTTCATGGACACTCGCTAACGCCGTCAACGAACCACCCTCACGACGTCGTTTTCTGCGACAATCTTCTTTAGAAGACTTCTTCTAGGTAGTGTTTTGGTTTTGTGTTCATGAATATTTTTTTCCATCCAACGTTAAATTCTTTAGCCGCTTGTTATCTAATTAACGGAAGGGGGAGGGACCACACAAACAGGGCCCACCTCCTCCCCTTGTTGTTGATCATTGATGTGGTTTGGAATGGAGGCGTTCAGGTGAAACGACACCACGCGGAAGCGAGGATGAAGGTGGTTAAAGTGTGTGGCGCCATCGCGTCGCGCCTACGAAGCCTTAGGAAGCTGCGGCCAAGGACGTGTCGCGGCGGAGGAGTGCGGCGCCATCGCGCCGCGCCGGAGCATCACGAAGGGCCGTGGAAGAGGGGCGCGGTGCTGTCACGTCGCTCCAGTCGGAAAAGGCTATGGAGGTGCAGGGAGGTGTGGCTGGAACCACCGGACACTGGTTCTTGGAAGTTGGGACACGCAGGGGGTCCCGCGGTGGCTCACCGGCTGGCCAACTCGTCAGGCAATTTTCGGAAGAGCCGGGGGTCGTAACCCCTGGCTGGAAAAGGAGCGAGCCCCCACATGAGGGCCACTTTTACAAAACCAGGGGGCAGTTCCCCCCCCCCCCCCCCACCCCCACCCCTTTCTGCGTCCGCTCGGTCAGCGTCGAGCCGCCCCTCTCAGCTGGCGCCGAGCCGCCCCTGCCGGACCGGCAGCACCGGGCCGGTCCGCCCGCGCAGGGCCGGGCCGCGCCGGATGGGTCGGGTTGCGCCAGCTGGGCCATGGCGCGCCAGCTGGGCCAGGGCATGCCCTAATGGGCTGGACCCTAACCCGGTTTGGGTTGTCCCAGTTCGGGCCGACCCAGGGGATCTCGGGCCGGGTCGGTCCATGCCCAAAACCCCCTAAAATCGGACGGGTTCGTTCAAATGCCTATAACATTGGCTACGAACCTCCAATTGACACACCGTCAGTTTCATTGCAATCCTTGGATCAAGACGGTCGTTTCTTTATATTACACTCAAGGTTTTGGAGAAACTTGGGTATGGCCGGGTTGGTTCGAACACGAAACCAACCGGGCCCTCGGAGCGGAAACGCTTATAACTTGATCTCCAGACATCCGATTGACGTGTCATCGACTTTGTTGGTTTCCTCATAGTGAGATAGACATTTTGGATTACTCCACTTGGGGTTTGGATGCAGTTGGAGTATGGTTGGGTTGGTTTTGACTTAAAAACCAACCGGGCCCCTAGGACGGAAAATCCAATAACTCTCAGACCGGGCATCCGATTGACACGTTTTTGATCACGATGAGTTCCTTATGACGAGACAGAACATTGGGATACATAAAATCATAACTGTGTGTCAGTTAATATATCAAACCCCCTTGGCTCGGGGAGCGAAACCTCCCGGAATCGAGCATGATGTGTGCGGGAACCCTAGTGTTGGCTGCGACTGCGATGATGATGACGACTGTACTGAAATCCTCCGTGGGATCGGCAGCAACGATGACTATACTAAAATCATCTGTCGGTTCGGAAGCGACGATGACCGTACTGGAATACTCCGTGGGTTTTCCGGTGATGACAAATGTTCTTGTATCCTTTGTGGTTCCGTCAGTACGTGACTACTCTTCTTGTATCCTACGTGGGTCCGGCAGTATTTGACTATGTACTTGTATCCTATGTGGTTCCGGCAGAGTAGCTGGTCTTGTATCCTTTGTGGGTCTGACAACTTATCTGGTATTGTATCCTACGTGGGTCTGACATCATAGATGAATCAGTGTCTACATCTGATCATCTCTATCATCTTACGAAGAAGTATACATGTGTGAGTTGAGTCTTGACTTCCAATCATTACCTTCGATATTATTAAATTTATTTCCTAAGTGGATCGGGTTGTGTTATCCTATGTGGATTGGATTGTGCTATCTTGTGTGGACTAGATCAAACATGGGCTCGGATGTTGGAGCCGAACTGTAATTGATGACTTAGGTATATGTATGAGTATATACCTAAGTAGACATGGTTGTTACTTCGTGATTGTATCTTTCCTTTGTGGATTAGCTTTCGTGGATTTTGGGAGACCTTCGGGGGTCTCGGGGTCCCTACTGAGTAGCGTATACTCACCCCTGCATGGGCTATGCCCGCACTATGTTGTGTTGGATACAAACGACGGACAACGTTGATCGTGGTTGAGGCTTGTGGAGCATGTCGGTACCTGGAGGTGGACCACTAGGCGGGACGTACATGGAGTGGACGGCTGGACCCGAGGAGCTGAGGAGGCTATCTGTACCCACCCTTCAAGTGGGATTTCCAGTGGACAGCTCAACATTTCTTCTTTACTTTCAATTGCTGTACATTCTTTTCAGTTGTACTTACTTCAGTTGGGTTTGTATTCTGACCCATTTCCTTTCCAGTACTTACAGTTGTACCCAGTTTACATAGTGTTTACTTCATCTTTCTTACTCTGTGGTGTTTGTTTACTTTATAAAGGCAATGACTTCCCTTTTTGTCGAGATTTATGCCTTTGGTGCTAGTCGCCAGCCCCTAGCCTATGGAAGGCGGGCTTGGGGTAGTCATGGCCCAGGTCCCGAGGACGGGTCATGACAAATATAATTTATAAATATTATTCATTTAAATCAATTCTAAATTAATGAATTTTATTTTTAACCCTTCACATATTTATAGATTTTTCGCCATTAAACTCTCATGAAAAATGTTATATATCACTCTAAATTAGTGTAAAGTCATCATTATTATCCTATGTTTATATTTTTTAGAATTCAAAAAATGTTATCACTTTTTTATACAAAATATATGATATTTCAGGTATCCTCAATGTTTATCACTTCCCCTTTTAAAAGTATGTCTTATTATTACTATGTATCATGTCAGTATACAATGAAAATATATTAAAATATTCATTAGTTTATGAGAGAGATGAAAATAAAAGGTAAAAAATTATACTGATAGGATATAACACGCTATAAATTTATATTAAATGATTAATAATCCTTATAGGTATCTTAACATGCAACATCATTTTTAAACTGATTTGTAATATATTCTAAAAATATTATTATTATTAATTTATAGTTATAATATAATTTTATAATTAGAAGGTATGGATATTATTTTCTTAATTATTATATAAATTCACAAAGGTTAATATCAATAAATTTGTTAATTAATTCTCAATAAATAAGTTCTGCTTTTATAGTGATGTAATTTTATCCTTCAAAAATGAATTTTATTAAAAAATAATTTTGTTTTTTTTTCAATAAAATTATAATTAAATTGTTCATTTATTAGAAAAAAATAATTTAGGAAAATAAAATAACTTTTTAATTTATAATATTAATAATATTATTGTGTGAAATTTTCGTATTTTTC
This sequence comes from Viscum album, assembly GCA_963277665.1. NCBI lineage: Eukaryota > Viridiplantae > Streptophyta > Magnoliopsida > Santalales > Viscaceae > Viscum > Viscum album. Next base: position 195,545,512 of record OY728123.1, on the reverse strand, counting down.
GGTTGTAGTCAATTTCTGAAGGAAAATTAAAAAAATAATGACATTTCAAATACTCTTATTTTGGTTTATTAAATTATTTAATTTTAAATTCACAATATATAGTTCATTTAGTGTTTATGTGATATTATATATAATTTAATTATAATAATTAAATTATTTCAATTTAATTTATCAATATTAATATTTTCTATGTTTAATTAAGATTTTTTCCCAAAAATCCATTTTTATTACGTCTTATGCATTTAGATTAAAATTTGATTATAAGAATAATTATAATTTAAAATGATGAAATGGATTTCGTATTTGGATTTATAATTTAAACATTATATTGAGATTAAATTTTTTATTTTATTCTAATGAAAATGTATTTTTTTGTAATAATAATAAAATTCAATTTGAATTAAATATTTTATATTTTATTACATCAAAAATATATATATTTTATATCAAATATTTATATTTATTTTTTATTATTCGTGTTTTGAAAAATAATAAAAACTTCACATCAAATCATAAAAATATAAATTTGGATTTATTTCATGATATATATGTTAATCATTTTTATTTCCAATGAACTAGTCGTTTGGCACTAGAAAAGTCAAATAATTCTTCCTAAACATAATATTTTAGGATGACACCATTTCATAAATTATTCAATAAATATTATGTATTATTAATTATTGTGGGGGATATATATTATTTTTCGATATGTATTACAATTTAGAAGCCCCAATACATTTATAGTGCTTATGCATGGATGAAATAGAAAAATTTATATATTATATTTTTTATGATATGGATATGAGTATATATACATATTTAATGTATTTCAATATAAATTTTGAAATTAACTATTTAATTTTATTACTAGTAAATTATTTTAAATTTTATTGATTATATAATTATTATAAATTCTTGTTCAACATAGATACTATACATATGAAAGGAGTAACCAAATAATGAAATGAGATTTTAAACTAAAAAAGTATAATTATTTGATTGAGTTATAGGTTCCCATGAAATTTTAAGATACACATAATATATTATATACTTATTAATGGTATACATTCAAATTATAGTGTTTCCATTTTTTTACATCATATTATTTTAATAGTATTCAAATTGAATTTAGGATCTTTTTTATTTAATATATTTTAATTAAACTACCAAAAAATTATAATATGATTTCAATAAGAAAATAAATATTTTTTTGATATAAAAAATTATCCCTTAACCAATTCTGAGTCAATTATCTCCTAATAATTAAAATCTTCCCCCTCAAATATTGTTGAAGAATGTATAACTATTATGGTTAATAATTGTAAACCATGGGGTTTATCCAAATGATTAGATTTAAATTTGTATATAAAACTATAAAAAATATATTTTTTGACCATATTGTGAAAATATTTTACTAAAATTATAATAAATTTAAATTTATAACTATTATAAAAGATTTATAGAACTATTACATTGTTATATAACAGTATTTCAAAAATTGACCTTCATGATGTATGGTAATAAAAAAAATATTTTTTAATTATTTAAAAATAATAATAATAATTCTTTAGAAAGGGGACTGGTATATTGAAATAAATATTAACCAAAATATATTAATTGGTCACATTATTATTTACATTAACATTCCATAACTTTATTTATTAATAAACATTGATATCATGGTATTCACTGAAAGGAATAATTGGTGAATAAGACTAAGAGATGAAGGTAAATACATATCCACATGTTTTAAAAAAATTTAGATGAGTTTATTTAGACTAATAGTTATATTTGTCTTCAATTATCATAATATAAATAAATTTATCCATGAAAAGTGTAACACCCCAAGCTTCCACGGTATGTTTCCCTTTGAATAATGCAATGACGTGCATTGTACGCAACTTCGAGATTCTAACACACCACAACCAATCAAACATGCTGATATGAATAGTAATACCTACTTTTTGAAATTTTATAAATTTTATCATTTGAAAAGGACTTCAATTTTGGATTCGTAATATCGAAATTAGCTTAGGGTGAAATTTTGGTGCTTTTCAGATAACATTCATATTTTGATGAATAAGTGAAAGTTACTAAATTTTAATTAAAAACAACTTTTTTAATCGAAATATTTAATAGTTATAAATTATTAATTTGAGTGGTTTTAAAGTATATTTAGAATATATTTTTACCATTTAATACAATGTTGGTCATTGGATAAGATTTCACATTTAAACCAGACATAAACAAGTGTCAATCTTTTGATAGTTATTATCTCTTAAAAACACAGTATTTGTTTTGACGATGAGAATTAATTTTTAAATTAATTAATGAAACTGATATTATTTTAATTTGGTAAAATAGACATCATTTTTTAATTCATAATATCAAATATATCTTTGGCCCAATTTTTGGTATTTTTCTGGAAACATTCATTTTTTGATGAATAGTGAAACCACTAAGTTGTAGTTAAAAACTGATTTTTTTCATAAAACTTAATTTTCCCGCTTCTATGAGTGGAATTTCAAAAATCCGAGAGACACAGTTAATATCATGGAGTAAAATGTGGTTCATTGAGATGAAAATAATTTTTGGTGAATAGTAACTTTTTACTTTTATTTACCACGGTTAAAAGTAAATAGGGTAATTAAGGGTAAAAATGATATTAATATTACCCTAAGACATGTCCTAATTCTATTTTACAAGTGTATCTCGACCAAAAACAACCTTAGGAATAAAATATTATCATTTAGGTCCACTTGGATTAGATTAGGACATTTATTATTATTTAATTCAAAGAAGAGTTAAAAGATTTAAAATCAAAGTTTATTTACGAACACATTTTTAATATAGGGTTACACATAAGATAAATTCGATTATAAATATTCATTAGAAATATAAGAATATTTCATACATAATGACATCTTATTTATAATTTTTAGACTTTAAATAATTTAATTTATTTATGACACAATGATGATGCAGTAATTACCATAATAGTGAACAATTAAAATAATTGATATTATAAATACCAAAATAAATATAATTGGAGACCTTTATTGAATTAAAATAATTTTCTAGGTTAATATGAAATATTAGGATTGATTGAATTGACTTTTTTCGAAGTAATCGTTCTGTTATGAGTTTCACAAAAATCAATTATTGAATAGTGTCAAAATTGACATAAAAGAGTTTTTAAAACAAATATTATATTATTAATTGATATTAAATTCCTAAAAATCTAAGGTTCGGCAAAGAGACTTATATAATGATAGGTGTATCATTAATGGACCACTTGGGGGTCTCTTGGATTTATATAATACGTTTATTAACCATATAATATAAAAATACAAAGACACATTGTAAAAGAGAAACTAATTAACTAAGAGTTAATACTTAAAGATAAGGTTAATATAATGACCCAAACCTATCTAAATTCTATTGGTTGAGTGGTTTTCTACCTATAACCACCTTAAAATTTAAATAATACACTTTGGAGCCATTATAAACCGAATATAAATTTGTTATAAAATAATATTTCTAGCTTTTCCAAAGGTGCCCCTCACCCCTCTTATAAAAGGGCACTCCCCCTTCTCATTACTTCACACCTTCAAAGCCTTTTGGTTCGTCCAAACCATGCCCAAATACTCTCTCAACATCCCTCACTACAACCTAGAGGCCTTAGTTTGATCAGAAAGCCAACCTAAGGAGCCCTTTTGATCAAATCGAAAGGAATAACCCGAAAAAGAGGTAATGTTTTTACCACCCTTTTTCAAATTCTTTTCTTCTTCAACTACTTCTTTCTTTGTTATTCCCATTATAAAATAATGAATCCAGTATCTCCTATATACTATAACATTATTATAAATATGGTAAAACTATATTCAGTATTCTATCTATCCTTTTAATGACATTTCACCATACGTGCGGACGTACGACTTACCGTCTCCACGTCGTGGTGTAATTGTCATTCAATAAATTTTTATTTGGATGGGTATAATAATGATATTTAATTAATTTAAATAATAAATATAAAATTATAATTATTATGTATATATGATATGACATCCAATTATATATTATTTTAACATCAAAAGAATGATATTGTTGCTCGTGCGTACGTACGGACTACTATCTCCACGAAAGCTATGAGATTCATTCTCCATAATATCCATTCAAGTATAATTATCATTTTATGATTTAAAAATAATTTTTAAGGACTTGATATAATTATGGATATGAATAAGATACAACCTATCCATAACAAACACGGCTTACGTAATAAAGAATATAAAGGAAAACGAGTAAGTTAACACCCGAAATGATGATAATACTAAGATATTATTAACAAATCAATGTTAAAAGATCATATATGATATAATATTAATGTAAATGATTCTTATATAATTAAATAACAATTATTTAACCATTATAAAGGAGGTTATACTACCTTCTATCAAGGAAAATTTACAAAGTACGAGGTTTCTTATCTCACTTTCAATTCCGTGAGATTTCCATTGTTCACCACTTATTTATTGCATGTGGTGTGTGTACTACCCATTATTGTATTAATTGTGTAATATAATTTAATTTATGGGTATTTACATCATCATTTTATGATCCTTATTTCATGGGTGCATGTTTCATAAGTTACCAAATCGATAAGGGAATTTGAAATTTCAATTTCCACCCATTCAGCTTTACGCATACTTCATTGATTATTTTACTCCAAGATTATGTGTGGAATCACTATTAATTTGATTATGTCATAATTTCCACTCCCCTTTATATGGATATACTTTTTATACACATATTCAGTCCATTGATAAATTCTCAAGTCATCGATATGAACTTGATAAGAGTAATGTTTACTCAATCTTGATTTTTTTGAGATAAACATCCAATTCATTGGTGTTGTTTTTACAAGAATATGTGTGAATGTCCTTTGATTATTTTAAACTGAATATCCAATCATATTTAGTGTATTTTTATTTTTCACACATAACTATTTTTTTGATGTATCCTTAACCTAAGGATACGGCCTTTATGAGAGATTTCATCTCAATTTACACTCCACTGAGTCTTCTTTGTTGTTATAAACCAAATAACTTTTTTGTGGTGTATATAATGTACTTTGACATAGTATATCATGAATCCCTTTATTCTCATGATAATAAAATGTTTTTATTACCTCAATTATTTGTATTCAAGTTTCTCTATTTTGTTTAGAAACTCTAACTAAAATACCATTTTTAAATGTTTAAAAGATTTATTCTTCTAAATCCTGCTCATTAATGTACATGTTTTAAAAATGGTTTTAAGGATTTATTTATATGGACATTAATGTTTTCAAATAAAAATTCCTTTTAAAAGTTTCAAAGTGGAATGGGACACTTTGATTCTAAAATCTATTTTAAATGGATTCCAGACTAGTAGTGTGACTTTTAAATGATTTCAAGAAAAAGGGGGATATTTCACTCTAATTGTTTTGATGATTGTTTTCATGTATGTCAATATCCTTTATCATTCTCGATTGAGGTTAATAGGATACAATAAAATATTCCATATTGTATCGAATGAGTTATGTTTGACTGTGGATGTGCTATTTTTATACCTTTCATGGTTTGTGGATAAAGTATTGACATTTAGTTTTCTAGTTTTAATACGAATTTTTATGTTACGTTTAAAACTTTTCATATGAGGAATGCATTTTACTTAGTATGTGATGGGTGGAGCCCGCTATAGCTCCTCGATGCATCAGTAGGTCTCATGAGAAAACTAGTGTCTTGGAACAAGGCCTTGAAAAAATCTTATTTGTAGTCTTGGCATGAGGCCTTGAATATGTGGTTATGATAGTATGGAATTATGCATTCCATCATTTTGAAAGTGGTTATTGATATTTCATGTGGTTATTCAATTAGAAGAATATGCATGTGAATAAGTAAATGGAATTATTTCATTTTATTTTTTGCATACTATGTTGAAGTTCAAGTTTAAAAGGCTTTTGTTTTAGTTATACATTACCTTAAGTGTTTATGATTTTCCATGAAAGCTTCTTCTATATTGTTATCCTTATTGAGCATCTAAGCTCACCCCTTTCTTTGTTTTATTTTTCCCAGGATTGTGAAGAAGTAAATTATGAATGACCTGTAGGGATAATATGAGTGTTGACTATGGAGACTATGTTTTTGTAGTTATCATTTTATTATGTAATGTAAATTTTATTAATGTATCTAGTTATTCCAAGGCTACTAAACTAATCGTTCTTTCGAGATTTGATCTTTCTTGTGATCATGCCAATGTTATGTAAGAATGCACCGACTCTGGGTATCTAGGTTCGGGGCATTACAAAACGTAGTTTGTATTATTTTAATACATTACATAATTGAAATAGTTCCCCTCTACTCACATAAAAATGGGAATCTACTCTCATAATTTGTTAACACCACTTGAACGGTTAATGTAAAAAAATCCAACCAAAAAATATCCTAAAAATACAAATCCACAATTGAGATTTTTTCTTTTTTCCCAAAATTGTAATAATATGTCCATATAAAGATATCAAAATGAGGTTTCTCTAATAGAATTTAATCATAATAACCACTCTATATTTTTACATTATCTTTTACCAACATCATTTATTTCATAATAATTCCATTATAAAAATATATTATATTCCACATATCAAAATTTTATTTTACTATTTCCATGTTATTTATCCATCTTCTTCACTATCAAATTGGAATGAGAACCACCACACATGTGTATGGGGACTACCAACTTATGAAATGAAGAAATTTATTTTCAATCACCACCTCATGTTTATAGTTAGAGTGATGTTCTTGTATATTATATATGTTATTTTTCCAAAATATTATAATCCAATAATTATAATATAATATATAAATTCTTACCATCCAATCTGATGGAAAATTAAAATAATGATGATGCATATATGTGGACAACGACCACCACAAAGAAATATAATTCATTTCACATTAATCCTTTTCGTATATTAAATATTATTTATATAATTTATAAGATATTTGGGATATAAAAAAATTCATATAATGGTGTTTTATTATTTTTTTCTTTGGAAATGTGAAAACAACATTAATTTATATGCATGACCTACAATCTATAAGAACAATGTAAATAATTTTTCAATCATGATATTTTATTAATGAATCAAAATATCGTAATATTTAATATAAATGATATAAATTTTGGGACAAAATTTTTATAGAAATTTTAAATATGATATAGATTCAATATTTAATATTACATAACTAAAAAATATATGAACAAGGAGGCAATAAACACTCTAAAAAAATATCAATAAATAATTATTATTAAATGGTCACTAAAATTTTATAATGGGATTATATATATGATATTATAAGTCTGTATATGATTCTTCATTAGATGTATAATGGATATAAATTTATTATAATGGAGGTTAAATTCATTTCAACTTAGTTGAATCATTAGTTTAGATATTTCAAAACTCAACTTCCATTTTGTGTGTTATATCATTTAGTCATTGATTATTTTATATTTTGATAATTAGGGAAGTAATCATTAATTTCACTATATTTTACATACACTTGTATTATTAATATTTATTATTGTTACACATAATTAATTCATTGATTTATTCTCACCTTTTTGTTGTTTTCATTGTGTGAACATTTATTTAAATTTTCACACCATTGAGTCACATTTGGAATATTGCACCTATATATATTTGTGTACTGTATATACTACAATATTGGTGTATTTAAAATGAATTTATATTTATTAAATATTAGAAATGTTTCAATTATTATTTACACATTCAATTGGTACAAATTTAAATGTTATGAAAGAGGTGATAGTATAATTTTAAATTTCATTATTAGGTTATCGTTATGTCTTTCATTGATGGAATATTATAATATATCTTTCATAAACTAGAACAATTATCCTTATAAATTAGATATTAAATGAGTTTCCTGTTATGTTCAAATATTTTACTCATTTATACTTGAATCATGAAAAATATATTAAAAAACAATATGTACTATGTTATCTATTAAACTGGTAGTTTTTTACCCAATATATATTTTTATATAAATTTAAAAAAGGGAATCTTATTTTCATGGGTGATATATTATGGTAATTTTATATTATTATTTAATATTTACATGGATGAAATGTAATATTTCTAATTTTGACTGAAAGGATCTTTTTTTAATCCCATATATTATGCTAAAAGAATGGATTCTTTATAATATATACAATATTGTTGGATTTTGGCACTTCCATCTTCATTTGGCCTTATTTCAGATTTCCCCCATGCTATCCATATTGTTCAAATAAAAAATTTTAAAACTATGGGTATTTTTATATATATTTTATATGTTTTTAATGACAAAATTTCACTAAAAATATATATTTATGTTGAAATTATTTTTACCTTCAATCTCTTAATAATTTTATTGTCCTTCACATTCCCTTGAAAATTAAATTTATTAAAAAAAATCCATTAGAGAAATACATTTATATTAGTTGTATATATTCTTTCTATCATGGAATGATTATTTCCTATATTGAATAATATTTGCGTATGTGTGGTTTTTCAATGAATGTTATTTGATGAACATCAAAAATCATAATTTTTTCTATTCATTACTCAATAAGTATTTTTTTGGATAAAGAAAATTATTTTTTAAATAAAATGATCCTTAAATATAAGAGCAGTACTTTGGAAATGCATTTATGGGTGGGTCCCATATATTTATAGTCCCTATGTGAATTTATAAGTTATATGAAACAAAAATATTTGTTATACATAATAATATGTTTTTTGGTCATATAACTACCCATCTGATTTACTATATTTTAATAAGGAATATTTTTTGAATGTGTCATGATGTTTGAGATCATGACATTCAATATTATTAATTTCAATCGTTGAGAGTTTGGTTATATTTATCTTTGATAATTTATTATTTATATTTATATGGATATAATGTGTTCTCATGTTACCAAATAATTGGCATGTGTTTTCAGTTATTTATGTTCAAAAATTAATTATTACTTATTTACTCATATTATATTTCATTATATTTAAACATTCAAAGGAATTTGGAATACCATTTTCATATGTTTCCTAATCACCATGGTCTTATGATGGCTACAATAAATGATGTGAAACAATATTCCAGGCAGTATAATGATGATATAAAATAAAATAATGTTTTATTTTATTTTGTTTTCAAAGTAAATGTGGGATTCAATTATGTATCTTTTTTTCCATGAATACTAAAATACATGGTCATTTGGGATAAAATTCCATTAATCTAGTTCTAATATTATAAATAAGAACCAGACTATGGGTAACATGATTTGGGATTATTACACTTATCTCACCATTTATATAATACTATAATTTTAGAAGCTAATTATTTGGTATATAATCAAGAAATACATGTTTTCCCGTTATATGAAAAATATGCATCTCAAAATCATGTCTATAATTACCTCTATTATGATAAATTAAGCAATACAAATTGTTCAAATTTAATATGTCTCATACAGAGTGATAGAGATATTGAGAAAAATTTTAAACATGTAATGATACCATGGAAATATAATTAAAATTTCATTCATGGAGTAACATTACATAGACATAGAAATTAGAATCTGAATGTTTTTAAACTTTCAAATAATGTTACCATAAAAATTTACAAGATAATGATGGAATATAAAATAAGGAATAAAACAAATTAAGTAAAAAAAACCCTAGCTCCCAAAAAACATTATAGGTTACAAACGAATGAATTATAGTACCCAAACATTTTAGAGGAAGTATTTTAGTTGAAATTAATGTAATAATTTCCCACTAATAGAAGGAAAATAATGTTTATTTTAAAAAATAGGGGTGGAAATAAATGTAATATTGAACAAGATTCTAGATCTTGTGAATACACAGAAGAGGATATTACTTGTGGGTGTACTTTTGTGAGGGAAAATTGGTAATGTCAAAAAATTAATCAACCTAAATAGATAACATGGTTTTGTTTCATGGTTTTATGAAATATTTTTCAATAATATTAATGGGAATGGATACAAAAAGGTCATGCAAAATCGTTTTCCAACATCATTATACAGAAAATTAACTAACATTGAATAAAATATTGAAAAAACAATAGACTTCGAGTGGTTAACATACATGGTTTTCACTGACCATACAGAAGATATTCTACTTGAAAAAACAACAAATGGCCTCCATATTTAATGGGATAACTATGAAAAAAAATATCAGTGAATTAATATATAAAAAATTAGGGAAAAATAGGATGGGGGTTGATTGGTCTCTTCTTATATCATTACTGACAACCCTAATATTCAAACAAAAAAATTATTAATCCTATAATTAACATAAATTTATAATCCATAACATGTATTTTATTCTCTATGTTAGAATAATAATAATATTTCATGAAAATATCACATCATAATATAGTGACGCATGTTAATTTATTCATCATCATTAGATAAATGTGAAAAAAATTATCATTCATCATTTAACATCTGAGACATGCCAACCAATAATACACATTACTAATGAACTCCATGAATTGATAAATGAAAAGATATTATAGGAATTATATTTCCTTATATACATTCCATTGATTTACTTATAAATGATTAACATTCAAAAAATGGATGATAATAAATAGTACATCTCTTGGGGATATATTGGTGATCATTATAATGAATAATTATAGTCTATATAGTGATCACACTATTCTTAAAATGTTCTGAAATATTCAACTTCTATTGATAAAATTTAACTCCTAAAACTATCCACTCACAAGTATTTTAATTTTATATTATATATTCAAATTTTTTAGAATGTAATCATATAAATCTATCAATATAAATCTACTATTGATGATTTTAATTGATAAATATATCCACTTTTGATTGGAGATAGTCCACTAACACCTAATTTTTTTGAACCTATTATCATATAATATATTATAAATTTTGAATTATTTGACTCATATATCAATATATTGGCAGGTGTTATATCATACTAATCTTTAAATACCTCATTATAATGATCATTTGTTCTTTCATGAGTGTTACTATAAATTAATTCTTCATTTTTAAAATGATGAACTATAGAACAACATGATGTTTGACTATATAATTAAAAATTCATTTAATGGTAATTAATTAATAATTAATACCATATAATAATGTAATAAAATTATTTCATGATTAAATTTAGAACTAATCAAAAATAATATGATGATATAGTGAAAATTATAATAAAATAATGATTTATCTGAAATGGTTATATTATTACAATTTGAAAATGGGGCGAGTCTGTAGTAACTAATAATTTCATTGAATTCAAAAAATGATATAATATAAAAAAGTAAAATATAAATATAATTTAAAAATAAAATACTTCCTTTATGAAATCCATTGGTTTGGATTTCAACATTAATATTCGAAGATTTACAACACCCTATCCATATTTAGAAATAAAAATATTTAATCAAAATGAATGTATCTAATTTCATTAGTTAATTGGTGTGGGGAATCACGACCCGTCCCTCGGAGCCCATGAATTAACTACCCCAAGATCACCATCTAAAGGCTTTGGGATGAAAACTAGCACCAAAAAGTCGTATCCCTAAAACTGTATGGCATTTCTTTTTAACCTGTATAGACATACAGACCAACTACCCAACCAGAAGCAACGAAGTAGTAAATAGTAGTAGTAAAAGTGTTCTAAAAGTAAAGGGCCTGAAGTACAAGATCCAATGAAAAGTCAAAGTGAAATTAAAAAGTGAAAAATGCTCCAAGAGTGTCCACTATGGATCCTACCATAAGGGTAGGTACAACTCACGATCAGTAGTCTCGTTGTCACGTCACGCCAAATGGTCTACCTCTAAGCACCATCCAGCCCTGGCTCCCTCTACCTCGATCAATGTGGTCTGTCATCTACACTATACACAACAAGGTGTGGGTGTAGCCCATGTACGGGAGAGTATAACGATACGCAGTAGGGACCCCGATACCCCCGTAGTTCTACTAGATTCCCACAAAGGTAAAAAAATCAAAGCAAGAACTCCATATCAATCATGAAGTGATAGAAATCAACTATACTTATGTATATTCCCTTACATATACCTATGTTATCAATATATACACATCTCATACATGAGGTAAGAATACCACAAAGGTAACACCATGAAGGTAGAACTACCACACAGGTAACACCACGAAGGTAACACCGTGAAGGTAGAAGTTCCACAATGGTAACACCATGATAATAGACATATCACACAAGTAACACCATAAAGATAACACCATGAAGGTTACACCACGATGGTAACACCATGAAGGTAGAATCACCAAATAGGTAACACCATGAAGATAGAATTTCCAAATAGGTAAAACCACAAATGAGAAGAATCTTCTCACACCAGTTATGTCTTAAATATAGAAGTACAAATGATTAGTTGTAAGATAGATTATCTTATTCTGTTAAGAGGAACTGCTACTGGCCCACATAGGATAGAAAGGTAATAAACCTCGCTAACCCACATAGGATCTAAACCACACTGGAACGGTATGAAATGACCCACACAAGATCAATGGACACTGACAAATAGAGTATTTGATCGATTTTAACCAACACAATATCGATAGATGTTGACCTACTATGGATCGATGTTCTTTCACCACGTTACAACCATCCACCAGATTCCTCACACCCGGTTCGCTATAGTTCCGTAGAATTTTCACCTTGAGATATTGGTCATATTTAGACCACCATTATGCTCCAAAAAGAATTAACCAAAAGGATGGTAATGTCGTGAGGGTGACAGACGGTGCGTCAATTCGATGCTCGGTCTGTGAGTTGTATGTGTTTTAGTTTCGATGGCCCAGTTATATTTAGGTACGATCCAACCCAGTCATAATCCATCAATAAATAAAACCATAGTGGAGCATATAAAAATTTCATTCTCACTCCAAGGGTCCCAGTGCAATAGACGGTTTGTCAAACAGATGCCCAGATTTCAAGTTATGGACCTTTAAGAGAAACATGGGCTGGTTGGGTTCGGGTCCAGTCCGACCTAGTCTGGGCCGAACTGAGAAGGTTTGGGATGTCCCGACCCGGTCTGGTCCAACCTGAACCAGTTTGGGTTGACCCAACCAGGCTCGGTTGGGCTGCGGTGGTTTTGGTCTGGCTCGCTGGTCTCACGTTGGCCGACTTGAGAGGGGGTGTGGCCCACTAGCATGTGCCACCTGAACTACTGGCTTGCACCGTCTTCCTGAGTTGGCACAGAAGTGGAGACACCCCCTCCTCTATTGGAAGATGAATAGGCAGCACCTAAGGGGAGCTTCCAGGTCACACGTGAGACCTATTACGGGTCCCACCGTCGCGGCGTCAGAGTTGCAGCTCATCTGGCGGCACGCCGTTGCGCGCTACTACCTCCAGTTGTGGCCGGCCATTTCCAGCCACCTTGGTTGGCCCCGCCGCTGCTGGAAATACGTGGCCCTTCTCTGCCTGTGGTGTGCGATGGTGCGCCATATCACCATTGCGGTCAGAATCATCTTGACTGCTACAACATAGTGTCATGGCTTCGTCCTATGGAACGCATCGACTTATCACATCCATTTTGGTCAGCCGGTGCCAGACACCACTATTGTCTTCCATCTGGGATATCACTCAACCTGATGATAAATATAGCGGTCAACTCACAAAAATTACAACAAGGGAGGAGGGTTCAGGACTTGTTTTTTTGGCCCATGCCCTCCGTGTTAGGTTGATAGCAAGAGGGTTGGATTCAACAATCGAATGGAATTGTTACTAAATAAATCCCATCATCAAGAATGATATGGAGTAACCACAATTGAGTAAGTGGTTCAGTGATTGTTTTCCCAACAATAAGCTGCAAAAGATGTCGCTCAAGCATCATCCTACAGTTCTTGATTCGGTGTCACCCATCATCACCCACTAGAAGCGTCTCTGTCCTCCAAGTTTGGCGTCACGTCACATTATCATCACTTTTTCTTTTGGTGAAGATATCCCATTACCTCTCCCCAAGATCCTTATAAATAGGATAGGGGGAGGTTGAGCAATGCTCATAGAATTTATGAGGGTTCATTTATTAGGAACCTTAAAAAATTCTAACGATGATGTTACATAGGATTTAATGGGTCATTCCATTTAATGGATTGACATGACATTGGTCCCACACTGCCCCTTCTCTATTGGAGGAATGGAAATAAATAAATAAAATAACAAAGTTTTTTATCATTCTTTTAAAAAATTCCCAAAATCCAACTTCTTGTTCCATACATATTGCGGTCGAAGTTAACCCTCACATAAGAGAATCATGGTGTTGTGGATTCAACGGTGCAATTTTATTTTTAATACGTGCAGTGGTTCAAAAGAAATAAAATGCCACTTTCACATTTACTAAACATACCTTAAAAATGTTCAGAAATTCATTCTAGGCACAACGTGCCTCGAAATATAGCGCCGTCAACTTTATCAGACTCGTAATAATTAAATATAAATATAAAACATTCACAGAAAATCTGAGCCTATAAATTCTCACCACCTTAGGTCCATTCATCCCCAAAATCCATAACATTATCTAAGAAAAAATGGGGGTATCGAGCACAAATAAAATCCTCTTACACCCAAGTGCTCTCCTGGAGGTTCTCGTGCTGCCAGGGAATGCGCAAAAGGGGTATCCATCGTCTACAAAAGACCTTCTCCAGTCAATCCACAATCTCCACTGGAACCTTAGTAAATGTAACACCAACAACGATGTCCATTTTTCCATTATTGATGATGTGAGATGGGTCATGCATGTATCTCCTCGTCTAGGATATGTGGAAGACATCGTCAACCTCTCCAAATGTGGTGGCAGTGCCAAGTGGTATGCCACCTCTCCTATCCTCTAAAGTATCGAAAATAGCCCAAGAAACCTAAGTGATAACATTCCTCCTTGGCCAAATCTCCAAAGTCCACATCGAGGGGAGACACATAAGAATATGTTGTCCCCTCCTCGAACTCCAATGTTCATCATCACATGTTAGCATAAGACTTTGGTCAACTCTATTCAGTCTTCATCTACTCTTGTATGATCTGCAACTTTTCATTTGTAGCCCGTAAAAACTATAAACCCATAAATGCTGACTTCCTTATGTTCGTCCATCATAGAGGTGATCTTCATGGTCGACCATACAAGGCCAAAAATGGTTCCATATCGATGGTCGAGTGATAACTGTTGTTGTATGTGAACACCACCAAAGGAAAATGATCCTCACAACTGCGGCCAGAATCATGAACGCAAGCACGTAACATGTCCTCTAGTGTCTGAATGGTCTGCTCTATCTGACAATCTATCTGTGGATTGAAGGCAGTGCTCAATCATTTGGAGTCCCAAACACCTCCTTTAATTTCTTCATCAACAGGGATGTAAAATATTTTTCAAGGTCAAAGACGATCCTTGATGGCACCTAATGAAGTCTCATAATATATTTTACAAAGAAGAACCACAATCCCTATATGGATACCTACACTCAAAAAGTATGGAAGTGGGCCCAAATGGCGAGTCATTCAACGATCTCCTAGATGGAATAATATCCTCGGGAAGTACATGGAAGCCATGTCACAATGTCCATGAATATTCTCTCCAACATTCACTCTGTCACCTCTAGGGGTTGCGCTAATCCTGTAGAAACCTAATGATCGACCATTACTAACAGAAAAGTGATGGATGATGAAACAAACTATGCCACAATTTTTTCATCCCTAGCCACCAATGCTATCACCGGAGGTCCTGGTACATCTTCTCTACACCAAGATGCACCGTCAGTGGGGACGTGTGAAACTCCCTCAATACCGCCTCCCATAGCGCCACTGGTACCTTGGTGCATCATCTAAAAATGATGACATGATCCCCATATTTTGAAAATCTATCAGTTATATGTCTTATGTATATAAGAGCATGGCATGGATCATAGTCAGCCTCCCCAAGATATGCCTCCTGAACACGCTGATGATGTGGGGGACTGACAGTCATACACTGGAGGTAGGTTGCGCCATCTCTGTCCACACAGGATTACTAAAACAGAGTTAGATGCTCTATCTCCTTACTCATAATCTGTATACCAGTCCTCCAGCTGAGTCTGTCTGCCACTACGTTTCCCTTCCTAGGTGTGTAGACAATATAAAAATCATTGTCCTGGAGGAACTCCAGCCAATAATACATTCTGAGGTTCTGGTACTTCAATGAGAAGATATACCTGAGACACTTGTAATCAAAGTAGTACGTAAAATTTTCACCCATCAAGTAATGTATCTACATCTTCAAGGAGAAGACCACTTCTACTAACTCAATGTCATGGGTAGCATAGCTCTTCTCATTCTATCTCAGCTACTGAGAGCCATACGTGATCACTACTCACACATGAATCCGGACACATACATGATCTGTCCTTGATGTGTCGTAATAGACTACATACCCAACACCTCTTCTGGTAGCCTTACGATTGGGGTACTAGTCATTCTATTCCTCAATTTCTGAGAACTCTGATGGCATCTCTTCATATACATGAAGAGTTGTCCCTTATTTTTCATCACTAGCATGGGTGTGCATCTCTAGAAAAGTCGGGTATGAAAATCTAGTAGTACCCATCCAACCCTAGGAAACTCCGCACCTCGGTCACACACCTGGGTGGATCCCAATATATCACATTCTTTATCTTCGCTGGATCAAATGCAAATCCATCCTCTAATATAACATGTCCCAAAAAGTGAAACTCTCTTATCCAGAACTGGCACTTCGAGAGCATACCATAAAGCTAATGCTCTCAGTGTGTATCTTGAAATATCTGTAGATGATAGTAATGATCCTCCTCCATCACTGAGTACACCAAGATTTCATCGAAGAATACCAAAATGACTCGATCGAGGTTTGGTTGGATGATCATGTTCATGAGTCCCATGAACACTTCATGGGCGTTGGTTATGCCTAAAGCCATAACCTATAACTCATTTTGGCCATACAAACATTTGAAAGTCGTCTTCAGCATATACTCATATCTTACCTAGTGTTGATGATTACCTGATCTAAGGTCTATCTTTGAAAAACCAATTATCTCCATTAATATGACTTAAAAGATTAACAATCCCATAAAGTGGATATTTTTTCTTCACGGTCACCAGGTTCTGGTTTCGGTAGTCCACACAGAGTCTAAAACTCTCATATGTCTTCTTGGAGAACAAATTCAGGGATACCCATGGAGAAACACTGGGCACTTTGAACCCATTCCTCTTCAAGTCCTCTAACTATACCCATATCTATCGAATCTCCACAGGATCCATCAGATTTGATGGTGCAGATATTAGTGTCATCTTAGGGTACACATCGATGTAAAATTCTACCTCAATATGAGGATGTAGTCCCAAAATATCATCAGGAAAGACCTTAACATACTGGTCCACCACTACATGATATCTGGTACTCTCAACATAAACTTATCTAAGGGTAAGGTTAGCCATCAAATGTGTGATCGGCTGCAGCCTCCTTTGCAAAAGTCCATCTGGCACTGTAATGGATCCCTTCTCATAGCTGAAGGAAAAATTGTTCCCATCAGTCTTCACACACCGCAATTTGTGCTGAATATAGTTAATATGGGCATGGATTATGGATAACCAGTCCATACCCAATATGATGTCGTAAGAGCTCGTCACCGCTACTAGAAGATAGAAGTTGAATCTCTCACCTCATAGTGTAATATCACGCTGCTTCCACCATTGTGTAATAATCGAATCCACTCTCATAAGAGTCTCTAGTATTACAGATCGAGCCAATGGATCCACCTGAATCTCTGAGCTCTGAATTAGGGTAATTTCAATAAAAGAGTGAATTTCACCCATGACTATAATTACTACAACTACTGTGGAGTAGGCATAGATCATACCTCTAATAATCACTCGAGATCCCTGGTCATTGGCCTCAGTTGCATGGAGATGATCTCATCCAAGTTCACGTACTCATTGTGGTTGGGGTGGACCACCTGGAGGTGGTGGCGGTAGAACCTTGAATCGCTTCCCACCACCTTCTTCACAACCTGATCCTCTTCCACGTCAGCCAGCTGCCAGCAGACCTCCCCAATAAAATATATGCCTCTGCCTCAGTAGTCCCTCGACCATTTGTTGTTAGTCTGTATGGTGGGTCGGGATGTCTGAAGCCATGTTTCCATGCCCCATGCATGAGTAGCACTACCGACTCCTAATATTCCCCCCTCTATCTGGTGAGCCCCGTACCACCAAACCTGTATTTTGAGGTCTTCCACAAAAATGTCTACCTCGCTTAGGACCCTAAATTATCCTTCTACTACATACTATAGATGAATCTTCAACCTAGAATTTAGTGGTGGATCCCGCTATCATTACCTTCTCTTCTAGGAATCTATGCACCAAAAGTGCTCTCTCTAGCACCCTAGCCTATGTCAGAATAATGATCCATATCATCGATGCTCTGATTTCCCATAAAACACCATGATAAAAGGCCTGATCCCTAAAAAAGGTTTTTGTACCATGTTGGGGGAGTATCTGTAGATATTAGTGAACCTCACAGTGTATTGGGCCATGGTTATGCTTCTATGCAGCAAGTGCAGCAGCTCCTGTATACGCACTGAGCATAGAGTCGCTGGGATGAACTCTTCCCTTAAAAGGCCTTAGAAGTCCGCCCAGATGAGGTTCGCCTTATCATGTAACTGTAGTGTTAGGATCAACCATATTCTAGCTACATATTGCAAGATATTGGAATTTTGTATCACCATTAGACCTGCTGGTGTCCCAACTAAGTGAAAAACTCGTCCCATAGCCCCCATCCTGCCCCCAGTCGCCAATGGGTCCTTCCCACCTCGGAACCTCGGAGGCCTATTCTACTAAAACTTGTGCAATAAACTCTTTCGGTATGTATCCTCTACAAGTGGGGATGTTGGAAACAGCTACCCAATGAGTTTTGGTGCTGTCGGTACACCACCCGATGGTGCTGACACAATAAGAGGGCCCTGCACAGAGGCCTCCTCGCTCCGTGGGCCATCATCATGTACTATAATGGGAATCATATCTAGCTATCTATATGGAAGAATCCGGAAATAAGACATGTTTTCATTGGTCAATAAGATATACCTAGTGAGATGACTCAAATAGATCATAATAGAAAACTTTTAAAAAACACAAGCAATCAGTGTTTCCGTGCACGTTGTTGGAAATCAGAATTCAGGGTCATGGTGTATGGATACGTCAGTCATCGCACCGACACTGGATTCCCTAATCCAAAAACCACAATCATAAAAATTAACACTATTTCCACACAAAATAGATTAGAGTCCTATTTCATTGGTAGAACATACTCCTTTGATACAACTTTGTCACAACATGTCCTTCAGGGCCCATGCCGTGACTACCCCAGGCCCGCCTTCCATAGGCCTGGGGATGGAGAATATCTCTTGAAAGGAGTATCCTTAAAATGGGAAGGAATTTCTATTTAACCTATACATACACACATTCCAATCACAAAACAAGAACCAACCACGTATTAAAATGTTGTAGTAAAATTCTATGTGAAAAAGGGGTCGGAATACAATCACAACTGAAAAGTGCAAGTACAAATGAAATATGAAAAAAATTCTCTAAATTCTCCACTGATGATCATAGATGAAGGGTAGGTACAACTCACGATCAGTAGTCCATGTGTCTTCTCACACCAAATGGTCCACCTCTGAGAACTATCTAGCACTAGCTCCTCAGCATCGATCAATGATGTATATCATCTACACCAGACAAAGGAAGGTGTAGGCGTAGCCCGTGAATGGGTGAGTATAATGATACTATGTAGGGACCCCGAGACCCCCATAGGACTCCCAGAGTTCAATAAAGGAAAAACCACTAATCCAATCCTTTATCTCAAGATATAAGCGACTGAAATCGTCTCTACTAAGGTATATGAATATACATATACCTATGTTACCATGCTATACTCACCTCATACATGATGGAAGAATACCACAAAGGTAACAGCACGTAGGTAGAAGTACCATATAGGTAACACCACAAAGACAACACCATGAAGGTAACACTGTTATGGTAGATGTACCAATGAGGAAACACCACGAAGATATAATTACCACACAAGTAACACCATGAAGATAACACCATGAAGGTAACACCACAAAGGTAACAGAATGGAGGTAGAAGTAGCTCGTAGTTAACACCGTAAAGATAGAATTACCACATAGGTAACACCATGAAGGTAATGACTCAGCTCAAACCACGTAGGAATTAAGTACAGAAGTACGGACAATTATTCCTAAGCTATATCATCTTATTCTATTAAGTGGCACTACTGATGACCATCAAATGATCGATGGGAAATAACCCCCACTTACCCACATAGGATCTGACCCACATTGGATTGGTATGCACTAACCCACACAGGATTGTTGGGCACAAACCCACACTAGATATGATAGATGTTGAACCACAAATGATCTATAGATGATGAACCACTTAGGATCGTTGTTATTTCACTGCGTTACAGCCAACAATAAGATTCCTCACACCAGGTGCGCTCGACTTCTATAGAATTGGACCCTTGAGATATATTTCATACCTCGACCACCACTATCCTCCAAAAATATGTAACACATAGTACCGCCATGTCATAATGGTTTCAACGCGATAGACGGTGCGTCAATCGCACACCTGGTTTGTGGGTTATAAGCGTTTTAGTTATATGTTCTCATTTAGATTCAGTTTCGATCCATCCAAGACATACTCTAACTGTAACGCCCTGACCCCAGTTACCCAGAGTTGGTTCATTATTGCGTAACATTGGAATGATCACAAAATATCAAGTCTCGAAAGACCTATTATTTTAGTAGTCTTGGAAACACTAGATACATTCATAAGTCTTACATTACATCATAAAGTAAAACAACACTAAAAAACACATCATGTCTTCATATACCCTCATACTATCCATGCAGGTCATTCATAATATACTTCATCACATCCTGGAAAAATTAAAACATTGAAAGGGGTGATCTCAGATGCTCAGTAAGGATAAAAATATAGGGGAATATTTCATAAATGAACATAACATTTAAGGAAATGTATAACTAAAACAAAAGCCTTTTAAACTTGAAATTTAGCATAATATGGAAAAAGTAAAATGAAATAATGCCATTTACTTTTTCACATGGATATTCTACTGGACGAATAATCACATGCAATATCAATAACCACTTTTATAATGATGGAATGCATAATGCCAGACCATCATAACCACATAGCCAAGGCCTCGTGTCAAGGCCACAAATAAGATTTTGTCAAGGCCTCGTGCCAAGACACTACTTTGTCTCATGAGACCTACCGATGCATCGAGGAGCTATAGCGAGCTCCACCTGTCACTTATTAAGTCCAATGAATTCCACATATGAACAGGTTTAAACATATCATAAACCATAACATAATCATATCACATAAAACATGCATAAAGGAAACATAACATTTCCGCATTTCAATCACAAGATATCAATACAACACATGGATATAATAAAAATACATTCAAAAACCATTTTCAATACCACAATAAATGAAAATTAAATCTCGGTATTTATTTTTCATTTAAAAAAATGTTATGGCTTGTAGAGGAAGTCGAAACTCAAATAATGGTCACGGCGGCGGAGAAGTCGTTGTCACTGTATACGTAAGACAAAAAAACATTCCCTTTTTTCATTTAGTAAAATTCATTGTATAAAAATATTCCTTTTGAATAAACATAAAATTCAAAGGGGTTTATACACCGTATAAAATAAATTTGTGTATAAAACAAAATATGCCTCAATGAATGGAGATTGAGATGAAGTCCCTTACAAAGATCATTTTTAAATAAAATATATCTATTATGCCTATTCACTATATGTATGCATAAATAAAGTATAAATACAAGGTAGGACAAAATAATATCATGACATAATTTGAAAATAGGAGATTAACCCAAAGAATAGAAATTGGGTTAAGAAGTTCCCTTACCTCATGTCCAACTTGACTCGATCATTTTTTAATCTCCTGAATAATAAACTAGAGATAATTTCTTTTTTCTTAAGAACCTTTTCCATGTTCATTATTCCTTTTATATCACTTGTTACCATGTTATGAACATTATGTAATTATTTAAGTTAATAACGGTCATTTTGTCGATCTTTGGTACTTGAGTCAAAAATAAACTTCTTGTAATTACAAGTTGTTCGTGTGGTGGAATATCCATTATATAAAGAATTATATTCACGATGTAGATATCATATATATCATATATATCCAGTATATACATGCATTTATAATATCACATAACATTTAGAGGTAAGAAATGAAATGCACCGTTCATGGAGAGGGTAAGCTGTACGTACACATGAACGCTACTTTCATTTATATTTTGTATTTAATGGAATGAAATTATAATTATATAAATGTATACTATAATTCCAGTATAATATAATGTTTAATACCATTTACTCCATCCTTTATACATCCCACATATGGCATTAACGATTCGAATCACTTTGAGGGGGCGGTAGTCTGCACTTCCTAAAATGAAAATATCGTGTTTACCCATAATGGAAAACATAAAGGTATGCCATAAATGAAACATACAGAAGCTTAAGTAAAATATAAACATATTATATATCATATATAAATATAGTTACTTCTTAATGGCCACCTTTGAAGGTGTTATATGAGTGTTGAACAATCATCGTTTCGTGAGGAAGAAATTCACCATCCACAGAAACAGTATGTTATTTAACTATTAGATATATGTGTGTGTAAGTGTAGCTCTAATCCTTATTATAAAAACATACTAGTATATTGAGGAAATTGGGGTTTCTACAAAATAAATGAATAAAACGAGTTTAGGATCTTGGAGAAGAAAAATAAAACATAAGAACACAAGAGAAAACACTACCTTTAAAATGGGTAACTCTTTTTGATTTGAGCACAAAGGCTTCCTTGGGAAGAATTATTCCCAATGTAAGGCTTCTAGGAGTAAGAGTGGGATGTGGAGAGACAAAATGGGTAGTGTTTGGCAGAGCCAAAGGCTTGAGAGGTGTGGGTAAGGTGGTAGAGTTCGGGGCCTTTTATAAGAGGAGAGGAGTGGCACTCTTGGAAAGTTATAAAATTTTACATTATCGTAAAATGCTTTTAGGATTTAAAAGGTCCAAAAATAATATATTTAGAGTATAAGGTGATAAGAGTTATAAATACACCCATAAAATAGGTTTTTGACATGTGTACGTCTTATATTTTACATTATCTTTTCATTTTATTTAAATCGTTAAATAATGAGGTAATCGCTACATCATCATGGTTTCATACATAATTTAATTTATTGAACGTCTAAAAATTATAAAAAAAATATCATGATGTAGAAAATCTTTTTATCTTTTTACAGAATATTTATAGTAAAATATATTACTTGTATAACCCCATTTAAAAATTGTTATAGTTAAACAACTCATGTTTGGGACATTTTTATTTTAACATTAAATAAAAAACAATTAATGTCATTTTCCTACCAAAGTGGCTCCATGGGGTCCCCAAGTTGACCCATGGATTTTCGTGGTCGACCATGACTCATCTAATAGGTTTTGGACAAGTGTAAAGGTATTTTAGTATTTTTATAATATCATTTTTACCTTAAATTTCACTAATTACCATTAATCGCGATTAATTAAACTTAAAAGTTACTATTCACCAAAAAATATTTCAATCCCATTAAACCACATTTTACTTCCTAATGACAACCATGTATGTCGGAATTTTGAAAATCAAATCACAGAAGTGGTAATGTTTCCTTTAAATGAAAAATCACTTTTTTAACTACCACTTAGTGGTTTTACTATTCATCAAAAATTGATGTTTTTCAGAACAATGCCCAAATTTCACCCTTAGATATAATTGATATTCTAAATTCAAAAATGATGTCCATTTAAAAAATTCCAAACATATAAGTTTCATTAAATAATTTTATAATTAATTTCTGATGTCACAACAAATAGCATGTTTTTAAGAAACAATATATATCAAAATATTGACTATTGTTTATGTCCAATTTCAATGTTAAATTAATTCTAATGACCACCATTGGATAAAGTGGTAAAAATATATTCTAATTATACTTTAAAACCACTCAATATTATAATTTATCACTATAAATTATTTTGATTAAAAAATTTGTTTTTAGTATTTTTCACTATTCATAAAAAATTGGATGTTCTCAAAAAATTACAAATATTCAAATTAGGATAATTTCGATATTACGAATACAAAACTGAAGTCCATTTTTAAATATAAAATTTATATAATTTAGAAAAGTGGGTATTACTATTCATAACTACTACTTTTATTGTTCGCTGTGTGTTAGAACTCGAGGTTGCGTACAACACATGCTGCTCTATTATTCAAAGAGGAGCGTACCATGGAAGCTTGGGGTGTTACATTCTCCCTTCCTTAAATAAATTGCCTCCTCTCAATTTAAAAATTTTCTTTGAAAATAAAAGGTTGAAAATAGAAAATACCTTTGTGGAAAACCCATATCGGAAATAAGGTTAGTAAAAATATAACATTAAAATAAAGAAAGAGAAGTACAAAGGTCAGCCAAGATAGCCCATACTAGGATTATATGAAAACATGGATATGGAGGATAAAACCATCAAGGTCTGATGGAGAGTTGTATAAAACATGATTAGGAGAAAGTTAACCACAAGAAAATCATAAACTTGTGATTGGATAAACGGTCATTTAATCCCCAGTTGGAAAAGTTAACCGAAAACGTTTTTGTTTTAAGTTACCTTTCATAAAGTTGAGGAATTTATTTAGGATATTTAATAAGAACTTAAGGAAATATATTTAATTGTCATGCAGACTTTCATTCTTTAATAAATATTTACCACAAACCCATCATTCAGTCCAAAAGGTAATAGAACTCAAAATATTCTATTTATCATAATTGTATAAGGTTCCAAATATTAACACATAAAATTTAAATTAGGAATACTATTTTGTAATAGCTATGGACATCTTGTAGGCTAGTGGTTGGTAATAAAGTCCAGTCACACTATGGTTGTGGGTTCTATTCCTACAACTTTGTCCAATGCGGCGGGTTATCCCCCAACCTGCAGGTTGTCCTTTTACTAAAACTATAGTATTATAATATTCGAAAAATAATCTTCATAAATGTTTTAACCTTAAACAATACTATCCAAAGTTCAACTTAATCCATTCCAACCTTTATAGTTATCCAAAATACCTTCGTCCAGACTTTCTCTAAAAATTCTCTAAATTCCAAAATCAATTGTATCATCAGATTCATCAAACAAAGTAAAGTTTCTCTTATTGTCACATATAAAAATATGATTACCTTCATCATATTAAGACCTTAATGACATTAAAATGTACTGCAGTACAATCCTTATATATATCACATTATTCTTATAACCAGAATATAATCCTTGAGTCCAAAAGCACCAATACATTAATTATTCCTCTTCAACTGTAGTAATAGCATAAGATTGTCCTTGATCCCTTGGCCTTTTCTGAGTTAAGTTTCCCTGATTCTTAGGAAATTCATTTGCATAATGCCCCATTTCTCTACAATTGTAGCATTCAGCATTGATAGCCTATTTTTTTCCCTTGCAATCACGAGATTTGTGACCTTTTTCTCCACATTTATAACAAACTCCCATTCCTTTTAGGCAAGTACCGAGGTGATTCTTCCCACAATTATCACATAATGGATAATCCTTCATTCCCTTATTCCCTTTATCTGCCTCTTGTTCCACCATTCTCTTATTCTCTTGATTTACTTTATTGTCATAAGATTTAGAGAAATTCTTTTTTGTCTTGATAGCACATGAGACAATATCTTCGTACGATGAGATGGTTTGTGTGAATAATGCTCGATGGAGAAATGGTTTTAACCCATGAAAGAAACGATAGATCTTACTTCTTGGGTTATGTATATAATCTGCAGCATGCCTCGCTAACCGTGTAAAGTTAGACTCATACTTTGCGACATTCTCATCCTCCTTCTGCCTCAGACTCAAAAATTGCCTTTCCATATCAGCTCGATGGTCACGAGGAAATTATTTTTTTAAGAAAAGATCTTTGAACTCCCTCCATTCTATAATTGATACATCTTCATCTTCCTTTGTGTTTTAAATCAGCGACCACCATTGATCGGCATCTCCAGTGAGGCGGTAAACTACCATGATGACCTTCTCCCTTTCGCTACTCCCCAAGGCGTGTAATATTTTCTCTAAGGAGTTTATACATTGCTCAGCTACATATGGATTTGTACCCCCATTAAATGTTGGCGGTTACTGCCTCATGAAGCGGTCTAACATTGATCCTCCATGTTGCGGATCAGGGTGCTCCATACGAGTAAGGTTATCAATCATAACCTGAGTGAGTTGTCCTAGTATGGTGATAAATTGATTAGCACCAGTTATATCTCCAGCTCCACTATAATTATCTTGATCAGGAGGGCAATCCATACATGGAGTGCGTGCATTGATACACTTTCCATTCCTCCCACTAGGTTCCATTTATAAACAATGGCATAAAATATATTAGTTTATGAATCAAAATACGTAATTCCATACTTGTAAAACACTTAACATAAATTTTACAGTTTATGGATACAATCCATAATCATAAAAATGTTTTCTTTGAGAAGTATATACTCATAAAACCTTCATAATGGTTGGTAAGGAAAATGAGAATTATCCTAAGCGTATCCCCCGGGAGTGTCGTAACCAAGAGTGCAGCAAGGCCCGTTGTTGTGCACTAGTTCCCGTTCGAGTCTAGCTCAAAGTGGTGTTTTCGGGTTTTACCCCTAGATACATATGTTCCAGAGCCGCCTCTACCTGCTCATATCCTGACAGGGATGTATTACTCGGAAAACTCACACAATATCTACAACAACAAAATTCTAGGATGTTATTCTATACTAATCCTCAAATTTTATCTTAGGTCTATGTGCTCTAATCAGAGTTTATCTAAATCTAGCTTCCAAGGTTAGTACTAAACTGCCACTGATACCAACCGTAATGCCCAAACCCCAGTTACCCAGAGTCGGTGCATTATTGGGTAACATTGGCATGATCACAAAATATCATGTCTCAAAAGTCCGATTAGTTTAGTAGTCTTAAAAACCTTAGATACAATCATAAGTCTTAAATTACATCATAATGTTAAACAAAACGAAAAAAACATCTTGTCTTCATATCCCCTCATACTATCCATGCAGTTCATTCATAATATATTTCATCACATCCTGGAAAAATTAAAACATTGAAAGGGGTGAGCTCAGATGCTCAGTAAGGATAAAAATATAGCGGATGCTTTCATAAATAAACATAACATTTAAGGAAATGTATAACAAAAACAAAATCCTTTTAAACTTTAACTTTCGAATAATATGGTAAAAGTAAAATGAAATAATGCCATTTACTTATTCACATGGATATTCTACTGGTCGAATAATCACATGCAATATCAATAACCACATTCATAATGATGGAATGCATAATGCCAGACTATCATAACCATGTAGCCAAGGCCTCGTTCCATGATTACAAATGAGATTTTGTCAAGGCCTCATGCCAAGACAGTAGTTTGTCTCATGAGACCTGCCAATGCATCGAGGAGCTATAGCGGGCTCCACCCGTCACTTATTATGTCCAATGTATTCCTCATATGAACAGGTTTAAACATATCATAAACCATAACATAATCATATCACATAAAACATGCATAAAGGAAACATAACATTTCCCCATTTCAATCAAAAGATATCAATACAACAAATGGATATAATATAAATACTTTCAAAAACCATTTACAATACCAAAATAAAAGAAAATTAAATCTCGGTAATTATTTTTCATTTTAAAAAATGTTATGGCTTTTAGAGGAATCTGAAACACAAATAATGGTCACGGCGGCAGAGAAGTCGTTGTCACTGCATACGTACGACAAAAAAAACATTCCCTTTTGTCGTTTAGTAAAATTATTCGTATAAAAAGATTTCTTTTGAATAAACATAAAAGTCAAAGGGGTTTATACACCGTATAAAAGAAATTTGTGTATAAAACAAAATATGCCTCGATGAATGGAGATTGAGATGAAGTCCCTTAAAAAGAGAATTTTTAAATAAAATCAATCTATTATGTGTATTAACTATATGTACACATAATGAAAGTATAAATACAAGGTAGGACATAATAAGATCATATCATAATTTGAAAATATGAGATTAAACCAAAGAATAGAAATTGGGTTAAGAAGTTCCCTTACCTTTTGTCCGACGAGACTTGATTGTCTTTAACCTCTTGAATAATAAACTAGAGTTAATTTCAATTTTCTTAAGAACCTTTTCCATGTTCATTATTCCTTTTATATCACTAATTACCATGTTATGAACATTATGTAATTATTTAAGTTAATAACGGTCATTTTGTCAATCTTTGGTACTTGAGTCAAAAATAAACTTCTTATAATTACAAGTTGTTCATGTGGTGAAATATCCATTACATCCAGAATTATATTCATGATGTAGATATCATATATATCATATATATTCAAAATATACATTCATTTATAATATTACATAACATTTAGAGGTATGAAATGAAATGCACCGTTCATGGAGACGGTAAGCCGTACGTACGCATGACCACTACATTCATTTATATTTCATATTTAATGGAATGAAATTATAATTATATAAAGGTATACTATAATTCCAGTATAATATAATGTATAATAACATTTACTCCATCCTTTATACATCCCACATATGGCATTAACGATTCAAATCACATTGAGGGGGCGGTAGTCCGCACTTCCTAAAATGAAAATATCGTGTTTACCCATAATGGAAACCATAAAGGTAGTCCATAAATGAAAAATATAGAATCTTAACTAAAACATAAACATATTATATATCATATATAAATATATTTACATCTTAATGGACACCTTTGAAGGTGTTATATGAGTGTTGAATAATCATCGTTTCGTGAGGCATAAATTCCCCATCCACAGAAACAGTATGTTCTTTAGCCATTAGATGTATGTGTGTGTATTTGTAGCTCGAATATTTCTTATAAAAACATCCTAGTATGTTGAGGATACTGGATCTATTACAAAAGAAATTAATAAAAAGAGTTTAGTGGGTTGGAGAAGCAAAATAAAACATAAGAACACAAGAGAAAATACTACCTTTAAAACGGGTAACTCTTTTTGATTTGAGATCAAAGGCTTCCTTGGAAAGAATTCTGCCCAAAGTGAGGCTTCTAGAAGTAAGAGTGGGATGTGGAGAGACAAAATGGGCAGGGTTGGCCAAGCCAAAGGTTTGATAGGTGTGGGTAAGGTGGTAGAGGTGGGGGCCTTTTATAAGAGGAGAGGAGGGGCACTCTTGGAAAGTTATAAAAGGTTACTTTATCATAAAATGATTTTAGGATTTAAAAGGTCCCAAAATTAAATATCTCAAGGATAAGGTGGTACGAGTTCTAAATAAACCCATACAATAGGTTTTTGACATGTGTAGGTCTTAGATTTTACATTATCTTTTCATTTTATTTAAATCATTAAATAATGAGGTAATCGCTGCATCATCATGGTGTCATATATAATTTAATTTATTTAATGTATAAAAATTATAAAAAAATATCATGATGAAGGAAATATTTTTATATTTATAATGAATATTTATAGTCAAAAATATTACTTGTATAACCCCATTTAAAAATTGTTTTATTAAAACAACTCATGTTTGTGACATTTTTATTTTAACATTAAATAAAATGTTTTTAATGTCATTTTCCAACCAATGTGGCTCCATGGGGTCCCCAAGTTGACCCATGTATTGTCTTGGTCGGACATGACTCATCCAATAGGGGTAGGACAAGTGTAAAGGTATTTTCATATTTTTATAATATCATTTTACCTTAAATATCACTAATTACATTTAATCACTATTAATTAAACTTAAAAGTTACTATTCACCAAAAATTATTTTAATGCCATTGAACCACATTTTACTTCCTAATGACAACCATGTATGTCAGATTTTTTAAAATCAAATCACAGAAGTGGAAATGTTTCATTTAAACGAAAAATTAGTTTTTTAACTACCACTTAGTGGTTTCACTATTCATCAAAAATTGATGTTTTTCAGTACAATGCCAAAATTTCACCCTAAGCTATAATTGATATTACTAATTCAAAAATGATTTCTATTTTACAAAATTTCAAACATATAAGTAGAATTAATTATTTTTATAATTAATTCCCTCTTTCACAACAAATAGCGTGTTTTTAAGAAACAATATATATCAACATATTGACAATTGTTTATGCCCAATTTCAATGTTAAATTAATTATAATGACCACCATTGGATAAAATGGTAAAAATATAATCTAATTATACTTCAAAACCACTCAATAGTATAATTTATCACTATAAATTATTTTGATTAAAAAATTTGTTTTAAGTATTTTTCACTATTCATAAAAAATTGGAAGTTCTCAGAAAATTACAAAAAAATCAACTTAGGATAATTTAGATATTAAGAATAAAAAAATGATGTCCATTTTGAAATATAAAATTTATATAATTTCAAAAATTAGGTATTACTATTCATAACTTCTACTTTTATTGGTCGCGGTGTGTTTGAACTCGAGGTTGCGTACAACACACGCTGCTATATTATTCAAAGAGGAGCGTACCATGGAAGCTTGGGGTGTTACACTAACAGTCACTAATATACATCTGGAGTATACCGATAGGACCTTCTCACTCCAAGGGACCCAGCGCCATAGACAGTTTGTCAAACAGACGACCTTATTTCATGTTATGGCCCTGTAAGAAAAACTGGGCCTCGTGGGGTCCGTCTGTGGCCCGAACGGCCATAACGGACCCGACCAGTCCCAGTCTGGGCTGACCCGACCTGGGTATGGTCTGTAAGAACCCGATTATTAATCTTTAGGTATGAGTTTCTTCCTTTCTCTTTTCCTTATGTGTTTTTGATAAAATAAGGAAAATGGGGGAAAATTCCAAATTTTGGAAGTACACGACGTGTACTTTTCCACACGCTGTGTACTTCTGGCCATGTGGAATGAGTTTATAGGTTGTGTAGCCATGTCAGCGATGAAGGGGGTAGGAACTGGATACACGCCATGTAGTGGTCCTTTACATGCCTTGTAGTCAGTCGGTAGGCAAATAGTAAGGCGGTGGCCAGCTGTGCGGCAGAACACACCATTTGCTCTGGAAGACACGTCGTGTAGTCATGTCGATCGGTGAACAGTGCCATACTGGCGGGAAGCAGCTAGACGAACATTTTAAAAAAGGGAAGTACACGCTTTGTACTTGGAAGTACACGCCGTGTACATTGTTTTTTTTAAAAATGGGTAGTATCCTCCCCAGTTCACAGGGAAGGTTTAAAACATGAAGAAGAAACGGGAGAGGGAGGCCGAAGCTTCGGAGATCCGTCGAGTACACATCGGGAATCCGTTTCCACCTTAGACGATCTCGTTGTAACCACACGGGTAAGCCCTCCACCCTTTGTTAATATTTATTTCCAATTCCTAACCTAATGGGAGTTATTTTCTTTTATGTGAGAAATATTTTACCTCATATCTACCTCGTTTTAGGACAATTCGTGGAACGTCGTTCGAGTATTCTGATCAGGGGCGTATAAGGTTGGTGGCTTGGTGTTTATTTTCCAACAATCGTTCATTTTTTGCGTTTTTGAGCTACGAACCCATATTTGGGGTGTCGTGTGGCTGAGGCCATAGATATTTTAAATACCTAGAATTGAATAGGTAATTAATTGTGATAATAAAATGTTTCTTGGGAGCGTTTCTTGGATCTAGGACCACCCAGGGGGTGCGTTCCTATGTTTAGCCATTTGGCCAGGATGCCCGAGGGTATGACTATAAAGTAATGATTATAGAATTTCCTTGAGAGGAATTACTTTTGAATGTTTATTTACAAGTTGGGCATGGCTTGGTTACTTTTGCCTGAGGGAAGTGTTTTACTTAGCCTGTGGGCATTGTTTTTCTTAGCCTGGGGGCAGTTGTTATCCTAGCCTGAGGGAAACTTCTTCTGTGCCTATGGGAAATAGACTCTGTGCCTGAGGGCGACACTACCTACATCTGAGGGAAAAATCTATTATGCATGTGGGCAATACCTGCGGGTTGGATTACGATTACCTGAGAGTGAGATTTTGATTGTCCGAGGACGCTGTCTGTTTACATGGAAATTCACTATAGTGTTTTCTTATGTTAAATGGATCAAATGAATAACTAAATGGTAATATAACTTGAAAGTTGGTTACTGTTGAGTACGGCATAGTTTATTTCATTTTACCTTTGCACACTGTTGTTGAATTTTTATACACAGTTGGGCACAGGCATTTGGTGGGTGCCTTCTGATATATATTTCTCACACCCTATTTGGGCCATGATTTTTGGCCCAAACAGATTACGTTTCTGTAGGTGTAGATAAGGGAAAGGGTCCCTATACAGGTACTTGATTGCTGATGGGGTGTAGGAGAGAATGGGACATAGAAATGGCTCACGATGCCGCAGACTGTTCTGTTTTGCTTTTCTGTACTTGTACTTCAGTTGTATTGTATTGATCATGTAACATGTTCTGGCTATTTTATAGAATAGTTACATGCTGCATCTTTACATATATATATGACTAGTAGTTACCTTTTTATCAATTATCCATTTCAGTTATATATGAATGCTTATTGCTTCTGCTATTGTTGTCTGTTTAATTTCATATTCTGCTGCGCTACACTTTGACAAATGAGGGAATAGTTTCCCAACTATCAGACCTAGGCCCTCACTGCTAGATGGCAGCCTCTGGTGTTTGGGGAAATGCTCTTGAGGCCTTGTGGCGAACTGGGTTCGGGGCACCCATTGAATGGCACCCGGAACTGGGACGTTACAATGTGGTATCAGAGGAGTTCATTTCTTTGACTTACTATTTGGAGCTGTAGTCAGGGATAGGACGAATGGTAGTAGGTAATGATCTGTTCCCAGGTGTAGATAACCTGTGTATAGGGAAAAGCCAGTCTACCTTGTGTTTTTTCAATTCTTTTGATTTTTAAAATTTTATAGTTGATATGTTTTCACCGTTGGGTGACGCACTTGAGATTGTACTGTTATATTTTATCTATGGGATCTATTTAGTTGCAACCTAATGAGATGAGGGTATGCCATCTCATGCATCATTTAGGAACATGCTAGAAAAAACATGTCATGCATAGTTTCCATGCCACATAGATGCATTAGAAATTTCATGTTGTTGTGATAGTTTTTGTGCTAGTAAAGCATGTTGTTGTGATAGCTGCTTGATAAATACCTTCGTTGTGATATGGTGTTTTCTTGTGTGAGCCAGGTTGTAGAATGGACGACAATTTCGGTTTTTGGGAAGTATGGGCCCCCAATGACCGGAATTTGGAGGATCATTAGCTGTTTATTAGTTATAACACAGATAAGATGTCAAACATTGATTCGTGGGGAGTATGGGCCCTCACGGGTCGAAATTTGACACTTAGGTGTTGGTTTTCAGTATTTTCTGGGTTTCGAAGAAGTTTCTGAGGCATACTATCTAGAAACCCAGTATACACGCCATGTAGTACCTTCAACACACTATGTATGGTCTTCTGTTCGGGAAGAAAAATGATCTTTTAAAGTACACGTCGTGTACTCTGAGTACATGCTGTGTAGTCTCTTCTCGTGTCACAAACCGTGTAGGCGACGACATGGGAAAGGGAAGATCATGGGGCCAACATTCCATGTAGATGATATACGCGCCATGTAGTGTTGACTCGGAGTCCACCCGTGTAACTAACAACATGGATGGTAGTGACCTTAAGACACACTTGTCGTGTCCACTACAGAACAGGCTGTGTAGTATGACTTGGGACCCAACCATGTAACTAAAAACACGGGTCGGTGTAATCATTTTTGTATACACATCTTGTATATATATAACACACCGTGTAGTTTGAGCCATGTATCCGACCGTGTATCTAACAACACGGGTCGGAGGATCTCATCAAGTACACACCGTGTACCTGTGGGACAGGCCGTGTAGTCTTGTCCAAGGACAGACCGTGTGGTTTTAGCCATGTGTCTAGGAGATGGGGTGATGTACACGCCGTGTGGGGGTGTAACATGCCGTGTAGTTTTGAGTAGAGTAGTCGGCCGTGTCACAAATGACACGAGCAGTTGGAAAATTACATCATACACGCCGTGTAGATATTACACCCGCCGTGTAGTTTTTGTTCAATGGGAGCCGTGTGGCTTTTCCATGTAGAATGAACCAGGAAGGAGAATAGAAGTTAGGTACACGCCGTGTAGTCAGTATACATGCCGTGTAGTATTTTTTTTCAAATCTTGAAATACCTTCTTCCTCTTGTTCCCTTTGTGGTTCCTTTGCATTCAGTTTTGATAATCTTGAATCTAATGCATCTTTTTGACCTTGTAGTGTCATGCCGCCTCGACATCCACGCGTTGTTCAGCAGGAGAACGGAAAAGAGTATACTCCGTAGATGGTGGGAATGCGCTACCAGTTAATCCTCCACAAAACCAGATTCGGCACTATCCATTATACTGGATACAGGCATGGAGGCACAGTTCCGTGAAGGCTTTATGCGGTTCATGCAGACCTTTCAGGGAGCACTGCAGGCTGCTACATCTATGGATGAGCTGACACGTATCTTCCAGCAGTAGCATCCTCCTAAATTCTCAGGGGATGGAGGACTACAGGATGTGGAGTCTTGGTTGGGGTCGATGCGGACTATTTTGGAGCATCTCGAGACGCCTCCAGGGCGGAGGGTCAAGCTCGCGACGTATATGTTTCGCGATTCTGCAAAGAGGTGGTGAGATGTTACCACCCATTCAGAGCATCACAGAGACATGGCATGTGAATATTTTCAGTCAGTGTTCTATAACTTCTTCATTCCAGAGATGCTGAGGGAATATAGAGCTCGAGAGTTCATGAATCTGCAGCAGGGTGCTATGTCGGTGATGGACTATTCTGCTCGTTTCACCGAGCTTCATTGTTTTTCACCCGTGCTGGTGGGTGATGAGATGATGAGATCCGGGCCTTTTCAGGATGGTCGTCATTATGAAATTTGAGTGTTGGTGAATTTCTTCAGGTTGCCTTCAGTACACGATATTATGAACCAGGTGCTCATTACAGAGAGGAACCTGTGGTAATATAGTGGTGTGGGCCAGTGCGGTTCAGCACTAGTTACTGGTACTATTTCTACTGGAAATAGGAAGAGACAGATGACCTTATCTCAGGGAGGCAATACCAGCCAGATGAACACTTCAGGTGGCCAGGTCATGTTCTACCAGTGTGGTATAGAGGGGCACAAGAGGCCACAGTGTCCACGTGATCCATTGGAGTAACGAGCTTGTGGAAAGATGGGTCATATGAAGTGCTTTTGCAGGGCATTTCCACCAGTGGCTAGTGAGAGGGGTTCTGTGCAGACTCCGTGTACGGGAGCTGGACCTGTGGGTTCATAGCAGTCGGGGTACTAGAATACGTCAGGGCGTGCAGGCAGAGATGGTGGTCGTGGTCGTGGTAGCCAGACACCAGGAACCCAGAGGCAGTAGGGTGGGACAACTCAGGGTATCCAGGCTATGTCATAGGGTTGTGGCACTAGGCAAGCATATGCAGTGCAACAGACCCACCAGGAGTAGGATCCCAAACCTTCTATAGTCTATGGTATTATTCTAGTAGCTTCTGTATTATCTTTAGAACTTTTCAATACACGTGCTATACATAGTATCATATCTGTACCCATAGCGGAGAGCCTTGGGCTCTGTGTTTCTTCTTCTTCTTATATCATGATGCTAGACACTTCGTTGGGGACTAGAACGGCTGGTGTGCGTCAGTGCAAGGAGTGAACCGTTGAGGTTGGTGGGTGTAAATTTTTAAAGGACCTCTATGTCTTAGAGATGATAGCTTATGACGTCATTATAGTGATGGACTGGTTGTTTCCCATTCGAGCATTTTTAGACTGCTATCATCGCAGGGTGAGTTTCACATCACTAGAGGGTGGGGAGTTTCTATAAAAGGGTGAATGGGATGTTCAGGCGAGTCGAGTTGGACCAGAGCATCATGGGAGAGGTGGAGTCACAGCCCAGATTTCTAGCTTATTCTTGGATGATCAGGGGAATTGTCAGATGGATTTTCCCCCAGTGGTTGATCGTTTCAGGGATGTCTTCCTGGATGAATTTTCAGGTATACCTCTAGAGAAAGAGGTGGATTTCTCTCTTGATCTCATTCCAGGAGTAGCACTAGTGTCCATTCCTCTTTATAGGATGGCTACACTTGAGTTACAGGAACTCAAGAGGCAGTTATAGGAGTTACATGCGAAGGGTTTCATCTGACCTAGTACTTCTCCCTGGGGTTCTCCGGTCCTTTTTGTGAAGAAGGTGGACGGTACCCTCAGACTCTGTGTGGATTATCGGAAGCTGAACCAATTGACGGTTAATAACCGATATCCCTTACCGAGGATTGATGATCTTTTTTATCATCTTTTTGGAGAACGAGTGTTCTTGAAGATTGACTTGAGATTAGGATTTCATCAGCTGCGCGTGAGACCATCAGATATACTACTTACAGCTTTTTGAAGCAGATATGGTTTGTACGAGTACTTGGTTATTCCATTCAGACTCACGAACGTGCCAACAATTTTCATGGCTCTGATGAATCGTGTGTTCCATTGGTATCTTGATTCTTTTGTGGTAGTATTCATGGACGACATCTTTGTGTAATCTCACACTCGACATGACAATGCCACCCATCGTGAGATTGTATTGAGTACGCTGAGAAAGAATCGGCTATATGCTAAGCTCTCAAAGTGCCACTTCTGGATGGAACAGATTCACTTCCTGGGTTATATTATCTTAGAGGCAGGAGTTGCAGTAGACCCAGAGAAGGTGAGAGCAGCAGTTTCCTAAGAGCATCCTAAGAATGTGTTTGAGATACGGAGTTTCATAGGGCTGGCTGGTTACTACAGACACTTCATACAAGACTTCTCCCTCTTAGCAGCACCATTGACGACTTTTACTAAGAAAGGGGTAAAGTTCATTTGGTCAAAAGCTTGTGAGACAGCCTTTCAAGACCTTAAATGAATGTTGACATCAGCACCGATCCTGATACTCACAGAGCAGGGGAAGAGCTATACAGTTTACTGTGATGCATCAGGTATTCGGCTGGGAGCAGTGTTGAGGAATGGTGATTGAGTCATTGCGTACAGGTCTCGACAGTTGAGGCCACATGAGAGTAATTACCCAATGCATGATCTCAAGTTGGCTGCAGTTGTGCATGTGTTGCACTGTTGGAGGCATTATCTATTGGGAGAGCATTTCGTGGTTTTCCATGAGCACAAAAGCCTCAAGTATATCTTTACTCAGCGTGACCTGAATCTGAGGCAGAGAAGTTTGGTCGTATACCAACAGTCCTTTGATTTTGAGCTTGCCTATACACCTAGTAAAGGTAATGCAGTAGCTGATGCACTGAGCAGGAAGACTCAGATACAGGCAATGCAGGAGGCTAGTGGTGAGTGGCAGCTTATGGCCTTGTTCTCTAAGATGCATCTGGAGGTGCACGACAGTCAGGGGAAGACCTATATTTCATCTTTAGATGTGACTTATACCCTCCTAGATATAGTGAGGATGAGACAGCTATCTGATCCATAAGGCCTAGTTCTACGGGAGTCGGTGTCAAGTGGGGACCCTCCTCCTGATTGGACGATAGGCGATGATGAGGTTCTGTGTTTCCATGGATGAGTTTGGGTTCCAGGGGATATACGCGAGGAGTTGATGCATGAGTTTCATGCTTCATCATGGGAAGTTCATCACGGGGTTACCAAGATGTACCATGACATGAGACGTTAGTACTGGTGGCCGGGTAGGAAGAAGTATGTAGCTGGTTTTGTTACGAGGTGTTCCACCTGTCAGCAGGTGAAGGCGGAGCACCAGAGGCCTACCAGACAGTTACAACAGTTACCCATTCAGGAGTGGAAATGGGAGGACGTCGTGATGGATTTCGTGACGGGGTTTCCGAGGTCACCTAGATGCAATGATGTAATGCGGGTTTTTGTGGATAGACTCACGAAGGTAGCTCAATTTTTTCGATCAAGGAGACCTTCGATGTTGACAATCTCGGAAGGCTTTATATCCGAGAGATCGTACGTCTCTGTGGGGTCCCTTGTTCTATCGTTTCAGATAGTGATGCCCAATTTACGTCTCGTTTCTGGAAGAGTTTTTAGAGGGAACTGGGTACACAGTTCCTTCTGAACACAACATACCACCCTCAGACCGATGGCCAGTTAGAGCGTATGATACTAGTGCTAGAGGACATGCGGTGTGCATGCGTCCTGGACTTTGGGGGCTCTAGGGAGAAGCATATACCCCTAATTGAGTTTTCCTATAATAATATTTTTCAGGAGACTATTGATATTTATCCATACGAGGCCTTATATGGTAGGCCAATCTGATCACCTTTGTGCTGGTTAGACGTAGGTGAGGCAGCCTTACTGGGACCACCTCTCGTATAGGAGACATCTGAGTAGGTCCAGTTGATTCAGAATCCGATGGTTACCGCGCAGTCTCGTCAGAAGTCTTATGCTGATCGTCATAGATGACGTTAGGAGTTCGTGGTCGAGGATCAGGTTTTCTTTCATGTTTCTCTGAGGATGGGACACAAAAGGATCAGGAGACTGGGTAAGCTTTCATCGAGGAATGTGGGGCCATTTGAGATTCTGGAGTGAGTCGGGCCGGTTGCCTATCGGTTGCAGTTACCGCAGCTGCACCAAGCCATTCATGAAGTCTTCCATGTATCTTAGTTGTGCAACTATCATTCAGACTCTTCTCACATATTTCATCCCGAGGAGGTTGAGCTTCAGATGGATTCATCCTTTGAGGAGCATCTGATTCGTATCGTTTATAGGAGCACAAAGGTTCTCCGAGGCCGATCAGTTCATCTTGTACAGGTGTTGGGGAAGCATGGGCGAGTGTAGGAAAAAACCTAGGAGTGGGAGACCGACGTACGTGCTCAGTGGCCATAGTTGTTCTGAGCTATATCTTCGCCACCCTTGGAAGGAAAAATCGGGGACAAATTTCTATAAGGGGGGATGTTTGTAAGAAACTGATTCTTATTCTTGAGTTACGGGTTTATTCCATTCTCTTTTCATTAACTGTTTTTCAGAAAATAAGGAAAATAGGGAAAAATCCCAAATTTTGGAAATACACGTTGTGTCCTTTTCCACACGTCGTGTACTTCTGGCCATGTGGAATGAGTACACAGGGCGTGTGGCCATGTCAGCAATGAAGGGGGTCAAACATACTAAATGTTGTGTAGTGGTCCTTTACACGCTGTGTACTCATTCGGTAGGAGAATAGTAAGGTGGTGGCTAGCTGTGCGACAGAACACGCCGTGTGCTCAGGTAGACACGTCGTGTAGTCATGTCGACAGGTGAACAGTGCCATGATGGCAGGAAGCCGCTAGAGGAATAGTTTAAAAATGGGAAGTACACGCCGTGTACTTTTTTTCTCTCTCTTAAAATTGGCAGTAGCCACCCCTGTTCATAGGGAAGGTTTAGAATAGGACGAAGGAATGGGAGAGGGATCCGGAGCTTCGAAGATCTGCCAAGCGCAAATTTTGAATCTGTTTCCGCCTCGAACGATCTCGTTGTAACCACACAGGTAATCCCTCCACCTTTCTTTAATTGTTCTTTCCAATTTTTCGCCTAATGGGAGTTATTTGTATTTAAACGAGAAATATTATACCTCAGATCTACCTCATTCTAGGATGATTCGTGGAAAGCCGTTCAAGTATACAGATCAGGGGCGTGTAAGGTTGGTGGCTTGGTGTTTATTTTCCAACTGTCGTGCGTTTTGTGCATTTTTGAGCTACGAACCCATATTTGGGGTGTCGTGTTGATGAGGCCATAGATATTTTAAATACCTATAATTGAATAGGTAATTAATTATGATAATAAAATGTTGTTTGGGATTTTTTCTTAGATCCAGGACCACCCCGGGGGTGCGTTTCTCTATTTAGCCATTTGGCCAGGATGCCTGAGGGTATGCCTTTAAATTAATGATTGTAGAATTTCCTTGGGAGGAATTTCTTGTTAATGTTTATTTACATGTTGGGCATGACCCGGTTACTTGCGCCTGAGGGAAGTGTATTACTTAGCTTGTGGGCGTTTTTTTTTCTTAGCCCGAGTACAGTTGTTATCCTAGCCTGAGGGAAACTTCTTTCGTGCATGTCGGTGATAGACTTTGTGCCTAAGGGAGACACTACCTATGCCTGAGGGAAAAATCTGTTATGCCTATGGGAAATACCTTCTGGTTGGATTCGGATTACCTGAGGGTGAGATTCTGTTTGTCTGAGGACGTTGTCTGTTTACTTAGAAATTCACTGTAGTGTTTTCTTATATTAAATGGATCAAATGAATAATTATATGGTAATATAACTGGTAATTTGGTTACTGCTGAGTACTGTTTATTTTATTGCATTTTACCTTTACACACTATTGTTGCATGTTTATACACAGTTGGGCACGAGCCTTTGGTGGGTGCCTACTGAGATATTTTTCCCACACCCTGTTCGGGCCATGCTTTTCGGCCCAAAAAAATTACGTTTCTGCGGGTGTAGATAAAAGAAATGATCCTTATATAGGTACTTTATTGATGCTAGGGTGTAGGAGAGCATGGGACTTAGCATTGTCTCGCGATTCCACAGACTGTTCGGTTTTTCTTTTCTGTACTTGTACTTCAGTTATATTGTATTGATCGTGTAACATGTTGTGGCTGTTTTATAGAAAAGTGACATGGTGCGTCTTCACATATATATATGAATATTGGTTCCCTTTTTATCAGTTATCCATTTCAGTTATATATGAATGGTTATTTCTTCCTCTATTGTTGTATGTTTAATTTCGTATTCCGCTACGCTACACATTGACAAATGAGGGCATAGTTTTCGCACCGTCAGACCTGGGACCTCGCAGCTAGTTGGAAGCCTCTGGCATTTGGGGAAATATGCTTGAGGTCTTGTGGGGAACCGGGGTCAAGGCACCCATTGAGTGGCACCCGGAACCGGGACATTACATGGTACGACCCGACCCACCACCCCGTTGGACCTGGGTTGGGTCGACATGGCAGGGAGGGGTCGTGCTGGGATCGCCCTGCTGATCCGAGGTTGCGCCCAAACCAAAAAGTGGCGGGGCCTGGCCCACAAGGTCGCACTGACTGGCCCGCAAGGGGGAAGCCGACTTTACTCACGCGGCCTGGCCCATGATGGTGCGACCCCGCCCACAGAAGGGTAGCCCGATGGGCTGTCGTGGCCTGGAATATGGAGTTTGATCCTGGCCCGCAAGGGTGCGTGGACAAATGTCATGTGT
Organism: Viscum album; assembly: GCA_963277665.1. Lineage (NCBI taxonomy): Eukaryota > Viridiplantae > Streptophyta > Magnoliopsida > Santalales > Viscaceae > Viscum > Viscum album. The sequence continues at coordinate 195,503,892 of OY728123.1, read as the reverse complement.
GGCCCAACCCGCAACACGGGGCAACCAGCTGGGTCACGCAGTCTGCCCAATCTAGAATAGATGGTGAGCGGCAAGATCATTGTTTGGAAGACAAAGCGGGAGCACATAACGGGTGCTTCCAGGTCACCCGTGGGACACGCTTTGGGTCTCGCTACCACGACATTAGAGTCGTGGATCCTTCGGTGGGGCACCGTTGTGTGCTGCTTCATCCACCTATGGTTGGCAGATTCCGAACACCATGCTAGGCCTCGCCGTAGAGATAAATCTAAAACCCTTCTCCTCTGGTGGCGCATGACAGACACCACATCACCGCCATGGTCAGCCTCTCCGTTGACCGCTAGAGCATTGTGTTGTGGCTTCCTCCTACAATGCCCATGGTTGTGCTGCCTCTATCGTGGCAGCCTAGTGTCAGCCGCCACCATCGTCTGCTGCCCAGGATCTCACACAAACCCAAATATAATGTTTGGGATTAATGCACTGAAATTCTAAAAAAGGGCGGAGGGTACGAGCCTTGTTTGTTTGGCCCCTACCCTCCGTGTTAGCTTTATATCAAGAGGGTTGGATTCAACAATCGAATGGAATTATAACAATATAAATCTGTACTTCATGAATGATGGAGGTCTCACATAATTGAGGAAGTAGGTCGATGTTCATTTTCTATGCAATAATCCGCCAACGTTGCCACTGAAGCTTCATCACTTGGTTCAAGATTCTGAGTCACCCATCACCACCTGCTGGAACCGGCTCTGTCCTCCAATATTGGCTCTGCGACACATTATCAGCACTTTGTTTCTTGGTTGAGTCATGCCATTATCTTCTAAAAACAGTCAATAAAATAGGAGATGTCGAGGATGAGAAATTCTTGTAGAATTTATGAATGTTCATTTAGTAAGAACCTTCCTAAATTCTAACAACACTGTTACATAGGATTCGAAGGGTCAATCCATTTAATTGTTTGACTTGTTGTTTGTCCAATGAAGCTACTTGTCCTTTATAGGAAAGGAAATAAATAAATAATATAACAAATTATTTCATTATTCTTTTAAAAAAGTCCCAAATTATAACATTTTCTCCATTCCTACACCGGTCGATGTAAATGCTCCCTTAAGCGAATCCCAGCGATGAAGATTCGATGGTGCACTTGGATTTTTAATGCAAGCATCAGTTGAAATGTATGAAAACACCACTAACACATTTACTAAACTCAATGTGATAAAATTTTATAAATTCATTCCAGGCACACCGAGCCTCAGAATCACGCACCGTCAATTTTCACAGAATCATAATAATTACATATAATTAAAAAATTTCATAAAAAATCTGTGTCTTTACATAGGGAACATCACATTAAAATTTTAATTCACTAGTTTATAAATTAATAATATCAACCGTCTAAAAATTAATAAAAATTCATTAATGGGTATTCTTTAATTCTATATAGTTTTTCGAAGACATAATGTTTCAAAAAAAATTAAACATTTCCCTCATGAAATTAACACCTTAATCTTTTATGGTTCAAATTATATTCCTTTTTTAAAGTCATTATGTATAATAAAGATCAAACCATGAATACAAAATTCTATTTTTAGTTAAATTGAGTAATAATTATTCTAAAAAATAAATTTGCTGATATTTATAGGAACATATTGCATTCATTATTTTTCTTGAGTATATAATGATTCTAACCACATAAGAAACATTGAATGAATTCATGTATTATGTAAATTAGTTTCAATAAGAACACAAAAAACATATGGTATGCCACTAATGTTATGACGATAAATAAATTTAATAAAAATATTTATTTCAAAATTCGTTTAATTAATCTACTTATACATTTCCCTTAAATAAGGATACCTTGAATGATTGGTAATCAATGAATTCCAATTACTTCCATACTAATATTCAATCAGAGTGCTAATTTAGGTAACATGAGACCTATTTTTTATTATCAAATGTTATCATGTCTAATAGTTGGAAAAAATTATCCAAAAAAATCAACAAATTTTTATTTTAGTATATTTATACCAAATTAAAAAACAAAATTTAATAAACAATTTATTCAAATAGTCCTCCTATAAAATATTAACCTGTTATAATATTTCTATAAAAAATATGAAATTGTAAATAAAATCTATAATTTATCCTTTACATGGAGAATTTTAAATTAAACATCTCTATTTTTTGAAAATAATGAAAATTTCTTTTTAAAAACCAAAAAAGGTAATTCCATTGTTGTTATAATTTTATGGTGATATATTCCCTATATCCAACCATGCTGTATATATATGGACTCAAATGATGGGGCTGAAATATAATACTAAAATCGATTTACATTTCATACATGAAAATCATAATCTACCTGGAACGTGTGTGCAATCTCATTTTTCGTCATTGTGAACTAATTGACTATAATAATATATTATAACATTTATTTAGTATTTTTATTGATCCTAGTAATAAATTAATATATTTTTATCCAAGTAACTATGATGTTACATTTGATATATATGATAGAAATCCTAATTAAAATTGATATAAATTTAATAAAATTATCATTCCTCTAATTTTGTGATGTGTTAACGGAATATAATAATGAAATCTACATGTATTAAAAATTTATATATCAATCATTAATGCCTCTAGTAAAGTTTTATTAATAACCACATATTTGTAAATTTGTAATCTCATCAAGAACCTCTTTTGACACAAGTCTAGTTAAAACCTCATCTCAATCCCCATAACATTTATATTATTATTCATTACAAATAATGGTTCATATTTCATAGTAATAGTAAATTTATATGAAAATATTAATAAAGAACATTTACAATACCAAATAGTAAAGATATAATCATATTTATAAATAAAAAAATCATGCATAATTAATAAAAATGGTCAGTTAACTGACATTCGTTACATGATCCTCAAAAATCATAGATAACTTGATCCAATACCTGATATCATAACTACTAACTCATTAAAATATTAATATTAATATAATATTGAATACATCAGTTCTTAAGAAAATAGAATGTTTAATGAAATATATATAATGATTAATAATATTTCAGATATATAACATTATTATATGTAATAGAGGACACATGCACTAGAAATTTCATTATCAATCCTCATTCATCAATCAATCAAGTTATCTTCAATGTTAATAATTTAAATTTAATTTAAAATATCTTGAACAAGATGATGATATATGATTGAAAAACATCCAACTCCCCACCACAAAATTATTAGAATCACTTTAAATAAAATAATTATAAAAACACCAGAAAACCCAACAAAAACAAAAATATATTACCAAAACAAATTACATGTGAATTTTTTTTGGTTAGTAGTGATTCCTTAAGAAAACCCTAAATCTATCATCCTACATTATTGATTTTGGAAACAAACATAGATGGTATATAAATAAAAATATGAGATGAGATTCCCTCATTAATCATTGTAAATTAATTAGATCATTGATCAACTAAATATTGTAGAACAAAATAATTTACATAAATAACCTATTATTAAAATGTAAAAAAGATTATACATAAAATATAAATTCAATAACAATTTATAAAATATATTTTTTTATATGAATATCTTCAATTAAAATACAATATTCAATTATTATGTAATTATTTTCATCCAAATGATGAAAACTATCTAGACAAATTATTAAAATATGGGAAATAATATTTTAATATTTTCCTTTGGATCCACATAATAAAATATCATGTAAATGAGAAATTTTTATAATTTTGATTGATTGAGAAAGTAGTGGAATTGAAATGTGAACCCCATTAATTTTCCTCAAAAACCCATATGTCAGATTAAATATAATCTAAAAATATTAATCAATATATTGTATTGACAATTTATTTAGTTATATCTATTTTTAAAAGGTAAAAAAAAATCACATAACTATAGAATGAGTAACCCACATATAGATATTACTAAATTATGATAACTCCCTTATATATTCATATCCATATACCACATCATTCTAAAACTATAACATTTTACAACGAAAATATCACATTCCAGTTCATATCAATCCATAACCATTTATCACTATGAACACAACTACTAACATATATCAATAATTGATGATGATATAGATAATAGGAGTTATGGATTAGTTATCCATAATTATGTATAATATCCATGACATCAGGGGTTATCCAATTTATCATAATATCATAAAGATAGTTTTTATGGGTCACGTAATGACCAATTATTTTCACTCATAATTATCAAATCATTTTTATCAATATTGAATAAATTTCCTAAAACCCATCTTGAGGAAATTAACAGTTTATTGTATTTATAATATAGAAACACAATATCTATATTTCCTTTAACATATTGGAAATCATCAACAAATATCATCTAAAATAGTAATCCTCTTAAGCATACCCTATATAAACATTTCTTCATAACAAGGGAACGAAATATAGGAAAGGACGAGCTTAAATGATCAATAATGGTAATCATATGAGATATCATTCTATTATCATTTGAAGACATAACAGAAGAATTAGGTTATGTTCTCATGAGAATTAATTAAAAATTTCATACCCAATATTTCGTATGTCATAGACATGATTAATGGAATAAAACATTATTGTTTTATATAAAATGGGGCCAATGAGTTCGAAATAATAATAAATCAATTCCTTACATTATGATATGTCATAAAAGTTAGTCACAACCATTAAATCATATAAAAATCTTATTTAAATATTAAATGAAAATATTATCTACATATTTGACAATGAATTGTCACCTTTTACCAATTTTGGATTAGTGAGGAATTGGTTCCCATAACATATCATAAGGTGAATTCTTCCATTTGTACATCAAAATGCACAAATTTCTAATAGAATGCCTAGATAAACCAATTACTCAAAGTATATTATGATTCACTTGTTTCCAAAAGTAGTACATGATACAAATATTTCACATAGTAGATCTGTAATCACATGTTTACCTATGTGGGACCAATCACATCTACTATTTTTCTCATTTTTATCTCATGAGATATTAATCATTACATAATGAATTCATGGGATATATAGGTAAAACTGGTCACATAATGAAACAAATATGTATGTGTGAAAAAAGATCACTAATAATTTATCTACAAAGAACTCATGAAATGAAATGAATTAAATAAAAAATTTATCAAAAATTATTTGACACATCAACCTTTTTCCCATTATTTGATTATTTTATAGAAGGTAATGTTTTTGTCTTTTGTTTTATGTTCCAATTAGATTTTTCAAGTATTAGAGTTCATGGTTGAGTATTGGCCCTATGCACTATTTGATAATGCATTCTCCCAATCCGTACGATGAAACTGGAAAACAATGATTTCCCATTGTGGTGACTGTTCCAAGGAATGTGGATTTCATATGGTTATAAGAGATCATGTAGCAAGAATGTAGGGAGGTTTTATAGTTTTATAGAACCTTCTTGTATGGTTGGCACATGGTATCCCAAACTAGTTTTCCAACATATTTAAAAGAACCTCCATTCTAGTTAGGCATGCGTAGTTGGAGCACAACTTTCAAAATTATATTGATTTCCTAGGTGTCTACAAATAATTAAATTATTATTTCCCCTCTCTCTTTTTATCCCATATTAGGTTTTTATCACCTTTTCGTGACATAGGAATACAATATGGCTTCCTAAGATGCTATATTTTGGTACTTCTCCCCTATTGGGTTCCATATCAATATTATAAGGTAGTTTCCTCTTGTCTATTGGGAAATTTTATCCTTTTATTATTTTTCTACACTATTGGTTCGTTTTTAATGGTTCTTTCATGTATGATCTATAGTTACTAGATTTGATATAGGTATTGAGTATATTTAATTTTATAGTGTTTTGACTATTCCTCAGGCATGGTTCTTCCCTCTCTTGGAGTTTCTATTCTTCCACACACCGTTGATGTAGGTGTTTCTATCTATCTCCTTTCTGAATCATAACTTTTGAATATTTATCATTTAAAATTAATTTTTAAACGTGCTTCCTATAATTTTGATAATGTTTTTGGATTTATTATGGTGATTTTTTGTTGGAAATTTCATAAAATGGGTTTTCAATTGATTTCTATTATTATTCATATATTATTTTGTATACCAAGTCTATGATAAAACTGCACTAGGACGTTAAATTTATAATTGTTTATTTTTGGTCTTGTTGAAATTGGTTGTGTACTGAGTAGCTTGGATTGGTTTTTATTTGAGCCTTATGAGTGAGTTATGGTGACTTCTATTGGTTGGTTTTATATGGGTAGTACAAGTGGTGATTTGTTGAATTTTTTTTTGGTACATATAGGTTTATCATTAAGTGTTGCATTGTATTTTTTAATATACATAAATTCATGGTAGAAAATATGTATAGTAACAACTAATATGATTGATATCTATTTTAATTTCCTCTTAGAGCCCCGGATTTAAAATCAACATTCCTCCTTCCATCTTCTCTTCAATAGCCCTCCTCCTCCCATGATTTTTAATACAATATTGGTTCTTAAATGATTCTTTTTTTCAAAATGATTTTATTTGTTGTTTTAAATATTTTTTCTATATATTGTATAACTTTGAATCAGTATATCAGATTTTTTTCCAAAATGACATAAAAATTATTTTGAAATTGTTTATCATGTTCAATGTTTTCTATTGGCTTTCAAAATGGTTTGGAACTTAATTGTGATTTTTAAATTATAGTGCCCAATTGTTAGATTACTGTATTTTAGTGACTATGTTTAAACACATCTGATGTGATGACCTAGTTGTACCTTGTGTGTTGATTGATGTGTGATGAGTACCCTTATGCTAGTTCCTGTGAGGAGAGGTTGGTCGCATATGTGTTTTTAGATTTTGGGATACGCATTAATGGTGGAATAAATAGGTTATCACCTTATAACATGAATATTATAAATTAACCAGACTCAAAGATGTATTATCATTGTACTTTTGGGAAACATAAATAGTTTTTAGTGATGGTTCAATATTTTTCATGATTAGATGGGTTGGTACCTCGACATTTGTTGATAGTCTAACTGGGATGTGCCATTTTAATGGAAAATTTAGAGTATCCAAGTTTGTTATTGATTATTGATCTAGAAAATATATTGGAAGGTGAGACATATATGAGTATGTATAAGAATTTCTTCTATATATGTTTCTGATATTAACATGATTATCTATTTTGTATGTTATGATTTACATAGCTAGACCAGAATATGTGTCATGCTACTTTCTTCTTACTAATTCTATTTTCCCATTATTCTCTTCACAAAACTCTAAATAACTTTTTGTTTCTATTTTGGATATTGGATGTAACAATAGTTTTTTCTCTATAATACCACATTAAAAAGGAATTAAGTTTATGATCCATTAATATTATGAAATTTTATTTTATTAATGTATATTAAACAATATATTTTGGTATGTTTTAAGAACAGACATGAATAAATTATGTGGTGATTACCTACTGGGGTGTTTGTTCTAACAAACCACTTTATGCCACAATATATTGGTACTGATCTATTTCATAGGTTTGAGTTTTAGTTTTTTTCATATGGAGTAGGTTTTTCTTACGAATTTTACTTACAATGAGGTCGCATGTAGATCATGTTGTTTTAGTTTTTTTTCTGTTGTGTTTTTTATATTCTGTTTCATTCATGTGATGTTTTTTCTCGATAAATCATTATTATTATTTGATTTTTAGTGATTGATTTCCTTTTTTACATACATTGTTTACATTATTTATATAATTTTATAATGGGATAAATCATTTACACTCTGATATCATTAAATGACATCACTAGTTTTTAGCCTGAGAGGATTATGTACGCCTCTCGAGCATTTTCTCAGGCCTTGTCGGGTGGATGGTTGGATGAAATCCTGACCTAGTTCATTATACAATGGTATAAAAGAATCCATTTTTTTGGTATCATGTAGACTAGATAATTTGAATATCAAGAGTTGAGTGGTAGGTGTCTAAAGAGGGTGATTCCCTCATTCTTATTCTAATACTCAAGATCATAGGGTTAGTATGATGTTTTAGTGTTTTTAAATTTTCATTGATCTTATTGATTGTGCGATAGTAATTTAATGAATCATTTTAACATTATCGGATTACATGGAGTAGCGACCCAAGTGGAGTCCGATCAGATGGTTTATGATGCTTCCAGTGGTCAATGCTAGCTCAGGGCACGATTTTCTAAACCATGTGGCCAATTTTCGCATGGTCACAATTCCATTTGCTCGGAGTTTGGTTTGGGTAGTATTTTGAATATTTTTATATTTTGTTAGTGGATATTTAAAAAATAATGATGTTTTTTTGGAATGTTGGTTTTCAAAATAAAAAATAATGTTTCAATTTTTTAATTTAAAAACTTGATGTGGTGTTTAGACTTGGATTTGGATGTGAATTTTTGTATTTGAAATATAAATATTTGTGAAGGTATTATTTATCATAGAATAGAAATACTATTATTAAATGTTTATATTGGATTTTTTTGTTTATTGTCATGCTATTTTGGATTGGGTTTCATTTTTGGTTGAGTTTTGAGTTAATTTTTATTTAGTTCGGTTTCTTAAAATTATTTATAATTTTTCTCCTATAAAGATCCCAAATGATGTCATAATATTATCCCTCATTTTTTTACCTACCCACACTCATTTTGATGTGGTATAATCATGTCCTTATGCATTGTTTCTAATTTATGTCAGTGAGTGGGGTCCATGAGAAGGTTTTGAGTGGCTTGTGATGTCATAGGGGACTTCAAAATGTTAGGATCATATTAAGCCATTGGGGTTTGGGATATTTTGTGGGTCTTTTGAGGAACCATGTTTGGATTCGTTTAAGGTGGTTGTTTTTTCATCTCTACAAGTTAAAATATAATGGCATGTGTTTAAGAAAGATTTTATATTATGTTGTAAACTAAAGGAAGTGATATTGGGGAATGTGGATAAACACTTCGGATTTTACCTATTTATCTTCTATTATGAACGATGGTAAATAAATAATTTTTATTTTTGTTGGTTTCAATATTGTAGTCTGTAGATGATTGAGATCCAATTTCTCATCATGTTTGTGAAGGTTCTATATCAATATTTTGGTGTATTCATCAATAATATTTCCTCATGGAGTCTCTTTTTTTGTTATAGATTCCCATTTATCATGTCATTTTCTCATGTTCCTCCTATATGGGTAGGTCAGACATTCGAGTCCATATTACAATAATATTTTAATGTATTATAATCAATGTGAAAATATGGAAATATGTAAATGTTATTGAATAAAAGTTTCTAGAAGATTAAGTGTCTAGAAAATTCTTTCATCTTTTGGTTTCAAGGAAGGAAATGCATTAATTCATCCAAGCTCTAACTATAGGCCCTAGGGTGAAACTTTTTGCATAGTCAACAATCACCAAGGGTGAGGGAAACAATATAGGGGTTGAATTGTATGTTCCTTTATTATTGTTTCATATACATTGAATGTACCCCTTTATTTTAAAATGATTTGAAATCTATTATTCTTCTGTGTTCGGTAGTTGTTCTTTATTTTAAGAAACCTATCTGTTTATCCTTATTGTTATATTCTGGTTTATGGTTATGTTCTTTTGGGATATGTATGTGTTTTTGGGAAATGATGAATTGTATTTTGGATTGAGGATTGGATTTGAATTTTTCTATGGGATTCCCCTTTTTATAGGGGTTTTATTCATGTGTGGAGTTCCCGATCTCGATGGTTTTGATAGTTGGTAATTGTAGGAAATTCTTGGAGCTTCATGTTGTGTTTCCCTTTTAGGTACTATAGTGTATGATGGATTATTATATTGTTTGGAACCCCCATTCCTATTATTCATTAATTTTAGTACTCATTTTGAGTTTTCTTATAACTTATTGGATGTTATGTGTGGATTTAAAAGGTCAACCTATGGTTCATTGATCCATTTGGCATTACTTTATTTCTAGTTCGGGTTTTGATTCCTCTATTTAATGGGTGACATTGATTGAAAACAAGTGTTTGTAGTGGGAAGAATCGTCACCATAGAACTATGTTAATTCTTTTATTTTATTCTTTAATTGGGTTTTTTATTAATCTTATGTTCTGATTGAGTTCTTATAATTTTTAGGACTTTTGGTGTTTTGGGGGTGTTTTGTGCTTTTTGAAGGTTTGAGAATTGTTCGGCCAAGATGTAAAAGGTATAAGAAAAACCTTGTGGGACCTGGGTCCTATATGGTCCAAGGAATATGGCATGTATATGGTTAGGATATATTTTTGGGGAATCATGTATAGATGCTCTCTAATTTGATAGAAACTGATCTCATGGTTGGAGAAATGTTTTCTGAATCATAAATCGAACCCGTGCAAGTTCCCTTATCTTTAGTATATTGGATACAATAGGAACTTGGTTTGGGAAACCATGTGGCCAAATCATGTTTCTTTCCATGGAGTATTAAAATCATTTAATTCCTCTTTTCCCCTCCCACTTTTTAAACCATGTTGGGTATTAATCAAAATTTTCAACATAAGAGTACATGGGGGTCACCCAATCTCCCTTAATTTGGTTCTCCACTATCCATGATTTCCATCCATATCATTTTTTAGGGTTCCTACTGGTCTGTGGGAAATTTTTTCCTTTTCTTATTCATCTTCATCCATTTTTTCCCCACTGTTTTTCCTCGGTGGGTTCTCTCTTGGTCGAACCATAGGGGTTATAGTTTTTTCTATCATGTGTGTCTCGAATGCTAGGCCATGCAGATTGGTCATTTGGGTTGGTTCATCCCTCTCCTTGAGGTTTGGGAAATTTTCATGACTTTTAGGAAGGCATTTCCTTCCATCTCATTTTTGATGAAAACTATTTTCTATTTGATCATTTTTAATTAATTAATCAATGTGTTTCATATTATTTTTATGTGTTTTCTGATTTATTTTGATTCTTTTATTTTAAGAATTTTTAAAAAATGTATTCAATGAATTTATATGTTTATGAAATTCTTTAAATGTATAATTTTTTTAGAATATTCCAATTCACCTATAACTAATAAATTCGGTTTGTTTTTCTGTGTTCTCCTAGGATCATTTTTGTGTGGATTGGCTTGTTTTAGATTTGATCCATATGTGTGAGTTGCGTTGATGATTATTGGTTAGTGAAATATGTGTAATAAAAGTGATTATTAGTTGTATTTTATTTTAAGTACCTCTATTGTTTCTAATAAGTGTTCTATTGCATTGTGAAAATATCATGATATTCAGGAGTTAATATATGCATATTTACAAAAATGATCATGGATTTCTGAATTTTTGTTAACTTTAAACACTAGATATTGAAACATAATTTCCCCATACAACTTCTATATATTCCCATACTCTATCCAAATGGTTCTATTAAATCACCAATTTTAAAAAAATGGTTCCTTTATTTCCATATAATATCAAATATAGTTTCAATTATGATATATAAATTAGGGACTATTTGGAATCTTCTGGTGTTATTTGCTTCTAAATTAATTAAAGGATTGTTTGGAACCATTTCAGAATGTGGTATGGATTATTATTGTTTTGGATAAATGTTTTGGAAATAAATTTACATTTTAAAATTCTAGGTCATGGTTAGTACCCAGTGAATTTGGATTTTTTGTGACTCATGTGATGTGATGTCCATGTTTGGACTTGTGTGTGGCTTGATGTATGGTGGGAACCCCTATATTAGATACATCAAATTAATAGTCATCATATAGTTGGTATAGATTATTGGGACATTCATGCACAATAGATTTTGTGGGATATTATTTTATGACATGAATGTGATGACCTCACCACTCTCCAATTACAATTATAATGTGATTCATGGGTATCATCTAGAGGGTTGAGTGACAATTATTAACTGGTACAGTTTTTATGGATTAGCACCCACTATATTTTATGAGAGTCAAGGTGGGATAGCCCAATGGAGAGGCTATTTTAGAGGAGCCCGGTTGGTTATTAACTATGGGGCTTCACCATATTTCAGTAGGAGAGTCCCACTAAGGTATGTCTATGGATTTCATCTACAATTTTTTTGGAAGTTACTCCGATTATCAATATCTATATTATGTTTTTACTCTATTGTACTTTTGTATATTCTCTAATTATATCTTCCTTATTGTTCTATTTTTTCATTTTTATAGAATCCGTACTTATCAGAATTTTTAGTTTCTTATTTTATCTTTTCATTTATAAATTGGGTATTGGTATAAATTTTTTTAAAAAATGATTAATGAGTTTCTTTATTTAATATGATAAAAACATATTCTCACAATGTATTTAAAACTAGTGATGGTGGACAGTTTCTAGAATGGAAACATGATGATTCTATAGTGATTAACTACTGATTTATTATGCTCACACCGTATATGTGCTAGTTGTTGCCAGTATATCTGGGTGTATTGCAAGTATTGTTTTTTGGTTCAGGTTGGCCTTTAGAGAAGGTTATTATTATTCTCTCATCATATCACATATAGGATTTCTAGTTCTACTCTCTGTCTCAAGAGTATCAGGAATGGATCTTAGGAATTTACATGATCTTGGAGGGATATATAATTTGATTGAAGGATGACTTGGATAATTATTATATAAACTATTTATAAGAGAATGGTTTTCCCAAAAATCATGTCACTATAAAAATATTCCAACTAGAGAAGGAAAATTTTATTGAATATTTTGTTTAAATAACTAGTGATTTTTTTTAACAAAAAAGGATGTCATCGTAGATGGAAAATTATTTTGAATGATCAAATTGAACATTTATTGAGGAACCTAAAATCTCTATTATTAAATTAATTTATGTTTTTGAAAAATATTGATCCTAAAAAATAAAAAAATACCATTGAACAAAATCATACGGAATAGAAATATATGATTCTAATACTTGTGAATTTATTAGGGAGGGAAACCGTAATAATGGCTTATAATTAAAAAAATTATTCAGTATTTTTAAAAAATATACAATGTACCAGATTTGTTAAATAAAAAAATATTCCATTCAATCCATTTAGTAAAATGATTTTTTTTGACTAAAATGGCTTTAAAATATTGTAGGGGAATAGTATAAAACATTGTGAAGACTTTTTTTATATCTTTGACATAGAATAGAAACATTTCCTATCAGATATGGTAAAAAAATTCCAGAATAATAAAGATATTTTTAAATTACCCCTAATCTCAATTATCATATTTTCATTTTCACATTCAATCATCCTATTCACCAAAATTTCTCCATTATATTTTATATAAAGGGCTATAAGGGTTTTTATTGGGAAGAATAAAACCACTATACGTCACTATGGAATTTTATTAGAGAATTTTGAAGATTTTCATCGATATAGGCGGCTCAATGTAGGGTAATGTATTTTGGGAGGAGGAATCTTTTTATAATTGATTTGAGGTTCACTTTCTGAATTTTTGAGATGATTATAATATATTTGCACTATTCAAGATCCACATTCAACCAAATGTCTCATAAATGAACATCAAATGAAATAGTAGGACATATCATATCACCCTTTTAATTATTTAGGGTTTTTCTCAATTTTAAAAACATAATAAAATATTAACAGTATAAAATATCATTATTTTAAATTTTGATACCATTCATTAATTTGACATTAAAAAAAGACCCAAAAATAAGTTAATATTGAACCACCTATTTTATAATATCATAATCTTTTCACGGTTATTTAAATAAATCATGGATCACATTAAATATCCAAAATAATATTACATTTCGTATTTTTAATCTCATTAATTTTATTTTTCAATTAATTGAATAATTTTTGTGTTACTATTTTGTAATCATCAATGGTAAATTATAATTGTATAAAAATTATAAATAAATTAAAATGATAAAGATGAATCATTTTCATAAAATGTATGAAATTTTATTTAAATATATCTACCTTATAAACCAATATTAAAATATTATAATTATTAAATGGAATATATTTAAATTCATGAATTTTAATGAATAAAAGAACATAAATTATCATAATATCATTAATATGGCCAAAAGGAAAAAAACTAAAAATTAGATGATTATAGATGATATTAGATCATCCAATTAAATTTAATCATGTTTTTTGGGATACATAATTTTCCATATCATTTTATTTTTTTACATAAATTACTTGATTTACCATTACAATGGTAATAAAATTAAATTAGTTACTATTTTGAATCACAAAAATTAAAATGATCCTATTTACCAAATTCTGATCAACTAATTAAAATTATGAAATCAATTTTTTCATGTTTCAACTCATAAAATTTGAAGATTTTAATTTAATATTTAATACCCAAAATTCAATGAAAATGTATTTTCATGAAAAAATGCCTATTAATCCTAAAAAATGTACTAATTCAAAAAAAAGGAATAATATTGGTTAAAATGTAAATAATTAGAAGATATTTATAAGAGTACATAGGATAGTCAGATTAAAAAATAAATTCATGAAATTACATTTTAATATAATGAAAATCTTTTTTTATAAAAAAATAAAATTTATAACAATTCCCCGAAACATATTCATTCTGGAAAATTATCAAAAAATTATCGTAAGATAATTTTTATAAAATTAATTTCAAAATGTAATTAATATTTTTTAAGATATTAGCTTATACCCATAAAAGGTATTTATAATATTCACAAATAAAAGAAAATAACTTTTTAGAAAAATTATTTATGATGAATATAATTATTTTCGAAAATATAGAATGATTACATACAATGAATTTACCAATACATTTAAATTGAGTAGTAAATTTATATGTATTTCAAAATTTAGTTATCATATTCATACCAAAAAAATTAAAATATACCTTATTACTTATTCATTGATTAGAACTATATTATTAGGGTATCATGGATTGTTTAGACACATTGGTGGAGGCACCACATGTTATCGAAGATATTAAATTATTTAAAGAGAAAATTTTATAAAACATTGAGGTTGTTACATTCTAACACTAGTAAAATGAATTTTTCACTAACAAATCGTCACTAAAAATAGATGACGATCCTTTCATCTCATCACATACTTAGCTTCCCACACAACTTCTTTAAATTAGTTGTTCCTACAAAATTAATTAATCTAATGAGCGGTCTTTCATCATAAAACATTCTCTCTATTATCCGGAATATCTATAAGTACTTATTCATATGATAGATATTTCACCATTGTTATGACCTGTATTTTTAGAACATGAGAAGGATCAGGTATGTTCTTCCTCATGACAGATAAATAAAGTAAATAATCAACATGAGATAGGATAGGTTGAAGATCCAAATGATTATATATATTTTTAATATGCTCATGTACTTCAAATGGACTAATTTGAATTTGAAGTAGTTTCCCATTGTTTCATCCATATATAAATTCATATATTAACCCTCTCATAAATATAAAATTATAGATCCATTCAGGAATAATGATCGAAACATTTTGGTCAAAATTTTATTGTCCTTTTATGTTGCAGAATGGATATAAAAACCACTTCCATGTCATCATCATTATCATATACCAATACATTTATTGCTGAAACAATATTCTTATATGTTTGTGTTCTAAAAATATTTCATTAATTTTATTAATAAGGATCCATTAAAATTAAAATTGAAAGCTATTATGTTTTGAAAAATCAACATGAAGAATTTATTGATTCCAAAAACCTTTGAATGAGAATTTACAAGATCATATCATATATAATAGGGTTCCAATTATTCGCTGAAAATGACCATGTATGTGATGATGATATGCAATTATGAAGCTGACATTTTTATCAAAGACATGTCAAATACTTCACATAAACAACAAGGTATATATCATGTTATAATCATATACAATTAAATTTTGTACCCTTTGAGACCTATCCACATCCTCAATGAATATTATGGCAAGGGGATATATATTCTCAATGATGTGTGTTGAATTCATATCATGAAAAGATACAACCCATAATTACCTCAACATAAAAAATATGGCGTACACTATTGGTTTCCATTACCTTCAATCCCATGTCAACAAAGTGTAATGGAATTCATCCTTAAATAATTTTGTTTAAAAATAGTATACAAAACTAATGGGATTTTTTTTATAAATGTGTATTGAAATATCCTTACTCATTATAAACAATAATCACATTAATCCTCCATAGGAAATTCAATTACATTGAACTCTTTTTCATCATAAAACTAATAAAAATGATATTGTATATAAATCATATTTTAATTTATACATATAAAAATCCAAAATCTTAAACCTCAATTACATATAGATATCATATAATAAATAAAAAATCATTTGGTTCTTATGCTCCACCATTTAAAGATAAAATTTTGTTTCTAATTTCATTGTGCCAGAATCATTCTGTAGGGTAATAATCACATGAAATTTCACTTAAGGATGAAAAATATGATCTACATTGGGATAAGTCATAAAAAACTCAATATTAGAACTCCCAAATGTGTTGGAGAGGATAAGTGTGACCTAATTACCATAAATTAATTCATTCATTTTTATTTAATAATAATTTCCTTTTATAGTATTTAATTATATTTTGTTGTGTCTTATCATCTTCACTATCCCATAAATTGATGCCTTCGATATTAGAATTTCCAAACTTCATAAACATGAAACACTGGATTGTGGGTGGTTAATTATTTGTAATCCTCTTCTAATACATTTCATTAACAAGATAATTAATCTATTTTTTAAATTCACACTTTTTTATAGTACATTCCATATTTAAATATCCCCTAATTTCATTTCAAAAAACATTCCATGATGCTTCTTATAATATTTTTGTAACGAAGATGGGTGTAATTTTCTTCCACTATATTTTTTTCACGTCATTCGATTAAGCTTTTCATATTCTAACCAAATGAATAGTGGAACACCAGCTTCCATTTATACACATAGTTCACATTGAATACAATTTTTATATATAGTAATTTCTCTTATAGCCAATGGATTTCATATAATGTTTTTATTCCACTAAATAATAAATTAATATTTATTTCCTAGATGATAATTAATCTAGATGAATAAATTGAATGACCATTAAAATTTGCATTATATTTTCTAAATAATATATCATCCTTTTACTTAATATTATGGAATTAATTAAAAATATTTTATATATAATAAGGGGTAATTACTTGCTAAGATATACAACATTAAACTCATCCGATTACATAGATTCATTTTCTTCTTTTTACCATATGTTCTTAATGATATTCTAGAACAAATCTACTTCTCCTTACAAATGATTGATATCAATGATAAATTTTCATTTTCCTATTATTATAGAAAAAATATTGTTTCTCATTTGTCATGATCTATCAATCATCCCTTAGTATGAAATTGTGAAAATAATGAATGGGCTTTAAATATGCATAGACTAATGGTTTTTTTTCATTATTTTGTATTATTGAATGATATTTTTATGCAAATCCCATTGTTTATTTGAAATATTTTCCATAGGGTATATGTATGGGTAATATTAAGGAAGATGTCAAGAATAATTTTATCCAGAAAATAAAGCATGTTAAATAATTTTTATCATTAAAATATTTAATATTGTGGAAAAATGGATTATGTTTTAATTGTATCCACTTTGTATAAATTCGAGTTTTTATGTAATAGTTTTGTTTTAATTATCTAATACTCTAAACCTAAAAGGATCCTCAATGTGAAATAATGTAAAATTATTGACTTGCCTCAAGATTATGTAATTTTCAATAATAGTGCTCTATAGTTAGTATCAGAAGAAAAGTTTATGTCCTTTGGATAAACTCATGGTAAGTATCTATGTATATTATATTAGTTAAATCCTTGTTTTATACCTTCTTCAGATCAAGGAATTTCTCTTACAAATGGATGGGGGATATCAAACCACATTCTTATCTTTTCATGATGACATGTTTATGAAAATTTTTGCATAGTCATGTTCTGATGATTATGAACCATTTTCTAACAAACAACTCACTTTCAAGAAGTTGTTTATGATATCAAACACCTCTAGCATAAATCGATACCATCATGGGAAGGCCACAAGAATCAAACCCACAACTAAAGGGGGACACGGGCGTATCACTTACCACTAGCCTATATGAAGTCCCATGTTGGTATGAATAATTATATATTTTTAATTGATTTTAGGGATCAATAATATTTGGATTTTTTGATCTTCTATTTTATCAAATGGGTATACATAGTATTGGAAAATGATTTTCAGATTAAGTTATAAATTTTATTTTGGAAGATGATACCTATGTTTGGAACCCTATATGCCTAATGAAATAGAATACTATGCAATTAGATTTGTAGAGCAATGGTTGATTTTAGTTTTTCTAGGGTCTATGTTTTTATTATGGAGATTTGGAGATTTGGGTTATTTATAGAAATGATAAACCTATCATGGATAATATGTTATTAGGTTAGTTACTTTTAGTTAAGAGGCATTAAAAGCATTCGATGTTATTTGGCGAGAAATGTTATGATTTATCATGCCAAATTATGTGAAAAAATCCTTATAAATTTTGGATTTCAATCACAGTTTGTATTATTTGGATGAATATTGTAAGAATTTTTTATTGATTGGTATTTGGAGAACTTTGGGTATTGTTTGTTTGATTAAGAGTATTATTTATTTTTATTGAGGTGGATTTTTTGGGGTGGATTATTTGATCATGTGTTATCCATTTTGGATATCGTTAATGTCTACTGATAAGGGAGATATATGGATAATATTTTTTTGGATAATGTGATTTTCTAAATGTTGATTCTAGCACTTTAGTTCTGACTAAGTAATTTTAATTATACATCGTTTAGTGAAAATATGTGTTTTTGGTTTATAATTTTTAATGGATGAAACTCTAAGTAACAAGTAATTATGTTTCTTTATGTTCTTAGTCACTATCATAAATAAATTATTCACATTTATGAAAAGGATATTAAAAAAACTTTTTGTTTGCTTTTCCAATAGGGGAATCAAATTCCATTTAACCCACTAGATGTTTGTGATTTTCAGATTGTTATCTTTCTCCTGATCATTTTTTCTATCACTCTCCATCAGAAACAAATGGTTAGTTTTTCTTCCATATCAATGTTTTACTACATGGAATCCTAGTATGTGTTATCTTGGGTGTACTTTTTTTACTTCTACTTCTTTATTTTAGGGTGATAGTTTTATTGACTCTTTTTCTGATGTGGGATTTTCAATGAAGGTTCTAAGCCCAACTTTATAATTGTGGGGACGCAATTTCCAAATTGGGGGAATGATGTAACAACCCATGTATTTATAGAATAATACATTTTCATATATATTAATGCTTTGGAATATGATATTAATTTTACATTAATGAAAATTATTTGTTGAATAGTGTACACAACACGCAATAAAATGTTTTTTCTATATCTTATGTTTCACACAACACTGAGTTATATTGAAAAATAATATAATAATATTAAATTTATTTTAAATGGTAGTTAATCCCTAATAATTTTAATGGTGGGAGTTAGAAGAATTAAATATGTTATGATTTTACATATTTGATAAATGTTTTTTAATTTATCCAATGAAATTTAGCAGCTTCAAATGATAATTAGTCCAATTTTACGCTTAAAATACTATAATATTTTAATAAGATAGTTTTACAACATTTTAATGTAGAACGCTCTTAAAATATATTTTTTTAACTTTAATATGTTAAATTTGAATAAATAAAAATCTTATTTAGAAGAAAGAAAAAAAAAATTACCATTGTTGATACTTTTTTATTTTATTGATGAAATTAATATTTTAATGAATATTGATAAATAATACATTTAAATTACAAACACCCTTTATTTTAATTTATTTATTTACTTATAATATGATTTTAATTGAATTAAAGTTTAATTTTTTTTTATCATTTAATCCAATTATTTTCATTTTATATAATTTTCCATTTAAATTGTACATAAACACATGTAAATAATTTGACAGTTTTTACTTTTAAAAAACATCCATTTTGCTGGTGACAATGAGAGTTAATATTTAATTAATTACTCCAACATCTCTGTTTTCAATATGGAAAATGGAATCCATATTTGGAATTATAAGGTTCAAATTGTGTAAATATTTACCTTTTATTTTTTAACATTAAGAATAGTCACCATGGTAAATTTTATTTACCACGGTTAAAGGTAATCCATGTAAATTTGGGTAACAAAAAATATGATAAGGATAAAAAACTACCATGAAAGTTGCCAAAATCCTAAGGGATAAAAAAAATTAGGCCAATATATCCTAAGGTTTGTCATTGATTCTTTTAATGGGTTGTTTTCCAAAAAAAGATATGTAATTATTATTAAAATAGAAGCATGTGAGAACATGTCACTATCTTATTTATTATAATTATAGTAATTTTAATATAGAGAAAAAAATGATGAAACATAAAAAAAAGTTCTCCAGAAATATATGGAAATTATATAAAAAATTGTAATTTATTTTTAATTTTATTGAGTAAATAATTACTATAATTATTGACAAGACAATGATTTATTAATTATTTTATTAAGAGAAATATCAACTAAATGATATAATAAATATTATACTAAAAATTATATGACATATTATATTTCAACCACATATTTTATGGATGAATATTACATTTTAGGATTTATTTAGTGTATTTTTTTATTAATCAGGTTTTTATGAATTTTGTAAAATGCATTATGTGAATAGTGTCAAAATTGACATAATTCAGAACTTAAAATATAAAATAGTTTCTCAAATTTTTTAAAATTCAAAAAATATATAAGAATCTTAATAATGGTTATGATATGTCTAAATATCTCATAAATATACCTTTTGTGGGAATTTTAACATGTCATGGTAATTAAATATACCCATATAGTGTAAATAATAAAATATAATGGTGAGATTAAAAAGAGTAAAAGAAAGGGTAAATCAAACATATTAGGGATAAAAACTATTCAAATCATTTATAATGTTAATTAGATGAAGGATATAAGGCCCAACATCATCTAATCATTGAAATAAATTACATTTAGACCATTATAAACCGAAAATAAATTAATAATAAAATAATATATAAAAACTTTCTTAGTGTTCCCCTCCTTCATCTCATAAAAATCAACAAAAACATCCCCCTTACTCACACATCAAAATAATCTTGTATGGTTCACATAATTCTTAAATAACCTATTAACATCCATTCATTCCATCTAGAAGACATAAAAAGGGTAGAAGGAAATTCAGGAGAGCATTTTGGCTCAAATCATACGATGTTACCCGATTTAGAGGCAACGTCTTCTCTCAAGTTCCTTTCATTTATTTTTCATATTCACTCACTATACTCTTATAATTATATGATTACATAAAAAAATTATTATCCTCAATATTATGTTCTTTTTATTATATTTATCTTAACTATACTTACACACACATCCATCTAATGGATACGAACCAATTGTTTCTATATATGGAGATCTACTACCAAACGAAACGATGGTTGTTTAATTTTCACCTAACTCCTCTCATGGTGGAAATTATAATGGAAATTTATTTATATATGATATATATTATATTTAAATTTTCACTATTATTTTTTATTTATTTGTAGACAACATACCTTTATGCATTTCATAATGTGTATACAAGATAATTTCATTTGAAAAACATGTGGAATACCGCCCCTCAAAGTGATATGACTCATTCATTAAAATCATGTAATGTATAAAGGATTTTGTAAATGAAATTATTTAACATATATTGAATAAATATTATAATGGAATTTTAATATACCTATGTATCATTTATTTTTTATTTATTTAAGATAAAAGTGAAATGTATGTAGCATCAATGGGTACATATGACCTACCGTCTCCATGAACGATGCATTTCATTTCTTCTCTCCAAATGTGTTTAAATATTATAAATACATATATACTGGATATATATGATATTAAAATAATTAATATCATTAGAGATATGATTTAATTTTGACTACATGGATAATTTACATCAAAAAAGTACATTTTCGACTCCAGAACCAAATATCCACAAAATGATAGATATGATCATGAATAATTGTGTGATTGATATAACAAGGTAATAAGTGATATTAATGGAATAAGGAACTTGATAAATATTCTTAAACAAGTATAAATTAACTTATGTTTAATATTCAAAATGAAAAAGGAACATAGTTGATGTATTGGATTCAAGGTAAGGGAAATCATAACTCAATCTCCATTCATTGAGTAAAAAATCCATGTCACTCTTTTTGTTTATCCAAGAATATGTGTGAATGAACTCAAATTTTTTTACCCCTAATATCAACTTATATTAGGTTTATTTTTTTACACATATTAATGTCATTGACTTATCCTTAATATTATGGTATAATCTTTGTTTGGGACTTCTTATCAATCTGCTTTTATTAAGACATTTCTTGATGATATGAAAATAAATTTAATTATAATGTGTATATACACCACATTATACATTTTTATCCATATTATATCTATAATAATTATATATAATGTGTTGAAAAATTATTTATATACATGTGGAACATTATTTAAATGTTCAAAATTGTAATGCACTCTTAATCAAAAAAATAAATTTAAATCTTTTAATTAGTTAATCTAATAAATAATTCACTTTTATGTCCATGTTATAAAAATTATTTTAAGGATATATTTAAAAAGAAAATAAATTTTTAATCATAAATTAGATTCAAATGATTCAATTTTTTTTGGACTCATTGACTCAATAATCATCAATTCAGATGATTTATTTGTGTTTTAAAATGGTGATTTATTATTTGAACGACAGTGAAATTTTTTTATATATAGTCTACAAATACACATTCTCAAGTTTATATGGCTATTATGTATCGATTTTAACATTAAATGTTAAAATATTTATTTTAATATATTCTTTCTTCATTTATGGTTGTGTGGCTTGTAAATATAAAATGTGGCTTTTAACTGGAAATGTGATATTTCCATTATGTTGGGTTTATGTGTAATTATTATGTTATTTTTCATGAGAACTTCTTATGTATATAGATGGTTTGGTGATAAACTGTGGGTGGGCGATCTCATGATAGCTCTACAATTGATTCTGTAATGTGTCATAGGTAAATGTTAAGGATTATCTTAAGATATTTAAGCAATATACATTGATGGATATTACAAATGTAACCATGAAGGATAATCCCTATGTGGTCATAAAAACTACAATGAATGTATTTTTTGGATTTCACAAGTTACATTTTTATTTTTTATTTATATGTGTTATTAATGAATCATATCATTCCATGAGGTATGTTAATGAACTTTTGGATAATGTGATTCTCTAGATGTTGATTGCAGCACTTTAGGTCTAACCAAGTCATTTTAAATACACATCGTTTGCTGAAAAGATGAGTTTTTTGTTTATATTTTTTAATTAATGAGACTCTAAGTAACAAATAATAATGTATCTTTATGTTCTTAGTCAATATCATAAATAAATTATTCATATTTATGAAGAGGACATTAAAAACATGTTTTTTACTTTTCCAATAGGGGAATCAAATGCCATTTAACCCACAAGATGTTTGTGATTTTCATATTATTACCTTTCCCCTGATCATCTTTTCTATCACTCTCCATCAGATCCAAATGGTTAGTTTTTCTTCCATATCAATGTTTTCCTATATGGAATCCTAGTATGTGATATCATTGGTGTAATTTTTTAACATTTATTTTTTTCTTTTTTAGTGATAGATTTATTGACACCCTTTCTGATGTGGGATTTTCAATGAAGTTTCCAAGCCCAATTTTATAATTGCGGGGATGCAATTTCCAAATGGGGGGAATGTTGTAACAAACCAAGTATTTATAGAATAATACATTTTCAGATCTATTAATATTTAGGAATATGATATTAATTTTACATTAATGTTAATTCTTTGTCCAACAGCGTACAAAACTCGCAATAAAATGTTTTTTCAAAATCTTATGTTTCCCAAAACATTGAGTTATAATGAAAAATAATACTAAAATATTAATATTATTTTAAATGATAGATAATTTCTAATCATTGTATTGTTGGGAATTAAAATAATTAAATATATTATGATTTTACATATTTGATAATTTTTTTAAATTTTCTAATAAAATTTTGTAGCTTCATATGAGAATTTGTCCAATATTACGCTTAAAATACTCTAATATTTTAATAAGATATTTTAACCACCTTTTACTGTAGAACAATCTAAAAATATAGTTTTTTTAACTTTAATATGTTATATTTGAATAAATAAACATCGTATTTAGTAGCGGGAAATAAAAATTTACATTTGTTTATTTTTTAATTTTATTGATGAAATTAATATTTTAGGAAATATTTAAAAATACTGCATTTTAATTCAAAACACCATTTTTAAATTATTTATATAATTATAATATCATTTTAATTAGATTAAAGTGTAAATTTATTTTTATTTTTTCATTTCTTCCAATGTTTTTCATTTTATATAATTTCACATTTAAATTGGACATAAACAGATGTAAATAATTTGACAGTTTATACTTTTTAAACACATCCATTTTTGTATTGATAATGAGAGTTAATATTAAATTAATTACTACAACATGTGTGTTTTCAATATGGGAAATGAAATCCATATTTGGAATTATAAGGTTCGAACAATGCAAATAATTACCTTTTATTTTTATACATTATAAATAGTCACCATGGTAAATTTTATTTACCACGGTTAAAGGTAATACATGTAAATTTGGGTAACAAATAATATGATAAGGATAATAAAACTACCATGAAAGTTGGAGAAATACAAAGGGATAAAAAAATAAGGCCAATATTTCTTATGTTTGGTTATTGATTCATTTAATGGGATTTTTTCCACAAAAGATATGTAATTTTTATTAAAATTATAGAATGTGAGAACATGTCACTATATTATCTCTTATAAGTATAGTAATTTTATTGTAGAGATAAAAATGTTGAAACTTCAAAAAAATATGCAGATATATATGGAAATTATCTAAATAATAAGAATTTATTTTCAATTTTATTGAATAAATAATAACCATAATTATTGACACGACAATGATATAGTAATTATTTTATTAATCGAAATATCAACTAAATGATAAAATATGTCACGAACCAACTTGGGTCGACCCTGAACCGGTCACCTGAGCGATTCCGCGACATGGCCCGAGAGGCGTTGCCGATCCTCCCGGGCTGGCGACAAGCGCCAGGGCATCAACAGAGGCTGTGGGAACGACTTCTCCCAACAAAAATAAATAAAACAATAGAATTATAATAGAGAAACACAAAATAATTAAACAGAGTAAAGTATCTAAACCAGAACAAAATAAAATAAAAATAACCGAAAGAGACAACTACTATCTCTGTGTGACCTTGAGGGCCACTCTCCAACTCACAACAAAACGTCACCCAAGGAGAACACTCCCATGATGTAGCCTGCACAAACAATAAAAACAGAAAAGAACTATAGGCGTGAGAATTAAAAATCAGTAGGCATGCCCAAAAAACTATTCCCAAAGCACTACCTTTAAATAAAGATATTTACAAATTTCAGGCTTGAACTAAATATACAAAATATTGGTTTTCACACACACACACACTTTCATTTCTAAAAAAATTATCAGTACATTGACCATTATAATTTAAAAACAATTCTTAATGTTTGAAAGGAACAGGTGCATTGCATTTTAAAACAATTTTGCAAACAATTAGAAATCCAAACATTATTTATCAACCAAAAAGGAAAACTACACATAACACACAACACACACTAAGGGAAATGGAAAAAAGTGGCACATAGGGGCCAACAACAGATCTAGACCTCTCAACCATCCACCACATACAAATAAACACTAATAGAAACATATGACGAACCTTGGAGATCGTGAACAATTCAGAATATACTATACATCTGACTCATCCTTAAGGCATGTGCTAACTCGATGATGTCATAACGACCTAATGCTCGGCATAGCCCTACATGGCCGAACCGAGGGTCCCAATCCCCATAGCAGCAATAACTCAGTATTCCACTTCTATGGGGCCACTAGCCAGTGCGTAATCTAAACTACTGCAAAAATCGTTCTTAGAAGATTCACTCACTATGCCAGGTTCCCATGTCAACACAAGCAATAAAAAGGGGTACAACCATAATTTAAATCAATCAATCATGATGCACGAACATCACATACAGCTCACGCTATCAATGCACACCAAATATCACCCCTGAATGGGTTTTCCATAATAATTTATTTTATTAAAGTGACAAACGGGCCTTCACCAAATTTAAAGCAAAACCACATTTCTCGAGAAAACCGAAAACACTTGTTCAGAAGAAATCATTTATATTTAATACTAGAAGTACATTTCAAATTTTGTGAATTGTGTTTAAAGTCCAAACATGAATTCTTTCAATATATGGTGTTTGCTCGTCAAGAAAATGTTTCAAGTGTTGAGTATAAAATAAACGGCTCTTTTCCCACCAAATAATCATTTAAAAATTAATTATCGTATATTATTTCTCATTCATTAAAATTAATAAAAAATAAAGAGATTAATAAATTCTAAATATAAAGGTCAGTGCAGTGGGGGACCTACATCGAATCGTAGCCCGGTTATGACGATGATGCGGTACGTCCCAACTTGAGCACTAGTACGCGCCACTTACCGACGATCGCAATAACATGGAAACCCCTTGCCAATGCACTGAAACAATGAAAAGAATCTAAAAACACAGAAACACTGTCTTAAAAATAATCCAAAAGCATAAACCGAGTAAAACCCACCTTGAAACCGGTGAAGGCGAAACAGAACGAACCCAAAACATGCAGTAAAACAAGGTGTGTCCCGTAAATAAAGGCGAACAATTTGAATCATTCTGAATCGCTTCACCTTCCGCAGCGGTGAACATAGCACGGTCCGACGTGACCCAAGACACCCATTGCGAACCCAGCGATGGGATTCACAAGAATGTCGTAGCAACACCCTACCAAAATTAAACCACACCCAAATACAATTAATGTAGAAGGACCGAAGCACGACCAAAAAGGTATCTGGGACTCACATAAACCAAAATAAAAACCAAGCGCACACCGAAACCTTCCCAAAGTATCATTCGCATCACACTCACCAATAAATAAATCATTTCAATAAATAATACCACTTTTCTAAGATTCACAACAAGGATTCACCCTAAAAAGATACTCCATTTTTTCTCTATAAAGCCAAATGCTCCTCGTAAAATTTTCCAAACATGGTTTGAACCTTTAACACAAATAAAAACACCCTTAAAATAACTTATAATGAAACCTCAATAACACCCCCAAAAGATTTTAAACCGAAAGAGAACCCAAACCCTCTAAGAAAAATAACTACATACCGAAACCATATAAAAATACAATTTCAATCATACACATGATTTAATATACCACATGCATGATTTATAAAATTATAAGTAGTGACTCGACTAAATTATTTCCACATAAAACAAACACCATTTCACATAAACTCACTGCTTTATAACCAAATCCACCTCAAAAAGTGACTAAACAACCGAGATGGACCAAAATCACAATGAAGAGACCGAAACAATAAAAGATAATTACTATAAACATTAAAACAAAAAAGACCCTAATTCTGCATGTGTGAAACCAGGAAAAAGACATAAAACATACCCCGAGACGAAACCAATAGATCGAAACCAATGAATTTCACATGATACAATTAAATTTATAGACATTAATTGTCTAATTAATGATTAGTTACAGTGCAAAGAACAAGAAAACCAAGTATACTTAATTTAAAAGTAAATGCAATGGGGTTACTTCCTCAATGTTGGAGAAACATCCGAAAACCCAGAGCAAAACCTACTTCACACCATCACCGCACCCCAATGAAGATAAAAACAGACCACTGGAGGGGGGGGGGGAGGTTTCACAGCTGGAAGACTGTCGGGGGGAGAGGAGAGAATCTAGACAGTTAGTCGGAGAAGAGGGAAGTTGTCGGAGGGAGCTCGTCTCAGAGCATGTTGCGCATCGGATAAGGCCATGCGAGGGAGGCACACAGGCTGAAGGGAGATTCGCTAGTTGGGAGAAGGATGGTCGAAAGACTATCGGGCCATGTAGTAGTGATGAGGAAGAGGGGGCTGCCATTGGGGGGCTCCGCAGGTGGCCTTGAACCAGCACAAGAGGGTTGCATCACGCCAGACTATGAGGGAGAGGGGGGGTGCGGCCGAGGAGGAGCGTCAGCCTTGCGGGAATGAGTCGCAGATGGTTGGCCTACCGAGATAGATGAGCAGAGGGTGCTGGGACATGGGGTCGGGGGGAGTGAGTAGGGAGGAAGATCGCCCTGGGATGGAGGACCCGAGGCAGTCCCGGGTGGCGCGACAGGAAACAGGGGAGGGGTGAAGCTACGGCAGATTTAGGGTTTTACATTTTTTTATATATTAACCAATAATAATAATAATAATAATAATAATAATATTAATAACAATAATATTAATAAAAATAATAATATTACATTAACAATTTCTTTAATAAAAAATTTCTCAAAAAAATACTAAAAACACATTTAACAACCAATTAACATTAAAACATATTAATGAAAATTATAACACTTTCAATAATAATATTATTATTTTCTACACAACAATAATATATTTATTATCATTGCACACGCATTTAACACACTGTATTTTTACAAAATTTTATTTATTTTAAACATTAGATAACTTCACAGGTATGTGGACAGACCGCGCGGCTACAACCAACCATGTGGTGCCGGCACACTAGTTCGAAACCCCCAAAAAACATTAAAGGATAAAAATATTAGACTCACGCTTGCCGCGCACCTTGGCAAGGCTAACAAAAACCAATAGATAATAAAATAAAAAAAATTAAGGAGTCGGGGTTTGACATAATAAATTTTATATTAAAAATTATATGACATATTATATTTCATCGACATATTTTATGGATGTAAATGACATTTTAGGATTTATTTAATGTATTTTTTTTATTAATCATGTTTTTATGAATTTTTTAAAATGTATTGTATGAATAGTGTCAAAATTGACATAATTCATAACTTAAAATATAAAATAGTTTATAAATGTTTTAAAATTCATAAAAATATATGATTATTAATAATAGTTATGATAAGTCTAAATATCACATAAATATTACTTTTTTGGGAATTTTAACATGTAATGGTAATTAAATATAACTATATAGTGTAAATAATAAAATATAATGGTTAGATTAAGAAGAGTAAAGTAAAGGATAAACCAAACATATTATGAATAAAAACTATTCAAATAATTATAATTTTAATTGGATGAAGGAGATAAGGCCCAAAAACATCTTATCATTGAAATAAATTACATTTCTACCATTATAAAGTTAAAATAAATTAATAATAAAATAATATTTAAAGACTTTCCTAATGTACCCCTCCTTCATCTCATAAAAATCCACAAAAACCTTCCCCTTACTCACACATCACAACACCCTTGAATAGTTCACGTAATTCTTAAATAACGTCTTAAAATCCCTCTATTCCACCTAGAATCCATAAAAAGGGTATAATGAAATTCAAGAGAGCCTTCTGGCTCAAATCAAACAAAGTTACCCGATTTAGAGGCAACTTCTTCTCTCAAGTTCCTTTTATTTATTTTCCATCATCACACCCTATACTATTTTAATTATATGATTACACAACAAAATTAGTATCCTCAATATTAGTTTGTTGTTATTATATTTATCGTAAATATACTTACACACACCTCCATCTTATGGATACAAACCTACTATTTTTATATACAGAGATCTACTACCTCACGAAACAATGATTGTTTAATTTTCACCAAAACAATCTCATGGTGGCCATTATAATGGAAATGTATTTATATATGATATATTTTATATTTAAATTTTCACTATTATTTTATATTTATCTGTTTACAACATACATTTATGCATTCCGTAATGTGTATATAAGATAATTTCATTTGAGATAATGTGGACTACCGCCCCCTCAAAGTGATATAAATCGTTCATTCCATTCATGTAATGTATAAAGGATTCTGTTAATGAAATTATATTACATATATAGAATAAATATTGTAATGGAATTTTAATATACCTGTGTATCATTTATTTTTGATTTCGTTAAGATAACAATGAAATGAATGTAGCATTCATGGTTACGTACGACCTACCTTCTCCATAAACAGTGCATTTCATTTCTTATCTCCAGATGTTCTTGAAAATTATAAATACATATATACTAGATATATATGATATTAAAATCATTTATATCATTAGTGATATGATATAATTTTCACTACATGGACATATTACATAAAAAATGTACATTTTCGACTCTAGAACGGAATATCCACAAAACGACTGATATGATCATGAATAATTGTGTGATTGATATTACACGGTATTAAGTGATACTAATGGAATAAAGAACATGAAAACGGTTCTGAAACAAGTATAAATTAACTTATGTTTAATATTCAGGATGAAAAAAGAGTATAATTGATGTATTGGATCCAAGTAAGGGAAATCATAACTCAATCTCCATTCATTGAGTAAAAATTACATGTTATTGTTTTTGTTTATCCAAGAATATCTGTGAATGAGATCACATTTTTTTACCCTAAATATCCACTTATATTAGGTTTATTTATTTATTTGACACATATTTATTCCATTGACTTATCCTTAATATTTTGATACAATCTTTGTTTGGGACTTCGTATCAATATCCTTTCATTGATACATTTCTTGATGATATGAACATCTATTTATTTATATTGTGTATATACACCCCCTTTTAAATTATTATCCATATTATATCTATAATAATTATATATAATGTGTTGAAAAATTATCTACATCCATGTGGCATATACATTAAATGTTAAAATTTTTAATGTACTCTTTATCTAAAAAATAAATTTAAATCATTTAATTAGTTAATCTTATAAATCATTCACATTCATATCCATGTAATAAAAATGATTTTAAGGACTTATTTAAATATAAATTAATGTTTTATGTATAAATTCATTTCAAGTGATTCAATGTGTTATGGGACTCATTGATTCAATAATCATCAATTAAAATGATTTACTTGTGTTTTAAAATGGAGATTTATTATTTCAACGATAGTGATTTATATATATATATATGTCATGAATGAAATTTCTAAAGTTTATTTTTCTATTATGTATTGATTTTACCATTATATGTTTACAATTTTATTTTAAGTCATTCTTTCTTTATTAATGGGTGTGTGGCTTGTAAATATGAAATGTGTCTTTATACTAGAAACGTAATTTTTCCCTTATGATAGGTTTTTGTCTAATGATTATGTTATTGTTCTTGAGAAATGCTTATGTATACAGATGGTTCGGTGATAAACTAAGGGTGGGCGATCTTGTGATAACTCTACAATGGATTTTTTAATGTGACATAGGTAAATTTTAAGGATACTCTTAAGAGAATTAAGGAATATACTTTGATGGATATTCAAAATGTAACCATGAAGGATACTCCCTATGTGGTCATGAAATCTACAATGTATGTATTTTTTGGATTCCAAAAGTTACCATTTTGATTTTTTACTTCTATGACTTATTCACGAATCTTGTCATTCAATGAGGTATGTTAATGAACTTTTGTTTTAGGGGTGAAAATAATTATTTGTTGACATAGATGGGAATCCGTTCTATACAAACTCCTGTATTCCAACAGTTTGAAAAAATCATTGGCTTAGGAAACCTATTCCAAAGGATAAAGGAAACTGTGGGTACATGGTAAATATTGTTAATTTGACCAATTTTTTTGATAAAAACATTTGAGATGGTGGTTAATTTTATTATTTTTCCCAATAGTTTTATAAAACCGTTGGGAATGGATTGGTTCTATATATCTATTCCAATGGTTTATTTAATCCATTTTAGTAGAAAATATTTCCCTACAGGTTTTAGAAACTATTTGAAAAATCCCAAATAATCATCTAACAGATCTCTCAGCCAACCCAGAAATTGATCTTTCCACACATCATCAGAGAGATCTATCCCCCGTTGAACAGATCACTCCTCAGTCAAACCATACTTCCCAATCACGAGATCACAAGCTCACATCCAATGTCGAAAAAAATATCTCCTCCTAAAATAGATCTCTCAAAAAAATGAGATATCCTCCTCCAACGAGATCTCTCCTCCAACCCTACCTCCAGAGAGTGAACCCTAATTGGCGAGATCACTTCCTCTATCGCAATATCACATTCTCCAGAATGGATCTCTCTAGGCTTCCAAACCTTATTCATGTCTACCTCCTTAGGAAAATACCTTTAATAATTTATCTCTCAATCCATTCATCGATTCAAACATCTAGATTCATTGTGTTCAGCTTGAAATTAGTGAATTCCTTTTATATTAACACTTTTATATTCTTATAGTGGACTTGATGTGGTGTATTTATCAGTTTACATATAGGATTATGGTTGATAAAATTCATAAAAAATTTCAGTTATTGGATTTATATTATTTTTATTGTGGGGGGTGATTTGAATAATCACCATAATGCCTTAATTTTTTTTATAATATTTGAAATATGTATAATAGTGTTATGATGTTGTGTGTGTGAGATCTTCTAATTACAATCCATTGAAATTTCACAAATCCTCGCTATTAGACCTTCCAAATATACTATTGGGTCTATTGGTGATGAAGACCATGATTCATTGTCCACTAATGAGGTGTTCTTACCAGTAACCATGGATTAGAGTATTGATGCTATGAGTCTAGTGCCTTATACCTTGATTTAGAAATTTACTAATTAATGAATAGAATTGTGAATTGAATTATTTATTCTCATGACATGTGAATTTGAATTTTTAGTTATCAATATGAGAATTTGAATTGACACAATTGTAATGTGAATTGACAATATATAATTTAAGTGTATAATTTGTATGAAATTGGAAAATACACATTTTGATATTGAAAAGAACTAGTATTTGACATAATGGTATATAAGGAATGATAATTGGTAATTTTAATTAATTAAAAACTATCTCATATGTCAAAATATTTTTCATGTTTTGGTTTTTTGTTAGGGGGTTTTCTCTTGGTTTTTCTTGATGCTTAGTTATATAATACCTAGAATGTTTACACAATTCTTATAATTATTTATTCTCCTTGTGAATGTAATATATTATATAATGACAATTCAATGAAATTCCATTAACCCATGGAAGATGGGAGATATCCCTGGAATTTGTAATGTATGTTATATAAGTGGTCCAAGGAATGGGTAATGTACATCGTCATGTTTCATTTCCATGTAAATTATTCCGGATAATGATAAGTACGAACATATATATATTCATATATGTGGAATCAAGTTGGTCATACCCTTGGATTCAACCAATAGCTCGAGTGTGGGAAAGATAATTTGATGTTCAACAATAAATTAATGAATTCATGAAAATAAATATCATACTATTACATGAAATATAAA
The DNA here is from genome assembly GCA_963277665.1 of Viscum album. Classification (NCBI taxonomy): domain Eukaryota; kingdom Viridiplantae; phylum Streptophyta; class Magnoliopsida; order Santalales; family Viscaceae; genus Viscum; species Viscum album. The sequence continues at coordinate 195,470,206 of OY728123.1, read as the reverse complement.
TTCATACTATAATGTTTTAGGAAACATTGGTGGTGTTACACTATATTATACTCCAAACTATTTAGGATTTCATTTATGAATCAAAGTATACATCATGGATACAGGTCATGACAATGGTATGAGGCCCTATGCATGGTTGGTTCCTTGGTAATATGGGATAGGAGGAAGGATATGGGACCGAGCATCGTGTTTGAGACCACCTTTGGATGAATTTTTATGGAGTTGATCTTTAGGTAATTTACTTGTATGATAATCTTTTTATATTTTTGTTTGTAATACATTATGTAATGATGATATTTATCTGGTTAGTATTATATTTGGTAATTTCAATTTAAATATTTGAATAGATTTATGTTGATTGTTTATGATTTTTTCATACTTTTTCATTATTATGTACAATTATTTATAGTCACCCATTATATGTATTATCCCTTAATCAATATTTTTGTTCCTATAGAATTTGGGGAGTTATTCTTGAGTTCTTAGGATGACCCCTCTCTGTCACATGTGGTAGATTCATGTAATGGTGTTCAAAATGTTTTTTCATTCATAGTATTTAATATTTAATAGTGGTTTTATGATTGGGATATAGGAGAATAGGATGTATAAAGGATTGGTAAAGATCTCAAGCATAAGATTAAATAACCCATTAGAATGGTAAAACTAGGTTTCTAGGGAGTGGATTATTTTTCATAAGTTATTACATTTATAGTTTTGATGTAATTTTAACTTTGGTGAGGAACATGTGGGGTGATGTTACTATTTTATGTGATTTTACTCATGGTTCGATATGGAATGGGTAACATAAAATAACTCATAATGAGATAGAATTATACTATGCTTTCATGAAATTAACATTCTAGGATTCATTAATTGCATATTAAATTATATAACAGGATTGATAAAAATAAAAATAATAAAATTTCAACTAAAATAAGATTAATTTACTTTCCCGAAAAAGAGTAGATGAAATCATTTATCCGTGATTTTTTATTTTGTACATGCCCTCTAGAGTTTGATATTTTTATGATCGCGATTATATGATGAATTTTTTGAACCTTATAGAGAAAGTGATTCTACATTATATATTTTTTAGTGTTGAAAAAATTAACAACACATACCTCATATAGTGTAGTTAGTGCTTCAAACAACAAAGGGGAATCTAATTGATCATCAGCTCTGTGATAGTATTCCCTGAGGCTTGTAATCAATTTTGAGACTGACTAATCAAAATTTCCCTTTGATGTATGATACCTAGATAGTGTTTTAGATACATTACCCACCCATAGTTAATGGGGAGGGAGGCCACTGGGTTGAAAATATCTGGATTGAGTCTATAAGGATAATATTTAGTCCCATTTAGAAAACATTAGAGATGAAGGTGAATCTTCAAACTTGTATTAAACAAGGACTATATATGTGCTCGTGGGACATCATAGAACATGCTGGACAATAAGAATATATATCAAATGAATTATTCAAGGAGAAATATTTGCGACACTTTTATATTGATATTATGAAGAATGTAATGTATTCGGACATCATAAAATTTATATAGAGAATAATGTATTTAATGGACAATGAAGGTCACTTCAGATACTTGAAATATTGTCGACTTACATAGGAAGGAGATGATATAGCTAGGGAGATATTTTTTCAGCATCATATTTAGTATGATATCATTTCAAAGGTTAATTACCTTTCTGTGAGTTTTTTTATTTGATGAATAATAATCTCGTCACTAAAGATAAACCAATATAGGCTCTGATTAAAGGGAAACATGTTTCAGTATGATGATCATTGAGTTCTACTTTATGTTCCAATAAACATTGATATTGCGATTTCTACCATGTATGTAGTGGGTTGATAATCTTTTGAAGTAGGCCACACGTATCTGAAAATCATTTTAATTAATTTTTAAAAAAATTGTTTTTTTTAACATTAAATACTTCAGTGTTCTCTTCCCATATTGTAGTACTGATCATTTGACATGATTGGTTCTATATAGAAGTTCTATAGGAGAACTTGGTAGTTGATTATTGGAAGGGGATCATGGTATGAACCAGCTATTCGGAGATGCACTCCTACCCCTAGGTTGATAGGTTGGTGGAGTTCTATCAGTCACTTGGGATGGGGTAAGAGGCATGGAATCCCAACATAGGGGCTATGGTATCACTATAATGGAGTTCTATAATGGAGTCATTATAGATAGCATGGAATAGGGTAAGGTAATGTTCATGTTGTAGAGTATATTCATACCTATCAATAAGTTGAACTGTTTACTTTTATATGTAAAATTCATGTGTAATCATTAATTTTTCTAATTTCCTTAATACCGTTGGTTTAATTAATTTTATTTTTTCAATGTTATCCAATTCCATTAGTCGGTCTATGTAAACCATAGAAGTGGTTATGAAAATTTAAACATCGTTAGTGGTTCGACTCTACACTCATTATCTGATTCCTTTAGTGATTGGATAGATTTATTATTTCAAGCTAGTGGTCCAAGACTCATGGTTTGGCACAATAAGTGTCATATATAATCGAATCAATACATTTGAATTCATATTTTATATAAATTCCTCTACATATAATAAATTTTATATCATGGCTGCATAATTGAATTCCGACCCTGAGAATATATAATGGTCTCAATACCTATAAGATTTAATTTATGGACTCAATACCTTTGTTCATGGTGTCAAAAATGGTATATGTGTGGAAATTATAATCCTGGTTTCATTGAATGTGTATACAAGTGAATTGTAGGGATTATAAAATTATTATTTTGGTTTACTAGAATATTACCACATAGAATATTTTTATCCTTAACCTAAGATCCATTATAGTTTACATTGATAGAAATGTATCTCATTAATGTGAGACATATGCATTAATAACATTAGCCTCCATTTCCCTATCAATATCCACCTTAGATATGGTGTCCCCCCCGGTTGGTAACATTAATAACCATATCTTACGGAAATCCTGACTCAATACATTATTCAAAGGGTGATATGTTTGTTTAGAAAAATAATCACTTTAAGTGGAATTAATCCATGGGTTCTTTTTCTAAGGAATAAATTTCATTTTTATTATTGAAAAATATATGACTAAAATTTATTTCAAGGATGAATAAATGAATTCAAATGTAATAAAACTAATACTATTAGATTCCAAATGACTTAAATTGTGTAAGGTAATATAAAAAAAGATAGACAAACTGAATCTAGTGAAAATGTCCCAAACAATATTATATTGAACAAAACTAAACTAACCTGAAACTCAAGATAAACTAATTATATACCATTATTAGGAATATTAATAGTTCATTAATAGTATTGTAGTAGTTGATAGTATCGTTTGGATACATGGATATGTTTCCCCCTTGCATGCAGGAACATGATTTGACCCATGGGGAGTTGTGGTTATTATATATTAAGTAGTGACATGTAATGAAATAGGAGATAAGTATGTTGTTTTTTAGTTTTTATTTTATTTTCCACAATACATAATCAATTTAGTATTTTTACTGAATTTTATGGTTGGATTGTTGTTATATTCTACGAAGGAGGCCATAGGGAACTAGAGTCAGCTGCGCTATTTTCATTACAGTGGAGGGAGATTGGGGTAGTGGAGAGATTCAATAATGTGGTTAATTATTGTTTTTCATTAATCCTAGTTTCTTCTATTTATTTTATTTTCATTCAGTGTGGATGCCCGACATACAAATGGGTCGTGCAAAAATTTTAGTTAATTTCTACTACGGTTTTTATTAATTCTATGGTGGAGAAATTGTTCCCATGTTGTGATAACGTGATGCTCTAACACATGCGCAAGCTCATGTAATCCTTAAAAGGAGATATTGGTCTTCTCATTATCACGTGAACTCGGTATGATGTCATATATTTTCCAAAATTACATTATATTCATTCATTGTATTTACAATTGGGAAATATTAGAAGGCCTTCTATTCTAACATAATTAATTCCACCGAACCTATAAAAACAAAAATGACCATGAGCTATCTTATTGATGTATTTAGTAGTATTACATCAATATTTGTAATAGAAATGTGAAAAATAGAATGGAAAACCAAACACAACCAGAATAGATAACATCGATATACTCAGAACAACTTATTATTGGTGTTATATTTTTAGTGATCATCATTCTAGAGTCATAATAAACTACCTGAATAGAGAATCCCAATAGTGTTTTAACCGAAATATAATTATGAGTTTTGGTAAACTAACCAATATATGGATTCAAAATTATGCCCATAAACTAATTGATTTGAAAATAAAAGATATCAATTAGTGGATGAAAAAACATCTAATCAACACATCCCCCACAAATCAGTATGCAGAATTTGAATGTCTAAGCACCCGAAACACCACATTTATTTTCTGCCCTTTTTTTAGTCTTCCCATATCCTTATTTCTATGTCATTTGAACATGAAAGATAGTCATGATAAAAACATAGATAAATCATAATCACAACACACATATGATCATGTGCTTATGACCACACTCCTTTCAGAACCTTCACTTTCAATATTATTCCACTAAGCATCCAAAATGCTAGTTATTTCTTGTACATTGACTATAGAAATATAATAATAAATCACCTCAATACATAATTTTGATCTTTTAGAAATTTTGACATAAATCATGCTGGCATACTCACGTTAAAATCACAAGTCAGTGAAACCAACGCATGTGCTTCACTTTTCTCCCACTATATTTCATCCTTTTATAGACCATGATACATATATTTTTTTAGATAACCATATGATATATTTCCAAGAGTCATGCATGTGACTTGGGGGGGTGCTGTGGACTGGGGAATGCCTGTTGGGGGGCTGCAGTGGAGTGGGGACTGAGGGGGACTATAGTGGAGGGGGGTGGGTCTGTCAATTGGGGGTGGGGGTTGTAGTGGAGTGGGGGTGTGGGGGATGTAGTGGAGTAGGGTTTTGGTATGGTACATTGTAACAACCCAAATTTTCATTAATGGAAAATCCCTCTTGATCCAGTTAAATGTTTCTTTATGTTTTTATAAGATTTCAACTTCTTTAAGTTTTACGTTAAGATTTGTGACCGTTACTTTTATAGCCGTTGAACAGTGATCATCTGGGTAGTTTAAATATAAGGCTTTAACGAACCAATTTTCTACTCAGACAAAGGAAGCGATGGCCTCATCCAGTAGAATTGCCCCTTATGAAGCCCATTTGTCGGAGCTCGGAAAGGAGGTGGCGTCTTTGGGCTTTGCCCTTGACCAAGCCCAAGCTGAGCTTCATCAAGTCAAGCTCGAACGTGATAGTCTACGGGAAAAATGGAAGTTGATAGAGATTACCACTCGAGCGATGTTATCCGAGCAACCCCAAGAGTCTGTCACCATCGCACACCTTACCCTTAGGTCTTATGCGGCTATTTTAAGGGGTTATGTAACAAATAAGTAGCACCATGTTCATGTACATTATTTTTGTATATAATAATGAATATAATTTCTAGTCATTTTTGATGCATTGTAATTAGTTTTTAAAGTACAAATGATGTTTTTAGTTATTATTTAATTAAGAATTATATTTTATTAAATTAAAGGATTTTTGAATTAAATAATATTTTAATAAAATATTATTATTAATATTAAATTAATTTTTTATTTAAATATAAATGATCTTATAATTTTATGAATGCAATTAAAATTTTTATTAAGGTTTGAAAGCCATTTCTGTCAAAACCCGTGAATTTTTTTATAAATGTCGGTTTTTATTTTAAAAGTGAAAATTCACATATTTAGAAAATTATTTAGATAAAATAAATATTATTTTTGGAATCAGGACGTCGAAATTATCCAACGGTGAATTTTTCATAATTTTCTGAGACAGTCAAATTTTTGGGTAAAAATTAAATACCATTTAAATATATAATGTGTTTTATGACATCATAATGACCCAATGGTGATGTAATAAAATACCATAATCCTTATGTTCGGCCAATATGTGTTTTATCAATAAAATAATGAGGTTTTGGGTTTGTTTGACTCACTTTTCAAAGCATTAATGGAGCCCTCAAGACTTATTCAACACTTTGCCTTTTTAAATTAATTTCCATGGGAGTGTGACTCACCTCCACATAAGCAACCCTATTTTTTTAATAAGTTCGGACCTTGGCCTTGTAAAATATTGTTTTCCTCTTCCCTTTTACAGAAACCATGGGCAAATACCATGGGATGGTTTGTGGTTTGGATTATTTTAATATAAGGGGTCCCAAACCTAAATAATAAAGAATTCTCTCACCTTTCCTATATAAACCCACCCAAGCTCCCACTTCCTCCTCACTCAAAGCCCTTGAAGTTCGTCCAAACTCTGCCCTACTCTCTCTAGAATCCTCTCAAGGTGCCCCAAGCTCCCAAGAAGCCTCTCACAAGCCTCTCTCTAGCCTTTGGAAGCACACTTCCAAGTAAGGGTTTTTCTTCCTTTCTCATTTTTGTCATTGTTCTTTAAGTTGTATTGCACTTTTAATTTCATTTATGAATGTTGGGGTATGGTTTCGCACCTCTCCCATACCGCCCTCTTATTGTTTGAATGATGGGAGACCCCTTTATCTCTCATTAAATGCCTCCCATGTACACCCGTTACTATGCCGAAATTCCGAAAGGAACCTTTTTCTCCTCTTTTATATTCAAGCAATACTTTTGTATCATGAATCTAAATTCCTTTTCAATTGTTGGGACATGTATCTATATGACCTTCTTACTGTCCATTACATGTAAATATGATGAGGAACCCCTTTCTCTCTCATCAGCTTTTTTTATGAATTCTTATGTCACGCCGTTACGCTGCCGAAATCACACCGATTTTCTAAGCCAATATCATTGTGTAGTGAATACCATGCCCATTTCTCCATCAAGGGTATTCACCTTTATGCACATTTACTTATTGATTGTAAAGTTTCATGTATGAATTCCACATTCCTTTATCGTGGAATAAATGATTATGTTTTATGAATCCATGTTTTATGATCCATGTGGCACACTTATGCATGAAATGAAATGTTTAAGAAGGGTGCGCCCTGATAGCGCTCCAATGCATTGGGTAAAGAATAGTATCATGATACGTCATGTGCAATGAGTGTTGACTCATGCTAATTCAAGTGCAACGAGGTTTTACTCGTGCTTCAAGTGCAATGAGGGTTTACTCATGCTCCATGTGCAATGAGCCTTGGCTCATGCTAATTCAATGTTAAGTGTTGTTGCCACATTTCCATGTTATGATTATCATGCTTTATCATGCCTTTATGTTCATGTCTCTCTTATGCTCTATTGATATGCCTATTGCCTAACATGTATTGTACTCCTCATGTTATTCATTATGTACTCCCTTACTGGGCTTTATAGCTCACCCTTTTCTTATGCATGTCCTCAGGTTATCCCATGCAATGCTAAGTACGAAGGAATGTAGTGGTCATGTAAAGGAAGTTTTCAATAAGGATGTTGTATTTCAAGTTTAAAGTTTTTATGCAATGATCCTAAGCCCCAAAGACACTAAACCTCTCGATCTTCTTTGTTGTATCAAGTGAAGTTTTATGTAATAAAGCATGTTTAATTTGTAATAAAAAGCAGGGTTGTCATAGTTGGTATCAGAGGATAGGTTTAGTTATTTTTGGGATTAGGAAACCCTAGTAAAACCTTAGATACAAGACTAAGAATAATAAAAACTCCCCTAAGTTTTGTTAAATACTAAGTAAGTGGTTTATCAAACAAATACATCCCTGTCTGGATACGAGCAGGTAGAGGCGACTCTGGCACAGATGTATCCTAGGGGTAAAACCCGAAAACACCGCTTTGAGCTAGACTCGAACGGGAACTGGTGCACGACAACGGGCCTTGCTGCACTCTTGGTTACGACACTCCCGGGGGATATGTTTTGATAAATTCACAATCTTAGTATGAACCCTTATTAAGGGAAAAATGCCCCTAAGAATATATGTTAGAAGGAAGATCATGAAAAGCCTGGATTGAATCCTATAGACTCATGATTTAAAGAGATTAAAGTTTATTTATAAGTCACCAACTTTTGTCTTTGGATTACCCTTTATGTGTTACCCCTAACTTTCCTTCTATTCCAGCCAATGGCCGGTAATAGGAGAACTCGGGCTAACAACCGTTGTGAAGATCAGTGTGATGATTGTACTAATGAGATGCCCAATCCGATGGGAGCGGGAATCGCGAACTTTGTCACGCTTCTCTCTCAGCTAACTCAAGTTTTGAATAGAAACACTGGTCAAGAGGAACGTTCAACCCCCCCTAAGAAAGAACAAGTCGCTATTGAAATCTTCATGAGACAAAGGCCTCCTACTTTTAGTGGATCATCTGATCCCACGATCGCTGAACAATGGATCAACTCCATTGAGAAGATATTCTCCATCCTCCAATGCTCTGAAAAAGAGAAGGTTCTCCTGGCGGCTTATCGTATGGAGGGTGAAGCTGATCAATGGTGGACATTGATCAAAAATACGAAGCCTGAGGAGGAGATTGAGGCTTTGGAATGGAAGGTATTCCGGAAGATGTTTTTCGATAAATATTTTCCACGCACCCTCCGTCTTAAGATGGAAAGGGACTTACTTTCCCTCAAGCAGAAAGATGAAGAATCTGTGGGAGCGTACGAGGCAAACTTCACAAGGCTTGCACGATACGCTTCCGGCTTTGTCGTTACCCCCGAATGCAAAGTTGACTGCTTCTTTGGTGGGCTGAAGCCTAGCTTGCGGAAAGCATTAGCGATCCGTGACTTCGACAGCTATGAGGAAATTGTCCGATGTGCCCTCAAGGTTGAAATGGAGATCGGAGAATCACAGGGGTATCATGGGGACAAGAAGCGGAAGGTGGACTTCAATGCTGGTGGTCCGATGGATAAATCCAACGGCGCTAAGAAATTCCAGCACCCCACTTGCCAAAAGTGTGGAAAGAAGCACCCTGGAAATTGCCTTAGGGGGACAAGAAAATGCTTCAAGTGTGGAAGAGAAGGGCACCTAGCTGTTAACTGTCAGCAAGAAGGACCCGCGGCTGCGACGGAGGGGAGGAACGCTCCGTTCGAACCTCAACGCGTTGTTCAATTCTTCAAATGCAAAGAACCGGGTCATTTTGAGAATCAGTGCCCTAATCCAAGGGTTATCGGAGGCAATCAACAACCTCCAAGACAGCAAGGAAGAGCTTTTGCCATCACTTCTGCCGAAGTGAACCCCGACAACGAAGTGGTGACAGGTACACTAGTTATTAATTCAAGAATAGAGAACGTACTTTTTGATTCAGGTTCTACGCATTCTTTTATATCTCAAAAGTTTAGTAGAATAATACCTGCACCACCACAAGTCATGGAAGTAAAGATGTCGGTGAGTACGGCAAATGGGGCAATCATTGCATCCCATGAGTATAAGTCCTCCCCTGTTATAATCTGTGGATTGAATTTCCCGGCGAACCTCGTCATACTCCCTTTGGTGGAATTTGATGCAATTCTTGGCATGGATTGGCTTTCCTTATATAGAGCCAACATAAATTGTCGGGAAAGGGAAATCACACTCCATATGGAGAATCGACCCCCGATTCTTTACAAGTGTCAGGAGGAAGATGAATCTCCTTTAGCTCCATCATCTCAAGCATGGATATTACTGCCTTATGAGCACGCATATCTGGCTCAGATGATTGAGTCCAAGGAAGAAACCACCCTTGAAGAAATGCCTATTGTGAGGGAATTCGCTGAAGTATTTCCCGAGGAACTTCCTGGTCTTCCTCCAAGAAGAGATGTTGAGTTCTCAATTGAACTTATACCTGGGGCGCTACCAATATCCAAGACTCCATATAGAATGGCTGTGGTTGAGCTTGAAGAACTGAAGAAACAACTACAGGAGAATCTGGATAAAGGGTTTATACGCCCAAGTGCATCACCATGGGGTGCACCGGTCCTCTTCGTCAAGAAGAAGGATGGGTCAATGCGGCTTTGCATCGATTATCGTGAACTTAACAAAATCACGATAAAGAACAAGTATCCTCTCCCAAGAATCGATGACTTGTTTGATCAGCTGCGTGGAGCACAATACTTCTCCAAGGTCGACTTGCGGTCGGGATATTATCAAGTAAGGGTGAAGAAGGAAGATATCCCCAAGACTGCTTTTCGTACACGGTACGGGCACTATGAATTCATAGTAATGCCTTTTGGACTCACCAATGCTCCAGCAATATTCATGGACTTGATGAATAGAGTCTTTAGAGATTACCTAGATAAATTTGTGGTAGTCTTTATAGATGATATTCTAATGTACTCCAAAACCAAGGAGGACCATGAGGAGAATTTAAGAACTGTACTGGAGACTTTGCGCAAGGAGAAGCTCTATGCCAAGTACAGCAAGTGTGAGTTCTGGTTGAAGGAGGTCTCATTCTTGGGCCATATCATCACAAGCAATGGGATATCTGTGGACCCCTCCAAAACAGATGCAATTGAGGGATGGCCGAGGCCAACATCGGTAACTGATATCCGTAGCTTCTTGGGGTTAGCTGGATATTATCGACGATTTGTGAGAAACTTCTCACGATTGTCCAACCCTCTTACCAAGCTAACTCGAAAGGGAGTAAAGTTTGCTTGGAGTGATGAATGCGAAGAAAGCTTCAAGGAGTTGAAAAGGAGGCTTATCACTGCACCTGTGCTCACTTTACCCACAAGTGGGGAGCTTTTTGTGGTATTCAGTGATGCTTCGAAGAAGGGCTTAGGATGTGTGCTGATGCAGAATGATAAAGTGATATCCTATGCCTCAAGACAGTTGAAAATCCATGAGCGAAACTATCCAACGCATGATCTGGAGTTGGCGGCGGTGATCTTTGCCTTGAAAATCTGGCGGCATTATCTCTATGGGGAGAAATGTGAGATATATACTGACCACAAGTGTCTTAAATATATATTCACACAGAAAGAGCTTAATATGCGCCAGAGAAGATGGATAGAGCTCATAAAGGATTATGACTGTTCAATACATTACCACCCTGGGAAGGCGAACAAGGTGGCGGATGCCCTAAGTAGAAAGGATCCAGCAATTCTATCAATGATGAGAATTGAGAAGGATCCAATCTTCTTAGACTTGATGAAGATGGACGTGGGAATCATAAAGAAGGGAACATCATCAATCCTTTCACAAATGATTGCTCAACCATCTCTTTTGGAAAGGTTAAAGGATGCTCAAAGGGATGATGCGAGAATCCAAGAAAAAGTGGAAGCTATCAAAAAGGGAAAATCCTCAGAGTTTAATGTTAATGAAGAAGGAATTGTGCGGTTTGGGAAAAGACTATGTGTCCCATCATGTTCGGAGCTGAAGAAGGAACTTTTGGATGATGCACATAGTTCAAATTTCTCTATTCACCCAGGGAGCACAAAGATGTATCGAGATCTCCGAGAAAACTTTTGGTGGGGTAATATGAAGAAGGAGATCGCCGAATATACATCAAAGTGCCTGGTGTGTCAGCAAGTGAAGGCAGAGAGGCAGAAGTCTAAGGGGATGATGCAACCATTGCCCATACCAGAATGGAAATGGGATAACATCACCATGGACTTCGTCACTGGACTTCCAAGGACATCCAAAAGCAACAATGCAATCTGGGTTATTGTGGATCGTCTTACAAAGACTGCACACTTCATTGCTATTCGAGAGGATTTCTCTTTGGATCAACTGGCACGGATATATATCAGGGAAGTGGTACGGTTGCATGGAGTACCACTATCTATTGTGTCGGACCGAGATCCAAGATTTACCTCTAAGTTTTGGAAGAGTCTTCAACATGCTCTGAATACTGAACTGAACTTCAGTACGGCCTATCATCCTCAAACTGATGGCCAATCCGAGCGGACTATCCAAACACTTGAGGATATGTTGAGAGCGTGCTCAATGGACTTTAAAGGAGGATGGGATCAACATCTTCCCCTAGTTGAGTTCTCTTATAATAATAGTTTCCACTCGAGCATCCAAATGGCACCATATGAAGCCCTATATGGGAAAAGGTGCAGAACACCGGCATGTTGGGATGAGGTCGGTGAACGTAAGCTGCTTGGACCAGAAATGGTCGAAGAAATGGTAGAGAAGGTGAAAACCATTCAGCGGCATATCAAGGCAGCCCAAAGTCGACAGAAGAGTTATGCAGATAATCGTCGACGAGACCTTGAGTTTAAAGTCGGAGACATGGTGTTTTTACGCATATCTCCGTGGAAGAAGGTCATGAGGTTTGGAAAGAAAGGGAAGTTAAGTCCAAGGTACATCGGCCCCTTCGAGATTCTTGATCGTGTTGGGGCTGTGGCCTATCGACTAGCACTTCCACCTACTATGGCCAAGGTGCATGATGTCTTCCATGTATCCCTCTTAAGGAAGTACATACCAGACCCTTCACATATACTCTCTTCCGAGGTGGTACAATTAGAAGACGATCTTTCTTATGAGGAGCAACCAGTGAAGATCTTAGATCGTAGAGAAAAAGTTCTACGAAATAAGACAATGCCCCTCGTCAAGGTGTTGTGGAGAAACCACAAGTTTGAGGAAGCAACTTGGGAATCGGAGGATATGATGAAGCTAAGTTACCCACATTTGTTTTAGTGTGGGAAAAGGAAAATTTCGAGGGCGAAATTTCTTAAGGGGGGAATGTTGTAACAACCCAAATTTTCATTAATGGAAAATCCCTCTTGATCCAGTTAAATGTTTCTTTATGTTTTTATAAGATGTCAACTTCTTTAAGTTTTACGTTAAGATTTGTGACCGTTACTTTTATAGCCGTTGAACAGTGATCATCTGGGTAGTTTAAATATAAGGCATTAACGAACCAATTTTCTACTCAGACAAAGGAAGCGATGGCCTCATCCAGTAGAATTGCCCCTTATGAAGCCCATTTGTCGGAGCTCGGAAAGGAGGTGGCGTCTTTGGGCTTTGCCCTTGACCAAGCCCAAGCTGAGCTTCATCAAGTCAAGCTCGAACGTGATCGTCTACGGGAAAAATGGAAGTTGATAGAGATTACCACTCGAGCGATGTTATCCGAGCAACCCTAAGAGTCTGTCACCATCGCACACCTTACCCTTAGGTCTTATGCGGCTATTTTAAGGGGTTATGTAACAAATAAGTAGCACCATGTTCATGTACATTATTTTTGTATATAATAATGAATATAATTTCTAGTCATTTTTGATGCATTGTAATTAGTTTTTAAAGTACAAATGATGTTTTTAGTTATTATTTAATTAAGAATTATATTTTATTAAATTAAAGGATTTTTGAATTAAATAATATTTTAATAAAATATTATTATTAATATTAAATTAATTTTTTATTTAAATATAAATGATCTTATAATTTTATGAATGCAATTAAAATTTTTATTAAGGTTTGAAAGCCATTTCTGTCAAAACCCGTGAATTTTTTTATAAATGTCGGTTTTTATTTTAAAAGTGAAAATTCACATATTTAGAAAATTATTTAGATAAAATAAATATTATTTTTGGAATCAGGACGTCGAAATTATCCAACGGTGAATTTTTCATAATTTTCTGAGACAGTCAAATTTTTGGGTAAAAATTAAGTACCATTTAAATATATAATGTGTTTTATGACATCATAATGACCCAATGGTGATGTAATAAAATACCATAATCCTTATGTTCGGCCAATATGTGTTTTATCAATAAAATAATGAGGTTTTGGGTTTGTTTGACTCACTTTTCAAAGCATTAATGGAGCCCTCAAGACTTATTCAACACTTTGCCTTTTTAAATTAATTTCCATGGGAGTGTGACTCACCTCCACATAAGCAACCCTATTTTTTTAATAAGTTCGGACCTTGGCCTTGTAAAATATTGTTTTCCTCTTCCCTTTTACAGAAACCATGGGCAAATACCATGGGATGGTTTGTGGTTTGGATTATTTTAATATAAGGGGTCCCAAACCTAAATAATAAAGAATTCTCTCACCTTTCCTATATAAACCCACCCAAGCTCCCACTTCCTCCTCACTCAAAGCCCTTGAAGTTCGTCCAAACTCTGCCCTACTCTCTCTAGAATCCTCTCAAGGTGCCCCAAGCTCCCAAGAAGCCTCTCACAAGCCTCTCTCTAGCCTTTGGAAGCACACTTCCAAGTAAGGGTTTTTCTTCCTTTCTCATTTTTGTCATTTTTCTTTAAGTTGTATTGCACTTTTAATTTCATTTATGAATGTTGGGGTATGGTTTCGCACCTCTCCCATACTGCCCTCTTATTGTTTGAATGATGGGAGACCCCTTTATCTCTCATTAAATGCCTCCCATGTACACCCGTTACTATGCCGAAATTCCGAAAGGAACCTTTTTCTCCTCTTTTATATTCAAGCAATACTTTTGTATCATGAATCTAAATTCCTTTTCAATTGTTGGGACATGTATCTATATGACCTTCTTACTGTCCATTACATGTAAATATGATGAGGAACCCCTTTCTCTCTCATCAGCTTTTTTTATGAATTCTTATGTCACGCCGTTACGCTGCCGAAATCACACCGATTTTCTAAGCCAATATCATTGTGTAGTGAATACCATGCCCATTTCTCCATCAAGGGTATTCACCTTTATGCACATTTACTTATTGATTGTAAAGTTTCATGTATGAATTCCACATTCCTTTATCGTGGAATAAATGATTATGTTTTATGAATCCATGTTTTATGATCCATGTGGCACACTTATGCATGAAATGAAATGTTTAAGAAGGGTGCGCCCTGATAGCGCTCCAATGCATTGGGTAAAGAATAGTATCATGATACGTCATGTGCAATGAGTGTTGACTCATGCTAATTCAAGTGCAACGAGGGTTTACTCGTGCTTCAAGTGCAATGAGGGTTTACTCATGCTCCATGGGCAATGAGCCTTGGCTCATGCTAATTCAATGTTAAGTGTTGTTGCCACATTTCCATGTTATGATTATCATGCTTTATCATGCCTTTATGTTCATGTCTCTCTTATGCTCTATTGATATGCCTATTGCCTAACATGTATTGTACTCCTCATGTTATTCATTATGTACTCCCTTACTGGGCTTTATAGCTCACCCTTTTCTTATGCATGTCCTCAGGTTATCCCATGCAATGCTAAGTACGAAGGAATGTAGTGGTCATGTAAAGGAAGTTTTCAATAAGGATGTTGTATTTCAAGTTTAAAGTTTTTATGTAATGATCCTAAGCCCCAAATACACTAAACCTCTCGATCTTCTTTGTTGTATCAAGTGAAGTTTTATGTAATAAAGCATGTTTAATTTGTAATAAAAAGCAGGGTTGTCATATACAGTGCAGTGGGGCTATATTATAGTGGGGGATGATTGATGGAGTGGTGTGGGTATTGGGAGGGGATGTAGGGGAGACGGGGGCCAGTAGTGGGGGTGCAATAGGGGTTGGGCCTAATGTGGAGTAGCAGATGGGGGGATGCAGTGGAGTGGGGCTGTGTGGGGGGTAAGTAGTGGAGTAGGGTATGGGGGACTATAGTATAGTAGGGGGGACTGTGGATTTAGGG
This sequence comes from Viscum album, assembly GCA_963277665.1. Classification (NCBI taxonomy): domain Eukaryota; kingdom Viridiplantae; phylum Streptophyta; class Magnoliopsida; order Santalales; family Viscaceae; genus Viscum; species Viscum album. Next base: position 195,454,653 of record OY728123.1, on the reverse strand, counting down.
ATGGGGGGTCTTTGGAGTGGGGGGTCTGTTTATTAGGGGATGTGGGCATAAATAGAGTGGGGAGGGGTTGTAGTGGAGTAGGGGATTGGGGGTGCTATTGAGTGGGGATGGGGACATAGTGGAGTGGGGGATGTAGTGGACTGGGGACAGGGTGGGGGCTGTAGGGGACGACAGGGTGGGGGGCAGGCAATGTGGGGGCTAAAGTGGAGTAGGGGATATGGGATGCAGTGGAGTGGGGATTGCGACAGGGGGGGGTTGCGATGGAGTGGGTGTTGGTGGGGACTGTAGTTGAGTGGGGGATGAGTCGGGGCTGTAGTAGGGGGGCTATAGTGGAAACATTCATAAGCCTTTTAATGATTCTACATTCACACATCCCGTCCTTAACATTTTTATCCACAACTATGGAACATTGTGAAAATTTCCCTGAGCCATGTATGAATGCTGTCTAAAAACATGCATCATATATTTCATGGAATATAATGTCTTCTATAATCATCTTATTCACCACGCACCCCTTCACACCAACATACTTCCATTTCCCATCTTCAAGGATATGTATGCTTTAATATAATTTTTAGAGAAATATTTTCTTTAAAATGAACTTTTCCATATCATTTTAAGTAATTTTCTTCATAATTATTTATTAGATATTATGTTACGTGAATCTCAAGAGTCTATAGCTAAGACTCAAGAGAATTAGATATACTCAACAACCCACAACTATTATCATCTAACATATGATTATAGAAATCCATATTTGAAAGTGTATATTTTAGAATTCAATCTCCAATCATTGAAATCCTTTTTCATGTTTCATTTCATCCCATGATTCCAATACATGAGACTGTCATCCTCCGAGATACTCCAACTCCAACATGTTCTGATTTCCCATTCCTCTAAAAAAAGGTTTTTTGTGGAACTTACCCCTTCCTTCCATGCGATATGAATTTCTAGAAGATGATTCCTTTCAATGATGTTCCTAATTCTATATCAGGTCTTTAATGTTTGAAAATACCTGGAATGTTTTTCTACTTGAATTACTCAATACAGTTTCCATCATCTCCAAAGGCTATAATAGGTTCTAAATAAAATTCCTACTCCTTTCAATGATTTTTCAGTCACCCCAGTTGTGGATTCTCTACTATAAACCCATGTGGTTACACTAAGGACCTCTAAATCCTATAAGAGTAGATACCCACAATGATCCTTCTCTAGAGTCCCAATAATTAATTCATCTTCCCACTTACCAATAAAAAGGTATGATTAAAATAAAAACTATCTCCCTAACCTCCTTGTTTACCACATGATGTAGATATCCCTGCATGAACACACTAGATAACCTAGTATAATCATGAACATAATCTTCAATATCATTATTAGTTGATGTGAATTATTAGATATACTCTTCTGAAATAATAAAATATTTTCTTCAACTATATCAGTCTCTCAACAAATTGAACTGTCATGAAAAGAGACATATGATTTCTTGAATGAATCATGTCTTAAATATCTTAGTTCATTGTTTTTCATTTTTGGGAACTTGGAATTTTTCATTTTATTTTAGATTTGAGTTATTTAATTTTATTTATGGTTTGGTTATGATGGATCATGGAGTCTTGTGAGTTATTTCACTGACTAGGGTTAATTTGAAATGGACATTTTTAAATGGAAATGTTTAAAAATACATATAATCTTATAGAAAACTTCGGAATACTTTTATAATGATATTTGTATTTCGGAATGTGTCTAAAATTTTTTGGAATTAAAATGATAACATATTTTTGAAAACAATTTAATTCATATAGAGAAAGTGATTGTGGTAATTTTTTCAAGGTTTTAAAGTGATATTAATAATGCATTATTAGAGTCATTTAATAGATTTAAGCTTAATGTACATATAAAATAGAAGATTTTGAACGATTTTAATGTTAGAAATTCTTTACAAAAATCTTTAATTGTGTTTAAATGGTTTCATACACAATTATTTTTTTCTCATTTTTAGATTATTTTTTAAAAACCTAATGGGTAAAAATGATTGTTTAATGAATGAATGTTCTTTTTGATATATGTTTTGATAAAACAATGTTGGATTAAATAGATGAATTTGGATCACATATTTAATGATGTAGAATTCCATATTGTTGGTTTCATATGAATTTATTAAGTATTGGACTTTACTTTTATTTAAATGATGTCTTGAAATTACTTATTGATCTATTTTATGTCTCTAGGGGATGGAGTTCTGAAGTCCATTTTGATGGTGTTAGTTTTTCTTATTTTAGATTATATCCCCATTTGGATTTAATGGATTCATTGGTTGATCTGGATCCTCATGGGATGGTTGTTTTTTTTCGGTCTTAGATCTTGTTGATCTTCCTCTCTTTTCCTAATGTGGGAATTATTTAAGTGATTTCCAAAACATGAATCCACATCATTTTTCTAGTTAATGGGAATATTATGATGGATTGGTTTTTGGTACTGAAGGTGGAGGATATTTTTATCTAGCATTATATTTATAAGGCATATAAGGTTAATTTTGTAACCATCCTACAGGAGGGTTTAATTTATAATTTGAAGAAGTCTATTGTTTAGATGAATCTAGAAAAGGACTATTCATGGAAATGTTTGAAGGCAAGCTTCATTTAGAATTATTTCATAATAAAGTGAAGGTATAGATGGAAATCGAATTTTATAGGCTCTAGTAAAGAGATGAAATAGTTTTTGAGTACACAAATTATTTTATCCAGCTGGTTACATACATTATTAATCTAGACATGGATGATTCCTAAATTTCATGGTGGTTTGTGTAATGTATTTGATCAGTCATGTAACTCGATGTTTCTTCCTTTGGACTACACATCTACAGAGTGGTTGTGAGATAATCTATCAATGTTGATGCAATATTAGTCAGATCACTAGAGGTATTTCAAGTTTCTTCTATTCCAGGGTGTGATGGAGGAATCTTCAATAAGGGAAAAAGGATGTTCTATGTCACACCCACTATTTGGTTGTTTAAAAACTATATTTCTTTCTCACTGGTTTCTTCTTGGAAAAAATACATGGTTTTATATGACTATGAAAAGTGGGACATAAGAAACGTTCTTCTTTTGTTCATAAGAGGTATTTCTTGTTAGACTACTAGAGGGAGTATAAACAATGTGAAAATATTTGTTTCTATAAATTTTTTTAGACTACCAAATAGAGTCTTTGGGATTTTCAATATATTGAGATGATTCATTATTGATTGGTTATATTGGTTAATATATTAACTATCCAAAATAAAATTTTGGTTGTAATGCGGAAATAGGAAGCATTTTGTGCACTAGCTCGAAGCCTGGACTGTACTGGCTACTGCAATAAGGAAGATTGCTTTATACTGGCTAGAATCCTAGTGTGTACATGCTACTGTAGGAAACCTTCATTGTTCTGGTTGCCCAGCTATATGTGTATACCAATGCTTCAACTGAACCATTGATATTTAGTAATCAAGTTGTGTATACTTGTAATTCAATTTAACCATTAGTATTAAGGTATAACAGTAGTTAAAATAACTGTTGATATAAAGTAAATAATCAATGTAAACAAACAGTTCAACTGAACCACTGGTATTTTGTAATATCTAAGAAAGTGAAACTATAAAAACCATTGGGGTAATGGTATACCAATGGTCAAATACCATTGGTATAAATCTATCAAAATGGTTTCCAACCATTGGGATAGGGAATATATAATGGTTCATGTTAAATATTGGTATATTTAAATTTTAATATAATTATACCAATGGGTCAACCTAAACTATTGGTTTCGGGCTTTTGAAATGCCCAACACCTCAATGGTTCCTTAAACCATCAGATTAGGTTATCAAAACTGTTTTGGGGCTTATCCCAATTGTTTACAACTGTAGGCATAGTATAGTTCTATAGTAGTGTGAAATTGTTTTCATGGGTTTTAAATATGCCTGGAATAATGGTTTTATTCCTTATTTTATATTCCATATTGAGATTTTTATGTTCTCCCCATGTTTTTTTGAATTTTTTCAATAGGGTAAAAAATGTGTAAGTGAAAGGATGTATTCATGAAGAATATTATCAAGAAAATAAATATTATCTAATCATGTTTATACTTAAAATGTATTATACTATGGAAGAAATGAATATTTTTTTAGTTGTATCCACATTGTATAAATTTTAGTTTTAATGTAATAGTTATGGCCTAATTTTCAAACACTCTAAACTTGAAAACATCCATAATGTCAAATAACCTAAAATTATTGACATAACTCAAGATTTTTTAATTTTTATGGCCAGGGACATAGAAACACATATAGTTTTTGGATTTCTTATTTTAGTATTTGTTTTCTGAATACACGTGTACATGGATTTTTTTTTTTATTCTTGAGTTTTTTTGTAACAGTTATTCCATATAATTATCTTTTATGTTGTTTTATCTTTTCTATATATATATAAAATGTTTTAACATTATATTGGGATAAATATTTCGCAATGGTATTTTTTTTATGTTCGATTATTAGTCTCATTCCCAGGGGGATATGTAATTCCCTTCAGGTGTTTGAAAAAAGTAGTTTGGAAAATATTTAAAGAGGATAGTCAATTATGGTTCATCACAATAGTTTTCTTGAAATAATTGTTTTTGATGCCACAAATGGAATTATTCCAAAAGATATTTTGTGGTTGATTAAAATTATATTAATTAGACTGCATATATATAAATAGTACTTATATTTCATTGACATATAATTATAATTATAAAGGGGTATTTAAATATAATGAAAATGAATAATTTTTATAAATATGTATTTGTCATCATTCATAGAAATATTAATCTTTTTTTAGAGAATTATTAAAAAAATCCTCATATTATAATTCTAAAATGGTGAATTAAAATTATATATTAATTTTTTTAAATTATTTTTCTAAAAGGTTACTAAATTAACTTTAATATTCATATACAAGAAAAACAAATTTAGAGAAAATATATTTTTGAATAATTGAATGACTTTAGTAAATATTTATGGTTATTTATTAAAAATTTGTTAATTTAATTTATATTGAATATGAAATTTATATATCTTCCATAAATTAGTCATTAATATTAATAACCACCATGTTAATGGGTAGTTATTTTCATTCACGTTAAATAATAATGTTTTAGTAGTGTATTATATATTTTTGAAACTCTTTATTTTACGTATTGAGCTATATGAAATAAATCATATTATTTAAAGAGGAATATTTCATAAATATAGTTGTATGTTACATATCATGTCTAGGGTAGTGGTGAGTAGAAATAATAAAACCTATATTAATATATAATATCCCACTAATCTCATTTAATGATATTCATTACATAAATTTACATTTACAATAATTCCATATTTTATATATTATTTTTATTCTATTAACAATTAATAATATAGTATAATACTAAGATTTACTTAATTCAAATACTGAAATTTACTTTAATAGAACCAAATCAATAATATTTTGGCCCATTAAATTTAATTAATTTCCAAATCAATTATTTATTATATATCACCAGTTTTGAAATTAATTCAATCAATTCTATGTTTCAAAATTCATTCAATTAATTTTATTGATATCCTAAAACACTACATTCCATTACTATATAAACCATTAAAAATTATTCAAACTACATAAACCTAACAACACTACATAATTTTGATCACAGGCCCTTAATTTAAACTATAATAAATATATACATTTACAATATATTCAAAATAGTAAGAGATTGTTAAAATCATTAGAACGTATATACTATAACTCCCCATTAGTAACAATGTTTTAATTTACCCCTATAATTCGGTCAATATCAATTACTTTTCGAATCATTCTAAATCCCTCTAATTATATATCTGAAATCTTAAACTAAATTTGGGTTCCAATATTAACATCTTTAGACAAGTTATTTAGTCATCATACCATGAATTGATGACATCAAAAACATCGATTTTCATATACTGGTGAATAATAATTATCTAATATCAAACCCTAATCATTAATTCATCTTAATTAGTGAAAATAAATACTGAATGATTTGAAATATTGAAAAATTGCAAATAAATAGATTTATATTTATTAATCATTTATTGAATTGTAATAATAGAGATTGAGAAATGAAATAGTATAAATTTTTCTCCAAAAGGTTTCTATGAAACAATCATAATCATTGGAGATGGCCCATAATGATATTAAACAGATTAAAATGTTGTGTTGAACAATAATTTTAACAAGAAATTATAAAATCTAGATTCATATTGTAGTGATATATATTGTTATTAATAAAAATTTAAAGAAATCATCACAACATGATACAGAATACCCATTATTATTCTTCATATTTCACTATAAAATACTCTTAATCCATTGAAACCTAAAATATTCTCTTTTAATATATTCTATTGAACAACAGTGTCCCCATTGAATTGGTTGATAATTTTTTTTCTGATTCAATGACATATTTTAAAATATTATCCTAATTGATTATTAAATCCTAGAATTCTAATATATATTGACAAAATATTTTGTGATAATATATTATAATAGATCAACTGTAAGAAAATCAGGATTATAGTATAAATATTCCCTATTCAGAAAGGAAAAAACATGAAACTAAAATAAACCCCATATATCTTATATTGGAATTTTTATAATGAATAATGTGTTACAAAAAAATTAATTTTTTCATAGTACAATAATATACATCCTATGATTTAACAATTAAAATATTAATGAACTTATGTAATGTAACTATATACTAGAGTAGATTTTAGAATAATTGAACCTATTATAGTGTAGATTTCATTTAATATTGAAAACCACCTCAAATAGAATTTTATATCTTATTTAATCATTATCATTTTATAAGAATCCTAATGAAATTAAAAATAAAAATACGCAAATCCAATTAAAATATATAGTGATAAAATATTTATAATACATTAAAAATATTAAAAGACATAAATGAGAAATAATTTTTTAAAAAATTACAATATCATGATAGATACCCTTCATACATGAATCCTTGTAATTATTAATCAAGTATTTATAATATAGGAATATATAAATTAATAAAATAATAAACTATATACTTTTAGTAATGAAGTTATATCCTTTTGAGACTTCCCCAATATTCATTTTTTCAATAAAGGGTCTAAAATCCCACAATGAATGATTTAGACCATTACATAACCACTTAATCCCTTGATTGCAGAATTCATCCTTAGATTATGATCACAATATATAAAAATTAAAGTTCACATAAAATGATTTATATTAAATATTCAATGTCCAAAAATCTAATTCATTTACTGTCTATTTAAAATTATCGTATCACAAAAAAACTACATAAACATTTTCAGAATGATTTACAAAATTTAATACTCTAGTCTAATTGAAAGAAATATATTTAGTCATTCATAAAAATCCAAAAACATATCCATTAAAATGCTGTTGTGATAAATAATTTAAATATAGGTGCCCCAAAATATTCATTTTCTTCATTAGTCTTCTAAAATAAACTAAACTTGCCTATAAAATATTATCAAATTTATATATCATCCTCTATCTTTTTTAAAATAAATAAGGAAAAATCATAATAATTCACAGGTGAATATATAAGTCATTCCAATATCCATTATAAAAATATGATGTAAATCAAGTACATGGTTAGATATAATCAATATCAAATTTACAATAACCCTTAGAACCTATTCAAAATATTGCGACAACAAATAATTAGTTAAACAATAATTAATGTTTTCATAAAAAATTATCTAAATCACTACTCATTAATTTATAGAAATTCATTAGAAATAAAAATTATAATGTACATTAATAGAACTATATACATTCAAAATAGAAAATTATTTTACAAACAGACCATTTAAAATATAATGAATGTCTTGTCCAAAAATAGTCAACAATAAATAATCCATAAAAAATATTCCATTGTTCAGGTGAACAAATGATACACTTATCATTAATGTTACATCATTAATTTATTATGATACACTACTAGCGTATATATATTGATCCCCTAAGAAGAACCTCTAATATCACCCAATGAATGATTAGGTTCACTCAAAATTAATCAATATGTTAATCATCCTCAACCAACATGCCTTATGAGACCAAATGATTAATATGAAATATCATTTATATTTATTTTCATAATAACCGATATATGATTCCAATATAATGAAACATACTAGGGATTGAATGTATCTTATTATAGAAAAATATAATGTTAACATCCATAGTGTCTAAATTAATGAAAAATATCTTACATCATTATAAATGAATCCAAAACACTATTAGAAAAATTTCTATTAGTATTCAGTCATAGGGAATAAATTTCCATGTTTTCATCCACCAGTGAATTGAAATCATGAAGTAAAAAATACTATTATAATTTCCCCAATATCTGTTAATGAAAATTTATTTCCCATTAACAAATGAGAAACCACATTATTTTGGGATTCATGATGGAAAAAATTCAAACATGGTAAGGTATTATACCGAAATAAAATACACATGTTTTTCTTCTATATGTGAAAGATATTAGTTAGTGTAGTTAGATACATGTGGATGTAAGAAATATGAATGATATGATATCACCAAAAGCTCTTTCACCATCACACTTCCCATAAAATCGTGATTTATTTTAATATCCATATAAATAATATCATTCCTTATGAAAATGAGATATCATATTACAAGTCATTGTCTAAATATTGAATTTTAATATTTATAAACCATATCCCTTTACATTAATGATTATTTCTTCATGGTCATGGAAGTCGAACTTTATATGATTTGAAATAAATTAAATAGAAACCACTCTCTTTCACAAGTAAAACTATATGAAATATACACATATGTGAAGTTAAGTGGTGATTTACTTAAAAATAATGAATATTTATAGGATCAAATGATCACTTCCACTATGACATGAGATATCCCATGAAATTCACCTCAAATATATATAACATTTTAATATATAGTACTTTATAGAGATATTTTGGTATGATGAACTCCAATAGAATGCTAAAATGTTATAGATTCTTCATATCTATCAATTGACATACCAAGGATTTAAAAGTTAAAAACACAAAAAAATAATATTAAATCGCAAACACAATTATTCCACTAACTCTATGTAAATATCAATTCATCTTGTTACTCTAATGGGAATAAAAAAAATGTCTATAACAAACCTAGAAAGTGTTCTCTAGATATTTTTGAACTTTGAATAAATAATACTATTTATATAATAGGAATAAATCTATAAAAACATGATTGATCCGATTAATTGACAAAAGTGTTTATCCAACATTATGAGTGTTTTATGTTACTATATTATCATTTGGTTTTGAAATATTAATATATACAAAATTAAACACTATATTTTTCATATTTTTTATAGAAAACACAAGATCCGACATTAGGGTCATGAATATTAAAATTAATAACATATATTGAATTTAGTCAAGTCAAACACATAACATTTGAACATATAATGGTGTTATATAATTTTTTTTCATCTAAATTATTATGTAAATGGTATCTAAAAATATAAAATATTGTCTCACATCAATGTGAAAAATCCAATGATTATAGGGAAGTTATATAATAACTCCTATAAACCATGATTTAAATCCTCCATATACATATTTTATAAACATATCATCAATATTAACAACTAAGGGAAAAAGTGTTCAAAAAATAATATCCATATAATAAAGATTCTCAAAAGTTAATGTTTCACTATTATCACTATTAAAAATGAAAATAAACCATCGTTGATATTAATAAATGTTTATCCTTTAAAAGTAGAATTAATAATATTCGATTATGATATTATATTATTGTATCTATGAGAAAAATGATTATGCTTCTAAATACACCATATTATCATAATTTTTCATTCATAACAATCCTCCATCACACTATAAATTTTTATATATTATCGAAAATATTGAGGGCCATGGAATTAAATTTTTAAAAATCATAATTCCATAAATTAATCGTGAAAAATCATTGAGATAGAAGATATTTTCTAAAAAAATATTTAAATTATGATAAATATTATTACATTGATCAGGGAATGATCATTGGTAATCCTAGTTTGGGAATATCCATCACATACAACCTATTATTTAATGCACTAATACCTCATCATACATTGCTTTTTCATCCACGTTTTTCCTGATCATTATTAGATCATTTTGTGTATAAAAATACCCAAAATATCAAATTACTACGTAGTTAGAAAAGTATTTTACAATATATTCATATTTTAATGATTTATCACATAAGAAAGATGTAGGAGGAGACATAGGGGAAGAGACTATAAATTTTGAGGTCTATACAATGTTATGTTATATTATCTACACAAATATAAAAGTAATTCCATATTCATATTCATGATATTTATTTAACCATTTCATGAATTACACAAATTTTCCACGACCCTATTTGTTTTCAATGAAAAACAAAAAACTAAAAAATATGAAAAAGAAATTTCTCAGAGGTTCATTTTAGCTAAAAACCATGGTTGTTTGAATAAATAGAATTCCTGAATTTTGATGTATACCATAAAAAATTGTGATGCCACTTTTCTTTATAGAAAATTCATATACACAATTGAAATACAATAAACATTAACATTCATATGTATCCTCTTATGTATTATTAAGGATAAATGGTTATTATTATATATTTTATGTAGATTTGAGGATACTATCAATCTTGATATGGATGCATCATCATCCAATGTGACATCAAAATAAAATTTTAACTTTTTTATAAAATATTACCAAAACAATAACAAAAATTAATTAAATTTGAATGATTTTAATATTAAACTAATACTATAATTAATTAATATCTGAGGATAATAAATCTATAAAAAGAATGATCATATCCTAAAAAAATATCCGTAAATTATCATAGGAATTGATCTAGTGAATTATGTCAGATTTTGTAAGAAGATATTAAAACTATCATATCTAATGGAATATAGTTCTCCACTCATGGATGACTTTTATAAAACACGATATCCTTATAAAACCATGTTTTCTCTATATATTAACCAAAATGTTTTCATTCATTCATTATAAAAACTATACAAAATAATGCTTATATATATTCTTATTAAATCACACTATTCATCATTGAAATCATATTATATTGACTATATATTTTTGGATAACTTATTACATAAACTACAAATAATCATGATAATCAAGTAATTTTTTCAGTAAAACTGAAATTATTTATATTTTATTTACAAATACTTCATCATTTCTTAATTATATAAAACCAAATTTCATTAATATTTATCTAAATTCATAGAAATTTTCAACGTATTAGAACTGATATAATAACATTAGGTTTATATGCTATAGTTAATACTATATATTTATCACAATTAACTATATGTTAGAGTCCCTGAATCAAACTATTAGGTTACTTACGACTCCTTCTAGTCTCCCTAAAAAACTTTATATACTAGGTTACCGTGATTATTTCCAACAAACACTATTTTCCTATCCTCTAAACTAGTTCGTCTTATTTTTAAAAAAGATATAATATATTTTATGAAATTTTTTAGTACAACACAACCAAGGAATTATGTTGTCAGGGAGACTTGACCTCGTGACCACCACCCCATATCCCAAACCACATGACACCACACCCAACTTCATGAGGATAAATAGATATACTATATTTATATACACTCAATCAGGATCCAAAAATTTTGATACCCCTCCATAGTTATTATTGAAGACAATTTTAATGTATAGCAGATTCCTTTAAAAGAATTTTGGTTGGTTACTACCATTGAGGGGTTATAAAAAACATTATAAAAAGAATTAACCACATTAATTATATGACACTAAATAAATATATTAATTAGAAAAATTTTATCATATGGATTAAAAAATATACACATAGACTATATTAATTAAAAATAGGTCATAAATACACTATAAATAGAAGCTCCATCAATTTACACCATAATCTATTTGATGATGTAATATCATCCAAAAATAATCGTGAAACCATCCATGAAATCACTGAAAAGATAAAATATATTATAATGGGTGAGAAAATCAATATGTATAAATTTTACTATATTAAAAAAAATTAGTTTTTAAATGTTAATATAAAATATAGATTAATGTTTTTACATTTCACTCCCTCTTTAGGGGGACGGGATATCGAACAAATCTTACAGTAATTTTTAGTGGATGAATTAGACATGATATTCATAAAAAAATAATGATAGAATCCAAAATTATTAAAATTACATGTTTTGGATGTTCGGGGATATTTGAATTAAAATCATAGTCCTCATTGAATTGACATGGTATTTTTATGACATAATAAGTAACCCATTACTATAAATTGAAAATATATTAGTGGTGGATTCTTTGGTAACGTAAATTATTATAGATTCTTATTTTTTTTACCAGAATTATTCCAAAATATAGAACTCTCAGAAATCATAAGGACGTGTCTATATGTAAAAACATATTGAATATATAACATTCTATGTTATTTATGATGTTTTTTCTTTATTGATCACATTAAAAAATAATAAAAATAATAAAAATAGTAACAACGTTTTATTAAAGTTATTGAATTTTATTCTTTTTTAAAATAAATATTATATAGCCATGGCATAAAAAAGGAAAAAATAAATTTTACTTTAATCATTTGTAAAATGAAAATGAGTATCTGTTATGGTAAAAAATAGTATCCACTAAAAACATGGGGGACTCAATCATAAAAATCCAATATATTTTTAGTATAACAATAAACCATAAATAAAGAAAACATTTGAAGGATAATTCTGGGGAAAATGAAAGAGTGATTGAAATATAATTTCAAGAACCAAATGAAATCCCTAAATTTTAAATCCAAATATAATTTATATACATATAACAGGATATCAATTTATTGAAATTTGATTACAAGATTCTTATATCCCAAATATTTTAATGACTTATCTTAAAACTTCAACAATAACCACATTGAGATAAAAAAATATCTTTAATAAATTGGACTTATTTATATTATTAATAACCAAAAAAACTAATTGGAATCATCTAATATATATAATAGTTATGATTGAATGTTGATTTGGGAACTCTGTGCTCCATGGAACTTCACCAACACGACAGAACAATAATTATTTCCATATATAAATAATGGAGCTGTTGAAATCATATAATTAAAATTTTAATGTGGTTTTTTGTAATATTATACTAAGGGACATCTAGAAATTAACAAAAATGAACTCATGATAGAAATTAAATACTCAATGACTTTGAATAAAATATCATCAAAAATAGTTACTACCCCCCCAAACAATGATGGTACCACAAAACCAACAACATATTAAACACGTTATAGAAAAATTTTATAGTACCCAAATCACATCCTCTAGTATGTAAAATTCTATTTTCACCCTATAATAATCATAGTGTAAATATGAAAATCATGAGATAGAACATGAAATACATCCATCTGCAAAAATTATAACTCCTTTGGATATCCTTTTAGAGGATTCCCTGTCCACAATATAATTCTATTAAAAACTAAATGAAGGAAAATCAGAAAAATAGCATATTCAACTATTAGTAGAGGACCATTATAAAATATCGTCAATATATATTATACTACCACCAAAATGTTGATTGTTAAATAATAGAATAATAGAATATTGTTTAACATTTATATGAGCATGAAAATCATATTAAAAAAAATTCATTACATATTTTTTGGTGGGAGGGTCACTGTGATGCTAACATGAAATATTAGATTGCGGGAGGAATACATAACACATTTTTTTCATGTAATAGTAAATTGTATAAATTTTCCTATAATTAAATATTAATATCCAATTTATTTAATAATATCAACAATATGCATATGATTTTATAAATGATATAAAGTCATGGTATTATTTTTTTCTACAATTAATAGTCATTGTTTTGGGAATATATTTATATATCCTGCGTACAATTTATTTTCAAATATTCTATCAAGTATTAAATGATTTTAAATATTGATATAGTAATGTATTAGATGTCATTTTGGATTATTAATTGAATATTTTTATTATAATTAAACATTATTTTCATGGAATAATATGTTATGAGGTTTTCTAATAAAATATAAAATACGATAGAAAAAACTACCTCCCATTATACATGAATATGAAATTGATTGCGCACCCAACACCAATCATTTTTTAGCAATAGGGTATATAAATACTTCATCAGAAACTATGGGATCCTATTTATAAATATCTATAGAGTAATAGAATCATACATAATATAATTATAAATTTTCAATTTAACCATTATTTTACATTTCATGATGATTCATCCATTAAATAAGCTAAATGGGAAATTTAAAATGTAACTTATGTTTTAAAGTCATTATGATACTGGATAAGTGGAACATCTAGTGATCAAAAATTATTTTCGATGTAGTATCTCCTAGAAGGTAGGATTTTAAGGTTTGGGGTAAAAATAACCAGGGGGATACATTTTTATCATGCAGTTATAGTCTTTGTAATTTTACAATTATAATTCATATAAGTAGAAGGATTAAGAATCTGTAATGAAATAAAATTATTATTTTATTCCTGAGATTATACATAGTGATGTATTCAAATTTTCATTATTTGGCCCCTAAATTAATTTTTAATATGTTATTCAATCGAATTATTTTCTAAATAATATTTAAATAATCCTTTGGGGAAATAATTATTTAAGTTAATTCTAATATATTTTATGAACTGGTAATTTTTTGTAATCCTACATTATATTTAGTCTAGAGGTGGATTAGTAACTAGTGATTCATTTATTTTTTATATTCAAACGGATAGTTGTTTTATTATGTGGTAGATATAATACTATGATATTTCTATAGGTTAATGATTAAAGTATTTAATTGTGTATATATCCAATCATCTACATGTTCAGAAATACCATCTTTAATAGATTATTATTAAAAATAACCAATGTAAATTTGGAAAAATCACTCCATTAGGGAAATGAAATACCAATTTCATTTGATTGAATATACATTTTCTAGTGTTTTATGGGAAATATTTTTGAAAAACTATTAGTGAATTTTTCCAATAAAGATAAATATCATAGGATCAGTATATATATAATTAAATTTGTGGAAACTAACCAACATCTAAGGAATTTGATAATGAATTATGAAATGGTTAAAATGATATTAGAATTATATAGGTCTATTAGAGATATGATTCACACCATATTGATAACATAGAGGCATGGCTAAGACAAAATTATTTGACAGATATATTTCTCATATGGATGCTTCATTTTAAGATATAGATAAAAATCTAGTTTCAATAATATATGTATATCTATATGTTATACATAAGGCTGATATTTTATTTATTTCAGTACATTTTTATCTTCTACTAATAGAGGTAATGATGATCATAAAAATTTATAATGCATGAAACAATTCTTTTAATGATAATGTAGAAGATATTTAGTTGATGGATTATGCGTTGTGGTGGAAATTTATAGGATTATCTAGGAACTTTTCATACAAAATATTCAATCCAATTTTATTATTTTATGGAATGTAATGCCTAAAATAAATACATGTCTACATGATTAGGGAAAAAATAGAGACTTATTTATTTATTTTTATACTTTTTTACAAATATTATATTTGAGAATTTTATTTTTTAGAAATTAATTCATGGTTTGATCAAAAAAATATAAATTCTAAATCTTCATATATAAAAAATCATATATATTGTTCTGTTAAATTAAAATTACATATTCCATACAATCTATAAGAGCTATTTTTATTGATAACACCACAAAATAACTCTCATTACTTCTATTTATATAAGAATATATAAATTCTATTAAAATATTATCTTTTATTAAAAAAATCTCCCTTATATTGCATAGAGGAAAAAATATCTAAATATGTGATAATTTATTATGATGATCCTAAAATAACTACCCTCCTTTTACTAGAAACATCACATTGTGTCGCTCCATATTTTCTAAAACAATATTTCCAATAGAATTAGTAATTTATATATAATTGATTTCTGATTAATGAAATCAACAATTAAGAGAAATTTAAATTTTCAAGAGTTATTATAATATTCAATAAGTAAAATTGGTGATGTTGTTTTCCTTAATCAACATGTGATCAGGGATCCAAAAACATCTAGTGATGCTAGTGTCAATGTGATGGGATGAATTTGTAAGGTGATGTATACATTCTCAAGATCCTATATAATACTGTGGATAAACAAATGTTCTTATATTATATATCTAATTAATTAAAATGATGCTTTAGCCACATGAAATGTCATTTATTGAATTTATTGCTGATATACTTCAGTATTCTATGTTTCAAGATGTTCAAGTTCAATATATTACTAATTTATTTGGATACATGTATTAATAATTACTATATTCCACATTTTTAAAATGATATTTTTGTGTACAACTTTTTTCACAACCCCTCGCCACAATGTGTACCCCTCCAGCATTGGAAACATGAGAAGGGTGATATGGGCCCTCGAGTCCCACCCCTTGTAGGCACTGGGTTGGTGACTGGCACCATGGAAACAAAAAACAAAAAAGGGGACACAATACCCTCTATGAAAACAGATGTGTAAGAGAGAGATAAGACATAAACCAACAAAATCATGCTCTGATTACAATATAAAAGAAATCCAAAGTACACAATTGTAATGGATTGCAAGAACATCAATAATTGAATTGTAAAAAATCATGTACCAATGGAAATTATACAAGATGCAACCATGAAACCTAAAGAGATCAGATAACCCCATGCTAGTAGTAACCATCCAGATCTCCAACCTCATCAATGTGACCTAAAAAATGTTTATATATATGTATGGTGAGTATAACTGTATACTCAGTATGATCCTACTTATAACCTCTCATGAAATTGTAAAGAAAGAATAATAAAGAATAATGAAAAAAATGAAAATAACTCAGATCCTAAATAGGAATACTATATTCCCATCCTCATCATGGATACACTCACACATTAACTTATTAAAGAGTATATAATATAATAACGAATATCTAGGGTACCCTGCTACCACTTCCAAACTAGTTTGCCTCTTTGTCCCAAAGTCACACGTCCTAAGAATATATGTTCAAAAAAGGCTTGCCTATAGACACATGGGCATAGCACCACAACATGCATCTCATGCAACTTAACCTCTAAATACATGTATGAAAAAGTAACTAGGTAGTTTCCAATATTCACCATAGCTCACATTATATGCATCATATTCCATTTATTATATCTGAAGACACTATAAACCATACACTGAGTATGGATCTCCATGCCATCATAGCATATTCAAATTGCAGATGTAGTAGTCCATTGAAAACTATATTGAGATTTTATATCTTTTAATAACCATAAGAATTATATCCCTCTACACACATATATGGGGGAAAATAAACATTGTGACTATCATCACAAGTATCTATCAAGAGAACAGAGTAAGGCCAAAGGGGGTAGTCATCCATCCATCCCCCCACAAGGGATTTTGGGGAATACCACTCATAGGGCTTAGAATCCCCAGGGTTTTAGTTTCCCTAACTAATAGGGTGGAGTAACATATTGAAACCCAAAATGTAATGAATATAATATAGCTCACAACTACACTAATTAAAATAATAGTCTCAACTGAAGCTAATATTTATTGGAATCCTAGCTTCCACTGATATGACTAGATATCCAATAACAATAAAACCATTTAAAGAGCTATAATAAATTTCGTATCTATTTATTTAGTTTTACTTTATGTTAATTAATTATTTATCCATTAATGAACATTTATTAATCCCATATTTCATTTCATTAGCATCACACCAATGTTCCATGCCCTCTAGGCATAACCCAACCATGTCCACAGCTTCTCAGAAATATTTTTTCAGCATTTCATCCCAGCAAGCTCCAATCCCATGGGTTAACATAATTTATTTAATTGTTAATTAAAAAAATATCTTCCAATATTCTAAGGATGTCTATAAAAAAATTCGATTCCACCAAAACAGGGGATAAATATGTTAGTATGTGAACTACCCATCAAGTCTTTGCCTCCTATTACTAGATCCTAGACTCCTCCAACCTGGAGAATCTAAATAGTAAATGCATGTTGTGTACCCCACTTGTCGTCGCTTATTTTGGAAGGAGGGTAAGCAAGATAAATTGAATTAAGAAGTGGTGAATGTAAAGTAGATAAACAACCAAAAAGATTCAATAATAATCCAACATTCACATCCACTAGTTTCATTTTCTCTAATGTCCTCCTCAACACATACATGAAAAAACTACAACATCTTGCCACACTAGGCGTCAACTGCTACCAAAACCATTTGACCTCCCAACCCCCATATATGACAATATCCATCTAGGCTCATAACATATCACAAGCAGTAAGAAATAGTAAGGACACTATGGTCTTGGCTCAAAACAAGGAATTATTCCTTCATACTTAATGATATCTCATGTATCCAAAGAAGAAGGCACTAAGCCATACAGGAAAGAGGGTAACTCGAAACCCTATAAAGATTTATCATTTTATCGATCAACCATCTCATTAATCCATCAGGTACAAGAAGATTAATTATTATTACGTTCTGACAATGGTAAATTTAAATAGAAATCTATCACAAATAATTTGCAATCCCATTAAACAAAAAGCATCAACGTGGTTCAGTTTTATCAATCAATTCCAATTAAAATTCTAACTGCATAACTTTGATTATCATCACAGCAGAAGAACAACAATAAGATAATAAAACATTCCACATTATCATTAGACAATTAATTTATAATTAATCAAATCATTACATTCCTTATCAATTCCCATCAAGAATGACATTCTAAACAAGAAAAGAATATATATCACACAATCTAGAAAAACAAGAGGCTATAACCTATGATAGATTTCAATTCATTTAATCTTGTTCAAATATTTATTATGCTAATATCATTGTGATCAGATAACTAAAAGATGCTAACTATACTACTGCATGTTAATATAATAGGGAATCCACGAATCCCCAACCTCAAAAGATTTTTGACATTAATTTCACTAGAATGGGACAACATGAAGGTTCTTGATTACATTTCATGTAACAAATCCATCCCCAAGAGTATGTTGCGACACCGTAGCATAAACCAATAGCCAAGAAATATATATCTGTAAAGTGGATATCATCTTTAATTATGTTCTATGGAGAAACAATAGAATAAGGATTGAAATTTTTTGAATGGATGTTTATAATACCCTATGTTGATGACAGATAAATACTTACTTCTTGAACCAAAATAGAGTGTGCACATGTATCATGATCTAAATTCAACATGAAACAATCCAAGGATTACATTTCGATCACAATACTCTTATGGGATGAAACTATCGGGGTGCCTCACATTGAGAGAATGGAGAAGGAATGAAATAAGGGATGGTTCTTTACATTAAAGGATTATATTCGGGACTAATGGGATTTGAAACGGAATAGAGTTTCCATTAATGCAGATTACATTAAACTATGGCTTTTGACCCAGTAAAGGCATGATGGCCCTTTGAAAAGTTCATATAGGAGTATTGGTATAGGAATTGGTCTTAAATAACTTAAAACATTCATTGGGAACATTTTATGTCAATGGAGTTTTATATGAATGGAATTGTAGGAAGTTGGAAGCATTGTTCATTGGTTGATCTAGAAGCATTGTAGAACCTAACGACACTGAAAGATGAGATGACTCACTGACAGATCAGATGACTAACTGATACTGAATGATGAAGTTTACTCACTAACATAGATAGATGAAGATGACTCACTAACACTGATAGATGAAGATGATTCACAGACACCAACATATGAAGATGACTCACCAACACCGAAATATGATGATGACTCACCGACACCAAAAGATTATGATGAATCAACAACATAGAAAGAAGAAGACTACTAACCATCACAGAGTGTTGAAGAATAATCACTGACACTGATAGATGAACATGAGTAACCGACACTAACATATAAAGATGACTCACTGATATTGATAGTTGAAGATGACTCACTAACAATACTATTACCAAAAACATAAAAACATATTCATAGAATTGGAAATTTGGAAATGTGTTATGAATATGTCACATAGACCTCCCGACCACCTCAACCACCAGATTTTATAAAAGTAATGGACTGGAGAGGTCTCGTACATTACATCATATACCTCATATAACATTCTTATCCTTGAGAATCCAAAATAAACTCAGAGAGGAAACAAAAAAAGGGTCTGAACGACCACTGATAAAGACACCTCTCATGTCACCCACCATGACAGGATATCACACACTTCCTCAAAGGAACACAAAAAACCCATGTGAAATCTATAACAATATCGTAACTACTCTCCCAATGAGAATCTTATCAAAATGGAGAAATCCAAAAAAAAGTAAAAAGAGAATGCCATATCCTAGACAAGAATGGTCTACAACCAAAATACTTTCATAATTACAATAATTGACCTAAATATCAATTAGCTCATGGTACGTAGCACATATCTATGACTCACAATACCCTGTACCCTACTCCACGCCATCTCACCACCAAAAGACACAGTCTTTTGGGATAGCACCCCCACACAATTGAATTTTTCTTCAATATCAACATCAATATATCTACAATCGATGATGTGGGGGTTTTCATAAAGATAATGATGGGGATATGAAATGATAAAAAATCATGTGCCATGCTCATATTGAATGGAAGTTCTACCCTATAGGCCACATCTCTAACACGAGACAACTCCACGTAACTCCAAAAAGTCTGAGTAGAAGTTCTTCTCCCACTACCAAAAGATTCCTCCACTTGACATGGAGTCACCATCAAAAACTTGTGATCTATAACATAAAACTCCAAATGTCCCCTCCGATTATTGACATATGATTTCTGAAAATCATGTTCTACCATCATCCTTTCATGAAAAACTTAAACAATATGTGTAAAATTTTGTTCTAGTTTTAGATCTAGAATTTCTAACTCTCCGACCCCAGATCATCACAACAGAGAATGCCAAGTTCGTCCATAAAAGGCTTAAAATAGAGCTATATTAATGGTGTAGTGGAAATAATTATTGTAGATGAACTTTACAAAGGGTAATTTATTTATCCCTAAACCTCAAAAATAAAGGACAAAAGAGAAAAACATGTCTGCAAGAGTATGGATAGTCTTCTCTATATGACCATCCGTCTATGGATGAAAAGAATTGATAAGGCATAACTGAGAACTAATATCATGCTGGAGACCTCTCCAAACAATTGATATAAAATGATGGTCTCGGTCCGAAATGATCATCCTCGGGAATCTATGGAGTCACACCACATACTGTAGATATTTCCTTAACAAAACCTTCCCTGAGATTGACAACATGATCTCTATGAAGTGGGTTAATTTCATAAAAATGTCCAATAAAACCCTTATATCATAATAGACTCCCTCAGCTCTAGGTAAATTGGTAACAATTCCCATCATGATTTCCTCCCACTTCAACAGAGGAATATTTAACAGTAGGGGAAACCCAAAGAGAGGCACGATGCTTGTCCATCACCTTCTGGCAGATAAAGCCTCGAGACAAAAACTCCACAACTACACAATTCAACCAAATCCACAAAAATGACTTCTAAAATCTTGATACATAATTGTTACACAATTATGTACAACTAATATAGAATTATGGAACTCTATAAGAACCTTATCAACCATTTCTATAAGAATGAAAATCATTCAATTAATCAACACTCAGTATTGTCTATCATATATCCAATGATTAGGGGCCTCAACATAAAAAACAATGTTTTTCCAGACCTCCAACTTAGACATAAAAATGAAGATCTTCCACATTCATCACTATAGATGATTGAACCATCATCTAAAAAAGAAAACCACTTCCCCCAAATTCTCTGATATCATGATGTAATGAAAAAAGATATTCCATAACTTCATTGGATTCACCTAGTTCATGCATAGCATAACATTGTGACTTCCTACTTAGTACATAAACTACATATTTACCCATACCTGGTGTATATGATATTTTGATATCATAATCCAAGAAGAACTTCATCCTCTGACGCTATCACGTGTTCATGTCATGATGGGAATAGACATACCTCGTTATTTTATGATCGGTGAAGACCAAAAAGAACTCTCTCATGTGGTATTGTATCCACAACATCATGGAAAACACCAATAATACCATCTCAAGATTATGAGTGGAATATTTGTGCTCATGGGGACATAACTGATGATACCTATAAGAAACGACCAATCACTCCTGTATTAGAGCACCACCTAACCCCAAATTGGATGCATAATTTGAAATATCAAAATGAACCCATGTTTCTTGTAGACAAATAACTGGAGCACTGAACAACTTCTCCATCAGATTCTCAATAGCATCCTAACACTGATCAGTTCATACGAACACCTGATCTTTTCTGTTCAATGCTGTCAGAGGAGTCAGAACTTGAGATAAATTTTCCATAAACCACTTATAATATCCTACAAGATCAATTAAATCTCACACCCCCACCACTTTGTTGGGGGCTTCCCATGAAATAACTTCTTCTTTCTTCGACAATTCCATAGATATTCCCCATAGGGATACAAATTTCCCTTTAAAACTATCATCTCGAGCCGAAAACACACACATCAACAATTACTCAAATAACACATCTCAATGAAGATCTCCCAAAACGGCTTGTCGATGCTCTGTATGCACCTCCTTAGATGCAGAGTACATGAGGATGTCAATGATGAAGGCCCCCATGAGCATTTCTAAGAACACACAGAACACATCATTAATCAACCAAATGAACATATTTAGAGCATTCATCACACTGAATGACATCAGAACAAACTCAGAAATACCATGATGGAAAAAATGCAGTATTCGACATATCCTCATCCTTCACAAGCATATGATGATATCTCGACTAAAACTCAATATTAGAGTGACAAATATCACCCTTCATATGTTAAAATAAATAAATAATCCATTAAAGGGCATAAAAATTCTATACTATCACATTGTTTAGGTGACGATAATCGATAAAACTCTAAAACCGTTGTTAGGATTCATCATGAAAAAAACTAGTGTGCCCCAAAGTGACCCACTCTGCTGAACAAAACATCACTGTAATAGACCATCGTGATGTATACAGAGCTCTCACAATATAAAAAGTTCCATCCTATATGGAGACATCGATATAGGACACATGGCTTATTATAGCTTGATCCAAAACATAGTCTCCCTTTTAGGGGGTAACGCTACAAAATCTTATATAAATACATTTGGGTACTATTCAATGACCCTATGAATTGATGACAACAAAACCTCCAATGAAATAAAAATTAGATCATTCATCAAAGATGAAGAGGAAGGAACAATCCTCAAAACCATCTGAATGTATTTCTCACAAAAAAAACACTTCTTGGACTCTATCAGCATCAAATAACACCACGTGTCTTCATAAGAAATCCATGATAGATTACAAAAAATACAATTAATCCCTGATGAGGTATATATCATATTGTTGAATCTATAAACATATAAAATCTCACCAATAGTAGTGATTCCCAAAATTTATCTCATAGTCTCTACATTCTTCAAACAAGACATCTAGTCATCTAACTGGTAGAGTTAATTCCATGGGAAGTGTAAGTCTCTCTACCACATGTCCAAAATTATGGAAAATGGTTGTTTATATGGAGGAGTGAATCTCTCCAAAATCAATCAAGCTATAGAACCATGTATAAAATAATAAAAGGGTAACTAGTAAATCGTCTTATTCTCTTGGATCTAGAAATGCATAAACATAAAGCTAACCATGACCTGCTTCATGACAAAGCTGAACCTTCTAAAGACCACCAGCACATCTGCACTCTGCTCTGGGGGATGGGGAGCATCCAGGGGATGTCCTCCACCTACCCCATATACCATTTAATTATCAAAAGATAGTGAAACTATAATTCCCTGACCCTAGTTACCCAGAGTCGGTGTATTATTATATAACATTGGAATGTTCACAAGAGATCAAGTCTCTAAAGACCGATTAGATTTGTATCCTTGGAAGTACTAGATACATACATAAGTTTTACGTTATATCAAGAAATAAAAACAACAACAACATTATTTTTCTTTTGAAAAAACTTAGGTCCCTTAAACTATCCTTATAGGTTAACCATAAAATACGTCATCATGTCCTAGGAAAAAAATAAGTAGGGGTGATCTCAGATACTCAGTTTGGATAATAATATAGCTGAAACTATCATAAATAAGAATAAACATTTCAAGAAAAGTATAAGTCTAAAAACTCATTTTAAAAGTATAAATTATCATAATATAGAAAATATAATTGAAAATAATTCCATTTACTTATTCATATAGTTATTCTACTAGTCGAATAATCACAGATAATATCAATAGCTAATTTTATAATGATGGAATTTATAATGTCAAACATCATAACAACATATTCAAGGGATCGTGACAAGAATACATGTAATAATTTTTGAAGGCCTCATTCCAAGACAATAGTTTGTCTCATGAGACCTACAGATGCATCGAGGAGATATAGAGGGCTCCCCTTTCACTTATTAAGTCCAATGCATTCCTCATATGAAAAATTATTATCATAACTTAAACATTCTAATTAAAACTAAAATATGAAATTTTAATAATTTAAACTTAAAACGTGAATGGTATAAAAATAACACAAGTACAATCAAACATATCACAAAACCATCAATAATATGGATTATTTTATCATAAAAAATCACCATAAACAAGTGTGAAATCCATCAAAGTATGTT
Source organism: Viscum album (assembly GCA_963277665.1). Taxonomy (NCBI): domain Eukaryota; kingdom Viridiplantae; phylum Streptophyta; class Magnoliopsida; order Santalales; family Viscaceae; genus Viscum; species Viscum album. The sequence continues at coordinate 195,429,644 of OY728123.1, read as the reverse complement.
GACATAGAAGAAATCAAAACTATTTTAGAAACATATCATTTTATAATTTGAAATCATTTAAAATTCACATAATTATAAAATAAAACATTTATTTCTGAAAATAATAATTCAATAAACGAAGGGAAACATCGAACATGTTATAATTGTGGAAAATATGTGCACTCGTCGTATAAGTTAAAAAATCATTCTTACATTAATTTTTCAAATAGGTCATAAAGTACCTTGTTAAGAAAATGGTGGAAATATTCCTTTAAAACATTCTATATAAAGTCAAACTAGTTTATAGATGACATTAATCCATATTATAGTAAATAGTAATTTTTTTTGAAATACATTTTTATGAAACAGGGATGGGAATGATAAAGTGGTCCCAATAGATACTCGTGAATAAACAATCTTAGATAATGAAGAGATTATAGAATCAACCCTTACATTGAACTTTTCTGTGGTCATGGGAACTTTAAACTCTTGTATAATTGTTAAATTATTATTATTATTATATTATACAAGAACCACATGAATAAATATGATATAATATATGATCTTCTAATATTTCATTTTTAATAATATTTAAGTAGTAATATCATATTAGGTGTTAACTGATTTGTTTTCCTTTATATGATTTGTAACATAAGTCATGTTTGTTATGGATTGGATATATTTGATTCATATACAAAATGATATTGTGTTACTAAAAATTATTTTTTAATTATAAATTCAAATTTTTTCTTGAATGTTTACGATGGGGAATGAATCTCATCGTGTTTATGGAAACGGTAATCCGTACGTACACACGAGCGACAATACCATTCTATTGAAGGATGAATTGTATGTAATTGGATTGTATATCATATATACAGAATAATTAACATTTTATATTTATTATTTACATCAATTATACTCATTTTTATACCCATACAAAATAATTTAGTGTTTAATAACAAACATCGACACGACATGGGGACGATAAGCCGTAAGAACGCACGTGAGGTGACGTTGTCATTATTAAGAAGGATAGAATAATGAATATGGTTTTAACATATATATAATAAAATAAAAGTATGTATAAGGTACATGATATATTATTTTGTAATTCAAAATACAAATAAATAGAAAGTGGAAGAAGAAAAGAACTCAGAAAGAGGTGATGAAATTATAACCACTTCTTCAGTGTTTCTTTTTAAATTGATAAAAAGGGCTCCATAGGTTGGATTTTTTTATCAATGTAATTAATATAAGTTAAATTGAGGGTATTTGGGAGGATATTGGAGCTGGTTATGTCTGAGACAAATGGATTTGGACATGCGATTTTGAGAGAAGGGGAAGTACCCTTTATATTAGAGGTGTGGGTCACTTTAGGAAAACCGTGAAATATTATTTTATTATAAAATCATATTTGGTTAATAATGGATCAAAAAGGATTTATATAGAGGATAAGGTGTGGATAGGTAGAAAACCTCTGATCCAATTGGTTTTAGATAGGTTTAGGTCACCATTCTAATTTTATATTTTAGATTTAACTCTTGGTTAAATAGTTTTACATTTACCATGTCTCATTGTATTTTTATATTATATGGTTAATAAACAATCTACAAAATTCCAAGGGAACTAAAAGTAATTCATTAATGACATATATATTATTATATAAGTCCTTTGGTCGATCCTTCCTTTTTAGGACAATTATATCATTTAATAATATAGTATTTGTTTTAAAATGTCATTTATTGCTATTTTGACATTATTTAATATTTAGTTTTTTTGAAAGTCATTTCAGTATGATTTCTTAGAATAAGATAATTTGAATCAACTCTGAAATGAAATATTAACCTAAAAATTTCGTGTAATTAATCACAAGTTTCAATTTACATATATTTTAATATTTTTAATATTTATTATTTTAATCATTCATTGATAAGGTAATTACTACAACATCATTATGTCATAAATAAATTTAATTATTTAATGGATAAAAATTATAAATAAAATACCATGATGTAAGAAATATATTTTTCATTCTACGAAACATTTATAGTCGAAATAATATTATAAATAATCCTGTATTAAAAAATATTATTTATTAACATTTGAATTTAACACTTTTAACACTTCATTAAATAAAATAATAATAAATGTCCTAATCTAATGAAAGTGTAAAAAGGATAATATTTTATTCTTTAGGTTGATTATGTTTAAAATAAACATATCCAATAGAATTTGGACATGTGTTAGGATAATATTGCAAATACCCGTAAAATTCAAGGCAAATTTTTTCTTAATTTTCTTTGGAATTTTTCAAGAGCGCGGTTTCTAACGGCACCTGATTCCGAGGCCCGGAGTGCCCGGAATCATTTTCCGAAGTTTGTCTTGGGTACGTTCAGTGAACGAATGAGCGGGAATTTCTAACTTTTGATCCGGTGCTTGGAATTGAAATCTGAGGAAACCGATGAACTCGCAGCGCCGATATTCGCTTAAGGAGACCTTTTCCGAGGTTGCGTTTTATGCGGGACAAAAGTTAGTTTTTGGGAGAAATTTTAAGAAGTTAAATAAAAATGTGGAAACACTTTTTATTTTTATTTTTTTGGTTAACTTCTCCCAAAGGGAGTTAAAGGTGGGACCCACATCCACTTAACCTCCCTTGGGAGGATTAAGTGTGGTGGGGCCCACACTAACCCCAACTCCTCATCTTCTCTCAAAACTCCCCTATAACCCCCTTTAATTAATGTTTGACAACTTGGTTTATTTAATTGATGTGGGTTGTTTTGAATTTCAAACCTTTGAAATTCAAGTTGATGTTTGTGTAAATAAAATAAGCCTTAGCTTATTTTATTTTGTTTAGCCATCTTGAGAGGATTTGGGAGCTCCTTCTTCTTCTTCAACTTTGACGAAGAACGCGAAGAACCTTCGAGCTCCAACGAAGAACGCCGATCCTCTCTTCTTCGTAGCCGGTTGTTTCCGAAGATCGACGACACCTTCCGTGTCAACGAAAGAGAACGCCGCTTCCTCCTCGGACTTCCTTTGTCGGCTTACGAAGATTCACCAACGACGTACCTCTTCGGACGTACCTCTTCGTCAACAGAATTGACGAACGATTACCGCGACGCCCGACCTCCGTGGCGTTGTCTTCCGCGGGTCGTTGACGAACATCGTACTTGAAACAGAGGTAGGGGTTGTTGTTGATTATTTATTTATTCTCGTTATTGGTTCTAGCATGACAAACGTGAGGATAATTATTTATGTGTTATCGTCTAACGAGAGGGCGGTCGGACCGCACAAACATGGCCGAATTCCCCCTCCTTTGTTCTTGATTATGATTTTCTTGTGGATGAACTAGATGGCATGGTGTCGTCGCACCACACGGAAATTCTCAAAGTTATATTGTGCGACGCCATCGCGCCGCGCCGTGGAAGGATCATCATGAACGCGACGCCGTCGTGCCGCGTCGAAGGGAACCGATGGCGCCGCGACCGGAGTGGGGCCGCGGCGGAGGGGCGCGGTGCCGTCGCACCGTGCCGGACGACGAACACCGCGGTCGGTTCCGGGCTGCGGCGAAATGGGAAGACCGGCGGCTCGCCGGGCCGCCGGTGTCAGAAGCCGGAAGGGGACCGGCTTTGCCGGTCCGTTGAAGAAGAACCTGCCGGCCAGGTTGGGCCGGCCGGAAGGGGAAATACTGGGGGAATTTAATTCCCCCGACCTAGTTAATTGCCCCGCATTATGAGGGGGGGGCGGTTTCAAAAAGGGGGGGCAGCGCCCCCATGTTTTTCCAAACGGAAGGCCCCCACGAAGGGGGGCCATTGATTGACAAAGGGGCGCGGCATGATGTCACACCGCCAGAAGGAAGAAGCGGGGGCTTTTCCCCCCGCGCGTGGCACCGAGCGGCGCCAGGCCGCGCCGCGCCGCCGGCTGGGCCAGGTCGGACCCGGTTCGGGTTAACCCGGTTCAGGCCGACCCATGGGGGGGGGGGGGTCGGGTCGGGTCGGCCCAGACCCGGACCCCCCGTTTTCGAAACGACTTCGGTCTTTTGGCCATATCTTGAGCCACAGACCTCCGATTGACGAACCGTTAGCGGCAATGAGATCCTTGGATCAAGACGGTCGATTCGGTATATCACACTCAAAGTTTCAGAATACTTTGAGTTCAGCCAGGTTGGTTCGTTCACGAAACCAACCGGGCCTTCGGAGCGGAAACACTCATATCTTGAGCTACGGACGTCCGATTGACGTGCTGTCAGCTTTGTTGTGTTCCTCTGAGTGAGACGAATCTTCTGGCATACTCCGCCCGAGGTTTGGACGCAGGTGGAGTATGGTCGGGTTGGTTTTGCCTTAAAAACCAACCGGGCCCCTGGGACGAAAAAGCCAATAACTCTCGGACCGGGCGTCCGATCGACGCGCCGTCTGTTGCGTTGAGTTCCTATTAACGATACAGAACTTTTGGATATGTCAAATCTGGACTTTGTGACAGTTGATGTATCAGCCTCTCGGCTCGTGGAGTGGACCCTCCCGAACGAGCTTGCTGTGTGCGGGAACCCTAGAGCTGGTTGTGACTATGACTGTTAATGCGACTGTGACTGCTACTGTTACTGCTACTGCTACTGTGACTGCGACAACGACAATACAGAGATCCTGTGTGGATTCGAAGACGACTACAGCACTCAGCGATCCTACGTGGATCAGTGCTACAGGTCATGTGTGGGCCCGATCCTGTGTGGGTCCAATCCTGTGTGGGTCTTTGCACTCAGCGGTCTTGTGTGAACCAGCGCCTACAGGTCATGTGTGGGCCCGATCCTGTGTGGGTCTTTGCGGGGGTTAGTTACCTATCGATCCTTCGTGGGTCTGACGACTTAGATGGATCATAGATCATCTTTATCGTCTTTCGAAGAAGTATACCTGTGTGAGATGAATCCTGTTATTTTCCTTTGTGGATTGTGTTGTGCTATCCTGTGTGGATTTCGTTTTGCTTTCCTGTGTGGAATACGTTTACTTTCCTGTGTGGACTGAGTTGTACTTGGGCTCGGAGGTTGGAGAGTATTGGGATTGATGACTTAGGTATATGTATGGGAATATACCTAAGCAGTAACGGTTGTTACTTCGTGTTTTTATCTCACCTTTGTGGTTTACCCTTTGTGGATTTTGGGAGACCTTCAGGGGTCTCGGAGTCCCTACTGAGTAGCTTATACTCACCCCTGCACAGGCTATGCCCGCACTACGTTGTGTTGGTTGCAGACGACGGACAACGTTGATCTTGGCTGAGGGTTGCAGAGCCGGACGGTACCTGGAGGTGGACCACTGGGCGGGACGTGTTCGGAGCGGACGACGGGACCCGAGGAGCAGTGGAGCTATCTATACCCACCCTTCAGGTGGGATTTCCAGTGGACAGCTCGGTGTAGCATCTTTTACTTTACAGATGTTGTTTTCCCTTTCGAGTTGTACTTTACTTTCAGTTTGGGTTTGTATACTGGCCCATTTACTTTTCCGCACTTTCAGTTGTACTCTGTTTTTACTTAGTGTGTACTTTTCCGCTTGCTTACTCTGTGGTGTTTGTTTACTTTACAAAGGCAATGTCTTCGCTTTTTACCGGGATTTATGCCTTGGTGCTAGTCGCCAGCCCCTGGCCTATGGAAGGCGGGCTTGGGGTAGTCACGACACGGACCCCAAGGGCGGGTCGTGACAAATTGGTATCAGAGGAGTTCGGTTCTACCGCGAACTCTGATCTTTTCTATGTGAAGAAATAATGTTTAGCGTATTGAGTGTGGTTATCAGTCCAGGGAGTCCAGTGTTGGTGCGGCGGCCGACGTATCCGTACACCAGGACCCTGACTTCTGATTTCTGACATAATGCATGAAAACATTGATTGCGTGTGTGTTTCAAAGTTTTCTTTGTGATTACTTTATATCATCTCACCAGGTATATTGTTCTGACCGTGGCACACCTATTTCCTTTTCAGGATGGCCCCATGACGGTAGCCAGTTAGGGTTCCGATAGTCAAGTGTGATGACAACCCACCGAGCGACGAGGCCTCAGTGCAGGGCCCTTTGTCAGTAGTGGAACCGGCGGTAGCTCTACCCGTCGAGCCACCAATGCTTCCAGTAACAGCCGCTGATGATACACGTCGCCTTAGCTCACTGCATGAGTTTCAGCGCCAGCGACCACCCAGGTTTCGTGGGGAGATGGAACCCCAGGCAGCCGAGGACTGGCTGGAGGCAGTGGTACATGTGTTTAGGCTAGTGAGGACACTGGCAGACTTCATGGTGATTCTCACTGCGAGCCTACTGCATGCAGCAGCGGGCCGATGGTGGAGCTTGATGCTCCAGGTGCACGATGAGGCATCTCTCCTTTGGACGGACTTTGAGAGAATCTTCCGCTCGGAGTTCGTCCCAGCCACCCTTCGTGCGGTGCGTATCTAGGAGCTTCTTCAGCTGCGGCAGGGCAGCATGACGGTCGCTCAGTACTCGGCGAGATTTACTGATCTCTCGCGCTACTCGACCGACATGGTACAGGACCCATTCTTCTGGGCCCAGACCTTCGAGCAGGGTTTGAGACACGAGATCAGGGCATCGCTGATCTCCCTCAACATACCAACTCAGACAGGAGTACGGGAGCAGGCCCTTTTGATCGAGAGCTTCCTTGCCATGTCTACACCAGCACCGAGACCCACCGCAGGTCGACACGTGGAAGAGTCTTCTTTAGCTGGAAGTCGACAGATGACTCAGGGGTCCAGGCAGTCCAGACCTTCAGGCAGACGACCTTAGGACACTGGCTCAGCAGTGCGGGGCACACAGCACGGAGCCAGTCTTTCGAGAGATAGACAGTGCTACTCGTGCGGCGGGCAGGGCCACATGGCTCGTGACTGTCCGACCCGCCATGCCGAGGAGCAGCAGACGGTTGAGGAACCACCTAGGCAGAGGCAGAGGTTCGACCGTGGCGGTCCGCAGGGAGGAGGCGGACGAGACAGAGGAGCTGGCCGTGCAGCAGGTGGTGGGCGACGCTTTGAGGCTCTACCACCACCACCACCAGGAGGTCCACCCCGACCACAGGGGAGAGCACAGCTTCAGGCAACTGAAGTTTACGATCATGGAGCTCAGGAAGCTGGTGGACTAGTGCGGGACTAGCTCTAGGCATAGAGGCATTTTCCCATAATGCCTCTAGCTTCGTAGTTTGTGTTGCCTTGTATCCTTGTACTTTGAGTTGAAGTATTAAATGACACTTGCTTTGGTGACTTTTTCTTTCTTGTCTTTTGTTTGTTTTTACTAAGAGGTGCTGGTTAAAAACTGTTGACTTGACCCTCATTTGCGAGATTCTTACTGGAGGAGACCCAGTGACCACACACTGATGCCGACAGTGTGACTCAACCCTTGGAGGCGAGAGTTACGGTTGGATCTCTTGGTAGCAGCGTCGAGGCCTTACAACGTCATCCATGCCATGAATTAACTAATCATGACGGGATTGACTATATTAGGCAAGGAACGTGGTTCATCCAGGGGATGAGACCGAATTTCACTTTTCGGAAAAGGAGAAATCTTTGCAGCTTTGCAGAACGTTAAGGAGGAAAGGGAAACCCTTCGTGTGGTCAGACAGATGTCAGCAGAGCTTCCAAGAGCTGAGATAGAGGTTGACTAGCACACCTATCTTGGGGTTTCCTGACGAGGGAGTTGGGTACATAGTCTACTGCGATGCATCAAGGACCGGACTTAAATGTGTCCTGATGCAGGAGAAGGAAGTGATCGCCTATGGATCACGTCAGTTGAGGCCGCATGAGCAGAACTACGCTACCCATGACCTGGAGTTAGCAGCAGTGGTCTTCGCTCTGAAGACATGATGACATTACCTGATGGGCGAGCGTTTTACAGTCTTTTCTGATCATCAGAGTCTCAGGTATATTTTCTCGTAGATGGACCTGAACCTGAGATAGCGGCGATGGCTCAAGTTCCTCCAGGACTATGAATTTGAGATAGTCTATACTCCTGGGAAGGGGAACGTGGTAGCGATTCCCTCAGCAGGAGGACGGGCATTCAGCTACTTGAGGAGGTGACGAAGTAGCTGGTCTCTTTGCAGATATCCTTCGTGGATAGAGCTGGAGCAGCCTTCCTCCAGTCTCTCACAGTCACCCCTCCACTACTGCAGCGGGTCAGAGAGGCACAACGTGAGGACGCTGACTGTGAGACACATCGTGTACAGATATCCTCGGGATAGGCACCTGATGGTTTCTCCCTTGGAGCAGAGCACGACATCCTTTTCAGAGGACGTACCATGGTACCAGTTGCTTTGCGAGAGGAGGTGCTGAGAGAGTTTCACAATTCTCCTTTGGAGGTACATCCTGGAGTGGCGAAGATGTACCAGGATCTCAGACGATAGCACTGGTGGCCGGGCATGAATAAGGCTGTGGCAGAGATCATTTCTCGATGCCTCACCTGCCAGCAGGTGAAGGAATAGCATCAGGTACCAGCAGTCTTGGTAGAGCCCTTGGAGGTCCCGGAGTGGAAGTGGGACGGGATATCTATGGACTTCGTGACTCGACTTCCATGCACTTCCAGAGGTCACGACTCCATCTGGGTGATTGTTGACCGACTCACCAAGTTGGCACACTTCTTACCCATCAGAGAGCAGGGCTCAGTGGAGAGCTTGGGACATGTCTACGTTCAGGAGATTGTGCGGCTCCATGACATGCCATCATCTATCGTCTCCGATCGAGATTCTCTCTTTACTTCCCAGCTTTGGAAGGGGTTACAGGAGGCGTTCGAGACGCAGCTACGTCTGAGCACAGCCTTTCACCGTCAGACGGATGGTCAGACAGAGAGGACCATTCAGACTCTCGAGGACATGCTCCGCGCATGTGTCCTCCACTTTGGTGGTAGCTGGGAGGACCACCTACCCTTGGTGGAGTTTTTGTACAACAACAGCTACCACTCCACCATCGGGATGGCATCGTACGAGGCATTGTACGACTGACTTTGTAAATCTCCTTTGTGCTGGACAGACCCTGGGAAGTCAGCACTTGTGGGACCGGAGATGGTCCAGGCCATGACAGAGAAGGTCTAGGTCATCCAGGAGCGGATGAGGACAGCTCAGAGCCGGCAGAAGTCATACACTAACAGGAGGCGGAGGCCACTAGAGTTCGAGGATAGCGACCAAGTCTTCTTGCGGGTCTCACCTCGACGTGGTATTCAGAGATTTGGCCGATGCGGCAAGTTATCTCTGCGCTTCATCGGACCCTTCCAGGTCCTCAGCAGGATTGGCGAGGTGGCTTATCGCCTGGCTCTATCACCTCAGTTGCACCGGGTGCACGACGTCTTCCACGTATCTCAGGGGAGGAGATACGTGGATGACCTGACACACATCATTGACCATGGGGAGCTTGACATCGACGATGGGGCCACTTTTACGGAGGTCCCGGTGGAGATAGAGGATCGACAGGAGCGGGTCCTACGTGGGCGATCGATTCCTCTTGTGCACATCAGATGGTAGCATAGAAACCTCCAGGAGAGCACATGGGAGCGGGAGGCTCAGATGTGTGCTCAGTACCCTCATTAGTTCTTCTAGTTTTTGTTGTATCTTTACGGGGACGTAAAGCCCTGAGGTGGGAGTAATGTAAGGACCCGTAAAATTCAAGGGAAATTTTTTCTTAATTTTCTTTGGAATTTTACAAGAGCACGGTTTCTGACGGCACCTGATTCCGAGGCCCGGAGTGCCCGAAATCATTTTCCGAAGTTTGGCTCGGGTACGTTCAGTGAACGAACAAGAGGGAATTTATTACTTTTGATCCGGTGCTCGGAATGGAAATCTGAGGACACCGATGAACTCGCAGAGCCGATATTCACTTAAGGAGACCTATTCCGAGGCTGCGTTTTATGCGGGACAAAAGTTAGTTTTTGGGAGAAATTTTAAGAAGTTAAATAAAAATGTGGAAACACTTTTTATTTTTATTTTGTTGGTTAACTTCTCACAAAGGGAGTTAAAGGTGGGACCCACATCCACTTAACCTCCCTTGGGAGGATTAAGTGTGGTGGGGCCCGCATGAACCCCAACTCCTCATCTTCTCTCAAAACTCCCCTATAACCCCATTTATTTAATGTTTGACAACTTGGTTTATTTAATTAAGGTGGGTTGTTTTGAATTTCAAACCTTTGAAATTCAAGTTGATGTTTGTGTAAATAAAATAAGCCTTAGCTTATTTTATTTTGTTTAGCCATCTTGAGAGGATTTTGGAGCTCCTTCTTCTTCTTCAACTTTGATGAAGAACGCGATGAAACTTCGAGCTCCAACGAAGAACGCCGCTCCTCTCTTCTTCGTAGCCGGTTGTTTCTGAAGATCGACGACGCCTTCCGTGTCAACGAAAGGGAACGTCGCTTCCTCCTCAGACTTCCTTCATCGGCTTACGAAGATTCACCAACGACGTACCTCTTCAGACGTACCTCTTCGTCAACAGAATTGACGAATGATTACCGCGACGCCCAACCTCCGCGACGTTGTCTTCTGCGGGTCGTTGACGAACATCGTACTTGAAACCGAGGTAGGGGTTGTTGTTGATTATTTATTTATTCTCGTTCTTGGTTCTAACATGAAAAATGTGAGGATAATTATTTATGTGTTATCGTCTAACGAGAGGGGGGTCGGACCACACAAACACGACCGAATTCCCCCTCGTTTGTTCTTGATTATGATTTTCTTGTGGATGAACGAGATGGCATGGTTCCGTCACACCACGCGGAAATTCGCACGGTTATATTGTGTGCCGCGCCGTGGAAGGATCATCATGAATGCGACGCCGTCGCGCCGCGTCGAAGGGAACCGAAGGTGCCGCGGCCGGAGCGGGGTCGCGGTGGAGGGGCGCGGTGCCGTCGCACCGTGCCGGTTGACAAATACTGCGGTCGGTTCCGGGCTACGGCGAAACGGGAAGACCGGCGGCTCGCCGGGCCGCCGGTGTCGGATGCCTGAAGGGGACCTGCTTTGCTGGTCCATTGAAGAAGAATCAGCCGGCCAGGTTGGGCCGGCCGGAAGGGGAAAGACCGGGGGAATTTAATTCCCCCAGCCTAGTTAATTGCCCCACCATTATGAGGGGGGCCGGTTTCACAAAGGGGGGGCAGCACCCCCCTGTTTTTCCAAACGGCAGGCCCCCACGAAGGGGGGCCGTTGATTGACAAAGGGGCGCGGCATGATGCAGCACCGCCAGAAGGAAGAAGCGGGGGCTTTTTCCCCCGCGCGTGGCACCGAGCGGCGCCAGGCCGTGCCGTCGGCCGGGCCTGGTCGGACCCGGGTTGGGTCGACCCGGACCCGGACCCCCCGTTTTCGAAACGACTTCGGTCTTTTGGCCATATCTTGAGCCACGGACCTCCGATTGACGAACCGTCAGCGGAAATGCGATCCTTGGATCGAGACGGTCGATTCGGTATATCGCACTCAATGTTTTGGAATACTTTGAGTTCGGCTGGGTTGGTTCGTTCACGAAACCAACCGGGCCTTCGGAGCGGAAACGCTCATATCTTGAGCTACGGACGTCCGATTGACGTGCCGTCAGCTTTGTTGTGTTCCTCTTAGTGAGAAAGATCTTTTGGCATACTCCTCCCGAGGTTTGGACGCAGGTGGAGTAAGGTCGGGTTGGTTTTGCCTTAAAAACCAACCGGGCCCCTGGGACGAAAAAGCCAATAACTCTCAGACCGGGCGTCCGATCGACGCCCCGTCTGTTGCGTTGAGTTCCTGTTGACGATACGGAACTTTTGGATACATCAACTCTGGACTTTGTGACAGTTGATGTATCAGCCTCTCGGCTCGTGGAGCGGACCCTCCCGAACGAGCTTGCTGTGTGCGGGAACACTATAGCTCGCTGTGACTGTGACCGTTACTACGACTGTGACTGCTACTGTTACTATTACTACTATTGTGACTGCGACGACGATAGTACAGAGATCCTGTGTGGATTCGACGACGACTACAGCACTCAGCGATCCTACGTGGATCAGTGCTACAGGTCATTTGTTGGCCCGATCCTGTGTGGGTCCGATCCTGTATGGGTCTTTGCGCTCAGCGGTCCTGTGTGAACCAGCGCCTACAGGTCCTGTGTGGGCCCGATCCTGTGTGGGTCTTTGCGGGGGTTAGTTACCTATCGATCCTTCGTGGGTTCGACGACTTAGATGGATCAGAGATCATCTTTATAGTCTTTCGAAGAAGTATACCTGTGTGAGCTGAATCCTGTTGTTTTCCTGTGTGGATTGTGTTGTGCTATCCTGTGTGGATTTCGTTTTGCTTTCCTGTGTGGAATATGTTTACATTCCTGTGTGGACTGAGTTGTACTTGGGAGCGGAGGTTGGAGCGTATTGGGATTGATGACTTAGGTATATGTATGGGCATATACCTAAGCAGTAACAGTTGTTACTTCGTGTTTTTATCTCACCTTTGTGGTTTATCCTTTGTGGATTTTGGGAGACCTTCAGGGGTCTCGGGGTCCCTACTGAGTAGCTTATACTCACCCCTGCACAGGCTATGCCCGCACTACGTTGTGTTGGTTGCAGACGACAGACAGCGTTGATCTTGGCTGAGGCTTGCAGAGCAAGACGGTACCTGGAGGTGGACCACTGGGTGGGACGTGTTTGGAGCGGACGGCGGGACCCGAGGAGCAGTGGAGCTATCTGTACCCACCCTTCAGGTGGGATTTCCTGTGGACAGCTCGGTGTAGCAGCTTTTACTTTACAGATGCAGTTTTCCCTTTCGAGTTGTACTTTACTTTCTGTTTGGGTTCGTATACTAGCCCATTTACTTTTCTGCACTTTCAGTTGTACTCTGTTTTTACTTAGTGTGTACTTTTCCGCTTGCTTACTCTGTGGTGTTTGTTTACTTTACAAAGGAAATTCCTTCCCTTTTTACCGGGATTTACGCCTTGGTGCTAGTCTCCAGCCCCTGGCCTATGTAAGGAGGGCTTGGGGTAGTCACGGCACGGACCCCGAGGGCGGGTCGTGACAAATTATAATATCATTTTTATCTTTAATTACCCTATTTACTTTTAACTAACGTAAATAAAAGTCAAAAGTTAATATTCACAAAAAATTATTTTCATCTTATTAAGAAACATTTTACTTACAGATGCCAACCGTGTCTCTTAGATTTTTTAAATTCAGTTAATTAAAGCGGTAAAATTAGGTTTTATGCAAATTTCTTTACGTTCCTAGAAAGTTGGTAAAAGACGTTAAAAAGTTCAACAAAACTTTTATACATCTCATTTTATTATAAAATGACTCAAAAGAAATATGTAGAACTTATGTATGTATTATTTATATATTTTTAAATAATATAAAAAAAATAATAAAAAGCTAGTTTAAAACAATAACACACTATTTTTTCACTATTCGTCATAAATGGAAATTTCCCAGAAAAATACTAAAAATTGACCCTGAGATAATATTTTTATTTTGAATTCCAAAATTAACTCTATTTTAAAATAATAAAAACATATAGGTTTCATTAATTAATTTAAAATTAATTCCTCTTGCAAAAAACAAAAATCGGGTATATAAAAAGTAAAAATAATCAAAAGATTGATATATGTTTATGTCTAATTTTAATGTGTAATTACTTCCAATGAAAAACATTGTATTAAATGATAAAAATATAATATAATTATACTTCAAAACTATTCAAATGAATAATTTAACACTATAAATTATTTTTGTTGAAAAAGTTATTTTCAATTAAAATTTAGTATCTTTCAATATTCATCAAAATATTAATATTATCAGAAAAACATAGAAATTTATCCTTACTAAATTTTTTCCCACTTATAAAGAAGAATTTAATTTCATTAAAAAATGTAATTTAATGGATTACAAAACTATTCGCCATTAAAAAGATGAAAATGGGATTTTTTTTAAAAATACACTGTTCATCCGAAAAATTTAATTTTCTCCTTATATTATGTCCAAGAATCACAAATAATGAATCTTAAAATTATATGGGATATATAAAAATTTTAAATGTGGTTATTACTATTCATAATATCCTTTTAAATGGCTAGCTTTATAGGTCATGGTGCATTTGAACTCGATGGTGTGTACATCACACACTATTGTATTGTTCAATGAGAAACACAGCATAGAAGCTTGGGTGTTACAGAATCCAGCTCATGTGTCCTCAACATGAACTTACACAACGTATGAACCTAAAGTGGAACTCATATCACATGATGACTGCTAAAAAATGTTAGTATTTTCACTGTGGATGACCTCATCCTCCATAAGAAAAACATGTGCCTTATACCTTTGTGAATGGTTTGAGTATCACTTACCCCAAAAAATGAGTTTCTGAGTGATGGGACCACCCCCGACTAAATAGAAACTCTTATACCCTGAAGACCAGGTACCTCGGACCGCAACTCAATTTGGTGAGGAATATGGAAGAGGCCTTGATCATGATTATTTAGTTCTAGATAACAAACTCTCATTGAACTTTTCCCTCACTATCATCTCATGATACATCTTCAGCATGAATGGGGTTACCTGGGGATAGATATATGTATAGAAATCCTCCTAAAATGCCATTCCAAAGCCTCCTCATCTGAAAATAGTTCCAAATTATATCGTAAAAGGTTCTATAATTGATTCCAAACTATTGAAAACTGGATCTCCCCATTAAAAGGGTATGTAGCTCCTGGTGATTGGACAACTTTTAGATCGAGGAAATAAAATCATCTGTAAAAAAGCCCCAGATATCCTCCAACGATACTGTTGACTCCTCACAATCCCCACGGAACAAGAACCACCACTACCTTGTTGGGACAGACATCATCATTACAACCAACGACACCTAGTGCTCCTTCTGAGCAAGGAGAGAGATGAAATATATCTAAATCTCATCCAACCATTCATCTATGAATGCATATGAAATGTAACCCTCAAAATTTTATAGTCTCTAGAACTGAAAATTACAATGTTTCCTCCACCATGTGTCGTCATTGTCAGCCTCTACACTTTGGTGATCAGTTGGCACAACCTGCTGAACATCTTTTATACGAACATGATGAGGATTTTTATTTAGATCCATACTTAAAAAATAAAAAATAGTTAGAGATCCAATAAAAGAAATATGGATGGCATAAAGTTAATTAATTTTTTTTATTCATTTTTTGTTACCCTATCCCATGGTCTACCCATTCAAACATTGGCATAAAGAATAATGATGCAAGATCCTTTCCTATGTCACTACACTATAAAAAGTATCACCTCACTTAGTAGCCACTATAAACATAAAGGTTCATGCCTCAGATAACAGGGGGCCCAAACTCTTAAGTCTCATTCGATCACAAGGGTTTATAGCACTTGTTATACTTGACAGACACATTTTCCCTACCAACCCATGCAACCTAACTTATTCCTAACTAAAATATCCATCCTCACCATAACTAGAACTCTCATACCACTCTATCACGACCCCCCACACACACAAAATATGTACCTTTCAGGGTCAGTAATGTGATATGGGATATAGTTTCCCCCGAGTCCCACCTTCAGTTGGCCAATGGTGGGTGTCTGGCACCATGGGTACAGTAAAAAAGATAAATGGGAGGTAATATGATCTAAGGGAACACATATGGATGATAGTGATCAAACAAACACTAATAATTTCTTGCTCATATTATAATTTAAAAAATACCATGTACACATATGCAATGTCATTTAAGAACTACTACAAACGAAATGGAAATATGAATGTTCCAAAAGAAAGTAATGTGGCAGTAACCATGAATCCTGAACAGCTCCGGTAACCTACAACTAGTTGTTACCATCCTGATCTCCAACCATATCCAAGTGACCATAAAAATAGTTTCTATATATATATACGGTGAGTGAAATGGTATAATCAGTATGATCCACCTTGGAACCTCTCATGACAAAAATAAAGAAAACATTCTAAAGCAGAGTGAACAAAAATTGAAACTAACTCATCACCTATACATATATACTATATTCCCAACCCCACCATGGTTACTCTCTCCAAGTATCACATACAAAAGTATATAATATAATAATCAATATCTATGTACCCCACTTCCACTTCCCTATGAGTTTTCCTCTTTAACCTAACTTCACATGTCCTAAGAATATCTTATCAAAAAGAGTTACCCACAAACACCTGGGCGTAGCACCAAAACCTGAACTTCGTGCAACACAACCACTGAATCCCCATAACCATTATAACAAGGATGTTTCTGGGAACCATCATTGCTCTCGTAACATGTGTCTTATGTTGGGTATTGTACATCAAGCCACAACAACCCATACACCATGTGAATATTCTAAAGCCATTATAGCCTATACATGTTACACATATAGTAGTCCATAGGAAAAAATATGCAGAATATATGTGTATAAATAACCACAAGCCATTATAGCCCTTTAAAAACTCATATAAAGACAACTAACCACCTTTCCTAACAGCTCAAGTATCTAGCTCGAAAATAGAGTGAGATCATAGGGGGTAGTCATCCATCTATCCTACCAACAAGATGTTGGGGAAAAAACCCCCCTTGGACTTATAATCCCCTAGATTTCTGTTTCCCAAACCGATAGTGTGGGGTAGCAAATAGAAACACAAAAAGTAAAGAATATAATATGGCTTACATCCATGCTACAGAAAAAACATAGTCATAGACTCAACTGCAACTATCGTCTCCAGGACTCCCAGCTTCTACTCCAAAGACTATATATCTTATAATCATACAATAATTTAAAGCTCTATATTTAAATACTCATCTAATTTATTAGTTTAAATTTCTGTTAATTAATTATTTAGCCATTAATTAATTACTTATAATTCAACATTTTGTATCATTAGCATCACACCAATGTTTCATGCCCTATAGGAATAACAAAACCTTGTCAATAGCTTCTTGGAGATAATAGCATAGCATTGCAACCCAGCAAGCTCCAACCCCATGTGTTGAAATCATTTATTAAATCATTTATTAAAAACATTATTACATTTCTGTACTTCAATGAATTCTAGAAAAAAAATTTAAGCTAACAAACACAAGTGGATGAACATAGATATTAGGTGAACTATCCATCGATACTTTTCCACCTATAGTAAAAGAATATATAATCTATCATCGAGAATCTAAACCCTAAAAATGCATGGAATACGCCACACATCATTGCTTCTATTTGAGGTATGGTAAGAAATAAAATCTTCATTATGAAGTGGGGAAATATACTAGATAAACAACCAACATGATTCAACAATCATTCACCATTAATATCCCAACTGTTTCGTCACCTCTTGTGCCCTCCCCGAAACCGACATGAATAAACTGATTTCTCTCTCCACTCTAGGCCTCAAATGCAGAAACAACCATAGGGCCTCCTAGATCCCACATCTAACAACATCCATCTAGGAACATAACCCTTCACAAGAAGTAGGTAATAACAAAGAAACTAGGACCATGGATCTAAACAAGGCATTATTCCATCACACACAATGAGCTCTCATGGATCCAAAGCATAAGGCACCCAGCCTTATAAGAAAGAGGGTAACTCAAAACCCTACACGAAATTATATTTTTATCGAACAACTGTCTCTTTAATCCATATTGAATTAACCAATTCATTATCAGTAGGATCCAAATATGCGAAACCTTAACATTAAGTTGTCAGAAATAAATTTACATGCCTTTAAACAATAAGCATCAATATGATTCAATTTTATCCATCCATTATAATTAAACATGAATACTACATAAATTTTATTATCATCAATGATCAAAAACAAGAATAAATCATAAAACAAGACTCTTTATCATTATCCAATTAATTTATAATTAGTCCCATATTAGGTTCTTCAAAATTCCAATCATGAAAAAAATTATGAACAAAATAACCCAAGATATCCCAAAATCTATCTACAAAAATATTATAACATATGTTTGATTCCAGTTCTTTAATACAATTGAAATATTTATTATGTCAATTTTGTAATTATTATGTGGCTAAAACATGCTAACTCTACTACTACACATAAATAGAATAGAGAATCAATGGACACCTACCTCAAAAGATGTAGGACTTTCTTTGAATGAGAATGAACCGTCACAATGTAACTTGATTATATTCCCCACAAAAACTATATCCAAAATAAGATGCTGCAACACCAAAACATCATGAAACAACCATGAAATCTCCATTTGAAATGTAGAGATCATGTCACATCACATGGAGTGGAGAAATATGAGAAGAAGGATCGAGGAAAACCCAATAAGAGAGGTAGATCATACCTTATATTGATGAAGGGTCTACACATGATACTTTACCCAAAATATGGGGTGCACATGAAGAATAAATAATCCTCATGATGAAATAATTCAAGGAATAAGGTTCGATCACACAACTCCTGTGGGATGAAATTCTTGGAGCAACTCACAATAAGAGAAATTATTATAAATGAATGAATGACTTTGAATGATTAGATCTGAGACTAACGGGATATGAAATGGAATAGAATTTATATTAACGAGGATCAAATTAAACCACATGTTTTGACCAATGAAGGTAATACCGACAATTATGAATGTCAAGATAAGACAAATGGGATTTTAATTAGACATAAATAGGTTAAGATGATGCTTTTAAATAAATTTAGGTCGAAGAAAATGTCAAACGTGTGAAATTGTAGGAAGATGGAAACAATGTTCAATGGTTCATCTAGAATCAAATTAGCACCTATCGACACTGATTGATCAGATGACTCATTGATAGGTTAGACGACTCACTGACACCTACAGATTAAGATGGATCTCTAACATCGATAGTGGAATATGACTCAGTGACACTCACTGATGTAGAAGACTCAATTACACCAATAGATGAAGATTACTCACTGAAACTGAACAATGAAGATGAATCTCTGACACCAATAGATGAAGACTAATCACCAACACCGAAAGATGATAATGAATCATCGACAAAAAAATGAGGATTACTCACGCACACCGATAGATGATACGACTCACAAAAATTGATAGATAAAGTGGACTCACTAACACTGATAGACAAAGATGACTCACCAACAATGATAGATGAAGATGACTCACTGACACCGATTGTTGAAGTTCACTCAATGAAACTAAAAAATAATGATGACTCACTGATACCGATAGTTGAAGATAAATCATTGATAAAACTGTTCTCAAAATTTTAAAAATTGTTCACAAAATTATAAATTTGTAAAAGTGTTGGGAATAAGTCACCCTAACCTGCCAGACCACCTCAATCACAAGATTTCAGCAGTGGAATGGACCTGAGAGTTTTGTCTCGTTACCATTTTCATATTTCAAAATAATTTTATTTTTATATTATTATATTTAAAAATAAATAGATTGTAGAATCATTTTAGTAATGGAATGTATATTCATTAATTTTTCATTTTAGGTACATCTTGGGGATTATAGAAAAATATCTATTCATCAAATAATTCATCTTTAAAATAACCCATAATATCAAATATACAATGGATTTATTAATGACAAAGGGACCAAATTTTGTACCACATGTTCAATGTGAGATAGTGTTTGATGATGGGAGGAATATATTTAGAATAGAATTTATTATTATATTACCTCATCCAAGTGAATGATTTGGGTTTATTTTCTAGGATTCATAAGATATCCTAGGTAATATTATTATAATGCATCATTATATAGTATATTGTGGTTAAAAAAATTGAAATAAGAAAATAAATACCCTTCCCATGACATATAACATTGGACTGTCTTATATTTTTCATAATTTAATTAGATAATAGGTCAATATATAGGGAAATAACTTAATGGGATTAATCTATAAAAATGAAATTTGTTTATATTTTCATTAAGAAATAATATTTTTATAAGAAGCATTTTGTTTAATATTTCTATTGACTATATATTATTATAAATTTTTCAGCTTAGAACAAAAACACTTTTGATGTGGTTTAAAGAAAGAATTAATTATCATGTGTGGAACTAGAACAAATAGATTAATTTATGTGAATTTTTTCAATGGATATAAATAAAAATGATGCAATATAAAATCAGAAAAATTTAGGGCACCACATGAAAATTACATCATTATATAGTGATAAAAATTCCCATAATTACATATAAATAAAAATTATAATAACATCAATCAAAAATATCCCAAGAAGTTGGGGATATCTTATATAATAAAATTTCCAACTATAATAATTCCATATATTTAAATTAATTAATTTGTGACATACTTCTAATAATCTGTTATAAATCAACATAAAAATTTTTATATAAGGAATTTTCCATATGAAAATAGAAAAAATAGTTTTTTTAGAAAATAAATTACATTCTTCATTCCTAAAAAAATTTATGTTTAGAGTTTTAGTGAATTAGGTTATAAAAAAGACATAAATAAAATTTCAATTTAAAAAGTGGAAGCATCCACTAAGAATCAATTTTAATGTAAATAATATAATTTTAAAATTGAAAAATTAATTCCATTCATGAATAATAATCAAGAATTGTAATATGATATATTATTTATTTATACACATAAATAAACATAAATTCATCTTTTTAAAAAGTTGGGTTGACTAAAAAAATATGTGTGAGGTATATAAACAAAATAATTCCAAGATTATAGTGAAAAACATGAAACCTGTAAAAATATCATCATATTCAATATTATTAATTTATCATATAACCTAAGTAATTAATATATAGAGAAAAACATTCAAAATAAAAAACATTAAAACACCACATCATGGAAATTTATACCCTTATAGAAAAATTTGAAAATTATATTCAAAACTCATTTTCACAGATTTAAGAAATAACATGAGAAGACTAGTATCTATATGAGGAACTAACTGGATAACTACTACATACTCTACTTTTATTTCATGAAACAATTACCCATTAAATGGATATCTTTTTCAAAAGCAACTATCATATATGTTTAATCAAGATAACCCATTGTCATATATAATGCTTTATCACAATATCATCAACTAAACAAATTTCATGTACCTTTTCATCATAATTCCCGTTAATAAATTTTTTAAAACCATACATAAAACACATTCAGAAATTGAAAGATCCATATTTATAAAACAAATAAAAATATTAATCAAATCCCAATAAAAATGAATGTGATTTACTTTAATCCAATGTAATATTTTAAAGGAAGTAAAATAATGTATAGATTTAATGATTTTGAGGAATTTCATTCTACCCAAAAATGTACTAATGAAATGTTCTTTTTTTACATTTTTAAAGAATGAAAAATGATCCATATATAATACATATAATGATTCCATTTGAAGAACAAATATTTAAGATGAATCAAAATATTATTTTTTAATTTACATGGGACTATATAAATCCCTTCATAAAGAAATATTACGGACACTGACATTTTGGAATTTTTTTTGAAAATAATTCATTGAATCTTTTAAAAATAGGTTTTAAGGTAATGAGTTTCTTAATAGATATTAACACTAAAAATGATCCTTCATTAAAGGAAATAACAAGGAATGGATATTAAAACACAATTATTTTCGAAATTAATTATAAAATAAATGATTAATTAATTGTAAAAACACAATATAAATATTGTGGTTAAAATATATAAACATTCAATGGATGGTAATTTAGTGTATAAATCCCAACCTCGAGTTAGACTTGTAATGTATAGTCAATATTATCGTAAATAATAGAATTATGTTAATTTATTACATTCATAATTCTATTTTTAATGCCTATTATATGTTTTATTTATACATTACAAATAAAAACTTTAATTACATAATTAATTATATTTACATAGTTTTTTTTGGTATTTTGGACATATGTTCAAATTGAAATTGTTTGTCCACCTGTACACCTGAGTAATGTAAGTATTTTTTAATGAACATTAAGGAGATAAGGTTTTTATAATTTTACATTTACATAATGAATACTATATCATCAATAAAATATTATATTTCATATAAAGTAATATATACCATTTATTAATTGTAGTGATGAAAACTTATTCGTATCGATTCATGGATGTGGTGACCCAGTCATATGAAGGAACAATGATATCATCATTAAATGGGTTGAAATATTAGAAAAAATGTGATATATTATAATTATAAAATAGGAATTATGTCAATAATTTCATATTTATATATTAAATCCATCATTGTAACCATATATGAGATAGAGTGATGCAAACATAATCACACTTGTTTGAGAGGTTGTAGTATGAACATACATGAAAATTATGGTTTATATTCCACTTTTATTGATAATGATTTGAATAAATGATTATTGAAATAAAATAATTATATTTACATATATGAGATATATTAATTTTATTATCTTAAAATGGGTATTAAAGGATTGAAATAGGTAAAATATGAAACAAAATGTGACTAATCATTTATTTACTATACATATTCATCTGAAACTCCCTATAGGATATTATATAAAGACTTATAATAATAGAAATTTGTTCGATATAGGGGATCTAATATGTGGATAGATTTTTAGTAATGTATTAGTGTTGTTCTTGTCCAATATATTTTTATATTGAACCATGTAATTGATATGATCAGGGAGTCCTTTTTTATATGAGGGAGTTGTAACACATGTAATATTTAAAATGATTAAAATATATTAATGAATTACACAATAAAAATGGACACAATGTGAATCAAGAATAAATTATATATTATATTGGGTCTAAATAAGATGATCTAAAAATATTTAGGGATGTTTTATTTAATATTAGGGTATACAATTTTTCATCCATTTCAACTCATTTAACTCAAACTCTAGTAACATAATCTCTTTTATATATTGTAAACTAAATACTCATCAAAATTTAAAGTGGACGCATTATTTTTTTTTAAAAATGATGATTCCCTATACACATTACATTATATCATAATTAACATCATTATTAATCAAAAATTACATTTCATTGAATCCTATAATATGGGATGAAAATGGTTAAAAATTACATTTTAATACATATAATATTTTATTAAAAAAATAAATTTTGAAATAGATTATAATGTCATTGACAAGGATTATTTTTAATCCAATGGAACAAATGAAATTTTAAAACTCATACAAAATAGAATGTGTCATTTTTAGTAATGAAATAACAGACATTTCACATAAAAATCGTTATTTTCTACCATTTAATAAAAAATATGCTTTTTTATAAGTATTCCAAATACTATCTATAATATATAATATATATTATTATTTTAAAAATGATTCAATTTTGTTCAAATTAAAATTCTAATAATTGAATTTTATGTTTTTAAATAAATAATCATGCTAAATTAAACTATATTAGTTTTCTATTTAAACATTCCATGATATTAATTTAAGGATTATAACGATATAAATTTTCTGGTAGGAATATTATGATGTCATGAAATTAAATTAAAATTACCAACACTAGGTCTGATACATTCATAAACAATTTTTGTAAAATTAATTCCAATATTTTTATAAATTGCACAATTTATTGTGGACACTATACCTTTATCACATTTTATGATTAAATGATTCTTCATTAACCGTATAGTTACTCTAGAAAACAATAAAATATTGAATCATGGTATTCAATATTAAATTATCAGGGCTACTAAGAATGTGAAATTACTATTCATCAGTCAAATTATACTCTTCCTTAAATAATTTTTCATGGCTCAATACAGGAGATATATTTGACACATATTTCATTACTATTTAATCATGAAACAAATCATGTATGTGGGATGAGATCAGAGGCATGAAAACATGGTATGAAATTGATCCAACCATCACCTATACTTCATAGGGACTAATACTATATGGACCTAACATTATATTTTCTAGAAATAAAACATGGAACATTTCGATAGGGTAATATTTTTAAAACAAGATTTTCTACAAAGAGTGAAACTATATTACTTCAATTTTCTACATAAGACTTCGTTGAAATATGATATTATCATATGTGATACCAAATAATATTTATGATATAAACCAATTACTCTATCAACTAGGGTGATAATTAATTCATTCCACCTACAATATCCTAAATGAAGATTGTAATAATTGTTTTATATTTTATTTGGAGAGGATTAATATTTATTCTCAATTGAAAATTGATATTTTAAGGACAAAAAAATAATGAAATATATTGATACTATAATCCTTATAAATCCATTACTTAATGCATGAATTATGCCTTACAATGACATAATTTTTCACTCTTACCCTAAATTACATTGCGAGTGAAAATTTATTTTGAATTTTAATTCATTGCCCCAATGACTACTGAGCGAATATACACAAATTATATGAAATTATTTGATCATAGTTTTATATAATAGATAATGGAATTCCACATAACCTTAATATATATTTTTGAGGTAGTAAAAAATCATAATCTAAAGGCTTAATATTGATAATAGGATAAAAAATTATAGACAGAGGAATATGATATACAATAATCAAAATTAGAATGTAACCTAAAATTAACATTGGAATTATAACTATGAATTCTATAGATATGTTTTCCCATTTTCAATCTAGCATTGGAAATGAATCAAAAGTCATGTTTTGTAATTTTAAGTTGTCTATAACATGTCAAATATTAAAGTATTTTATTCTACACTTTGTAATATCTATCTTCATTATGTCAGAATAGTAATACTATGAATGATTTTTGAATTTGTTATTACTTTTTTGATGAAGATAAAATAGAGATTTGGGAGCATCACTAAACAAATATTTTGTTCCCTGGATGATTAATTTAACATGAAACCAATTTCAATATCATATACACCTATCAATATAGACTAAAATTTGGAATGATATATTGCTTCAATTCATACACATTTTATATTAAATCATGATATTGATTATAAAATTTCTTATTTTATTCCAACATTGAAAAATAAACTGATACATAAAACATAATAGAGGATATTAAATGATATATAATTTATATGATAAAATATTTCAAATCATTTACCAATGTATTATGTTCCAAATCTAGAGTGGGATGTGATTCATTATTTTTTATCTGAATGATTCATTTATATTGTCTCTATTTCTTGGAAGGTGATTAATAATGTATTAAAAATCTATTATAACTTATATCCATCCAATTTTCCTATTTTTCAACATTATTTGAGTGAATATATATATATATATATATATTAATGATATATTCTTATCACATTACTCTATATAATTGACGTCTTAAGATTAGTCACAAAAAAACCACATCAAATTGTAGATCCTCCCTATGAAAACTTACCAAATGATTTTTTCACTTATGTGAATCATATGAAATGAAATAATAATTCCACAAAATAGAAAAACCGATCAACTTCCAAGATGAGTCATTGTACAAATTTATTTCAACATTTCAAAAAGGGAAATCCAAAATTAGATCATTCTATAAAAAATATTTCAGATACATGAATCATGAATCCCCAAATTTTTCCATAGAAATGTAACTCCATGTCGACTTAACATTGCTTGTGGTCTAGATAAAAATGAACAATTTTCAGAACATTTATTATATATGTAACTAATTGAATAGATATTTGGATCGATGTGTAATTTTTTTAACTTGGCCATTTGTTGACCAATTTACATTTTGTTAGACTGAATGTTATGCAACCATTATAAATAATTTTTCATCATAATGAAATGTACTAAAAAAACATACAAAATTTTCCATATAAATTATTTTCATTCATTGTTATAAAATAATAATATCATTCATTAATGATCTTTTGGGTATATAATATACAATATTTTTATCAATATGCACAATCATTAACATATAAAAATATTTAAGACAATATATATTCACATGATCTTTGAATTCAACTATTTTATTGGAAACCCCAAAAGGAAAAATATATTTAATCACATATTACAACTAATTGGTAATTTTCGAAATATCTTCCTCTGTCACCTTGAATTGTAAGTATCTTGACCTAATTTAAATCATCAAAAAATAATTTACTCCATAGAGAGGGAAAACAAATCATTATTATGAGGTAAGAGAAACATGTTCTTTATAGTGATGTAATTAATGTATTCATAATAAGATAATAGAAACATTAAAACATGTTAATTATTAATAAATAAATCAAGATAACCCCAAAGGGAAGTCTACTGATGAATTAATCCTTTATATGAAATTTGGTGAACTTTTTTTCTGCTCCAAATGATCATGTTGATCCATTCATTATGGCCGTAAATCATCAAATAATTTACATTCACATATCGTAAAATTTGCATACAATTACACATTTGGTTTCTTCTCTATAGTTTTCCACCTTAATAATACTAATTTTATAACAAGAAGGAACACATGTTTTAGTAAAATAATTCTCAATATTAATAGTACTATTAAAAACATTCAAATGAAATTTAAATTCATATGAGTCCAATGATATTCATATATATTGTTTTAATCTATTTTAAAATCTATTATTAGTGCTATTAGTGTCCTGAATATAATTTTGTGCTAGAAATTACAATATAAAAAAATTACAACATACACATCTATTATGTACTCACCCTCGTTCCTTAATGAAAATAATTTTTTCTCAATTATGAGTTACATAGACTTATAGAAATTTATCTATTAGAAAATATTCCATAATTCATCATATTCCCTTGAATTGAGATCAACTCTACCGCTAATATTTATAACCAATGATCAAATATGATCTAATGATCCTTTAGTATTTCTAATATAAATGGTTTATTGTTTATGTTTCTTAAACATATGAATCAAAATTTGATTTTTACCTCATTGATCTAGCATCCCAATAACTTAAGATATGGGGTTCCTATGAAATTAATAGGGTTATATTTCATAAATTTCATAACTATTGACATCATGCACTATGTTTAATCTACATTCACTACTAAATTGATTCAACCTTAGTTTACATATTGTGTCAACTAATTCGACAAAAAAAATGCATAGTTCCCTTTGAAATAATTATAGTTTCTCATTTTGTAAGGATATATTCCCAGTGTTATTATCTTACATTACCTTCCAATTTTCAAATAGGGTTACACATTTTTCATAAACATATACTAGATGATAAAAATTGTTAATATTGAAATTATATATCATTTATAGTTAAGAATAAATTAGAATCTCAAAAAGTATTTCAATTAAAATTATCCATTCCAATAACATTAGCTAAACCTCATATTTGATAACAAAAATATGAATTGTTAATTAAAAAAATTTATAATGATGAGTAAGTAAAATATAATTCACATTATATCATTATTGAAGAACATTTTATATTTTTATTTTTAGATAATTTCATCATAAATCAAACTTAAAACCCCTTAATTTACATAGAAGACACATCCAATTAGATTCCATTATAACATAAATAAAATGAATTTAAATTGTGAAAAAATTAGAATTCATGAATTGTATTCATTTATTTAAACCTGATTGTTTTCTAATAATCTTAGAAAAATGCATATTTTTTAAAAAATAGATGGGGTGTAAAAACATGTATCTTCTTTTTCTGGTATGGATCATGTTTTCTAGTCTTTTTGAGAAAGGATTAATTCTTTGGGAATTTTCTGATTACACACCATGTACTAAGGAGTATATGTTATGTACCACGTTGCTGCGGGTAGCCGTGTACTAGTCGTGTAATGGCCAAGTGCATGGCCTTTTTCAGTGACCGTGAGACTTCTTAAGAGGGGCCCAATAAAGTTATATTCATGCCCTGTAACTTTAAAGAACATGTCATTTATTTTTTATATTTATTTTTTATATCAAATAGAGACCACATCTCATTTAAAAAAACATCATCTTCTATCTTCATCTTGTCTTGGAGTGACTGATATCGTCGATTTTTCTCCGAGCCCCTGATCAACAATTTTCTTTCAAATCGAACATCATAGATTGTGTTTGAATTACATCGGTGAGTTATTCCTTTTTCTATATTTGTTTCCCTTGATTTCTCCTATTTCGTAAGATATCTGTGATTGACCATTTTTTAAAATTTTGAATATCTATGGTGTTCTAGATCTTTTCAAAGGATGTACTTCAACTATATCCATTTTACAACGTCATGGTAGGTGGTTTGTGACTTTCTATAGTTTTTCTTTGAATTATATGTATATAATTTCCAAATAACCTTGTTTGGGGTATTTTATGTTTAGGGAATTTAACAATTTTAATTCGTATTATTCTTTGTATACTTGATTAAGGATGTTGTATTGTGAATAAGGATTATTTTCCATGCTATGGATGTGTTTTCCCATGTTTTATTATCTTGTCAATTGGGTCCAGAACAACTTGTTATGTTACATTGTTTTCCATTCCGAGTGTTGTTATGATGGAGTGATATTATCTGATATGCATGTGATATGAATTGTAACTTTTTAGAAATGTAGTATATTGATATTAACATTGGCTACAAGATATTTTTTGTGAACAATTGACTTAATCATGGGTGTGGGAACCTGGTGCTATTAGACCATAGGGGGAATGGATGATAATGGATTCCCGATATTGTCTATTTTACTGTTAATGTTGCGAGATTATACGGGGATGGAATTTTGTGCTCCCTTAGAGTGTTTGCAGTTCCACGTTGCCAGACCACAGGGGGGAATTGGTCATTGAGTTCTTCCTTAGAGAGTATGTAGTTACCATTACATGAGCACATAGGGAATTGACATTGAGTGATTCCTTAGAGTGTCTTTGTTTAAGTTGAACAAGAGGGGTTAGACTGTGAGTACTTCTCTGATGGTTGCTTGTGGATGTATAGTGTATTATTTTTAAATGTAAAAGAATGTAACTGGAACTGTATATTTCTTTAATTTTGATTACTTTCATGTTTATTACTTAATTTTTCATATTTCAAGATTTATATATTCAATGACTATTAGGAACTGATATTTGGGAGGTTGCCTTCTGGTATTTTTCTCACACCTTTTATGGGTTATGATTTTGGTCTCGAAAATATTATATTGTAGCAGGTATTGATTATGGGATGTGCCCTTATATTCCAGGTACTTGACTATTGTGATGCTGGGGTGCATGGGACCAAGTTGAGGCTCACGATGCTGCTGGAGTAGTATACATATTTTTCCAATGTACATTGGTTTATTACTATATTCTGGCATTGTGACTTGTTTGGATGCTTCCTAGAAATTTGTATACTGCATCATTTGTATATGAGATCCAGTTATTTGTTTACTTTCAGTCGTACACTTTTTACTTATTGAATGATATTACAGCTTTTGATGTTGTATATTATCATTATTCTGCTATGTTAGAATGCTAATTTAGGAATATTTTCCTCACTATCAAACCCTAGTATCCCACTTTAAGTCATCAGCCTCTGGCATTTGGGGAAATGCACTTGAGGCATTGTGAGCAACTGGGTACGGGGCACCTCTGGGTGGCACATAGAATCGGGATATTACAAAGTGGTATCTGAGTAATTATTTTCTTTTTGACATACTAATTGGATTCTATAACAATTGATTAGAAGTAATAGATAGTTAGTAATAAGATGTGCCAGAGATTAGCTAACCCATGTGCATGGAAAACATAATTTACCAAGAATATATCAATTTTTCTGGTTTGGAAATTTATTAGAGTTGATTTGATTTCACTGTTCGGTGATTCCAATGGTTTGTGCTATTATTGTTAATATTATTGAGGTTCTATTTCGGTTTCAACCCGATGAGATCTTGGTATGAAATCTGAGGCATTATATGGGCACTTCCTAGATATCACATGTCATGGATTCTTATCATTCCATTTAGGGTTCATTATATATATCATGTTCATTTGATAGATTTTGTTTTGGGTATGCATGTTGTTTTCATAGATTCTATAATAGAATAACTGCTATTTGATAAGCTATTGAATTGTGTAAGGTTCCATTTGAAAGAGTTCCAAAATTTGGCTCTTGAGGTGTTATGGCCCCCCATGGATCATAATTTAATGGATCAAATTGAACTTCAATTGTTATTCTTTTTGACATTACATGAATAAGATTACAATCTTGGATTTGGGCGGTGTATAGGCCCCCACATATCATAATTTGGAACTAAAATATTTGTTTCAGTGTGTTTATGGGATTCTGAAGTAGTTTATGTGGTATATTTTCTGAAAAACCCCATAATACACGATGTGTAATGGTGAATACACGCCATGTATCCTTATATTCAATAAGGAACTACTTTTATTAAGTTAATTCCATGTACCATATGTACACGTCTTCTATTCCTAAACCATGTGACTAGCTATGTGGGCAATGAAATAGGGTTTGGAAACGATTGGTTACACACATTGTGTACTTGGAGTACACGCCACATAGTAGAGACCATAAATTCAATCGTGTGACTAAGGACATAGGTTGATGAAAATATGGTAGAACACACCATGTCCGTCTTAAACAATTTTTGGGGATTTGACCATGTAACCAGCCATGTGACTAACGACACGGGTCAGTGAAATCCTTCTATTACACGACGTGTAGAGTCAACGCAGTCTCCGACCGTGTGACTAACAACATTGGAGGTTGAAATCTAAGAGGTACACATTGTGTTAGCATAAACATGCCATGTAGTATTGTTCTAGGAGTACCATAGAGTGTAGCCATGTTGGGGAACTTAGGCAGGGAGAAAAGATTAAAGTAAACATTGTGTCTAAGGAAGAACACATCGTGTGTTTGGGGTAATACATGACCAGTGTTGGCAAGAGAACACGCCAAGGTAAAAGCATAAGGTAACACATCGTATAGAGGTCATACACACCATGTATCCATGTTTTGATGAAACTAAATGTTTTCATTATCCTATTCCTTTTTTAATTCTATGTTTCATTCCTTGATAATGTTGATCTATGTTTTGCACTTGACCCTGAAATGTCATGCCACTGAGAAGTCCTCTGATTTTATGCCTGATATAGGGTTGTGACCAGAAAACAGACATGGTTGATCAAAAACTACCAGTAGATCTCTTTGTTGTGACCATCCTGGCACCATCCATTATTCTAGATATAGGTTCATATGCCTAGTTCCGAGAAGGCTTCTTCATGTTTTATGAAGACCATTAGGGGAGCTCTGCGTCCTACCCCATCAAAGGATGAGTTGACATTGGTTTTACTGTAGCAACATACTCCCACTTTCCTAGGGGATGGAGGACCTCATTCTATATAGTCATTGTTAGAAGCCATGCTATCTATCATCGAATATTTTGATACGCCACCAGAAAAGTGAGTGATTCATGACACTTACATGATTTGGGATTTTTCCTTGATATGATGGTATGTGATCTCATACGCAGGATGCCAGTAGGTTATGGATTTGAAGGAGTTCTAACGTGACATCTATGATTACATATACCTAGAAACATTTAGGATCGATCGAGCCTAAGAGATTGAATGTTTGGAGAAGGGTACTCTCTCTGTTATGGAGTATTCTTCTCACCTCATAGAGCTACAATGCTTCACACATATTCAGAGAGGTGGTGACTTATTTTTGGTGATGAAATTTGAGGACGGTCTTAGGAATGACATATGATCTCAGGTGAACATCTTCATGTTTAATTCGATCACTTCTATAGTCTTCATGTTGCTAATCACATAGTGTATACTGATGGATTCTAGAGGTGTGAGCCATGGCGGCTCAACATATAGAGTTTTTGCCCATCCGACTAACAACATGAAGTGTCGTATGGTGTATACTTTTGGATACACAAGGAGACGAGATACTCCTTCCGGAAGCTAGGTGGTATGCTACCAGTGTGGTAGGAGTGACAATACGAGGACACATTAACTGAGAGATCGAGTTGAGTGCTGATAATGTGTCAAGATGGGTCATCATTACCATTTCTGTTAGACAGTCTCCCCAGTAGCTACACGTTCAGGAGCAGGACCAACTATTTTTCATCAGTTAGAAAACAGAAATTTGTTCCATCATTCAGGTAGAGTTGGAGGTCATGGATGGATCGGTCAGCCCTAGGGGTTTAACCCCTTAGGGTGGATCCGCACATATATCACAAACATCATCACATGGACACAACACATGACATGATTTTTCCCTAGAGCTGAACCAAAAAAAATGGATTCTAGGGTCCTCAACAGTTAGAGTTATGATTATATTTTCCTCAGTTCTAAATTCTTCACATCTCGATACAGGATATTTCCATAGTTTCAAATATGTTTCTATTGTGGAGACCCTTGGGCTCTATATCATTACCTCTGCTAATATATTGATGTTGGACACACCATTGGGGTATAGAACAACTAGTGTACATCTGTGCCAAGAGTTCTCTATTTACATTCTCATGTGTCACTTGTAATGGATCCTCTATGTGTTAGAGATTAATGGATACGACGCCATTCTCTGAATTGAATGGTTAGTTCCCTTACAGGATAATTATCGATTTTTGTGGATGTAGGGTGTCTTACACGTCACCAGAGGGCAGATCATTTCTATATAAGGGTGAATGGAATGTACAAGGGAGCAGAGCAAGACCCGAGAATTATGTGCTGGGATGAGTAATATAACAGATTTCTTGTTTGTATCTGAATTACTAGGGGACTTTACAGAAGTACTTTTCTCTTGTGGTCGACCATTAGAGGGATGCCTTTCATTTGGAAATTTCAGGTTTCCCTCCATAGTGATAGGTGTACTTTTCTATTGATCTTGTGTAGGAGAGACACTGGTGTCCAATCCTCCTTACAGTATGTCTATACCAGAGTTACAAGTGCTCAAGAAGCAGTTAGAGGAGTTACATGAAAAGTTTTTCATCCGAATCAGTACTTCTCCTTGGGGTTCACATGTCCTGTTTGCGAAAGAAGCGGACGGTACCCTCTGATTATGATTGGGTTATCAGAATCTAAACCAATTGACAGTCAAGAAAAAAAAACCCTTGTTGAGGAATAAGGATCTATTTGATCATCTTTGAGTAGCCTGGGTGTTCTCAAAGATTGACTTGAGATCCCGTTATCATCAGTTTCATGTTAGAACATCTGATAAACATCTTACAACCATTCCGAGTAGGAATGTTATATATGAGTTTGTGGTTATGTCATTCGGTCTCACTAATGTGCCAGTAATTTTTATGGAACGGATGAACTATGTTTTTTCATCCATACTGGGATTCCTTCTAGGTGGTTCTCTTGGATGATATCTTGGTGTACTCTCACACTCGACACAGCAATGAAACCCATCTTGAGATTTTTTCGAGTACACTGAGTGAGTATCAGTTATATGCTATGCTCTGAAAATGTCACTTTTGGATGGACCAGATACAATTCCGAGGTCATTTAATCTCAGATACTGTTGTATCGTTAGGCCCAGAGAAGGTGAGAGTAGTCATTTTTTGGGAGCATCCAATTAACATCCTTGTGGTATGAAGTTTTCTATGGATAGCTGGTTATTAGAGACATTTTATATAGTAATTTTCATTTAACACCCCATGATTCATAGTAAATTATTTAATTAATGTAATATAATATCTTAAATTGCATGCATCACCTACTAGTCTGGCATTATAAAGAAGATTGAGTTTCTTCAAAACTACACATTAGTATTATAATTATGTAACCGATATATTTATTTATCAATTAAATATTTTAACAGGAAAAGTGACAAATAAATTTTAAAAGTAATTTATAATGTTTTCACATAATGACAAAATAATTTTAATTAAATTTATATGTTTTGTCAAAATAGATTTATATTTAAAAAAAAATCTTAAAAGAAATACTTTTTATGTCCATTTGTGAATGATAAAAAAATTAATTTTATACAGTCCTAAAAATAGAATATGGTAATATTGACATAATTGATCATTTACGAATATCAAAATTACATTAGGGTGTGTTTTTGGGGCTTTTCTGATAACATTCATATTTTCAAGAATAGTGAAAAATACTTACTTTTAATTAATTTTTTTTAATTTAATTAATTTATAGTTTTAAATTATACATTTGAGTGGTTTTAAAGAACCTTTAGAATATATCTTTATCATTTAATATAATTTAGCCCATTGAATGTACATTTACATTTAAATTGAACATAAACACATGTCAATCTTTTCATAGTTTTACTTCTTAAAAACTTGCTTTTGGTTTTGACAATAGGGAATTATATTTAATTTAATTTATCCAACTTATGTGTTTTGAAATTGGAAAATGGATTCAATATTATTTTTAATCATGGGATCCAAATTTTATAAATAGTTAAATTTTATTTTTAGACATTATAATTATTAACTTCAGTAAAAAATTTATTTGACATAGTTAAATGGAAAATCCTTAAATAAGGGTAAAAATTAATATTATAATAATTTTAAATTATCCTACACATTTCTTAACCCATATCGGATGATATATGTCTGACTATTGGAATCCTTGGGTTGATTTTGGGACACCATGGTGCCACTTGTAAGTGAAAATGAAACTTTATTAAAATTAATTTAAATTTAAGTAAAATGTATCATAAACATATACCTTTTAGTAAAAATATTTTTATATTGGGTTATATAAGTTATTTTTTGGACAATAAATATTCATTAGACAGGAAAACAAATTTCCTACATCATGATATTTTATTTATAAATTTTAGACATAATATATATATATTTATTTGGTACACAATAATGATGCAATATTTTCCTGATTAATGAATGATTCAAATAAATGATATTATAAATATTGAAATAAATATAATTTGAACATTGTGATGCCATTCACGAATTTTTTAGGTGAATAATACATGTTAGGGTTGATTAAATATATTTTTTTCTTAGTAATTATGTTTTTATGACTTTCTGAAAAACCAAATACTAAAAAGTGTCAAAATCGACATAAATGAGTTTTTAAAACATGTATTTATTTATTAAATGATATATTATTCCTAAAAATATAATATTTAGAAAAAGGTCATAAATAAGGCTATATATTTCAATCTCTTCCAAAAGTTTCCTCACCTCTCCTACAAAAGGGTACTTCCCATTCTCTAAACTTCACAAATCCAAATCCATTTGGCTAAGAAAAACCCTGATAAAATCTCCTCAAAACTACACTAAATTCATCCTAGTCTCCATACATCGATTAGAAATCCATCCTATGGGTTTTTTGTTCAAATTAATAGGAAGCACCTAATGAAGAGGTAATTATTTCATCACATATTTCAAACATCTTTTCTTCTTCCACATCCTCTTTTTTTGTTTCCATACCTAAATAATAAATCCAGAAACTTCTACATAATATTATGTTATTATAAATATGTTACCACTATATACATTATTTTATCCATCCTATTAATGAAAATGTCACCATACATGTGTACATATGGCTTACCATCTCCACATCGTAGAGTTTGTTATTATTCAAAACATAATTTTGAGGATAAGTATAATAATGAGTATAATTGATGTAAATAATAAATATAAAATTTTAATTATTCTATATATATATATATATAATTCCATCCAACTTCATATTATTTCACCATTAATATACTGATATTGTTTCTCGTGCATACGTACGGCTTACCGTCTCTATGACGCGATACGATTTCATTCACCAACATAACCATTCAAGAATAATGATCATTTCATAAGTAAAAAATTTTCTTTAAGAACTTAATGTCATTATGGATTAGAATCGAATACATCCTATCCAAAACAATCAATACTAACGTAACAAAACATATAAATAAAATGAATCAGTTAACAGCCGAAACAATGATAATACTATAATATTATTAACAAATAAATATTAGAGGATCATATATGATATCATATTTATGTATATGTTTATTTAATAATTTAATAATAATCATTTAACCATTATACTTGAGTTTAGTGTACTATCCACTATATAAAAGTACAATTTAAGGGTTAATTTTACAATCTCTTTATTATTAGAGGTAGTTTATATGTAACTGTATACAAAGACTTCATTATCATCCACAATCACATTTCTTAAAAATGTATTTCAGATCATTTTTAGTTTTTATATACAATGGGTGAATGTTATTTATACCCATGATTGGATTTTTATAAATTGTTTTAAATTAAATCTTTTAGTCATTTTCCAAACATGGTACTTTATAACCTTTCTGAAAAATTTAGGAAAAATGTTTGTTTAACTTATACAGTAGGTGTGGCTATTTTCCACCTCTATAAAACCATTGAATCTTATCTTACATGGTAATAAGAATATTTTCAAAATAAATTTTTTCTATTATAATTTCATGACTTTTAAATGATTTCAAAATATAAAGATATATTTTACTCAAATATTATTTTTATTTCATCTATGTCAACATCCATTGTTTTATTTTACTCTTTTCTGATGTTGATTTATTTTGACACAGTCTTCGTTATATTATTGAATGTTTTTGGGATACTTTTCACTATTAATGTGCTATTTTTAAACAATTCATGGTTAATGGTTAATTTATTTATATTTCGTATGCTAGTTTTAATACAAATGTTTATGTTGTGTTTCAACCTATTCATTTAAGGAATGCATTGGACATTGTAATTGATGGGCGGGGTCTGCTATAGCTCCTCAATGATCAGGAGGTCTCATGAGACAAATTTGTTTCTTTGCATAAGGCCTTGAAATAAAATTTATTTCTAGTCCTTGCATGAGGTCTTGTCTATGTGGTTATGATTTCTGACATTAAGCATTCCATCATTGTGATATTAGGTAATGATATTACATGTGATTATTCTACAAGTAGAATATCTGTGTGAATAACTAAATGGAATTATTGATTAATCATTTCCATATTATTCTGAAGATTATGTTTAAAAGGATTTTGTTTTAGTCTTATACATTTCTTTAAATGTTTTTTCTTAATTATTAAATTCTACGCTATATTGTTATCCTTTCTGAGCATCTGTGTTCGTCCCTTTCTTATGTTTAATTTTTCATAGGACATGAAAAAATATATTATTTCTAACCTATAGGAATAGTATAATGGATATGAGTGTATTTTATGGAGAACAATGTTTCTTTATTTATTTCATAATGTAATGTAAAACATATGAATGTATCTAGTACTTCCAAGGCTACTAAACTGATCAGTATTTAGGGAAATGATTCCTTGTATCATGACTATGTTATGTAATAATGCACCAAATCTTGCTAACTAGGGTCGGGTTATTACATTTCATGCTTAGCAGCACCACAAATGGGCCTGACTAAGAAGGTTGCAAAGTACATGTGGAAAACTTCTTCAGAGTCAGCCTTTTAGAGGTTGAAAGGGAGGTTGAATTCAACAATGACACTCGTTTTTCTAGATCCAAGAAATAGTTATAGTGTTTACTATGATGCATCGTGTATCGGGGTGGTAGAAGTGCTTATGTAGGGGGATGGAGTCATTACATACGAGTCTTGACAATTGAGGCCACATGAGTTGAATTACCTGACAAATGATGTTGAGTTTGTTATAGTTGTTCATTATTTACATTGTTGGAGATATTATCGGTTGGGAGATGATTTTGTGTTTTCTACCAACCAAAAAGGTATTATATATATCTCTACTCAACGGAATCTGGATTTGACACAGCTATGGTGGGTTTAATACCATCAGTCATTTTATTTTTTAGCTTGCCTGCAATCCTGGTAAAGGCAACATAGTAGCTATTGTGTTAAGCTGGATGACTCAGATATAGGTTGTTCTGGAGACCAGCGGTGAGTGAAAGATTATGGATCTGTTCTCCAAGATGCATTTGGAGGTTCCCGACAGACATGACACACATTTCTTTATATTGTAGTTGTTATCTATACTCGTCTTGAGCGAGTGTGAATGCAGCAGTTATCATATGCTGAAGGCCTAATCCTGTGGAAGAGTGTGTCAATAGAGGACCCTATTCCTAGATGGATTGTGGGTGAGGATGATATTTCTCACATCCATGGATGCATATGGGTGTCAGCAGATATACTCAAGGTGCTTGTGTGGGATTTCGATTCGTTTGTTTGGGTAGTTCTTCCTGGTGTCACCAAGATGTATAGAGATATAAACCATTAGTATTAGGGGACCAATATGAAGAGGGATGTGGAAGATTTTGTCATGAAATATTCCACCAGTATGTAGGGGAAGGTGGAGCATCAGCCACCAGTAGGGCATTGGCAGTAGTTACCCATTCCTGAGTAGAAATGGAATGATATCATGATGGATTTTGTGACAGTTTTGCAGAGGTTTCCTCAAGGGAATGATGTAATTTGGGTTGTCATTGACAGAATCATGAAGATTTCACACTTATTTATGATCAAGGAGAGCTTCAGTATTGACGAGTTGGGATGGTAGTACATCAAGGAGATTGTAAGAAAACATGGGGTTACCCACGCTATTGTTTCATACAGGGACACAAAATTTACTTCTCGGGTCTGGTAGGGACAAATTAGGTCTTTGGGTACACATATACTTTTGAGTACAACTTACCATCCTCAGATAGATTACATGTACAAGCGTACGATTCATGGGCTGGAGGACATCCATGAAGCATGTGTTCTATATTTTGAAGGTTCTTGTAAGAAACACATACCTCTGGTGGAGTTATCCTACAATAATAGTTTTTAGGTAACTATTCCCATGGCACCTAATGAGGCCATGTATTATAGGCCATGCCAATCAACCCTCCATTGGATAGACACAGGAGAGGCAGAAATGTTGGGATATTATCTTGTCCCGGAGGCCACATAGTAGAAAGAGATGATTGATAAGAGGATGTCTAATGTAATGTTATATCATAAGTCTTATGATGATTGATGGAGATGACCAGTGGAGTTTGAGGTTGGAGATCAGGTTTTTCTATGTGCCCCACTCAGGTTGGAACACATCAGGATAAGGAAATAGTGTAACCATTTTCTGAGATACATCAGACCATTTGAGGTTTTTTGGAGAGGTGGGCCAGTTGCATATCGATTTTAGTTACCTCATAGGTACTAGGATATCGATTTTTTCAGTCTTATCACATGTGTTTCAATCCATGTAGGTTACGTTAGAGGTGGATGCATCATTCGAGGAGAAACCTATTTAGATTGTTGATCACTGTGTGAAGGTTCTCCTTCACTAGTATGTTACTCTTGTAATAGTGTTTTGGATGCACAATAGGGTACATCATGAGACTTGGAAGAGGGAGGCAGATTTGTGATAATAGTGGTCGAAGCTATATGAGTTTTCTACATCACCATCTTCTTAGGGAAATTCGAGGACGAATTTCATTACTGGGGAAGTTTTTAAGAACCCGAATAATCCTTTTAATGTATGGATATTTTTTTCTGCTATTTTTGAGAAAGGATGATTTTTTTATATTGTAGGAGTACATGATGTGTACATAGTAGTACAGGTCATGTACCATGTTACTGTGGGTAGCCATGTACTAGCCATGTAACGGCCAAGTACATGGCCGTGTGGGGTGACCTAGAGACCGCGTAATGTGGGTATCCGTAAAGGCCTATACATGTCATGTAACATTAAAGAACATGTCTCATATTTTTTATATTTGTTATATTAGACATGGACCACGTCTCATTTATTTAAAATTATTCTTCTGACGTTGCCTAGTCCTTGAGCCACGAATATCACCAATTTTTCTCTGAGCCCCCGATCGAATGTTTGTTCTCCAAAGTGAACATCGTCGATTGGGTTGGATTTGAATCATTGAGTTCTTCCTTCTTCTCGATACACTTCTCTTGATTTATTCTCTTTTGTGATAAATCATTGGTTGAGAGTTTTTTGAAGTTTTTGTAAATATATGGCGTTCTCGGTCAATTCGACGGTAGCGGTCCAACTTTATCGACCGTGTAATGCCGAATAAGGTAGTTTGTGACTTTCTGTATATTTCCTTTGAATTATATGTGAAAAATAGCTATATACACTGGTTTACAGTATTGATTTTTTTTTTGGAGTTTATCCCTATTAATTCCTCTTATGTATTGTTTTTGTGTGTAGGGATATTGGATTGTGAATATGGTTTACTTTCTATGCTATGGATGTGTTTTCCTATGTTTTATTGTTTTGGTCGTTGGGACCAAAACTGCTTGTTAGGCATCTTAGTTTTCTATGGATAGTGTTGTTATGACGGATTTTTATTATCTGATATTCATGTGATATGAATTGTAGCTGTTTTTTGAAATATTATATTGAGATTTACATAGGATGATGGATTTTTTTCTGAACGACTGACTTACATCGGGATGTGGGAACCTAGTGTAGTTATACCACATGGGGAATGGATTATAAGGGCTTCCCTAGAGTGTTTTTATTACTTTTTACATTGAAAGACCATCAGGGTGATGAAATTTGTGCTCCGTCATAGTGTTTGTAGTTCCATGTTGCAAGACCATAGAAGGAGTTGGACATTGAGTGCTTCTCTAGTGAGTTTGTAGTTACCGTTATTAGCCAACAAGGGGAATTTATGATGAGTGATTCCTCATAGAGTCTTTTTCTAAGATCAATTAGAGGGGTAATTCTTCGAGCACATCCCAGAGGGTTACTTGTGGATGTTTGGGTGTTTGTATGCAAAAGTAAATGAATGTATCTTGAACTGTATGATTGTTTACTTTTGAGTATTTCCTTTTTTATTACATAATTTTTCATATTGTATACAATATATATTCACTAACTATTAAGCATAGATCTTTGGGTGGATGCCTACTAGGATTTGATTGACACCTTGTTTGGGATAGGCTATTGGGCCCAAAAATATTATAATTTTTAACTTATAGATAAGGGAAAGACCCCATGTACTTCAGGTACATGAATATCGTGAATTTGGGGAGCAGGGGACGAAGATGAGGCTTACGATGCTGATGGATTTGTTTACTTGTTTTTTCTTTTTTTACATTGGTTTAGTACTATATTCAAGCATTTTGATCAGTTTTGATGCTTCTTAGACATATGTATGATGAATCAATTATATATGATCTCCAGTTGTTTATTTTCTTGTAGTATTAGGTTTTTTACTTATTTATTGATATTACTAATTTTGTTGTTTTATATTATTAATATTATGATTTTTTACTCTACTAATAAGTGCATAGTTCCCCCACTATCTCACACAAGGACCACACTACTAGTCTACTGCCTCTGGTATTTGAGGAAATGTGCTTGAGCACATGTGACTAACCAGGTATGTGGCACATCTGGGTGGCTCCTAAAACTACGATGCTACTTGGTATGTGAAGAAATTTTTAATATTGGTTTACAAAAATAATTAATGAATTAGTGTAGTGAATGAAATTAACTATCAAAAAATTATT
This sequence comes from Viscum album, assembly GCA_963277665.1. NCBI lineage: Eukaryota > Viridiplantae > Streptophyta > Magnoliopsida > Santalales > Viscaceae > Viscum > Viscum album. The sequence continues at coordinate 195,388,357 of OY728123.1, read as the reverse complement.
TCATAATCCATATTAAAAATTCAGTGTACATAATTATTCTAATCCATGTGGAGAGAACTCATTTTCTTTAAAATAATTAACGACCGATAATTATTTTATATACAAAAAGTGGTAATATTGGAAAATTATTTTCATAACATGTGTTCACCCATGAATTATATAACTAAAACCAATTTAAATCTATATTAGAAACAACTATATTTAACTCTCTCCTTCTTGTTTTGACCACAAGGATCATTACACAATTCATTAGAGAGTTACATCGGGCTCACCTGTTATATAATGTGTATAAGTCTCAAAAATCGTACAATATATATCAAGAACAATGATAATATGATAAAATTATAATATACCATACCATGAAGTTGAAATTTTAATTCTTCTATATTTTCATAACAAAACAATTTAAAAATTAATCCACATACCAAACACCTTTGGATATCAAATTATCCTTTATATTTAATGCTATTTTTTAAAATAAATAATTTCTTGATTAAAGGGAATATTTTTAACATGAAAAATTAGGGAATTATATAAAGGAGTAAAAACAACTAATAATGGTTGTGGTAGGAGGATATGTGCCTTCAACTATATAGTTCATATCAAATCATTTTTTCATATTTTAATTATACTAAAAACATTCCATATAAAATAATTTAATATATTATATTTGATAACATGAAAAATAAATTAAAACTTTGTTTCATTTATAATTTATTTATGTTAACATAAATAAATCAATTATTAATTTTTATGAATTTTGGCATGGACGAAAAATATGATAACCTCTATATTTAATGTGCTCATTTTGATATCCACATAATGACCATATGATTTGCATTTGGTATTTCCATAACCTCTAGAATATGGATATGGATAGTTGGGGGTGATTTTTTAATATGATTTGTGATGTGGATCTATTTTTACATAGTTTTTCCACATCTTTTTACTTAATTTATAATGATTTAATTAATTATTTAAGAACTTTTTACTATTTAATTACACTTTTTATTTTTTTAATTAAATTTTGATAAATAATTAATTCATATATTTAATAATTTAATTATTAATTTTAATCTTACATTACTTTTCTTATTTAATTATGTCCTAATTACTTTGGTTAATTTAAATCTGCTTCATATTTTAATAAAGTAAAATTTTTTAAAAAAAATATTTAATCCTAGTAATTTTATTTAGTTAACTTAGTATTTTTTTAATACATTATATTTTAATAATGTTTCATTAGAATAGGATAAAAATGTTAAATAATACGTCTAATCGTCCTGCTAATTAATTAAAATAAGAATTTTAGTTTTAATTAAATAAATAGTGTTGTTTTATTTTTATGTGCTTGAATAGTTGTTTAATTAATTAATTAAGTGTTTCGAAATAATGGTTATTTAATATTATGTATGAAGTTAATTTATTTATTCATGAATTTTCGATTTTTGTCTAATGGTGTGGTAGACATGAGCTATCGGTAACCTATTGGGCCACTGATGCTCTTCGTTTTTATTAGCTTCTTACCTTTTAATTAATTATATTGTTATTTTAGTTCAAGTTTTTTTATCAATTTAGTTTATCAAATATCCCGTTATTAATTTAACTGTAATAAACTCATATTTTTTATGTAATTTTTTATGTTTTAAGATCAACTAAAATCATGTTTTTAATTAATGGTTTTTAGCAGTCTTTTAATTTATTATTTTCGATATTTTTATTTTATGATCAATTATTGCATTTAAAATTTGTAAAAGGTCACCATTAGTTATTTATTTTTGTTCTAACGGTGACCCTTTTTTCTTATCGGTATTGGTAACCTCTTATTTTATTTGTAACGATGACCTTTATTTTTCATTTAATTATATTGGTGACCTTGTGTTGTACTGTTCCCATTTGATTTTTTTAAACTAATGGTGACCCCGACCTACAAGTACCCATCCTAATTGTGAGATTCTTATTTTATTCTCTAACGGTAACCTCCTCACCATTCCTCGCAACTCACCATTAGTGAATATTTCCTCACCGCCTCGCCTGAAGCTCTGCTTCGTTCATTTGTCACTATTCCCACCCTTTTCAAGCACCGGCGCTATACCTTCGCACTGATATAACATCAGATTTTCTCTCCATTATTTCTCCACTGTTTCACACACACACAGAAGAATAATTTCAACAAACTAAAACCATTTCATTGCAAAATAAAAATCCCCTGGATATTACCGACACGCTACTGCGATGGGTTTGAAGCCGATATAACACTTTGTCGTTGATGATGGGACATCGAGTTGAGGATCCCATCAAAGAGGGGGTCGACCCATTTTTCGCCGTCGTTGGTGAGAAGCCACCACCACATCCCGAGTATGGAGAAGAACTGAAGCCATTGCATCTTTTTTGTGAGACACCATTGATAGGAGGAGGTTTGCTGATACTAAGGAGGTGGTGAGCTGAGGATGACGCCATGGGACCCAATGGCCCCGAGCTTGAGCATAGCAGGATACCGCACCCATGCGACACTATTTTTCGATGGAGAGGATTTCCAATTTCTTCCTCATAACCCTAGTGCTGCAGGGAGAGAGGGAACTCGCGCCACCAGTATTGAAGAGCTGAGTAGTGTCACTGTAGCAGGAAGAAGGTGTTGCCCAGTTGGAGAATAAGAGGCCGCCACTGTCTTGATTGGAGAAGAAAATCAAACCCTACCCCCCCCCCCATGTTTTTCCTATTGGGGGGGGGGTGGGAATACATTAAAAATAATTAATAAAAAAATAATGAATTAAATAAAAGTAAAAAAATAATAAACTGAAGAAAAAGATAAACATTAATAATTATATATAAATAACTTGCATAATATATTTTAGAAATCATAATTATTTAACATAAAGAAAATTTTATTTAATTAATTAATAGTTGTTTCTAAAATCAAATTAGGATATATTATTAAAAATCTTTTTAAATATAAATTAAATGTATTAATTGTTATTTTATAATACATTTTTATTATAAAATAAAATACTAATAACGAGTTATAAATTAAATTATAGTTAAACTAAACTAATTTTGTTAAAATGTAAATAATGTAATCATTCAAAATAATAATAATACTTAATGTATATAATTTACTATAATAATGTTAACTAATAAAAAATAATAACTTAAAAAAAATTTACCATCAAAATTAATAATTAATAAAACTTCTTGTTTTTAATAATAAGAATAACTCTTTTATTAACAAATTTTATCAAATCCTAATGTGTAAATTATCATAATTTATATTTTATTATAAAATCATAACTATTTAATAATAAATTTCGTTTCATTATAAGTAATTAAAATATAATTAGTATTAGTAATACACTATTAAACTTATGAACATTATTTAAAATTTTATTAATTCTTTTAAAAAACACTTTTTAATAAACTAATTTCAAAAAATATAATTCTTTATTTCCTTAGAATTTTAATTATTTTGATTGATTTTATTACATAGGTTCTTTCAAGAGTCAAAAACACATCCATGTTCTTACAACATACTTATACAAAGTTAGTTATGTGAGAGAAATTAGTGCGACGTGCATGTCATGGAAAAAAATGCACGTGTGTAGGGAATACATTAAGAACACTCAAAGTTTGTGGAAAATGCTCGGTGACAAGAAGCAGAAGACGAAATGATACTTAAGCAGAACAAGTATCAGATTAATGGGAAGGACATGTATTCACAAATTCTAGGGACCATTGGAAATCCGAGAGCTTCTCTCTCATCAGGAGCATAGCGGGTCCATAGGGCGACCCTGGAACCACTTCCTGGAGCTGGAGGAGTGTAGGAGAAAAGTATCATCAGAGAGTTTGACTTCCGTTGTTTTTTTGAATTCATACACTCTGTTTAGCATTTATTCAAAAACTATTATGTTAGTGTACATTATTCCTAGGTGGATCATTATTTCGGGGATAAATTAAAGTTCTACTGGTTACATTTAATTCCCATTTCTCTTAATCATTTGAATATATTTAGTATTGATCGGTGAGATCAATACTGAGTTCATCCAATTTATTTTTCCACTAGAACATAATTTCCATATTTCATAGTCATTTGGCGAGATTTATTGTGGAAATACTTGTAAGATATAAATAGTTTCAATTGACTTCAAGACTTATAGTGATCTTGTCTTGCTGTTTATTTTCAAATAGTTCACAGCCGATTAATTTTGTAGTGGAAAACTCTTAAATTGGTTGGCATGTGTGACATAACTCCTGGTGATGTAAGTGAGTCATACTCTTTATAGTGGTACTATGCAACAACCTATATGTGAATTGAAGCACCTTCAAAACCAGTAGAATGAATATTACTCCCCGAGCATTTTAATAGATTGTTCTTTTATTAGTATTCTATTTATCATTTATTCTATGTTTTACAATTGTCTCTAGCTTCAATTTAGTTTTTAAAAATGTTTTCCGATTATTTTTCACTCTAATACTTATAAAAAGAAAAAGAATATATATATATATATAATGTGAAAAGTAGTAAAATCACTCCAGTACTGACAACATTTGAGTTTTCCAATGTTTTTAGAAGATTTGTGGCCAAATTTACCTTCCTTGTTGGTTCGACCCTGCTTTCCAAATATACAAAAGATAGTAGGAATATAAATTTTAAACTTTGAATAACTTCAACGATGGTCGAGGTCATGTTTTTGGTGTCGTTTCAGGGTAAGGCACGAGCCATTACTCTAAAAAACATTTTAAAAATACTCATATATAAAAATCAGAAAAAAATTGAAACTTTTGAAAATTGTAAAAAAATTGTTCAACTTATTGCTGAATTGTTACTTCTAAGTAGCATCTGTTATTGTTTTTTCATGTGATCAAGAACCTATAGTGTTATATTAGAGCATTTGAACCTTGAATTAGATAAATATCTCACTTCTCTAAGAAAGAAGAACAAAACTGAAATGAAAAAAATAAGATAATAGAGTTCCTACACCAAAGAACTACCAAAATCAACCAGATCTTTTAAGTGAACATTACAGGCCTATGATAAGGGAGTTTCAGCATTCTAATGTTTCAAGCAATCCATCATCCATTAAGTTATCTCCTAGATCTAGAAATTATCAAGATAAACAATCACATATTCCTATGTTTCCTTCTTTTAATGGACTCTCTAATGAGGAATCCCTTGCCTTCATTTGAGGCTTCTATAATACTGTACAGTAATTACCTCTTCTTGGACTCACAGAAAATGAATATATAATGAGATTCATTCCCTTTTGACTTAAAGGGAATGCTATAAATTTTATTATAAGTATAGATGAGAACATTTTTGAAAACTGGGATCAAGTGTATAATATTTCATAGTGAAATTTTATCCCCAACGATTAAAAGGAGAACATAGAAAAAAGATAACTTGTTTCTATCAAGAGGATGGAGAATATTTTCATAAAGCCTTCAATAGATTCAGGGATCTTCTCAGGTAGAGTCCCCATAATCAAATCCCATTTCACCTTCTCATGGTTTCATTCTATGAAGGGTTTTCCTCCTCTAGATAGAATCTTGTTTACCAAGCTTCTTGGGGTAATTACAATGATAAAACAAATGAAGAACATATAATTTTTTTATTAATCTTACACTAAATTAGCAACATAAAAATTCAAGAACAAAAATAATCAAAGGAAATGTTAACCCAAACACTGGTTCAATAAATGAAACTCAGCCTCAACTTGCTGAAATCACCAAACAACATCAATCCTTAATTAACCATAATTCTAATCAAACTTTTAATCAACTTGGATGTAAAAATACAAACCAATATTTAAGGGAACAACATTTCCAGTATGGTATGTTTGGGAATAATGAAAACTTCTATCCTAATTTTGATATGCCAGCCCAAGAACAAGAGAATTCGAATTTTGTTAACTATAGTACTAGAATGCCTCATAACGAAGATCCATATTCAAATAATTACAACCAAGGCTATAGGAACTATCCTAATATGTCTTGGAAAGATAAAGTCTTAATCAAGCAATCCACTGCCCCTAATTTCTCTAATTAACCAAGAAACTTTTTTTAGATTCATCAGAGGAGTGAGTCTTCAAATGTACAAGGAAATAGTGATAATCACATGTCTTCTAACCTTGATCTAATATGAAATAAAATTAACTCTCCTGAAGAATGATACATAGATCAACTGTCCAAAAATCAAAATCAATATGAGTCTGATAAAATGATAACTAATGTTAGAATAGAAAACATGCAATCACGGTTAGGTAACTAGCTAGAAATGTTTCGTCTCAGGAAAAAGGTAGACTTCCGTGTACCATTGAACATAACCATAGAGAGAATTCCATGTCTGTTTTCACTATAAGTGGTCATAATACTCAAATTTTTGCTGAAAAGGACCATGAAAAATCCCAAAATGAAAATCTACTTCAATCTAGTAATAAACATCTGCTTCACACACATGTTGGAATTTCACAGAAAAGTCATGAAAATGATCTAAATCAGAATTTATCACCTAAAATTCAAGCTGAAATTTCATCTAAAAATCAAGGGAATAAAGGAAACTCAAAATTTGAGGAAGTGGTGAGGGATATACCAATTATCCTTATAAAAGTTTCCCCACCCATTCCTTTCAATGAGAAGCTTAAACCACAATGTAACAAAAATGATGACCTTTAGTTCCTTGCTCTACTTTCCAGACATCAAGTGAACGTTTAATTCATTCAAGGTTGAATTCAAATCACATATTACATGAAATCACTTAAGAAAAGTTTCTCAGAAAAACTCTAGAAGAATTTTCTACTTATAGCCTCACTGAAGAGTGTAGTGCAATACTCCAAAAGAAAATCCCACCTAATTTGAATGACCCAGGTAGTTTTTTCATACCTTGCACACTAGGAAACTATGATCAGCTGAATGTTTGTGTGATTTAGGTGCTTGTATTAATCTGCTCACATACCCACTATTTTGACAGTTGAGTTTGGGTGACCTTCAACCCACCACAGTCATATTGCAGTTAGCAGATAGATCATTCACTCATCCAGTGGGTAGGGTATATGATTTCCTAGTTGGGGTAGGGAAACTGTTTTGGCCTTCATACTTTTTATTCATGGATATGGAGTGTGATCAAGAGGTTCCCATCATCTTGGGTGGCCATTTTTGGCCACATGTGGTTCTATTATTGATGTATCTAAGGGTTAGTTAATTTTTAAAATTGGATAACAACAAAAATATTTCAATGTGTTTAAAATGTTAAAGGACCAATTTTTCTAAAAACTGTTCAATTGTAGAGTCCTTAGGAAATGTGAACTCAATTGGAAACTCATATGAATATGAAAATAAATCCTCTATTGAAGAAAATATTAGTAAATCTGATAATCCATTTGAATCTGTTTTAAAAGTTGAAAATAATGTTCCATCACTTAATTTGTAGAACATTCTAGAACTGGAAAACTGTCCAATTTCTGTTATATAAGAGTCCCATAGTTCTGAACTTAGGAGATTTTTGGGTGAATTTGTGGTTTTTTCTGTTCACACCAACCTTACTGATCTCTTTGATGATATTGAGGGAGAAATTATAATATAACTAGATGATTCTGCTCTGATTATCTTTTAAAATTCTGATATGGAAAATCTGGAAACTGTATTTCCCCCTCTAGACAGAAACCTTTTTATTTATGAATCTGAATATGAAATTGAAAATCATTTATCTTTCAATACTCCTTACAATAAATATGTTGAATATCTTGGACCTCCCTGGCCTAAGAGTCTTCCTTCTAGTGTATAACCACCAACTCATGAGCTAAATACAATCCCTGCTCATCATAAATATTCATTCCTGGGTGAGAACTCCACTTTTCCTGTAATAATTTCTGATGAACTGAATGAAAAACAAGAGTAAAGTCTATTGAATGTTTTGAAGTAGTTTAAATCTACCAAAGTCTAGACAATAGCTAATATCAGTGGTATTATTCCATAATTTTGTATGCATAAAATACCTATGGAGCATGATCATAAGCCTAGGGTAGAATGTATAAGTAGATTAAATCTAAACGTGACAGAAGTTGTGGGAGAAGAAGTGCTCAAATTGTAATATACTGGAATGATATATCCAGGTTGTCCCCAAGAAGGGGGGATTCACATTAGTTAAAAATGAAAAAAATGAAGAATTCTAAGTTAGGAAAGACACAAAATGAAAATTCTATATTGATTATATGAAGATTAATTCAACCACTATGAAGGATCATTTTCCAATGCCCTTTTTGGATCAAATGCTTGAAGGGTTGTTGGAAATGAGTTTTTCTGTTTTCTTGATTGGTATTTTGGTTACAACTAGATAAATGATTCTCTATAGGATCAGGGAAAGGCCACTTTTACATTCCACATTGGGACATTTTTCTACAGGCAGATTCCCTTTGGGTTGTGTGGAGCTCCAACCACCTTTCAAAGGTGTATGATCTCTATCTTTTCAAATATGATTGAAAGAATCATTGAATTATTCATGGATGGTTTCTATATTTTGGTTAGTACTTTTGAAACCTTTCATATAAATCATGAGTTAGTCTTGGATAGAGGCATTGAAACCAACCTTGTTCTTAATTGGGAGAAATCTCGATTCATGGTTACATAAGGTATTGTGCTATGTCATAAAATTTCAATGAGAGGTCAAGAATTTGACACTACTAAGATTGATGTTATTCAAAAAATTCCACCTCTTGTAAATTTTAAAGGTGTTGGATGTTTCCAAGGTCATCCCGGTTTCTACTAGAGATTTATAAAAGATTTTTCTAAAATAACTAAACCCTTATGAAGTTTTCTAGTCAAGGATAAAACTTTCAATTTTTATGGAAACTGTTTGAAATCATTTAATCTGTTTAAAGATAAAATCACTACATCACCTATCGTCAGTGTAGCAGACTGAAAACTACCTTTTGAATGAATGTGTGATTCTATTGATATGCTTGTAGGTGATGTCGTTGGAGAGAGGAAGGATAGGAAGTTAAATGTGATGTATTATTCTAGTAGACTGCTAGATGATTCCCAAAAGAATTATACCACTACTAAAAAATAATTGTTAGGTATTGTGTTTTCTCTTGAGAAGTTTAGAAAGTACAAGTTAGGTTAAAAAGTTATCATTTTCACTGATCAATTTGGTTTAAGGTATTTTTTGTATAATAAAGAAACTAAACCCAGGCTTATTAGATGGATTCAATTGTTACAAGAGTTTTATTTAGAGAATATGGATAAGATGGGAGATGAAACATTAGTTGTTGATTATCTATCGAGGCTTCCTCTTACCCATTCTGAATATCCTTGGGAGATAAACTCTTCCTTTCCTAATGATAAGCTGCTCACTATTTCCATCAGTAAATATGCTTGGTTTGGTTATTTTTTCAACTTCTTTATAGTAGGTGACCTTCCAAAAAATATGTCCAAAAATCAAATTATGAAATTCATTCATGATCATAAGTGTTATTTTTTGGATGATCCTATACTGTTTAGGATGTGTGTTGATGGTATCCTTGGGAGGTTTGTTCCTGTGGAGGAGATGTTTCCCATCTTTTAGATTTTTCACTCCTCACCTTGGGGAGGTCACCATGGTGGTGAAAGAACTGCTCAAAATGTATTACAATCTGGTTTGTATTGGCGTACTCATTTTATGGATTCTAGAAGCTTTTTGGTTGGTTGTGATAGATGTTAGAGGCTGGGTAATATGGGTAGGAAACATGAGTCAAGCCAAAAAGGAATAAAATTAGTTGAAATTTATGCCTTGTGGGGTTTATATTTCATGGGTTCATTCCCATCATCTCCTGAGAATGAGAATATTCTTGTTATTGTAGTCTATGTTTCAAAATGGGATGAGGAAGTGGCACTACCCAACAATCAAGGAAAATATGTATTATAATTTGTGAAGAAGAACATCTTTACAAGATTTAGAGTCTAAAGAGCTTTTATTAATGACAATGGAACACACTTTAAGAAATATAAATTTAAAATATTGATGGAGAAATATGGTTGTGTTCATAAAACGGGTAATCCATATCATCATCAATCCAGTAGACATTTTGAAATTTCAAATAGTGAGCTGAACCAAATACTTGAGAAAACTATGTCAAACTCTAGGAAAGACTGGCCTCTTAAGTTGGATGAAGCATTATCATCTTATAGAACTGCTATGAACACACCAATAGGAATGTCTACTTAAAGGATGTTGTTTGGGAAATGTCTCATTTACATATGGAGTTTCAACATAAGTCTTGTTGATTAGTTAAGCCTCTAAACATTGATTTTACGAGTACTAGTGAGAGGAGATTAATTGAGTTGAGTGATCATGATGAGATTAGGAGTGAGAGTTATGATAATTAAAGTATTTATAAAGAGAGGACTAAAATTTCTCCAGATTCTATCATTCAAAACAAATAATTTAAACATGTACATAAGTTCCTCCTCATTAACTCTATATTCAAACTCTTTCCTAAAAAAATGATTTCCAAGTGGTCTGGACCTTATACAATTGTGAGAGTGTTGAAGAATATAATTGTTGAAGAATTAGGTGAAGAGAATAAACCAATGTTAGTCAATGTGCAAGGGGTGAAACATTATTTTGAGGGACAACCCAAGGGCTTGGCTACCTTCACTATTCTTGAAAACTATTTTTGAATGAAGTCTAGATGGGGACATTAAACCTAACATTACATGGGAGGAAAACCCTAGTTTTTCTTTTGCTTTCAATAAAAAATTGAAATTTAAAAAATTCTAACTGAATACTTTAAAATCAATGCTTCATGGGAGTCAACCCACAATCATCCTTTATTCTCATTTTTTTAAACTCTTTAGTGTTGAATAAAGTGCTTCTTTGTTGTATTCCATGTGCAATATCTCTACTTGATTTTTGTTCTATGTTTATATGATCTGTGTTTCAAGGATGATGCTGTTGTGTTATATAAGGAGTGGAATTCCCTTGCTGAAGGAGTAATGGAAAATCTAGTCAAAGATGTATCTTTTTGTTAATAATTATTTCAAAATTAAGCTCGAATAGGAATAAAATTCTTCAACATGTCACTACGTTGTGCTTAAAAATTCTTCATGTGCCTCTTGATTAAAATTCAAATTCATTGATAAATATTGAAATAATCTTTCACTTCATAAAATTAAGTGTGGGGGAATGTGTTTATTGGTAGTTATGTTTTCCATTACAAAAGATTAGTATATATGGTGTTTTTCAGGCTTCTTTCTATTATATTGAACATCTATTTGAATCATACTTTATTAAAATGCTTTCAACTAATTAATTGTGCATCCACACCTTTTATTATTCTTTTTATCTATATTGAAAATCATTTTCACTGGACTTAAATTTTAATGTGTGTACTTTCTAATGAACCTGCTTTTATGCTATCTTTGTGGGAAACATGATTTTTGAACATTAATGTGACCTTTATACATGCCATCAATCTACTTAATTGAAAATATGTTTTGAATCTTAAATCGTAAAATTTTTCTTCTCCACTTTAGAAGTCAACTTTTGGGATAAAGTTGGGTTTTAAGAGTGGGGGAGGGTGTCAATTCTAGACTGTGCTAAGCCGTGTTTTATTGAAAGACCATCAATTCCCACTTCACATCAAACATTTTGTAAAAAAATGGTTAATTTTTTTCAAAATTCATGCACAATATTAGGTTTTACACTGTACAATATTGGGTATTTCCTTAGGAAAAGTCCCATGCTAGTAGTTAAAAACTACTTATAGTCTGACATTTATTAGTTTGGATGATTGTTGAGTGATCTTTCTTAGTGATTTGATGGAAATTTGATTTAGGAACTACACCTGAAAGTGATATGGGTAACCTTTAAGTAGAATTATGATCATAACCCTTGGAATTGGATGTTTGATTTTGATTCTAGGGGCCTCCTTCATCTTTTAATTATCAAAATTAATCATCTTAATGATCCAATATAAATGATTTTCAAGGATAATAATACATGTAATTGTTTGAGGACAAACAATGATTAAGTGTGAGATAATCTGACGTGTCTAAATTTTTACATTGTTTGGCCACATATTTTTACTTAAATTTTAATGATTTAATTAATTTTTTAATCAATTTTTCCTAATTAATTGCACTTTTGTATTTTTATAATTAAAATTGTTAAATAATAAGTTCTTATAATTATTTATGATATTAATAATTTTAATATTACTTTACTTTTCTAATTTAATTTTGTCCTAAATATTTTGGTTAATTTAAATATGCTTGACTTTTTAAAAAACAAGCATTTTTAATAAAAAATTATTTAATCATTGTAATTTTATTTAATTTACTTATTCATTATTTTAATACTTTATCTTATAATTTAATTTCATTAGAAAATGTTAACAATGTTAAATAATTTGTCTAATCATCCTGATAATTAATTAAGGTAATAATTTCAGTTTAAATAAAATAAATAGTGTGATTTTAATTTTATGTATTCACATAGTTTTTTAAATAATCAATAAAGAGTTATAAAATATTAATTATTTAATCTTTTGTATACAAGTAAATTAATTATTCATTAATTTTTTATTTTAGTCTAACTGTGAGGTAGACAAGAGCTATGAATAACCTATTGGTCCACTGATGCTCTTCATTTTTACTAGCTTCTTACCTTTTAATTAATTATATATTTATTTTAGTTAATGTTTATTATCAATTTAGTTTATTAAATAACCAGTTATTAATTTAATTTTTATCATTTAGTACTTTTTACAGTAATTTTTTATTTTTTAAGTTTAACTAAAATCCTATGTTTAATTAATGGTGTTTAGCATTATTTTAATTTATTATTTTCAATTCCTTTTATTTTAAGATCAGTTATTGCATTTAAAATTTTCAAAAGGTCACAGTTAGTTATTTATTTTTGTTCTAACGGTGACCCTTCTTTCTTATCGGTACCGATGACCTTTTATTTTAATTGTTACAGGGACCTCGCTATTTATTTTATGAATAATAGTGACCCCGCACTGTACTTTTCCCATTTGATTTTTTTAAACATTATGTAACCCCCGACCTACATGTACCCATCCAAACGGTGAGCTTCTTATTTGAGTCTCTAATGGTAACCTCCTCACTGTTCCCCACACCTCACCATTAGCGAATTTTTCATCACCGCCTCTCTTGAACCCCCGCTAAGTTTCTTTTTCACCATTCCCACCCTCTTCTAGCACCAGCGCCATAACTTAGCACCGATTCAACATCAGTTTTTCTCTACAACATTTCTCCACTTTGGCACACTCACCCAGAATAATAATTTCATAAAATTGAACACTTTTTGTCACAGAATACAAATCACCAGGATATTACCCACACACCGCTGCGAGGGGTTTGAAGCCACCGTAACCCTTTTTTGCCGGTGATGGGAGCTCAAGTTGAGGAGTCTGTCAGCGAGGGGGTCAAACCGCTCTTCGCCGCCACTGGAGAGAATACACTGCCACATCTTGAGTCGAGAGTAGAACCGAAGCCACTAAATCTGTTGTGCGGGGCGCCATTAATAGGAGGAGGTCCACCGGTACTAAGGTGGTTGTGAGCCGAGGTCGACAACATGGGACTAGATAGTGCCAAGCTTGAGCTTAGGAGGCTGCCACACCCCTGTTGTGTCGTTGTTCGATGGAGAGGAGTTCCAATGTCCACCTCCTGACCCTAGTGCAATTGTGAGAGAGAGAACCACGCAGTCGGTACTGAGGATCTAAGCCATGCCACCGTAGTAGGAAAAAGGGGTAGTTGAGCCGAAGCATAGGAGGTTTCCACTGCCTTGTATGGAGAAGAAAAACAAATTGTACCCCCCTGTTGCGCTTATTTGGGGGGTGGGGCGAAAAAAATAAAAAAAATTATTAAAAAAACTAATAAATTAAAATTTATGTCAAAACAAAAAATTAAACTAGAAAAAAAACATTAAACATTAATAGTTATAAATAAATTACTTACATAATATATTTTATAAAACATAATTATTAAACATGAATAAAAATTTATTTAATTAATTGATAGTTTTCTCTAAAATCAAATTAGGATAGATTATTAAAAATATTATTAATTATAATTTAAATGTATTAATAATTATTTAATAATACATTTTGTTTGTAAAATAAAATACTCATAATGAGTTATAAAAAATATTAAAGTTAAACTAAACTAATTAAGTTAAAATGTTAATAATTTAAAATTTCAAAATAATAATATTACTTAATGTTTATAATTTACTATAATAATTTTACCTATTTAAAAATTAATAAATTATTAACAATTTAGCATCAAAATTAATAATTAATAAAACTTATTATTTTTAATAAAAATAATAACTCTTTTCTGAAAAAATTCGATCAAATAATAATTCGTAAATTATACTAATTTGTATTTTACAATTTAATAATAACTATTTAATAATAAATTTAATTTCATTATAAATAATTAAAATATAATTAGTAGTTGTAATAATATAATTTACTTAAGACCACTATTTAAAAGTTTATTAAAACTTTTAAAAAAGATTTTTTAATAAACTAATTTCTTAATCTATAATTCTTTATTTCCATAGAGTTTTAATTGTTTTGTTTTCTGTTCTTATGGAGGTTAATTCAAGAGTCCAAAACTCATCCAAGTGCTTCCAAATAACTCATCTGGAGTTAGTTTTGTTATAAAAATTAGTTTGATGTGCCTCTCACAGAAAAAAAGTATGCGTGTAGGGCATACATTAAGAACACTCCTAGTCGGTGGAAAATGCTCGGTGACAAGCAGCAGAATACAACTTGATACTTAAGATGAAAAAGTAGCAGATTAAAGGGAAGGACATGTATTCACACATTTGGGGGACCATTGGAGATCCGAGAGCTTCTCTCTCATCAGGAGCATAGGGAGTCTGTAGGGCCACTCTGGAACCCCTTTTTGAAGCTAAAGGAGAATAAGAGCAGAGTATCTTCAAGGAGTTTGAATTCCCCTATTTTTTTTGAATTCATACACTCTTTTTAGAATTTCTAAAATTACTTTTATGTTAGTATACATGTTTCCTAGATAAATATTTAGTTCGGGGATAAATTGAAGTTCTGCTGGTTACTTTTAATTCTCATTTCACTTAATCATTTGAATGTACTCAGTATTGATAGGTGATATCAATACTAAGGTCATCCAATTTCTTGTACCATTAGAAAATAATTTTAAAATTTCATAGTCAGTTTGCGAGATTGATTGTGGGAACACTTGTAAAAAATTAATAGCTTCAAAAGACGTCAAGACTTACAGTGAGCTTGTCTTGCTGTTACTTATCAAATAGTTCATAGTTGATTAATTTTTGAGTGGAAAACTATTAAATTGGTTTGCTTGTTTTACATAACTCATGGTGAGGGAAGTGAGTCATACTCATTACAATGGTACACGACAACAAGATATAAGTGAATTGAAACACCTTCAAAACCAGTAGAATTTGTATTACTCCCCGCACATTTTAATATATTGTTCTTTTATCAGTTTTCTATATCTCTGTTATTACATGTTTTTCAACTATATCTACCTTCAATTTAGTTATTAAACATGTTTTCCTATAGAGATATATTAAAAATCAAACTAGTAATCATAATTATATGAATTCAAATTCATATAGTTAGATACATAATCTGTATATTTAATTTAATATATGAACTATTCTATATTATATTAATTAAATTCAACTATAATAATAATGCATTAAAAATAGGTTTCTAAAACATAAAACTTTTTACACCAATATTATCATTGATTTGACATTATAAAATTGATTATAAAAACATTATTAATTATAAATGTTATAACACGTTTTTATAAATAGAAGAATTGATATTTATATATTGTAGTATAAATTTTTTATATTATCATTCACCAAAGAGAATATATCAAAATTTCATTATAATATTATTTTTAAGTATTTATATCAACCTCGATATTCAACCTATCAGATTAAAATTTTCGTAACATGTAAAATTAAATGTGAATTTCAGTATAGTTTCATGTAAAAAGATTTTAAATTACTATAATTGAATATCAAGTGTTACAAATATTTATAAATTCATTTTCCAATGGATCACTATCCATATGTACAATTGATAGTGACTTATTATCATTTTGAAATAATGAATGAACTATATAGTAATCTATTCAAGAATGGATAGGAATCATGAGAAAATTATATTATATCTAATCATTACATCTTATTTTTCTCATGTTTAACACTTTTAAATTGAATATATACAATAAAATTATACTACCAGTATATATTTTACAATTTACACCATATAAATGGTGTCTTGAAATATTAAAATAATAAAAACTCTACCCTTAATTCATGATATTGTGTTTGATAATTTGGATCAGGAGTTTTTGATTGACCTATATAATAATAATTAAATGATCATTAATCAAGAAAACAAAACCATTTACCATAAATAAAGCATACTTTTATATTATAAATTACCCATTTAAAGTAGTTTGTCCCTAAACTAGGGAATTCAATAACCTACGGTTCAATTCCAAAATTGATTCACCAAACCCACTTTTAAAAATGATTTTGAAATATTTTTAGTTTACTTAGTGGCAAACATAAAAGGAAAATTATTTCATAACAATAGGAAGTCCACAAGAAATATAATAAAATAATATTTCATTATAAATTCTTATGTATTTTCCATTATTATACTACATTTTTTAGGGTAATAATTTATTTAATATTTAAAACAATCCTTACAATTAAATAAATCTTATGAAACAAAAGTTTAATTTTTTGTAAATCTTCAATATTACCTATTTTAATTATAGTATTAGAATAAAACCCTTCATGAATAATTTATTATATTCATGAAATTTAGAACGCCTTTGAGTATCACCAATAAACATAACAACTAACATAGGAAATAATTTTGGAAAACAATATTCATATAATCCATGAATATAGTTATGTATTATATTACAAAAACGAAATAAAAAATCCCATAATAATGATATCTTGTAAAAAATATCCATTATTAGAATTTCTTCATCCTTCACCATAAATGAATGGTAGCCTTACCTATGATCAATATCAAATATTATTGTTCTTCTTAGAGAAGATCAAAAAAATTATCGATTCTAGATAGAGGATACTTTTACTAAATATTTTCAATATTCATGGACATATGGTCAATAAATTTACCTTTTAAATGATCATTAATTTAAGAAAATAAAACATGACCACCCCAAGTGATGTTCATTGTTGAGTAGTAGATTTATCAATAAATTATTAAACGTTTTTTAACTCAATTATTTTCATGAGCCTCATGATATGGTTATTTACATATTAACATATCAATAGTACTAAAGTCAAAAACATAATAAACCACACTATTCAAAATAATCATTTGTAAATCGTCAATAAATACATCCATATATTAAATCAGAAATGGAATACCTATAATCTAAATTATCTAATTTAAAAAATCATAATATTGGAAACTTCCTCTTCCAATATTAATTAATTTCTTGGATTATTTATTGTTCTAAAAGGTATGAAATCATTGAATATGACTTTACCGATCTGTAATATATCATAGAATGAAAAAAAATCAACACACACACCAAATAACATGAAACTCAACGATGGGATGTTAATAATGACACAGAAGAAATGAAATCCAATTGATAAAAAATTTGAAGATTCCTATAAATCATAGTTGATTAAATAAATCCTCTATGATATTTCGCAAAAAAAATTATCTTGTTTTCAGGATTTAACTTCAAATTTTACAAGAATATTTATAATAAAGTAAGGAATGAGATGTTCCTAAGTAAAACATGGAATCAAAAAAATTATATAAATTATTGATATATGAGTAACTAAAACATTAGATATTCCAAAATCAGTTATAGTACTATAAATCGGTTTTACAACACACATTTTTTTATTTCATTATGATCTTCACCGTTATTAGTTAAATTTGGTGGCACATTAGCATAATTCCAAAAATTATTAAATTTAAAACATCTCTTTATTGGGGGACTATCTCTTACCCATTTCATTGTTAAATAATTTCTCATTTTTATATAGTCATTAATATGTCAAAACATACCACAACAGTAATAATTTCTTTATTCAATCAATCATTTTATAAAATATATTTTTCTACACATGGAATATAACGGTGGAAAACAACCAAATATTTTTTTTAATTAATTATTCATTAAATTCCACCATAAACATTTTTACTAATTTAATCAAGAGGAAAGTATGAAAACAAGAATTAAATGATTATTTGTATCATCACAATAACATTCTAATAAAATTTTTATTCAAGTGAGGCCAAATATCTTCATAAACATTGTCTTAATAATTACTAACTCTTCATAATTTTACAATCAAGGTCCCACAAAAAAATTGGTGTGTAGTAGGAAAATCTTCTAAAAATTTATCTATATATATCCATTGAGTCCCCCACTATATCCCTATATTTGAAAAATTATATCATTAAACTTGGTAATGTTTCTATGGGAAATATTTCACTATGAAATAATTTTTTTTAAATGTATCTCATTATATTGGATCAAACTAATATATCTAGAGTATTCATAAAAAATTTCCACAGTCATCAAAATTCACCTTCACATTGATTTATTGAATGGGAAAAATATTTATTTTATATAAATACCAAGACATAAAATATATTCAACATAGAATTATTCCGTCCTATTATATTCTTCAGATTTAATGTTCCACTGAATTACAGAGTGTGTATTTTCAAAAATCTGACCAAATTGAAATGCAACTAAATTTTAAATATGGAAACTATAAAATTAGGATTACACCAAAATTTATATGTCAATTAAACTAATGTATCACTATAAAAAAATACTCAATTATAATTGAAACAATTCTAGGTTGTGGATTTGAAAGGATATTTTCTTCTTGATAGATTTATACCCCAGCTACCCTATTTCCTCAATAGAAAAAAAATGTGAATAGACAGAGATAATATTTATTATTTCGATAATATAATAATTATATAATTAGAATACATCACCAAAATTTTTATTCTCTCAAAAATATTGTTATAACTTTATCATATCCACTAAAGTTATTTCATCTTTCACTTTAACACCAACAATGAAGACAGAACCATAGAAAGGTAAATATTATTCTATTTTTTTTGGAAAGAATCCACATTATTACTTTATAATAGAATATTTTAGATTAATGAATATATTGAATTATGACAGTAGTATTATATAAAAACAAAAACATAAAAAATTTGACATTTTAAGTCAGTATTCATTTTTCCCATATTATAATACTTATAAAAGTAAACTAATTTTCCTTAAATGAAAAATCATCTTTATTTTCAAAATAATTTCATGTTTTGTATTAAAAACACTGGACCATTATTAACTATATATGAAAAGTGAGGGATGAGAATAAAAATTAAGTATATGATATAAAAGAGTGTCATCCATTAGTTTTGTGAAAAAATAAAACCATATAAAATTTCAAAACTTTATAAATTAATCATGCATCATATAAAATAAATCATATCCATTGAGTTATAATAATTTATGATTAATGAAAATCATTAAAACCCATAAAAATAAAACTTGATCCTATTTGAATTAATTAAATATACATCCTTAGTTAAATATATATTCCATAGAATTTAACACAATGAATCTAACCCTACTCATTCGAAAGAAATATTAGGCCAATCGTTCATATACTCTATATCAGCCTCACACATAATAGAATTTTTATGTGAATAATCATTCATAAAATATAATTCTCAATTATATGACCATTAAAAAAAATTATTTCGCCTTTTCATCACAATTCCTATGAAAACTATTTTGACGCCATATACTAAAAAAAATTATGCTGAAATATTATTTATATTTAGTACTAGTTAAATAAAAATTATACTTACTGGGTCTAAGGGAATAATGTTTTCATTTAAAAACAATGGAATCCTATAAAGTAATAAAAATTATGATTAAAATTAATGGATTTGGAAAAATGTGTTCAGGCCAGAAATGTTATAATAGAATAATTTTTTTTCCTTTTGTGAAGACATAAAAAATATCCATTATTAACGAAAAAAATTGATCCATTTGAAAATCATTGAAATAAGTTCAAAATAAAGATATATTGTAATTTATGTATTTAAAGATGTATGAACCAATAAAAATAATTTAATAAATATGATCATGGAGTAAAAAATATATATAAAATAATGAAATAAAACATATAAAATGATGATTTCTTAAAACGTACCTCTTATAATGTAATAAATTTTGAGAAGAAGAATCATTAAAAACATATAATTTAATTATTTTTAATAATTTTTTTATTAAATGGTTGATAAACAACATACATAGGGAATATTAAAAATAAAAAACTTAAACACTCTAGTGAAAATAACATATTAATGAAAAGTAATTGACAATAGAAATATCATAAATGATGTCTAACTCGACACTAATACTTGTTATCCTACATATTAATGTAGTTATGATAATTAATCATTTTTAAATGAAATTTTTCATGATTATTATTCATTATATATATTATTTACCCATTTCATAGTCAATAACCTAATCAACTAGGTCCACATCAGACGTTTTCATGACATTCAAATCATATATCTAGAATTACATCATTAGGATGACTATTTTCAAATAGATCATGAATATATCATTTAATTTAATTTATAATGTTATAATTATAAATTGTATTCATTAATATTATATGTATAATTTTACCCCACTTGTTTTTGTGAAATAATTTTTTCAATTAAATTTATTCATTTTGATATTTTTCAATTTACAAAATATCGAATATAAATTATATTGAATAAAAATAAAAAGTTATACTTGATTTATATGCCAATACATGTTTGTATTTAGTTATATGATACCAATATATAGTTATTCACTATACACAACACTTACTTGGTGTTCCTTATACACAACATCGAATTGGCTTGCATTATACACAACATATAGTTTCTACGAAACATCATTTTATTATTATAATTAATTAAAAGAGATACATATAATATTTTCATTAGGGAAAAAAATTTAAAAATAAAACTTTCTAATTTTATTTATAATGGTTCTATATAAATAATTCATCGATATGATAAAAAAAAATTTCTTGTTAGGTCATTTGGTTTGTAAATCCTATTTTCTCATAAGAACGAGTTTTTATTGCATTCTATTATCAATTAATTAATTAAATTTTGAATAGATAGATTTATAAGTTGATTAAATAAGAATAATTTTTAAATTTAGTATGTCTAAATTATCATTGGGTGGTTTGTTTGGATTTTTATGAGAAATTTCATTTTTTGGTGAATAATGAAAAATACTGAATTTTATTTCAAAGATGTTTTTCAACTAATTTATTTCTATAGATTGATTTTATTTAAAGATTTTTTCAAGTAAAAATAGATCAATTATACATCTATTAATATTATTGAGTCAATTGTAATAATTTTTATTTTGAATTTAGATATAAATGATTAATGATATTTTGAGCGTTCTCACTTTAAAAACCTACTCCCTTGTGTTGTCTACAATATAAGAATTAAACATAATTTTACTAATTCTGATAATTAATTTCAAGAATATATAAATTCAATGATATAATAAAATACAATATTTATATTCATATAATGTATTATTAATTTTTTATCTAAAATATTACTAAAAGTGATTAAAATTAATTATAATGATTAATGTAAAATAAAGCTTGATAATGGAATAAAAATTATTATTATGTTCCCAAATAACTAATAAACATCTCCATAACCTATCATGTCAATATTTCTCCATAAAAATTCCATTATTTATTTTTATATATTTTGTGATTATGTTAGGTTAAAACATAGGTAAACGTAACATGTTTTTTGAAATTCCACGTGTGACCCCTCACTTCCCTATAAAAGGCTGCCACATATCCCCCATCACAATAACTCTAAAAATATATTATACCATCCATTTTATAACCAATTAACTAACAAATATCCATCCTTTCGCCCATGAATCCTATATTGGGGAGAAATTCCACCCATGGAATCACTTTTGTGTAATCCAAAATAAGTTTATCGAGGGAGATGTAACATCCATCCTCAAGCCCCTTTCCTTTATCATCTTTTTACACTAAATCAATTTTTATTTTTATTTTAATTATCAATATCCAATTTATCATAAATAATTATATATGTTATCAGGATAAGTATTATACATACAATTACCCACTCTTTCCTCGAATGGGTATTGAACATACAGTTCTTGTGTACGGTGAACTAAAACCTCACAGAATTATGTATATTATTTTACATTACCATCTATCATGGTTGGGAATTATGATAAAAATATATTTTAAAATTATATATAAGATATATTTGATTTATTAATGATTATTTAATTATTATAGAACGCATACATTCTTTCATTCCATTTTTTGTAAGTACAATAATTTCATTTTGGGAATTGTGGACTACTATATTCTCAAAGGGATGTGATTCATTCACTCATAACACATAATGAATTAATGACTGGTTTAAGAAAATTATTTGATATATATTAAATAATAATACTTCTTAATTGATATTATATATATTTACATATATTTAGTTTACATTATTTTATTTTATATTACAATGAAAAAAGATAACAATGTTCACACTTATGCATGACCTACAATCACTGTGAACTGTGTATTACATTTAATATGTATAAATAATTTATATTATTATATTTACATATATACTTAATATAAATCAAATTTAAATAATTTATTAAATTATTTAAATAATGATATAAGTATGAGGAGAAAAAATATATAACATATTAAGACACATTTGAATAACAAAAAAGATATCACCCAGTGCGAAACCATAAGGTGGAATCATTTGTAACAATGTTATATAAATTAATAATAAAACCATATATGGTACGAGGTATAATAATATGGGCATTTAAAATAAATTATATTAAACATGCATTTGTTATACAGCTGTTTTCTATGAGTACGACAAGATTTATGAAATAAGGTAAGGAAATCACATCTCACTTTTTATTCACGTAAGATACCTCCATATTGACAAATAATTTCATTTGTATAGTGTTTATATTTCCCATGTATGTAATTATTTTTTATAATACATAAATTTATGGTTATTTACATATCCCTTTTATGATTTTTTCTTTATATGTGTTACCTTTCAAAAGTTACCAAATCACTATTGTTATTTCATCAAAATTTTCCTTCACTGAGACACATGTCATGTGATGCACCTATATATTAAAATGAGGTGTTTATACATCAAATTGAAATGTAATATCTTGAATATACATATTTTCATGATTATTATGATTCATGTAATTTTATTATTTCCATAATATTATGAGTTAATGTCACCAAATTTGTAAAGGGTTACATCATCAACCTCATCATTTACCGAGATTGTTATTATTATTAGTCAATTGATGAAAAATTATGAATAATATCTCCTAAAAAATCATTCCATTAATATCCATGGGGACATTCATGTTATATCCTTGTAACCGTATATTTTTTACACTCTTTTTTAGTTAATATAATTATGATTGTTTCATAAAAATATGATTGTATATCTCCTTCCAATCTTAAATCTATGTTCATTAAAAACTGTTGCAAGATCCTAGAGTTTTGTAGAGTCATATTAGGTATTTTTTCAAGAAAATTTAGTTTTTATTTAAATACCATTGGGTTGGGGTATTGTCTACAGTGTGGTTTGGTGTGGTTTTTAACGAATTTTAGAAAGACAGAGGATGTGCACGGTTTCTGCATGGTTTTTTCAAACTGTGTGCAAGATAACTGTGCGGACAGAAGAAGTTGGCATGTTTTTCACCCGGTTTACCTAACCATGGCCCAAAAAATCACGCGGGGACTGGAAGACCTCATGGATGGAATATAGCTTACCCTAACTTTGTGCCTCTACCCATGAATTTGTTTGGTGAGATTTTAATTATGAAAATCCTATTTTAAAACCACCTAATCCCTTGGGACATCCATATTATAACCTTGACTTAGGATTAAAAATATATAGGTGTTCGATAAGACTTCTGGATGGATTCCAAGTTGATCCAAACATCATTTTTTATGAAAGAAAGATAGAATTGAATATCATCTATCCTCCCAGTAAGTTAATTTCGTCTCAATGCTCCTCTTGTTTATTCTTCCATCTTTCATAAATATTTTCGTTGAAAATCTCTAACTTTTTCTTGGTATTGATCCTTGGGGCTGAGATCTATATCATGGATTTTGGATATAGAAATAGATTTTCATGATCATGATTATTTTGATCTACATTCTAGTTTATGTATTTATATTTGAACATTGATCTATGATGTTGCGCCTCTTGTATTTTGGGGATTTTGAGTTTGGCTAACTTCTGTCCAAAAACCAAGGTAGGTGGTCTGAATCAAACTCTCATAGTCATGATTTATGATATGTGAATGTGATTTAATGATTTTCAAGATTCCCTATATTAGTGATTACCTAATTGGAGTAATGACGAAATGGGAATTGATTTGAGGTTTCCTTAAGGGTTAATTAATGTTTATATCAATAAAAAATGAAGGGGTTTTCCCAAATAGGTGTTTTCTAGATTTTATATGGTTTGATATTTGGTATTTTAGATATTTATTCTATTATGATAATATAATTAATTGGGTGAAATTAATGATGGATTTCTGCATGTCTATGTAAAATAATTAGTTTTGATAATTTATTATGTTCTATAATTTTTACCATAGATAATTTGTTGATATTATTAAATAAGTGTTCCATGATGTGAACTAATGTAATTAGTTGTCATAATTAATTATGAAATATTGGTTTTTGATATGGATAACTAATTGTGAAACAATAATTACGGAATGATAATTGTATTTATTAATAAATTAATTGATGATTAAATTAATGGGTTATGTGCTTAGTTGTTTTTTTAATTAGATAATGGTCTCTGAAATGTTAACTAATCATTGCATTTTTAAATGAATAATTTGGAAAAATAATGTGAATTAATGAATGATTAAATGTATAATATTTTGTGCTTCTAGACAAGTCATTCTAGACAAATTTGGTGTTGGGGAATAGACATGGAGTTCCTCACCAATAGTTATGAAAGATTGAGATTATGCGGTGCTATGGATGAAAATCTGTGCCGAATAAGAAAAAGTGTGCTAGTCATGACAAACTAAACTCAAATATATTTTTTGTGCCAGGAATGAAAACCAACACTAAATGATTACTGATATTGAATGATGATTCAAATGGGAAACATGAATTGAATTTGGCATTATTTATAGGTTTATAATTAAATGAAAATGTGATAAATGACTAAAATATTCATTGTATTTATTTCTTCATAAAACAGAATGAATTATATTTTGACAAGACTCGTTTTATAAACTTTTAATGGTATCCAACAGAGTTGTACTCAAACCATATTGGGGACACTTGATTAGCAGTGTAGTAGTCTTGTTTGTTACTATTTGGGAAAATAGAAAGGCCCTAGGATAGGTTTTTGTTCGGGATTGGAGAATGGTAGAAGGAACCATACGTGTTTTACGACCCATATTAGAGTTATTGTGTCTTTACATTGTGTTTCATTGTATACAATGGAAATTTTCATTATCATAGAATTTTTTTCATTTATGTTGAGTATTTTATGTTCCTGTCTGGGTTATCATAATACATGGATTTGTTTTGGTTATTTATATGTTGTCGCACTTAGTCATTTCTATTTCCTTCTGTTGGTGTTTTATTCTATAAAAATTGGGTATAGTCTCCCCAATACTGAAATAACAGACCCTCGCTGCCAGTCGGCTCACGCTGGTGTATAAGGCGACACATTCTAGGGCATGTTGACAAATGGATCGAGGCACTTCTTAGTGGAACCTGAGTGAAGTTGTTAGAAATTGGTATCGACGGAGTTTTCTTTTCATCATTCTTCTATTACATTACTATTTTGGGAATGGTAGACAAAAAAATTGGAAGATTCGAGGCTTGGTAATTAGCCCATGGATGGGAGTTTCAAACACGTGTATGGGGGTAAATACAATTACTCAGGGTGAGATTGGCATGATTGTTTTTTGTTATAGTAGAATATTATTTCCCCATGGGTGGTTCACTTTTTTTGTGATGTGATGTTTCTTTAAAAAATGATGAAATTTTATTTGGGTCCTAATGATTCATGATAATTTATTCCAAATTCACCAATCTAGGCAATCATGATTTTTCGGACATGCATAATTCAAGGAAGTCACAGGAAAAAGGGTTATGGGTAAGTTGTTGAATTTGAACAGTTTTTCCTTGTACTGAGATTGAAATAATGATGTAAGCTGAGAATAAATAATTGTGAAATGAGAACCCTGATTCATTAATTTATTATGATAAATTATTTAATTGATGAATTAATTAATGTTAGATAATGTGATTAATTAATGGATGGATTAATTAATTATATTGTACGTACCATTGTTAACAAAGTCCAAGGAGTAGGATGTTTATGGGTATTGATAAGGCCTCAGTGCTGACTATGTGGTGAGAAAAAGGGGGAACAGACATGTTGAAACTTATTGTATTCGTTTATCCTGATACGTAAATGTTATAAGGCTACGTTATGAGTCTACGATTTGTGTTTGGCATTATAGATATATGCCTCCATTATGCTAGTTGATGGAGAGACCGAGGGTTATGTCATGGAATGATCATCCATACTGGGAACTTCAGGCACCATTGGTGCAAGTTGAGGAACAAGAAGATCATTTCCAAGAGTTTTTTCTCATTTCATGTGATTCATGGATAGAGACCTAGGGCCGGATCAGAAAATCATGTCAGAGTTGACAATGGAGATTCAGCAGTAGCACCCTCATACTTTTACTTTAGAGGTTAGACCTGAGGGAGATGAATTCTGGATTGAATTCATAGAGATGATACTTGAAAATTTGGGACATTTTCTGAGATGAGGTTCATTTTGGTTGCCTATATGCTACGAGGTTTAATGAGGCACTTGGGGGACATTTAGTTACAATCTCGATAGACTGGCGAGATTTTAGGGAAGGAATTTATGGAGATGGTCTTAGATTACTTCTATTAAAACTCAATGAGGAAAGATAAGGATTCATTGTTTATGCATCTAACCCAAGGAAACATTTTAATAATGGAATATGTTGTCTTTTTCATAGATTTATAGTGTTTTTCTCTATATTTGGTGGATGATGAGGATTCTTCGGCAAAACGATATTAGGACACACATAAGTGTGAAATTATGTCCCGGGAGAATACCTATTAGATGAATAAATTATCAAAAGTGGTTAATAAGGATCTCGTTTCATTGTGGAATTTAAAGGAGGCTCCCAGTAATAGACTTGTAGCTATCATTGGATGATCAGGGAATGATCCTTCCGAGACCAGGTAGTGCTGCTATGAGAACCATATTAATGAAAGTAGAAGGAATGGTGGATAGTCCGGAGGAACAATTTTACTGGCTCATTCTCATGTGCATTTAAAATAGTGCAGTAGGAAAGAATATTATCATACACATTGTCCTCGACGGCCAGTGGAGTGCTAGTTCTGTGGAAATATGGGTTACTTATAGATGTTTTTGTAGTAATCGTCATAAATTTGGAGCTAAGGGAGAAGCTATTCAGAGTTGGAGTGTGGGAAGTGGTCTTCTACACCATATTTTTCTAGCAAGTGGAAGTATACTGGAAGATGTGGTAATGGAAGTGGACATGATGCTTCAGGGTATGAGCACCTTTATTAGCTGAGTGGTGCTATATAGGAGAGTCATATGACACCACATTGATGAGTGGAAGGACTGTTACATGAAGTGAAGCCTACACTTGTGGAGGGTGAGGTTGGTCCATCGATATATAGAGGTACTATTCTTAGTGATGGTTCTTTATATAGTGCCTTGTTTGATACTGGTGCCTCTTATTCCTTTATATCGGAAAAACATGATAACGGATTAAGACTCGAGGTGGATTTTGTTAGTGGGGTCATAAATATTGGTACACTGTTTGGAACAAAGCCTAGGGATACCAGTTTATGCAATGGATTTTATCTAGATATCAGAGAGTATCGTTATAATTGGGATATAAACGTCCTTGTTATAATAGGGTTTGATTTGATTATGGGTTTGGACTGGCAAGTTGATACTAAACTGACAGAAATTGTTACCGCAGGAAAGTGACCTTTGTATCTCCTGAGGGTGAAAAATAAATTATTTGTAAAGAATGGATTAACCACGAAGGCTGACAAGGGACAATTATTCAACAATTGGTAGAGCTCACAACCCATGTTTCTTGTCATTTTTTGGATGATGGTAGTGATAGAAAAGATGTCCTTCCACTAGTAGTAGAACTATTTTAGGATTTTTTTCCTTGAAAACCTTTCAAGGATGCCACCTGAGAGGGATTTGGAATTCACTATGGAGCTCATTCTGGGGGTGATCCAGTATCTATTCAACCTTATAGAATAGAACCAATTGAACTTCAATAGCTCAAAAAACAGTTGGATCAGTTGGATGATAAAGGGTTTATGTATCCATGTACATCACCTTGGGGATCACCTATTTTGATTGCAATGAAGGCCAATGGGATTTAACATTTTTCTGTTAATTACCATAAGTTAAATAAAATGACTATGAGGAATATGTATTCTATTCTTTGTATCAATGATTTTTTGACCAGCTGATGGGGGATTGTGTATTCTCAATTATCAATCTTAGATTAGGGTATAATCAGGCGAGAATTCAGGAATCTAATATACTGAGAACATTTTTCAAGAGCAGTTATTTTGTTTATGAGTTTTTCATAATTCCGTTTGGGTTGAAAAATGATCACGTAGTGTTTAGGGCCTTTATTAATATGATCATTCACCCTCACTTACATCATTTTCTGTTGAAGTTTGTGGAAAACATCTTGTTGTACTCTAAGACACACGACAATCATGCCCAATATGTTGACATCATCATGGGTACACTGAGAAATCCTCGTCTATATGCCAAGCTATGTAAATGTCAATTTTGGAATGACAATGTAAACGTTTTTAAAAAGATCATCTCGGAATATGTTGTGGAAGTGGATCTAGAGAAATTATAGCAAGTGGTTTCTTGGGGGCATCATAAGAATTTTTTTTTTATATTCTATGCTTTTTGGGGATAGCTGGATATTACAGGTGGTTCATCCCAGAATTTGCTTTTTTTGAAGCACCGCTAATAGGTTTGGAAAATAATTTTATAATGTTCTATTGGAAAATATAATGTTATAATTATTTCTAGGAGTTGAAGAAGTGATTGAAAACATAACCAATTTTCAATCTTACCTAAGTTGGGTGTGGAGCACACAGTGTATTGTGACACATTTGGGGTTGGACTCAGATATTTTTTGATGCAAGGGGATAGAGTCATTTCTTATGAGTCTTGGTAGATGAGGCCACATGAATTTAATTAACCTACACCTGATCTTTAGTTAAAAGTAGTGTTTTAAGATCTAATGTTTTTGAGAAATGATCATTTGGGTAAGGAGAATATAGTTTTTAAATATCACAAAATTTTGAAGTATATATTTTCATAGTGTGAATTGAGTCTTCCACAGTGAAGATGGATGTAATATATGTTGTATTTTGATTTTGTGCTGGCATATACACTTGGGAAGGGAAATTGTGTGGCTTACTCCTTGAGAAATAAAAAATAGAATTATTGGTACATGGGTTGAGTTCATAGTGTAAGATGATGAATTTTCCAGAGAAAATGAATGCGGTAGTTCAGGAAAGTTCGGAGAGGATGAATCCGGTTTCTGTAATAGTAAATTCTACACTCTTGAGACGGGGTAGGGATAGGCAGTGTGAGGATATAGTGTTTTTATTCTTGAGTGAAATCCTTTAAGGTGGGGAGGCACCTTCATACTTGATAATATATTGGGATAAGATCATCTACGTGAAAAATCAGGTTGTTGTGAGTACTAAAATGTGAGAATAACTCATGCTAGAATTTGGTGCCCCAAATTGGGTGGTACATCCTGGGGTGAAAAAATTTTATACTTATCTAAAATGACGTTTTTTTGGATAGAAATGAATAATGAGATAGCAAGGATCGTAACAAGATGTTTCACCTGTCAGCAGGTGATGGAAGGGCATCAACAATCTGGAGGCCTTTTGAAGCCGTTTCCTCCGATGGAATGGATGTGGGATGACGTGACTATAGATATCAAGGTAGTAATTTCAATGACTCTTAGGATTAATGATCCTATTTTGGTTGTATTGGATTTCTTAATGAAGGTTTGAAACTACTGTCTTATTAAGGAAACCTTTATATTATAGTAGATGGTAATACTAATTGTGAGCGTGATAGTTCATTTTCAAGGGGAGCACTAACTATAGTATTGTATTGTGGTTCGCTCTTTACTTCTCACTTCTCTAAGGGCTTATAGAAGACACTCAGAACACATGTTTTTTAAGTACATCTTTGCACCCAATGACTAATGGGAATTCAGAGAATTCCATTCATTTGGTAGAAGATATGCTATGATCATTTGTCCATGGCTTTGGTGGTTCTTGAGAGAAGAACTTGACATTAGTAGAGATTTCCTATAAAAATAGTTATCTAGAAACTAGACATTTGGAACCATATGAGGCACTTTATGGAAGACCTTGTCAAAAACTTCTATTTTGTTAGAGGCTGGTGAGTAAGTGTTGATGGGGCTGAGTATTGTTCAGGATACATCGGAGCATGTACATTTGATTCAGAAAAGCATGGCTACAAATCATGGTATGCAGAAGTAATATGAAGATAGATTGAGATGAACATAAGAGTTCAAATATGGTGATCATTTTTTACTTCAACTGTTTCAAATATTGGGACATAATTGGATACAGAGGCTGTGCATGTTGGCACCCAAGATTGTAGGACTATTTGAATTGTCTGTGAGAATCAGGCTTGTGGCATACCAATTAACACTTCTGCATAAATTCAGTGACATGCATGATTTTTTCCATGTGTCACAAATATGGTGGAAACAACCCAACCCCTATCATTTTAATGGTTTGGAGGAGGTTGACCTCAGGATAGATTCATCTTTTAATGATAATCTAAAACATGTGATGGGTCACAATGAGAAAGTGTTACGGGGAAAGACAATGTCATTAGATCATGTGTTATGGAAATATGGAAGTGTTAAATAGGAATCTTGGGAATGGGGAGTAGAAAAGAGGGCTAAATGGCCTAGTATTTTTTCCCAGAAATAATATTGGAGTACGGGAGTGCAGCTCGGGGACGATCTGTTATATGGTGGGAAGATATTAAGATCCCGACCTTTTCTAGATTCATCTCTAGAATTTTTTAAGGTAACTTTTTTTTAATTAAAATACCTCTGGTTTGGGGTATGACATGGGATGTGTATGGGTAATGTCTTTAATGAATTTCAGGACACAAGGGTTGTTCATGGTTTGCACATGGTTTTTCCAAACCGTGTGCTAACTAACCATGCGGACAGAGGTAGTCAGCTTGGTTGGTGTATGGTTTTCTTAACCGTGAGCAATTGAAACGTCCAGGCAGTGGAAGACCACACAGTTGGTGCACGATTTACCATAACTGTGGTCCTCTTCCTAGGAAACCGGGTGAGCATGATTTTAATTCAGAAAATACAATTCTAATACCACAAAAATCCCCCTGGACTTATATATTTCATCTGTGAGTTGGTCTTGAAATAATATCAGTTTTCCCAAATCCATGTGGAGGGTTTTTGAGGCAATCTGGACACCTTTTTTTAATATTAAAATCATGGATTGAAGATCTTCTCTCCTCCCGGTAAGTGAATTTCATCCCAATTATTCTGTCGTTCTTTCCTCTATCATTCATAAATCTTTTCATAGATTATATTCATAATTTTTATATATATAAACCTCTATCTTGAGATCTTGATCTAGGATTGATGATTTATATATAGATTTTCAATAACATGATTCTTCTGTTCTTAATTATGTTTTAGGAATTTTGATCTGATGCATAATCGACAAAATTGTGCCACTTGGATTTTGGAGATTACCTTTTGGGATGACATCAATCAATAAACAGAGGTAGGTGGTCTAAATCGAACTCTTATAGTCAGGATTTATGATATGTGAATGTGAGATTATGATTTTCTTGATTCCCGTGATAAAATATTTCCTAATTGGAGTAATATTCTAACTTGAATTGAATGGAGGTTTCTTTGAAGGTGAATTGATGTTTTTATCATGGAACAAATAAAGGGGGATTCAAAAATAGTTTTTTTTGGAGATTTTTTATTGGTTATGATATGGTAATTGATATGTAGATTTAATGATGATAATATAATTAATTGGGTAAAATTAATTATTGATTTATTCTTGGCTATTTATGATAATTACTTTTGAGAATTAATTATGTTCCATGATGTTGACCAAAGATAATTACTTGAGGGAATTAATTATGTGTTCCATGCTATGATCTAAGGTAATTAAATTTTATAACTAATTAATACATATTGGGTTATGTTATGGGTAAATAATTTTAAGGAATTAATTAGGAATGATAATTGTATTGAATGATAATTAATTGATGAATAAATTATTGTGTTATGTGCTTATTTAATTTTTGAATTAACTAATGGAATTTGATATGACAAATAATCATTGGATTAGTAAATTAATAATGTAACAAGAATATTTTGAATTAAATAATGATTAAATGGCTGAGAATTATGTGGTGATAGGCATGGCGTTCTAGACTGAATAGAAGTTGGAACTTGGACATGGTGTTCCTCCCCTGTAGTTATCCAAACCTGAGATTATGTGGTGCTAGGCATTATGACCTACACCAGTTCAGAAAAGGAAAGATAGGTATGATGACCTACACTCAACAATATTTTTGGTGATAAAAATGATGACCTAAACCAAATGATTGTCAATAATGAATGATGAATCAATAAGATTTGGGGTTTTAGGCAATTGGAACTACACAAAAAGAATGATAATAATGAATGAAGAATCAACAGAGATTTGAGGTGCTTTTCATGATGACCTTCACTGAATAATTAATGATATTGAATGATTATTCAAATAAGAAACATGAATTCAAAATTTCCTAATGTATTGATTTAGGAGTATATGATAATGTGATAAATGTTCAAATTATGCATTTTATTTATTTCCTCATAAAACATCATGCACTATGTTTTGACTAGACTCGTTTTAGACCCTATTTGTAGTGTCCTACTATGTTTTACTCAAAAAATATTTGGTCTGCCTGATCGCCACATGAGTAGACATTTTTGTTGCAGGACGTGATAAGGGAAAGTCCCTGAGATAGGTTGATGTTTTCAAATAGAGCATGGGATAGTGAACCAGACATGGTTTGGAAACCACTTTCAAGACATTGTGTCTTTACATTTTGTTTAATTATAGACACATGATATTTTCATTATCACTACAAGTTTTACCTTTATGTTGAGTATTGTATATTCATGTTTTGGTTAACATATGACATATATTTTTTTGGTTATTTGTACTTGTCCTCACATGGTTATTTCTATTTTCTTCTGTTGGAGTTTCATTTTGATATATGAGGGTATAATCTCTCAAACACTGAATTACTAGACCCATGCTACTAGTCAGCACCCTAAGACATACAGGGAGGCGTTCTTGAGGTAATTTGTCCCACAGGCTCGATGCACCGGTCAGTGCCACCAAGGTTGGGATTTCACAAATATTCTTTCTAAAAAGGATTAAAAATTATTTTCAAGTGTATATTATATTCTCTCAATGATAAATTTTTCAAAAAATAATTTCAATATAATTTTATATGTTTTCAAGTAAAATGTTATTCAAAAATAATTTCATTCATAATTAATATTTTACAATAAAATTGGTTTTCAAAAATTATTCAACATTTTGTTATATGATTTCAATGTATTTTCAAAGAGAATGGATATGAAAATTCATTTGGTTTTTAAAATAGTTTTTCAATCTATAAATCATATTTTCAAAAAAAATGATTTTGAATTATTTTCTCATGATTCCTTTATAATTTTTCTATTTTTTTTCCAGGAAAAATATTTTGAAAATTTTATATATCTTTAAAAACAGATTTTCAAAGCTATGTTATGTTCCCTGGGATCATTCCAAATCTATCTCCATCTATGATTAAACCTTGGTTGTAGTAACTTATTTACTATGGATATGATCCAAGGATACTATTTATATTATTTTGTCGAAATAGTCTGTTTTTATATAATGATGTTTAGGAAACATATTTCTACATACTAGTTTGCACCATGACAATTTATAATGAACCATCGTCCTTTCATGGGATATTCAAGGATTAAATGATAATGAAACCAATATATTTTAATTTTTTTTCATATGATGAAATTTTTATGATTCACATTTCATTTCATGGATTATGATATGAGTTTTATGAAAAAAAAATCTATTCTACATGTTCTATGCTTATGAAACATGGTTCTTTTATAGGGATATAATTTTAATAAAAGATATTGAAACCTTTATTTTCCCATAGGATCATAAATGGTTATATTTTTTTGACACCCATTTATTTTAGGGTTTAATATTGGATGTTTATAAACCCCATTACTTTATATCGGTCATGGTATGGTGACTTTTTTATTATCTTGTACAACATGTATGATTGATTTTATTACGAGATGGGTGTGACCTATATATGCATCCAATTTATTGGCTAATGACTAAAATATCACGATTTAGTGATGGGAATCATGTAGATGGGTATAATACACTATGGGAATATGGGGATGCTTGATCCTATTCAAGGGTAGGACAACGACTGAGGAAGCTTGTGTATCCCGGATACTAGGTGTTGTCATCATGAACATGGAATCTGAGGAAACTAGATCCACTATGGGAAGATGGGGTAAACTGATACACTATGGGAATATGGGGAAACATGATCTATTATGGGAAGATATTGAAACCTGATCCTATACCTAGAATGGACAGCTACAAGGGATTTTGGTGTGTCTCATCCTATTGTTTTAATATTCATGATGTTCCATGATATGTTCTAGAAATTAATCGTGACTTATTATGAATTTCATTACATATTTATTTTTCTTCAGCAATTCTATGTCATACTCATATGTCATTCAATCATGTATTATGATCATGATTTCATTATAATTGATGTGTTATTAAGTTCTATACTATATTCAATTATTCATTTTTATGATATGCATTTTATAATCATATAATGTTATTAACATATTATCAAACAATTACCTTTATGTTTATACTTACATATCTCCCTTCTTTACCCTTACATAGAATCTTGTATCACCCATTTTTTTGTATCCTATCCTAGTTTATGAAGATATATTTTCGGAATGATATTTCTAAGATGGGTTTTAGCCTTGGATAACCTTGTTGGAGATAACATATCTCATTCATGTTCCAGTGTTTATGTTTCTTGGACTCAAAATACACTAAAATGTTATTGTCTTTGGGAAATTGTTTTGGTATTTTATTAAGTATTCGGTAAAAATTATGTAATTACAGTTTACATTATGACTCGTTTGTTATCCATGGTATCATAGGATTGGTTTAATCATCCTTTGGAAACTAGGATGAGGAAACCCTAGGAAGATTTCAAAGTACATGTATAAGGATATGTCTAAAGATAAATAAATGTTTAGAAAATTTCATTAAATATTGGTAAAGGATTTATTTAGGAGTTTCTTTGAAATCCATACCAATCTGGATACTACAAGTGGATGTGGTGCTCGATCATATGTACATAAGAGTATTAATATGAACAAGTTGTGTCGGGTCTGACTTCATTGTAACCTAATACACGACAGTGAACCTTAATACACGCCTAGGTTTACACTCTTGGGGGATATTCTTTGGTAATTCAAAAAGTATTTATGAAACATAATGAAGTATTTCAGAATAAATTTTCTATGAATAACCTAGTGTAATCCTAGGGTGTCATAATACAAAGAATGTTTCATAATATAAACATTATATAAGTGGGTTTTCATGATCATGTCATTCTCCACTATAGAAACTACATATTACTCTATGTTTTTTTGTATAATTCAATGGAAGGAACTAGAATGAAGTGGGTTAATGATGAATGTGATGAAAATTTGGATCAGTAGTCAAATGGTATCATCGTTGGAGTGATGGATGTTGTGATCATTCATATTATGTTTCCAGAAAACATGATAACCATTTTCTTCCTTAACCAACTCTCAAACACACTAAATAATAGAATTAAATAGTTCAGTGAGAGTTCAGGTGATGAATAACATCATGTAAATAATGTTATGTTTCCTAATTTTCAATAATGTGAGAAAAAACAGCAATGTGAATGTCTTAGAGGACCATGAGGTGGTTTTGAACATAAAAAAGAAGACCACAAAGAAAGTAATTGCTAATCGAAAATTGAAATTTAGTTAATGTAATGGATATGAATATTTCATTTCTAAGGAATTATATATTTATGACTAAATGAAATTTATAATTTTTGGGAATTATGAAAATCTAGTTCTTATGTGTATGAATCCTGAAGACAGTCATAAAATTTGTAATAGTAATGCTTTTTTCTGATGGTGTAGGTACCACGAAAAACATTTCAAAGGTTTGTTATGTTAAAATAGTATTATTGGTAAACATGATTAAATTGGTTTTGATAAATGTTATGATATGATAAATAATTAATATTCAAATAAATCGGTATTATTGAATAAGATAATGATGTTTGAGTAATGAATTATGGATAAAGAAGGATGATTGATGTATATATGTTTTGGAATTAAAACATTATATTATATTAATCTTGAATTATATTGATATACTTGTATATGTTTTTAATTTAGAAATTGAATGGATATGTTGAATGGTCTTAGTTTGGTCGAATAGTTATTTCAATAAAAGGTTATATTTTTATTAAGGTAATGTAATAATTAATTTGATCATAATCTTGATATAATGATGTTTGGGTAAGGTTATTTTTGGTATAAATATGTAAATTCGATGGTACTAGTTACATCAATACTATTAATGATTTGTTTACGATGTAGTCTATGTAATCATGGATGAAGTATAAAACTGCCCAAACTTATAAAATATATTGAGTAATCATTAGAATATAGAATCGTGTATGTTTTCAAATAATTTATCATAATTCATGTCATTAAAATCAATATTGACAATAAATGATAAGGGTATTCCAAAATCTGGAATATGAAAAACCAGTGATAATTTTTAATATGTGGGACTAGTGTAAAGATGACTTAGTGGTATTCATTCTAATGCATTGTATTTTCATATTTCTAAAGGTTTATATGGATTACCAATATATAAATTTTAAGTAAACATTTGGATGAATATTGTGAGATTATTGTATTTTCTCTCAACATGAGGATTTTTGGATATTGGATAACCATCTCTAACAACATTACAATGAATATAACTTAAGAGATATGGTATGACTTATCATGGATCTTATGATCTGTTAGTTCTTTAGGAATAAAAAATTCAGAATCATATTTAGAGAAAGAGATGATGTGGGAATTAGTCAAGATACAACCAAAGGGTGATATTTTACATATGAAAGGCAATGAAATTAGGTAATTATTAAATCACATGAAAATTGTCCAAATCTATGGAAATAATATTTACGAAGAAAAGTTTATCCTAGTAAAATCATTTCTAAAACATTAAATGGTCCCTAAGATCATGGAAGATTTATGGATATTTTGTTTGTTAAATTTTACACAAACATGTTATCTATTAATATCCTTTGGAAATTGATAGTAATATTTTATTCAATGTATAAATATTCACATTCCTCATACATTTTATATGTTTAAATCCATCTATGATTAACTTTGGGTATGATTCATGGTTCCAATAATCTTTAAACAAAATGATGTTTTAATGTTCATTTTTAAGACTTCGGGTTCAATTAAAGGAACTTCATATTATTAAACCATTTATTACACAGAAGAATATAATTGGAGAAGTTAATTTTTTGGGTGTATAACCTTACACCTCATGTTTTTTTGAAATATTTCATTCAGTTTATTTAATCTTTTTGATATTTTTTAATTCACACAATACTGAATAGAGATTTTGTTATATGAAGCTTACAAGATAATTTTAATTTCTATGATACACCATTATATGATTTCATTAAACAACACCACGTATATAATTTTGTGCTACATGAAATGCTAACTTATATTTCATTATAATAAAAATTTCTTTCTCTTGCACTACACGAAATATTGAGTTCCTACATAACAACATTTATTTTATTATAATTAATTAAATGAGATTTTTATAACAAAGTCATTGTATATAATAAAATTAACAGCAATATCAATTTTTTTAATAATATTTATTAATATTTTTATATAAACAAAACGTAATGGTGATATAACATATAATTTTTTCTAAGGTAGTTATACATTTGGGAATATTATTTTCTCAAAAAAAGTAGTTTCAATGTCCTTCTATGAACAACAATAAAATAAAATTTAGGTAATTTTATAATTTTTATGTGATAAAATTAACATATTCTTAGAAATAATAATTTATATATTAGCTCAGGGTTAATTTTTGGGATTATTTTTAAGAAAAAATTACGTTTATAGTGAATAGTGAGAAACATTGAATTTTAATTCAAACCTACATTTCATCTAATTTATTTTGGTTGATAAATTATATCTTATGTTTGTTTTTATGTCAAAATAGATCAATTATATATATATTAATCCAATTTGGGTTAATTTAATCATTTTTATGTTGAATTTAGATATAGTAGTTTACAGATCTTTTCAACATTTCAAATTAAAACATCGCTATCTCACAACGTCTATGTGATTAGCATTAAACTAAATTTTAACGCCTTGGTGAGTTGAATTCTGAAAAATGGACATACATAGTTGTGATAAAGATTATATTTATATCAAAATATGATTAAAATAATTTTTTAACCAAAAAAATAGCAAACACGATTAAATTTTATTGTATATATTAATTTAAAATTAAGCTTTACAGTGGGCCAAACCGTAAATGTAAGGGCCCAAAGGACATATAAGATTGTAAAAAACCCCATTTTATGGAATTATTTATTCAATAAAAGTTCCATGAGTGAGCTCTTGTGACCATATATGACATTGTTTTGGTAAAAACAAGGGTATACCTAATTTCTTTTGAAAAAATCCATTTATGTTCCCTCCCTCCCCTCTAAAAGTCCACCACCTCCCCCCCCCCTTAATCACATATCTAAAAACACTTATTTTCATCCCATAATTTATCTATTATCTTCCCAAT
This sequence comes from Viscum album, assembly GCA_963277665.1. Taxonomy (NCBI): domain Eukaryota; kingdom Viridiplantae; phylum Streptophyta; class Magnoliopsida; order Santalales; family Viscaceae; genus Viscum; species Viscum album. The sequence continues at coordinate 195,348,954 of OY728123.1, read as the reverse complement.
GTCCCTTTCTTAGACCACATATCCTTCAATTTGGATGAAATACAACCAAATAATACCTTTGATTAAAACCAAAAGGAGTTACCTTAATGAGGAGGTAACATCCTTCATCTAGATTATTTCATTTATATTATTTCTCAACTACCTCGAATATTATTATTTCATACCCAAATAATAACATAACTATCCTTGATAAACTTATATGTTGTTCTGGTAGGGTTTAAACCTACAATTTCACACACATACATCTAAGGGGGAAATTACATATCATTCTTATGTACGGGGAACTACCGCCTCACAAAATGAAGTAGTTCATTTTTTACCTCGAATCATAGTTGGTAATAGTATTGTAAAATGTATTATTATGTTATATATATTAAATATATTATTTATTTATTCCCCTTTAAATTTTATATAACACATACCATCATTCATTCCACTTTTGGTAAATACAGTAATTTCGTTTATGAAAGTGTGGAGTACCACCTACTCAATGAGATATGGTTCATTTACACACAACATGGAACTTAATAATGATGAGTTTAAGGAAAATATATGATATGTATGAAATAATAATTCGTATAAAATAATATTATGTATATAAATAATTATATTTCCTTTAATTTATTTCATTCAATATTACAATGAAAAATGGAAACAACTTTCATGCATACATACAACAAACTGTATTCATGATCTGTGTATTGCATCTCATATTTATATATTCTATAGACTATTATAAATAAATTTGTAATTATTATAAAAAATATTTATATAATTATTTAAAATTTGGAAATTATGATATAAGAATGAGGGAATGAAATATAAAAACTTAAGACACATGCAAAGATCAATGCTAAAATTAACTTAAGTGAAACCTTAACTTGGTATTGTTAATAATTGGGTAACATAATGTCTTAATCAAACCATATTTGGTTTAAAATATATAAATATGGATCTGTAAAATAAGTATAATACAATTATATTTATTATTTTGGAGGATTTGGTGAGAACGAATAGAGTGAAGACATATGGTATGATAATTTCATGTCGATTTTTATTACCATGATATACAAGCCTCAATCCCCACTAATTTCAATTGTGTTGGGTGTATGATTTCCAGGGATGTATTATATGAATAATATATTTAAATTTAAATTCATTTAAAATTCAATTTGATTATTTTTTCATGTATATTATTTTTTAAAAGTAACCAAATCATTAATGAAATTTTGTCATAATTTTCTTTCATTAAAACACATTCCATGTTATCAATACATATTTAATTAAGAGGCGTATGAACTATCTCATGAAATGTGATACCATGAATATAATTTTTTTAAAATAGGTTATGTTTCATTTTATTTAATTCATAACAGATTATTATTTATAAATGTTAACGATGTGGTAACAGTTTATAACATCGAACTCATAATTTATCGAGATAGTATGTTATTACGATTCCTTTGATGAAATGTTATAATCCATCACTCAATAAATATCATTCATTTTCTTACCATTTTGATATGAATGTTTTATACATATAATGGTACCATATTTCCAATATTTGTTCCTAATGATAATTAAGAAATTGTTTTTATGAAAATTTATTGGGATTTCACATTTCATTCAGAAATAATTTTTTTTTCAAAATCATGCATTCTAAAAACGATTTGGAAATCTTTTCAGGAAACTTTTATATGATTTAAAGGAAACTAGTCTCCAATAAAATATTATTGGCTATTTTTTAAATTTATTTAAAAAAATAACCTTGTTTAATATGTTTTCAAGGAAAAATACTATTCATTAATTCCTTATATGTTTTCAAATTATTTATTAAGTGAATGTTATTCCAAAGGATTTATTTTTTCCAAATATTTTTTATATCATAATTTTTATTTTCCATGAGAATTTTTTAAAATTATTATTCATTATTCTTTTATAATGTTCCAATGTGTTTTCAAGGAAAATGATATTGATATTTTTACATGCTTTAAGAAAGTCATTTTCAGAAGAATTTTATGTTCCATGTGATCTATCAAAAAAAATATTCATATAAGATTAAATCCTTGGTTTTGGTTTATTCATTAGTAGAGATTTGATCTAAGGATACTATTAATATTATTTCCCAAAATAGTATATGTTTTGGAGTCTTGATGTTTATGAAACAGGTTTCTCTTCAATGGGTTATACCATGATAAAATTTTATGAACCCTCTTTCTTTAATGGTATATTATATTATTAAATAAATATGAAACCAATATATTTTTAATAGGTATTTATATGATTAAATTTTTATGATTCACATTTTATTTCTAGTGTTATGATATGATGTTTATGAAACTTGTTACTCTTTATTGGGTTTTAATCTTATGAAACCAACTTCTTTTCATGGGTTATGATTTAATAAAATGATCATGAAACCTACATTTTTCAATATGTTTGTATATTATCACTTTTTTAAAACAAACATTTTATTTCATGGGTTATGATATGATGTTTATTAAATATGTATCTTTATATGGGTCATGTTATGAGGAATGTATTGTTATCTAATGGTTCAAGAATGAATGATTTCATTTATGAGATTTGTGGGACCTATATATCCGTCAAATAATTGGCTAATTATTTATTTATAATGAGACAATGATTGGAATAAATTCATTGATCTTGATATAAATTTGGAAGATTTGGAAACTCGATTCCTTATGATGAATGGACTATTACTATTGATGGTGTGGTGTCCCGTAAATTAGGTATATTCATGGTGAAGATAAAAGATAGGGAAACTCGATCCACTATAGTAATATGGGATGTAGCTCCCCGACCCCAATTACCCATAGTTGGTGCATTATTATATAACATTGGCATGATCACAAGAAAGATCAAATCTCTAAAGACCGATTAGTTTAGTTGCCTTGGAAACACTAGATATATTCATAAGTCTTACATTACATCACAAAAATGAAAAATACAACAATGTCTTTTCTTCATAGTCCACACTCATATCCCAACATACTATCCTTATAGGTCATTCATAAATTACTTCTTCACATCCTGAGAAAAATAAAACATTGAAAGGGGTGTGCTTAAATGCCCGGTAAGGATAACAATATAGATGAAACTTTCATAAATAAGAATAAACATTTAAGGCAATGTATAACTAAACCAAAAGATTTTTAAACTTGAACTTCAACATAGTTTGGAAAAAATACAATGAAATACTTCCATTTACTTATTCATATGGATTTTCTACTAATAGAATAATCACATGAAATATCAATAACCACTTTCATAATGATGGAATGCATAATGCCAGACTATCATAACCACATAACCAAGGCCTCGTTCCAAGAATAACAATAAGCTTTTGTCAAGGCATTGTTCCAAGACACTAGTTTCTCTCATGAGACCTAACGATGCATCGAGGAGCTATAGCAGGCTCCACCCGTCACATATAAAGTCCAATTCATTCCCATATGAAAAGGTTTAAACATAACATAAACATTCGTAATAAACTAGCATACAAAATGTCAATACTTTCACCATAAACCATGAATGGTATAAAAATATCACATCTATAGTCAAACATATCACAAAACCTTCAATAAAATATAGAAGTTTGTATCATAATAAATCAACTTCAAATAAGCGTAAAATCCATCAAAGGATGTTGACAAAGATGAAATCAAATCTCTTTTTAGAGAAATATCTCTTTCTATTTTGAAATCATTTAAGAGTCATATATTTATAAAATAAATCATTTTCTTTGAAAATATTGTTATAATCTTGTAAGGGAAGCTTTGATGATTTTATAATGGCGGAAAATAGCCACACCCGCCGTATATGTTAAAAAAACATTCTTACCTTAATTCTGTCGAAAAGGTTAAAAAGCACCTTGTTTGGAAAACAACGGATTGATTATTTTATAAAAATCTTACAAAATTTCAAACAAGGGTATAAATAACTTGAAACAATATTCTATTAAATATTAAAAATGTTTTGAAATACATTTTTTAGAAACATGGAAGTGGATCTTAAAGAGATCCTAGTAGATTATTATGTATAAACAACCTCGGATAATGAAGAGATTGCAAAATAAACCCTTACCTTGTACTTTTCCTTGGTTGGGGTAGGTTAACCTCCTTTATAATAGTGAAATAATTTTTATTAAAATATAAAATAATAATATACATTAATAGGATATCATATATGATCTTTTAACATTGATTTGTTAATAATATCTTCGTATTATCGGTGTTTCGGGTGTTAACTTACTCATTTTCTTTTATATGTTTTGTTATGTAAACTGTGTTTGTCATGGATAGGTTGTATCTTAATCATATCCAGAATGATATTAAGTCCTCATATACTATTATTAATCATCAAAATAGAATTATACTTGAATGGATACGATGGAGAATGAATCTTATCGCGTTCGTGGAGACGGTTGTCTGTACGTACGCACGAGTGACAATATCATTATTTTTATATTAAAATAATATATAATTGGACGGTATATCATATATAAATAATCATTATCATTTTATATTTATTATTTACATGAGTTACACATCATTAGTATACCCATTCAAATAATAATTTATTGAATAATAATTACACCACGACATGGAGACGGTAAGATGTACGTACGCACGTATGGTGACATGTTATTCAAAAGGATGGATAGAATACTGAATATGGTTTTACCATATTTATAATAACATCACAGTATATATAAGATACTGGAGATATTATTTTATAATGGTAATAACAAATAAGGAAGAAATGGAAGAAGAAAGGAACTTGAAAAAGGGTGGTGAAAACATTACCTCTTCTTCGGGTTCTTCCTTTTGATTTGATCAAAAGGGATCCTTAGGATGGATTTCTGATCATAATAAGGACTCTAGGTTGTATTTAGGGATGTTGGGAGAGTATTTGGGCAGAGTTTGGCTGAACAAAAAGGCTTTGAAGGTATGAAGTAATGAGAAGGAAGAAGTTTCCTTTTATAAGAGGGGTGAGGGGAACCTTTGGAAAAGCTAGAAATATTATTTTATAATAAATTCATATTCAGTTTATAATGGCTCCAAAGTGGATTATTTAAATTTTAAGATGGTGAGGGGTCGAAAAACACTCAACAAATAGAATTTAGACAGGTTTGGGTTACTATATTAACCTTATATTTAAGTATTAACTCTTAGTTAATTTGGTTTACTTTTACAATGTCTCTTTGTATTTTTATATTATATGGTTAATAAAATTACTATATACATCCAAGAGGCCTCCAAGTGGTCTATTAATTATACTCCTATCATGATATAAGTCCTCTTGGCCGAACCATAGATTTTTAGGAATTTAATATCAATTAATAATATAATATTTGTTTTAAAAACTCTTTTATGTCAATTTTTACAGTATTCAATAGTTGATTTTTTGTAAAACTCATAATAGAATGATTACTTCGAAAAAAGATAATTACATAAATAATAACATGTCATATTAACCTATAAAATTATTGGTATTTATAAAAAGTCTCAAATTAGATTTATTTGGGTATTTATAATATAAATTATTCTAAATTTTCATTAATTTGGTAATTACTGCATCACCATTGTTTCATAACTAAATTAAATTATTTAATGTCTAAAAATTATAAATAAATTACCATTATGTAAGAAATATTTTTATCTTTCTAATTAATATTTATAGTTGAAAATACAACATATATAACCCTATGTAAAAATTGTTTTTCTAAAAGATATATGCTTGTGTCATTTTTGTATTAATTTTAACTTAATTAAAATAAAGTGTCCCTATCACTTACAAGTGGCACCATGGGATCCCAAAATCGACCCAAAGATGTCCATGGTCGGACATGTATTAACCAATAAGATTAGGACACATTTTAGGGTAATTTTTTATTATTATAATATAATTTTTTAACCTTTATTTACCAGATTTATCCATTAAGCATGGTAAATAAAATATTTACCGATGTAATTATTCAAAATGACTCAAAATAAAAGTTACCTATTTACACAATTTGAACATACTGATTCCAAATATGGAAACCATTTTTTCCAAATTCAATACATATAAGTGGCATAAATTAATTTAAAATTAATTCCCGCTGACAAAACAAAAAAAATGTTTTTAAGATATAATAACTATCAAAAGATTGATACTTGTTAATGTTCGGTTTAATTGTGAAATTATGTCCAATGACCAACATTGTATTAAATGGTAAATATATATTCTAATTATACTTTAAAACCACTAAAATTCATAATTTATCACTATTAATTATTTTGATTAAAAAATTTGTTTTTAATTAAAATTTAGTAATTTTCACTATTCATCAAAATATTAAAGTTATCCAAAAAGTACCCAAATTTTACCTTAGGCTAAATTCGATACTCAGAATCCAAAAATGAAGTCCATTTTGAGAGATAAAATCTCTAAAATTTTAAAAAGTAGGTGTTACTATTCATAACGGCTAGTTTGATCGGTTGTGGTGTGTTAGAACTCGATGTTGCGTACAACACACGCTATTGCATTATTCAAAGAGAAGCGTACCGTAGAAGCTTGGGATGTTACATTCTCCCCTCTTTCAAATAATTTCATCCTCGAAATTTCTAGAATACTACTACATGAAAATACTCGGGTGGTTTTTCATCAAAAGATCCTCGGGATCCCACGTTGCCTCTTCCATCTTATGGTTTCTCCACAAAACTTTTACCAGACGCATCGTCTAGTTTCTCAGTACTAGTTCTCTCATATCAAAGATCTTGACGGGCTCTTCGCAATAATATAGATCGGGTTCCAGTTCCAATTCCTCATAGGTGGGTACATGCGTTGGGTCAGGCATGCATTTCCTCAATAGAGATGGGTGGAACACATCGTGATCTTTGGAGAGACTTGGCAGTATTGCCAATCAGTAAGCTAAAACCCCAATTCGTTCTAGAATTTCGAAAGGTTTGATGTACCTGGGACTCAATTTACCTTTCTTACCAAAAACGTATGACTCCCTTCCATTGAGATACCTTCATGAAAACATGATCACCGACTTGAAATTCCAAATCCTTCTGTCGATTATCGGCATAGCTCTTCTGCCTACATTGAGCTGCTTTGATATGGTTTTGGATTACCTTCACCTTTTACATCGTTTCCTCCACCAGTTATGGGCCTGTAAGTTTTCTTTCACCAATGTCATCCCAACAGGTTGGTGTGCGACATCTCTTTCCATATAACACTTCATATGGTGCCATCTGAATACTCGAATGGAAGCTATTGTGATAGGAAAATTCTACCAGAGGTAAATATTGATCCCACATACCCTGAAAGTCAAGTGAGCAGGATATCAACATATCTTCTAAGGTTTGAATAGTTCGTTTTGATTGTCCATCTATTTGAGTGTGGTAGGCTGTGCTCAAATGAAGTTCAGTATCCAAGGCTTTCTAAAGACTTTTCCAGAATCATGAAGAAAAACGGGGATCACGATCAGAAACAATCGATAGGGGTACTCCATGAATCCTCACAACTTCATCAATATATAGTCTTGCTAGACATTCCAGTGGTAGATCATCTCTTATAGAAAGAAAATGTGCTGACTTGGTAATACGATCAATAATGACCCATATTTCATCGTTTCTTCTAGGAGTATTTGGTAGCCCCATGACAAAGTCCATCGTAATATTGTCCCATTTCCACTCCGGTATGGGAAGAGGTTTCATGACTCCTCCAGGCTGTTGCCTTCCAGCATTCAATTGTTGACAAACCATAAATCTTGACACAAAATTAGCAATCTCCCTCTTCATGTTGTCCCACCAAAAATGTTCCTTCAAATCTCTATACATTTTGGTGCTCCCAGGGTGTATAGAGAAATTGGAACTATGAGCATCATCCAGCAATTCCCTTTTTAGATCAGGTATATCGGGAACACAAAGTCTCTTCCTGAATTTCAAAATTCCATCTTCATACACAAAGTCTCTCAATCTATCATCATTCACAACTTTAATCTTCTTTTGAAATTCTTCATCATTGGTCTGAGAACTCTTAATCCTTTCTAGTAAAGATGGATTGGAAACCACTTGAAAAAGCATTGATGTTTCACCTTCCCTGGTTATTCCCATGTCCATATTCACTAGATCCATGAAAATTGGATCCCTTTTAATTCTTATATTGTTCAAAACTCCGTGGTCTTTTCTGCTCAAATCATCTACTACCTTGTTTTCCTTCCCTTGGTGGTAGTGTATCATGCAATCATAATCCTTGAGTAATTCAGGCCATCTCTTTTCCTCATGTTGAGTTCTTTTTGTGAGAAAATATACTTCAAACTTTTGTGATCAGTATAAATCTAACATTTTTCACCATAGAGGTAGTTCATCCATACCTTCAAAGAAAAGATCACAGCTGCTAACTCGAGATCATGAGGAGGATAGTTTTTCTCATGAATTTTCAACTGTTGCGATGCATAGGCAATAACCCTATCATTCTGCATAAGGACAAAACCAAGTCCTTTCATCGATGCATCACTATAAATAACGAACCCATCATTCCCTGATGGTAGAGTCAATATAGGAGAATTGACTAATCTTATCTTCAGTTCTTCAAAACATTCTTCACACTATTTTGTCCAAACAAATTTAACCCCTTTATGTGTGAGCTTCGTTAAGGGGTTAGCCAATCAAGCAAAATTCTGAACGAAACATCGATAATAACCTGCCAAACCAATAAAACTGCGTACCTCAGTTATACTCGTAGGTGTTGGACATTCTTGGATTGCCTGGGTCTTAGAAGGATCAATATAGATTCCATCTTTAGAGACAATATGTCCAAGAAAATAAATCTCATGAAGCCATAATTCACACTTGCTAAACTTCCCATATAATTCATGTCTTCTTAGAGTCTTCAGGATAATGCGCAACTGATTTTCATGATCTTCGTTGATTATGGAGTATACCAAGATATCATAAACAAATACCACAACAAATTTATCGAGATATTCCTTGAAAACATTATTCATCAGATCCATGAATACAGAGGGTGAATTAGTCAATCCAAAAGGCATTACAGTAAACTCGCAATGCCCGTACCTGGTTCGGAATGCTATCTTCGGAATGTCATCCTTCTTTACACACAATTGATGGTATCCAGATCGAAGGTCAATCTTTGAAAAGTATTGAGCTCCATGCAGTTGGTCAAATAAATCATCAATGTGAGGTAGGGGATACTTGTTCTTTATTGTTATAGCATTGATCTCCCTATAGTCGATACATAACCTCATAGATCCATTTTTCTTTTTAACAACAAGAATAGGGGCTCCCCATGGAGAAACACTAGGGTGAAAAAATCCATTATTACTCAATTCCTCTAGTTTTTTCTTTAGTTCAACTAATTATACAGTGGATATTATATAAGGGGTCTTTAATATAGGCCTTTATCCAGTAATTAAATCAATGGAAAACTCAACTTCTCGCTCTAGAGGATGTCCAGGTAAATCTTCTGGAAATACATCTACATATTCATTCACAATAGGTACATCCACTATTTGAACATTACTTTCCTCACCCATAGTCATTTCATTCTCTTCCTCCCAAATAATTGAATTTAGTTGAGCTATTGGGGGTGGATATAGATAAGAATGAGGTGGTGACGATTATTCTCTAAAGATAAGGTGTTCCTTATCATCATCACCAAAAACCATAACCTCCTTCTTCTTAAAATAAATGTTTGCATCATAATATGAAAGCCAAACCATACCGAGGATTATATAAAACTCAATCATAGGTATGATGATGAGATCAGCAGATAAATAATATTAATGAGCTCTAATGGGGACTGATTCACAAAACATTTTTGCAATGATACTTCCCTTAGGAGTTTTAACTGACAACTCCCATGTTAAATCAAATTGGAAATATCTACTTTTCATAGAAAACTGGGAAGATATGAAATAATGGGATGATCCAAAATCAAATAATGCATTTGCTAAACTCGAGGAAACCATTAAATCACCTCCCACCACGTCTTTTAGAGCTTCTACCTCACCTGTAGTGATAGAAAAATTTGGCCTTGATCCCTTTCCCTTTTTGAGGTAAGTTCCCCTGATGATTTGGACATAAAATTGCATAATGTCCCATCTCCCTGCAATTGTAGCACTGAACATTGGTAGCTTCTTTCTTCCCTTTGTAATCACGAGCTTGGTGTCCTTTTTCACCACATTTGTAACAGACACCCATTCCCTTCAAGAAAGTACCGGGGTGTTTCTCCCCACATTTACCACATGATGGATATTCAACCTTTCCCTTATTCCCCTTATTTCCATTCCCAAATTGATCAAAAGATATCTTCTTCTCTTGCATTTCTTTAAATTCATAAGACTTAGAGAATTCCTTTTCTGTCTTGATAGCACATGAGACAATGTCTTCGTACGATGAGAAGGATTGTGAGACTAATGCTCGACGGAGAAATTGATTTAACCCATCAAAGAAACGATCAATCTTACTTCTTGGGTTACGTATATAATCTCCATCATACCTTGATAACCATGTAAAGTTATCCTCATACATTGCGACATTCTCATCCTCCTTTTGTCTGAAACTTAGAAATTGCCTTTCCATATCTTCTTGATGGTCATGGGGAAAGTATTTTTCTTAAAACACATCTTTGAACTCCCTCTATTCCATATTTGATACTTCATCATCTTCCTTCTTGTTTTGAATCAATGACCACCATTGATCAGCATCTCCAGTGAGGCGGTAAACTGCCATGATAACTTTTTCCCTTTCACTACTCCCCAAAGCCTGAAATATTTTCTCTAGGGAATTTATCCATTGCTCAGATACTAAGGTATTTGTACTCCCATTGAACTTTGGTGGTTGTTTCCCCATGAATCGATCTAACATTGATCTTCCACACTGCGGATCAGGGTGCTCCATATGGGTAAGGTTATTATTCATAACCTGAGTGAGTTGTCCCAGTCTGGTGATTAGCTGATCAGCACCAGTTGCATCACCAGCTCCACTATAATTATGTTGAGCAGGAGGAAAATCCCTACATGGAGTGCGTGCATTGATACAGTTTCCATTTCTTCCCCTAGGTTCCATTCCTAAACAATGGCATAAACTAGATTGTTTTATGAATCAAAATACATAATTCCATACTTCTAAAACACTTAACATAAATTGAACTATTTATGGATATAATCCATAATCATAAAAATGTTTTCTTTGAGGAAGTATATACTCATAAACCTTTAATAATGATTTGTAAAGAATATGAGAGTTATCCTAAGCATATCCCCAGAGAGTGTTGTAACCAAGAGTGCAGCAAGGACCATTGTCGTGCACCAGTTCCCGTTCGAGTCTAGCTCAAAGCGATGTTTTCATGTTTTACCCCTAGGTACATCTGTTCTAGAGCCGCCTCTACCTAATCGTATCCAGACAGGGATTTATTTCTCAGAAAACTCACAAAATTTCTACAATACCAAATTTCTAGGAAGTTCATAGATACTAATCCTCAATGTTCATCTTTGGTCTACGTTCTCTAATCAGAGTTTATCTAAATCTAGCTTCCAATGTTTGTACTAAACATCCTCTGATACCAACTGTAATGCCCCGACCCCAGTTACCCAGAGTCAGTGCATTATTATATAACATTGTCATGATCACAAGAATGATCAAATCTTGAATGACCGATTAGTTTAGTAGCCTTGGAAGCACTAGATATATTCATAAATCTTACATTACATCATAAAAATGAAAACTACAACAACGTCTTTTCTTCATAGTCCACACTCATATCCCCACATTCTATCCCTACAGGTCATTCATAAATTACTTCTTCACATCCTGGGAAAAATAAAACATTGAAAGGGGTGAGCTCAAATGCCCAGTAAGGATAAAAATATACCAGAAACTTTCATAATTAAGAATAAAAATTTAAGGCAATGTATAACTAAAACAAAAGCCTTTTAAACTTGAACTTCAACATTGTATGGAAAAAATAAAATGAAATAATTCCATTTACTTATTCACATGGATATTCTACTAATTGAATAATCACATGCAATATTAAAAACCACTTTCATAATGATGGAATGCATAATGCCAGACTATCATAACCACATAGCCAAGGCCTCGTGCCAAGACTACCAATAATCTTTTTTCAAAGAATTGTGCCAAGACACTAGTTTGTCACAAGATACCATTCCATGTATCGAGGAGCTATATTGGGCTCCACCCGTCACATATTAAGTCCAATGCATTCCCATATGAAAAGGTTTAAACATAACATAAACATTCGTATTAAAACCAGCATACGAAATGTCAATACTTTCACCATAAACCATGAATGGTATAAAAATATCACATCCATAGAAAAACATATCAAAAAACCTTAAATACAATATAGAAGTTTGTATCATAATAAATCAACTTCAAATAAGCGTAAAAAACATCAAAGGATGTTGACATAGATGAAATCAAAACACTTTTTAGAGAAATATCTCTTTCTATTTTGAAATCATTTAAGAGTCATATAATTATAAAATAAATCATTTTACTTGAAAATATTCTTATAAGCTTCTAAGGGAACCTTTGACGATTTTATAATGGTGGAAAATAGCCACACCCACCGTATAAGTTAAAAAAACATTCTTACCTTAATTCTGTCGAAAAGGTTAAAAACAACATGTTTGGAAAACGACGGAAAGATTCCTTTATAAAACTTATATAAAATTTCAAACAAGGGTATAAATGACTTTAACCCATATTCTTTTAAATAGTAAAAATGTTTTGAAATAAATTTTTATGAAATATGGATGTTGGTGATAAAGAGATCCCAGTAGATTATTACGTATAAACAACCTCAGATAATGAAGAGATTGTGAAATAAACCCTTACCATGTACTTTTCCTTGGTTGGGGTAGGTTAACCTCCGGTATAATGGTGAAATAATTGTTATTAAATTATACAAGAATCATATACATTAATATGATATCATATATGATCTTTTAGCATTGATTTGTTAATAATATCTTAGTATTATCGTTGTTTTGGGTGTTAACATACTCGTTTTCTTTTATATGTTTTGTTACGTAAGATGTGTTTTTCATGGATAGGTTGTATCTTAATCATATCCAGAATGATATAAAGTCCTTAGATACTATTATTAATTATCAAATGAGAATTACACTTGAATGGATACAATGGAGAATGAATCTTATCGCGTTCGTGGAGACGGTGGTCCGTACGTACGCACGAGCGACAATATCATTCTTTTGATATTAAAATAATATATAATTGGATGTTATATCATATATAAAGAATCATTATCATGTTATATTTATTATTTACATGAGTTACACATCATTATTATAACCACCCAAATAATAATTTATTGAATAACAATTACACCACGACGTGGAGACGGTAAGCTGTACGTACGCACGTATGGTGACATGTTATTAAAAAGGATGGATAGAATAATGAATATGGTTGTACCATATTTATAATAACATAACTGTATATATAAGATAATAGAGTTATTATTTTAGAATGATAATAACAAAGAAGGAAGAAGTGGAAGAAGAAAGGAACTTGAAAAAGGGTGGTGAAAACATTACCTCTTCTTCAGGTTCTTCCTTTTGATTTGATCAAAAGGGCTCCATAGGTGGGCTTTCTGATCAAACTAAGGCCTATAGGTTTTATTTAGGGATTATGGTAGAGTATTTGGGTAGAGTTTGGCCAAACCAAAAGGCTTTGAAGGAGTGAAGTAATGAGAAGGAAGAGGTTCCCTTTTATATGAGGGGTGAGGGGCACCTTTGGAAAAGCTAGAAATATTATTTTATAATAAATTTATATTTGGTTTCTAATGGCTCAAAAGTATATTATTCAAAGTTTAAGGAAGGGAGGGGTCGAAAACCACTCAACCAATAGAATTTAGACTTTTTTGGGTTACTATATTAACCTTATCTTTAATTATTAACTCTTAGTTAATTTGTTTCACTTTTACAATGTCTCTTTGTATTTTTATATTATATGGTTAATAAACTTTCTATATACATCTAAGCGACCCCCAAGTGGTCCATTAATGATACACCTACCATTAAATAAGTCTCTTGGCCTAACCATAGATTTTTATGAATTTAATATCAATTAATAATATAATATTTGTTTTAAAAACTCTTTTATGTCAATTTTGAGACTATTCAATAGTTGATTTTTGTAAAAATCATAACAGAATGATTACATCTAAAAAAGTTAATTAAATAAATCCTAAAATTTCATATTTACCTAGAAAATTATTGGTATTTTAAAAAAGTCTCAAATTACAATTATTTGGGTATTTATATTATCAATTATTTTAATTTTTCATTAATTAGGTAATTACTGCATCACCATTGTGTCATAAATAAATTAAATTATTTAATGTCTAAAATTTATAAATAAACTACCATTATGTGGTAAATCTTTATATATTTATAATTAATATTTATAGTTGAACATCTGACATAGATAACCCTATGTAAAAATTGTTTTTCTAAAAGATATATGCTTGTGTCATTTTTGTATTCATTTTAACTTACTTATAATAAAGTGTCCCTATCACTTACAAGTGGCACCATGGGGTCCCGAAATCGACCCAAAGATGTCCATGGTCGGACATGTATCAAACAATAAGGTTAGGACACGTTTTATGGTAATTTGTTATTATTATAATATTATTTTTTAACCCTTATTTAACGGATTTACCCTTTTACCATGGTAAATAAAATATTTACCGAAGTAATTATTCAAAATGAATAAAAATAAAAGTTACCTATTTACACAATTTGAACATCCTGATTCAAAATATGGAATCCATTTTTCCAAATTCAAAACACAGATGTGGCAGAAATTAATTTAAAATTAATTCCCGCTGACAAAACAAAAAGCGTGTTTTTAAGATATAATAACTATCAAAAGATTTATACTTGTGTATGTTCTGTTTAATTGTGAAATTATGTCCAAAGACCAAAATTGTATTAAATGGTAAAAATATATTCTAATTATTCTTTAAAACCAGTCATATTCATAATTTATCACTATTAATTCTTTTGATTAAAAATGTTGTTTTTAATTAAAATTTAGTAATCTTCACTATTAATCAAAATATTAAAGTTATCTGAAAAGTACCAAAATTTCACCATAGGCTAAATTCAATTCTCCGAATCCAAAACTAAAGTCCATTTTTAGAGATAAAATCTCTAAAATTTTAAAAAGTAGGTATTACTATTCATAATGGCTAGTTTGATCGGTTGTGGTGTGTGTTAGAACTCGATGTTGCGTACAACACACGCTATTACATTATTCAAAGAGAAGCGTACCGTAGAAGCATGGGGTGTTGCATGGGAAATACATATCGATTAATGGAATATGGGGAAACCCCATCGATAATCGTATTATGTTGAAACCCATTCCTTTACAATGAATTGATTGTGGTGAGGGATGATAGAATGTCTTGTTTGGTTGGTGTAGTCCATATGAATTTCCCTGATAATTTCTATAAATGCTTCTGGAATTACAGTGAATGATACTAAATATTTATTTTTATTTCATAATTACATTTCTAATTCATATGTTATTATTTCATCGATTAATACATTAATTTCATTATGATTCATGTATTATGAACTAAATTTTTTTTCTATGATTAATGGTTATTATATGTTGTCTATGATCATCTAATGTTATGATCGGGTTCCCTTTCCAGGATTGTCATGTTTATTCTTACATATCACGCTTATTTACCATTACAGAGAATCTAAGATCACCTCTTCTTATTTTTCATTTTCAAGGTTTTGAAGTTATATTTTAAGAAATAAATTTCAAAGAGGTGTTCTATTTTTGGAGAACCTAGTAGGAGATAAATTAGTTCCCTCACCTACAAGTGTTTATGTTTCCTTACTTCCAAAGGCACTATAATAACTTAGTCATTATGCATCTATTTAGGTATTTTATTATATATACAGAAAATATAATTTATTTAATGTGAAAATTAATAATTGGTTATTATATATAACTATACTTGTTTGGTGGTCATGATAAATGAATTATTTTACAACATAGATATAGTAATCTATATCCAATCCTGTGTCAGGTTTCAATTTCTCATTATGATATCAGAAACAAGGTAGGTGAAATTACAATGTTATTTGATAATTTTTCCTTAATAAGTGTTATATTTATTTTATAAAATCTATTCATATATTCCATACGTGTGAGTAAGTGATGAAAATTAAATCGCAACTCTTCATAGATGTGGTAATCCGCATATATGAACGAACAATGTTTTATTTTTTTGTTGATGATTGGTTATAAAATGTGTACTATAATATATTTAAGGAATGATAATCATGTAAATAATATCATATATATATATATTACCACATTAAAAACTTCAGTGGTAGCTATTGGTGGCAAATGATTTTCTTCGGTTTGGGAGGCATTAGTCAACATGTACAAACATAATATTATTTTTTCACATTTAATAGACGCATGGATTAATAATTACTCATAGAATTTAAATAATAATATTTTATATTATGATATATACTGCGTTTATTCAGTCACAATGATTACAAGAAGTTTTATGGATGTTATAATAGAAATTAAAAGTAAACATTAGTTTAGGAACTATAAAAATTCTTCATAAATTTTCATTAGGTCAACACCTAATAACTTCAAAGGAAGGAATTATCATAAAGACAGTACCACTAGAAATTGGTTACATATTTTAGGAAATGAATTGATATGTTATTTTATGAACGTGGCAGATCATAAACTATTGAGATTTTAATTGAGTGGTTTTATTATATTATTGAGGTAAAGGACACAGTTGAATTTTTTTAAAAGATTAAAGTAAATGAATTTATTATTCATGAATAAGAAAAAACTGGAACACAGTATATTATTAGATGATTATGGGATGAAATTTGACTATAAATTAGAATTTTGATCAGTTTCAGTCCAATTTTACCCCATATCATTTTTAACCCTTTTAACCTTTATTAACTCTTAATATTATAACTGATGTTTTTTTCTAATGTTACTATTTATAATAAACCAAAATGAAACAGAAACAATAAAAAAACAAAAATGACAATTCAAAATACTTATTCCATTATATATAATTCAATTTATATTATTATGTGAAATAAAACTAAAAATAATCATAAAAATGTGAGCAATAATAAATTAATAAGAATTTATTTTTTAATATGAAATTATTTTTATTAAAATTTCATATTTAATTTTATCAATTTTAATTTGTAGGATTATAGTTATATAATTTTAAAAATTTTGTTTTTCAAGAAAAATTAATAATCGAATGTAACTCTCAAAATCCGTGGACATAATAGATATTTCTCAAAAAAATATGAATTTGTTACTCCGTAACCAAATTCAACATTTTCAAATCTTATATAATATTCAATCAAAAAAATTCTACTTTATGATTTAAAAATGTTAATTTTTAAGAATTAGTAGAGTAAATTTTTTATATTATTCATTTAATTACAAACATATATTCAATAAAATTATTTCAATTTTCATTAACAAATTAAATAATATTCATATAATACATATAATAATATAAAAAAATTTCATGAATATTAATAAGTAGTGAAATTGATTTATTATTACCATTACCTATAATTTTATATTAATCATCTCATTTGGTAATTTCATCCTTATACTGTTTTTTATAAAAAAACATTCAGGATAGTTTTTACATTATAATATTAACGTATTCCCATGCTTTTTATTATAGTATATAATTTTTTCATGGATTCTTATCTATATGAATAAGAATATTCCAATGACCTTCTCTCTATGGCCAAGAATATAAAACATTGTTTAATCAAATTAATGATATTATTCCAACTACACTACTTGAAGCCCCAAAACACAACTTGCATCCAACACATATTCCCTTAAGAATAAATAATGAAACCCATCAAAAAAGTTATATAAGAATTATTGAATGGTTAAAAATTATGAAAATGATCCCACCATCTCAAGAATTTTATAATTTCAAATGAACCATTTAATTAGAATCCCCTTTCTAAAAAAGCATAAAATACTTTTCTATTGAGACTCTTTAATGAAATTTAATATCTTACATGAAATGAATTATAATTCCACGAAATATATTTATACATATTATTCATAGACAGAGTTTATCTCATTTGATGGTAAAAAATTTACATTATATAAATATGCTCTATAATTTATGATCACAATAAAATATTATAACATATTTCTTCAATCCATTATAGATTCTAACACCACCTCCCATATAATTACAAAAAAGGATCAATATATAAATCTAAATGAAAACTGTTACTATAAGGGTTCCTAATTTATAAAATATTACAATCCCAAAATTATTAGAAATACATTTAACATTATCAATGAATATATTCATACAAGTAAATCATTTTCTCAGATTCTTAATTAGATTGAGGGTGAATTGTTGAACGAAAATTCAATTCATTTCCCTGTGACTTTGAAATCCTTATACTAAATTTATATAACCATATGATCACTGTAAACATTAATTTTTGGTATAAATCCATGTAAACATCCTATCTCCTTGAGATAAAATAAGGAAATATGATTTTAATTAATATTATTAATATTAATAATTAATTATATTGAGATTTTAAATCAATCCACAATAATCTATTTTGTATTATTAGCATGAAATATCATTATAAATCCCACCATGAAATCTATAAATATATTCCCATTTATGAAATAAAATAGGAATATCTTGAACCATCATATTCAAAAAATTTCATTCATCTATAAAATGATGACAATTCTTATATTTATTTATATACTCGCAATTATCCATCATTATTCCATTCCACTAGTATTACTACTTATGTTCATTTTTCATCATTTTATTGTAAGGATTAATTGAAAAGTGATTTTTAATGAAAAAATAAATAATTTAATTATCTCTATATAAATAGTTGGAACTCCAAATAATTTTCAAAAAATCAAATAACAATCATTATCATTGAAAAATTTAATAATCCTATATATCTTTCCAAGATCCAACACTTTCTGAAAATTTGTATATTATATATGAGCTTGAATTTTATACAATGAAAATAATGATTCCTCTTACAACTGAAAAATCAGAGTAATATCCAACTTGATAAATTACTAGACCAACATATGTAAGATTATTTATCAATGAATTATATTAAAACATTTTCATGATCAGTGATTCATTGTAATATCCACTCTATTCTTCATATACATTTCTTATTTTCCTATATAGAAATTAATCATGAAATCATTATATGTTCTCAATTCCATTATTCAATTTTACATAAAATTTCAATCATTCATAGTTAATATATATTAAAAATAATTATGATTTTCATTTTTGCACAATTTACTATATTAATATTATATCTCTAGTTTCGTATATAAGAAATCGTAGAAATCAATTCTAACTGTATCTGGATAACATATCTCATGAAATTTCAACTTTCATGAAGCAAAAGATATTGGAAAATAATTATGAATTAGAACACTACTAATCCTATTCAAATAACCATCATTATTTATAACAATATTTTTTTTATTTATTAATTCCATATTCAAAACATAGGCATTCAAAAAAAATATTTTTAGATATTGGAAAAATATAAAACACTAATTCACCCATATTAATTTAAATTATTATTTAGTAATCATATTAACAAGGATAGAAAAACCAGAAAGGATTCAATAGATTTTACATACTAATCTATTAATCTATCAAAACAATGACTTTCTATGAAATACTTTTGGTCATTTTCATTCTTCACACACAATATATTTTTTGGTCAATAGTTATACCTTCATTAGAAATGCTATATGAACGTAATTTAATTATATTTAACAAAATATCACATTTACTATGTTTTCCAAATAAATTACTTTTATTTATATAAAAATCCATTTGTTTGAATAATGATCCAAATGAAATTTATAATATAATAAAATATAATCAATAAAAACAAAAGTAAACATGTCAAAATTGTTAATGAAAACCTTATTTATATAATATATTAGTATAGTTGTGCAAATAATCATCCAGAAAAAATAACCCAAAACCAGCAATTCCATTATATAGACTGGAATAATATCTTTAGAATATAATACAGCATTACCTTAAAATAATCGTATACTTGCCTACTATAAATATTGAAAATTTATTAAATCTAAATAGTTAATATAAATTATCGATATGTGTTATTAGATACTTTTATAAAAAAGTGAAATTATTCAATACCCCATAATCAATGAAAGGAATCCTTAAAACACCTTAATTTTTAAATATTAAACCATTTTAACTACATGGTGATGATATTGGTTGAATGAAAACACTATGAATAAATTCCAGAAATAGATTTATTCATTCTAAAGTATCTATATTATAAAATTGATAATATTTCTTTGAAATTGTCCAAGAATTCAGAACGTGGAAAATAATAAATTGAAACTCCTAATTATTATTAACTCTTTGAAAGGATTTAAGAAATTTGTCCAAAAATTTATTCAAAACTAGAAAATCACTAATTAGAACAAGGATTTCAAAAACATGAATCATGTAACATTAACAAAAACATTTTATCAATTTATCATACTTATAATACATTATAAATGTTATGAAATTATGGAATATATATGTACATGACATGTATATATATTATCGTGATAAAAAATAATTTTTCTGAATAAATTAATCCATTATACAATATTACAGATAACAGAATAAATTTTTCTGGGAAACTATCCAGCTGATAATAATAAGAAGAATGCAATAAAAAGGGATTCATTAATACATTAACATTTATTTTTTAACAATTTTATCATCATTTAATGAAATTATATTACAAATAGAGATGACAACTAATCAAAAATAAATCAATATGGGGATAAATTGTTTAAAAATGATTTATCAACATTTTAATAATGTAGTTCTGTACATATCCCCAAGTTATTAGATATTCCAACATCAGTTGTAGTAGTATTATTTAATTATTTTGCTACACATATTTTAATTTTATCTTTTTTATTTATACCCTAATAAAAATATTCTCACAAGTATTAGTAAAACTCCCCAAATAAATAAAATTAAAAGAACTCCCAATTGGATGATCATCCTATTCACGGAATTATAATTACACTTTAATTTTCCTTCAAAATTAAAAAAACAATTACCACGATGATAAAATGTATTTATTTTAGAATGGATTATTTTGGGGGATTAAATATATATTTTTATGATGTTTATTTTTTCTATTATTTTCAAAAATGTTCATTTATTACTCTTGAAATATGGAGAAACATACATGTAAGAAAACTGTATCTCATCATTCTCATCATAATGAACGTAATTATCATGGCACTTAAATTCCCATGGGGATACATCTATTCATACATTTGGTTTCAATCATCTGAAATAAGTAACTATGTTATAAACTATGATGTAATGAACAACTATTTTATAATACCAGCACCTCATGGTTAGGTATTTGGATGGATATTTGAATCAAATATAATTTTACAATGTATTACATCAAAATATTATAATTAATTTTTATAGATGTATAAGCAATGAAGACATGATATTTATAGAACCCGTGTTCCATGAATTTATATTTTAAGTATAATAAATTTATAAATATCATGATAATGTAGTTTTATTAAAATTGTCTAATAAAAATCGAATAGATGATCAAATAAGAAATTCAAGGAATTCATTGAGTCTAGAGGGTTGGACATTCCTAGGTATTACATTATATTTTTTGGCATCGGGTGTTTTTGTTATGTACTATCATGGTTGAAAATAATTAAACAAATTTATATAAAATATTTATTTACTAATTTTAAAATAGTTACATACAATTTTATATTTGATCAACACTACTACAAAATTAATATTGTTATCTTTATAAACTAGGTCCAGTGGAACTATTTTGTAGGATATATTATAGGATCGTTGGTGGATGGTAGCCGATCATATTGAGATTGGGTATCATTGCACCATTAGAGATCATAGATCATTCTAACTATGATAATTCATGACAGTTCATCATCATTGATCAATCCAAACTCCATCTACTATTTTTTTATTAATTTTCATCCATATTATTTTTTAATCCTGATAAAATGGGGCATAATTCCATTGATATGAATTAATTTTCATAATGATGATTAATTTATTAATGGTATGTATATTTTTCTATTTATTATTCTCAATTTGATAATCTAACTCATAGAAAATAGATTGATTCTATAATGGACAAAGTCCAACATTTATTTCCGATTTTTTTATTGATATCTCCACCATTTAGTCACCTATTAATCATAGTAAATTTATTTTCCATGTGTTTCAATTAATATCATGTATATGATCATTCTATGACCCAATTTTTGAAAAATTGGTCCATAATAAAGGTGAATTTCAACATATAGGTTGTGATCATGAGGATAATATGATAGAGTATTATCATTATGGGATAATAATTCCTATTATTCATACTTCGATGTGTAGTGGTGATAGTGTGACATAATGCTATAATAGTTTTGTATGACATTGATGTTTGAATTTAGATATCTAACAATGGGAATTAGAATGACCAAAAATCCTCAATTCATAAATATAATTTCACAGGAGGTAGTGTTGATAGATTATGTTGATTAAAACATGTTGGATACAGAAATATCTATGTTACATAATGTGTAATATAGGATCACACATTGTTTGGGTCCCTAGTAGTGGTGTTTAGGTTTCAAGGAGAAGAAAATATCACATGTCGTGTCATACCTACCACATTCCATGTGTCCCAATCTAGTGGATAAAAATATATTCTAAAAGATGCATGGTCACAAGAAGGAAAGAATACATGTTATTAACCATTTTCTCAAGCTACGGTACTCAGACAAGCTAATGTATACACAATCATAGCCATGTGTATCGAAGTTGGTACATGGGTACTATAAGAAGTAAAAAGGTTCATATAGATGACATGGCATGCTGATGGATGGCCACATTATTACATCTATACCTACAATAATTCATTGTATATGGATATATAAATTATATGTAAGAAAAAATTACATGGTAATACACATAGATATCTAGAAATACTATATACACCCAGTACATGTTATGTGCCCCCAGTACATGTTATGTACCCCGTTAAGGGTGTTTAAAGGCCTTTGATTTATAATTTTGGACCAATATCTCTTTAGAATGATCCCCTCAAAACTCAATTAAATGGTACATTTTTACATTTCCCCATTGGTATTGATTTTCATTAACGATAAATCATGAGTCTCAAATAGATTTCAATATAACCAGTTGGGAGGCCTTATTTTGATCCTCTAACATTTCTTATTATAAACAATGTGGGGCTCGAAAAATCAGTGTGACCTCCTTCTGTATGTCACTTTTCCCCAATTTATTAGTTTGTATCATTAGTATTCTCTCTATCATTCTATTACAATCCCCCACATAACGGGTTAATATAGATTGGGTTTTTAGGGTCCCCCAAAAGACCAGGTTGTAATCCGCTATTTTTGTATCAATATAATTAGGAAATTTGAGTTTTTTGTGTGGGGTATAGTGATCCTGACCTCTAGTTTGAGTGTAGTAGGTGATTTAATGGCCCACTGAGTGGGTTCTCATGCAATTATCCTTTCATAAAATCGTCAACCTGAATCCTATGGAAGGAAGATTAGTCGATACAACTGAGAGGAGTGGGTTCCTTCTTTAATATATTTTTATTATTTCTTACATTAATTTTATTATTACAAATTTGAGAGGAATAAATTTAATTATTTATGTAAATTAATTTTTGCGTGTCTTACTAGATATTGTAAAATTGACCTCTCTATTGGTTATTATCTCATGTTTTTTGTTTTATGTAGTTGAACGGCCCTATGAAGGAGTCCTAAAGAGACTAGGACTTTGGAAATAAATGTGATCCAAGAATATGCTGATTTTTTCTAAGGGTTTAATATGATAGTATTCCTCTAATAAAATTCAATTTATACATGATTTTATTAACTTTACTGGCTATGTATTTTTTTCTTTCTTTACAGTACATTTTTATCATAAAATGATTGAAAAATTGTAGATATATTCCATCGTTTTATCATTTTTTTTAAATTTTTTAAATTTTAAATTTTAGGTGTTGTGTGTGATTGTGTGTTTCTGTATAGGTTCATTAGGCTAATTCCTCCCATGTGTGTGATATACTCGCTCAGTGACACTTGAAATCCTCTATCTTATTTGGGGTAGGTTTGGGTTCTTCATTGAATGGACCACTTCGGGCTAGATTGTAACTATATTTTCCCATTTATACCATCATAATTCACAATTCATGTTTCCTTAATAAAAAACCAGTATGAATTATCATTTATTAGGTGAAGAAACATTCAAATCATGGAATTCAATATTATTTTATTATAACCATAAAATATAATATCTCAATGATAGTATATTACCATTATTATTTAACTTAATTTAATTTTAAACCCCATTTACTTTAAAATTATAAGGATGAGTCCTTAAAATAATAAATTAGATTGAGTTTCTAGTTATGAATTTATGTTCATTCATTTATAGTGTACCTTTTGGGTTGAGGTTGTATCATAATTTATTTAAACGATTTACGAACAAATGCACTATATTACTAAGTGTTCAATTACACTAAAAATCCATTTATCAAAAAAATATATAATATAATGAAACATGAATTAGTTTCTGGAAATTTAATTAGTATTTTCAAATTAATTTCTTCTTTTATTCTACTACTATTTTAAAAAAATTAAATAAAATATAAAAATTTACGACTAAATAATAATGATCAAAAAGAAACAAAAGAGAGGGAAATACATTAGTCAAATAAATAAATTAAAACCCCTAAAATATTAATCTTTACAATGTTACTCATAATGAAAGTAAAATAAATCGGGATAACATAGTTCAAAAACATTTTTCCAAGGAACAGTTTTAAGACACATATCAAGGAAATTCCATCTAGTTTATGAATTTTAGAGATTTATATTCAAAACAAGTGTTTGAAAATATTGAAAACAATATGATCCTAAGAAAATATATTTTATAAAAATCCATTTTTAACTTCCTTGATCGTTTATATTTTTATTTGGATCATTACATAATGTATTGGAGAGATAATTTGGGCCCACCACCCATATATGTTTCACTGGGATCACCCATCATATAAAATATATTTGAATCTCCCAACATCATTTATAAATAGAAATGACCATATTAGGATATATAAATTTTTATTTCATTTTATTATTCATTATTCAAATGAAAAAATATTTTTCACCCATAAAATAAATAACATTGGACATCAAAATTTAATTTTTTTAAAACCAATTTTTTTAGAATAATTAATCATACTAAAAATGAATTAATTTTCACATTTATTAAAAAATGAATCTTGTAAATGAATAAAAATATTTACTTTTATTCCTGATGAATGATAAATTTAGGTAATCCTTATATGGTATAATAGATTCGTATCAAACTTAGATTTTTTTAATTATTGTTTTTCAAATTTATTTAACCATTATAATATTTTTCATTTCACATAACATAAAAAATAGATTATTTGAAATTAAATATATGTGTTTGGAATTTATTATAAAGATAAAAATGTTAATAATTCACTAAAAAAATTAAATTTTAGCTTTCTCTACACAGAACACCAAGGTTAGAATACATGACATGGAACAATGACTTTCTTTGATGGCTTTCTTAAGACACATAACTGAGTTTTATGAAAAAAAATTATATTATTAAATATTATTATTTAATATAATAGTATATAACCTAGAAATTAAATTATCATATATGAAAAATATTAAAAAAATTATGAAAATTTATTGTTTATTATAATTTAATATTAATTCAGAGGATAAAAATTAATTTGAAATCGAAATGAAAGCATACTAAATATAACAGAAGATTCTAATATTTTTATGGACACAAAGATGTTTTACCTTAATAAATTAAAATAATTATAATTACTAAGTAATATTAATGTAATATATTATATATATATTAATTAATTTGTTTTTTATCCATCCCATAGATTAGATAGACATAAGATGTGAAAAAACATTGTTTTATTCACAAAAACATATATATTTAATATATGTAGTTTTATCTCCTTTTAATGGAGAAGAAAATTTAAATTAAATTTTTTAAAATATTATATATTTAATATTTAATAGTAATATTTATATGTTCTCTACAATATTAAAAAAAATTGGATAATTTTTGTGTATTTTTCTATAAGGATTCATTTTTAATAAATTGTTAAAAATACACGATTTTAATTCAAAAAAGGGTTTTCATCTAATATATTTATAATAATAAATTATGTTTTAATTTTTTTAAAAATAATAATTATATAATATTGTTATACATTATTACAATTTAGTACATTTGAACTAGTTCCACATTTATTTTGGATATACCATCTAAGGAAACATTGGATCATTTTACCATAAATTCATGTAGTGTCGCCTTGTTAGTGGTGTTGATATTATATTATTTTCCACCAATCCATTGATTTGAATTTAGAAAAATGGATTAAATATTTTGAATATGAATAATTTCTAATTTCTAATATTTTCTTCTCAGTCTTGATGAAAATGATTAAGGAATGTAATTAAAATTATTTATATCGGCTGAGGTAAAAATAAGCCTATCTATGGACTAAAACATTAATAGATGACCCATAAAGACCTATGAATTATTTAAAAACAATTTTCTAGAAATTATTCATCCATGAAACATCCATTATTTGGTTTTTTATGTTTGGTTTTACTTTTATAGGTAAAATCATTGGAACACCTAACTTTATTTCAAAAATGGAATGTGTGTCCTTTCCCTTGCCTAAAAAAGTCCACCACCTCTCCTTGTCTTCAAACATATAAAAGCACAACAAATTCCCAAAACTATACCCAATCCACATAACATAATCCCACCCATACTCATTGAATCAAACCTTTTGGTTGGAAGTACTCCAGGTATGCTTTTTGTCACAAACCCAAAGGAGTTTCCCATTTAAGAGGTAACTCTATCCCTCAAAATCCTTTCTTTTATGTTCCTTCTAAAATCCCAAAATTATAATCATTTAATTATATTATAACAACACCATTATCCTCTATATAATATGATATCTTTATTCTATAGTTTTTAACTACTCTTACACACACCACCATCAAATGGGTAAATAACATACTATTTATGTGTGTGGGGAACGTCCACCTCCCAAAACAATGATTGTTCAATTTTCCTTTTCCAACTATCATGGATTGAATTATAATGGAAACTATGTTTTGAAATATTATATATAATAACGATAATTTATTTATTCTTATTCATTAAATTTATCAAATATTTTGTTTTCTTTCCAATCAGTGTAAATATGATAATTTCCTTCGATGAATTGTGGACTAATTCCCCCTCAAAGCGATGTGATACATTCAAAATACATAGAATGTATTAAGGAAAATTTTCGATAAATTATATGATATATATATATATAATAAAATTTATTTGATACTTATATTATATACAAATAAACATATAATACATTTCTATTCATTTTTTTCAATGCAACAATAAAAACAGAAACAGTGTCCAGTCATATGTTTGACTTACCATCTTAATGAATGGTGTTTCAATTAAGAAAATTTATATTTAATAAATTATATTAATAGAAATATAATTTAAATAAATTATATTTATATCATGTTTTACATTCTAGAAATATGATATAAGTATAACGACTAAGGATATAACAAATTAAGACCCATGCAATGAACAAAGAGAATATTATTCTAAGTGAAACCTTAATATATGATGTTTAACAAGAGGGTAATATAAGTTCATAATAAAACCATAGACTATATTATATATAATAATATGGTTCATTAATAATATTTATCATAAATTTATATTTTTTATACATGTGGATTGAATGTGTATGATGAGATTCAAGACACAGGGTGACGATATTTCATCTCACTTTTTATTTCTTTGTGATAAATTCTATTATAGCCACTCATACTATTTTTTAGTGTATGTACTTCTAAAGGTTGTATTTTTTTCTTATAAATAAAAATATGGTTAATAAAATATTCATTTTATGATCTTTCTTTTATGTGGTTTATGTTTCAAAATTTTCCAAATCAGTGAAACAGTTTTGTCTCAATTTTCCATCTTTGATACTCATATTTTATTATCCACCAAAATTCACTTTCTAAGTTCATATACAAAAATTTTATATATTTTTTATATCATGAAGTTAAATATTTTAAATATATTTTACGTTTTATGTGATTTTATTACCCTACATGGAGAGTATGATCCCATGTCACTAAGTTATAAGGGTTTATTGAGATAATATCATCGATTTTGGAAATTTTTTATGTTTATACATCCTTTGATGGATTATTATCATCCATATATCATAAAAAATTATGAAATTTGTTATCAAAAGGTTATTAATTATATATGCATGTATTGGTAATATTTTCCTACTCTTTGGTATAGAAAATAGTTATGAAAATATTTTTATGAAATCCGGACATTACCCACTCTCCGATTAGAAATCTATGTTCATTAAAAACCATTTTTTCTAAAAATGGTTGACGATAATATTTTAAAACTATTCATTAAAAATTAAAATAAAATTTCTCCCTTTTTTCATTTTCCATTCTAATAAACAGAATCTTCTTTTCTCTTTCAAAAAAAGGCATTTTACTAACCATTTTACCATGAAAAAGGAAATTAATTTTTACCTCATATGACATGTTTGAATTTACCTATTGTCATTTCTATAAATAATCCTTCGATTTTTAAAATGGAATTTTTTAATAAAATATATTAAAATTTTATTTTAAAGTAATTTTTATTTTATAAATATTTTCAACCATATTTATATTTTGTCAAGGAATATTTTATCCAAAATGTTCTCAGAATTAATTATATATTCTCAAATTATTTTTAGGTAAAATGGTTTTCAAAACATTATCAAGATTCATTAATATGTTTTCAAGTATAAATTAATTCAAAACAATTTCAGGATTTTTTATATGTTTTAATTATGTTATCAAAGAAAATATTTTTCAAAAATGTTGTGATCCTTTTTATATGTTTTCATTGACAAAATTTTCTAAAATGATTTCAAGTATCCTTTATAAATTTTCTAGGTATTCTACTAAGAAAATGATTTTTAAGTGGTTTTATGTATTAAGAATTATTTTTTCCAAAGAATAGAGTATATTTTTCTTAAGAATTGATTTTGAATGATATTTCAAAATTATTTTACATCTATGATGACATATGTTGATGTTACCCATGACCATCTAGGATATGATCGGATGGTTTCATTTATATTCATTATATGAAATGATTATGCTTAATTTCATTGTCTTTCTGAGACCTGTTTATCTTTATTTTATTATATTTTCATAAAATATATTTCTATTTCATGGGTTATACTTGTGATGAAAAAATTAAAAAGCATACCTTTTAAACATTTTATCGTATTATTTCATATATATAATGCCAATTTAATTTTATTGGTTATGATATTATTATTTCTAATATTTGGAAATCTATATGTATTATTTATTTATACTATGGGTGGAGATATATCTACATAAAATTCATTGGGTAATGATTTATATCCCATGAGATATACTAAGATGCTGTTAAGAATGATCTTTGTCTAATAAAATGGTTTTGGGAGTGATCCATTACTACTCTGTTTGTATGAGGAGTGAACACATGCCACTAAGATGGTCGTTGGAATGAACCCATACATCCATGATTATATGAGGAGTGAAACAATTCCAATTAGTTCGTCTTGTGAGTGGTCAAATACTACAAAAATGGTATGGGAAGTTAACCCATTCTACCAATTTGGTCTTAGCGATGATGCCTTCGCTACTATAGAAATCATATTTTAAGTGTATGTGTCTACCAGAATTCAATTTTTTATTACTATATTGTGCATTGATGACTTATTCTCTTAATTTGATTTGGACCAATTCCCTTTAATTTTCTTATCATTTTTATGATCTATAATATAAAGTGTATGATCATAAAATTTTATGCTCACGTTTCATGACATTTTTTCATGTTATGCTTAAACATTTTAATAATTTACCCTTACTGATCATTTGGGATAACCCCTTTTTATGTTTCCTTTCCCCATGTTCTGATGAAATTGTTTATGTAGAAGAAATTATGGTAGATATTTTTGTGTTAGATACTGATGTTAACTCACAAGGATAGAATATTTTTTTCCATGTTTCCAGAGATGGAAATCTATTATGGTTCACAGGCATGTATTATTGTAATGTACTGAATATTCATCTAATATAGTGTAATATCCATGTATTTTATTCATATGTCAACATAAGAATATTTATTTTTTTTCTTTTGTATATAAATTCCAAAACATTCATATAAAATATTTAAAAAAATACCTTTCAGTATGTATTCGATAAATGTTAAAATAAATTTACATTATAATTAATTTATATCTGTATAATTTCATAAATAAAATAATATTATGGATGAGGATATGAAATAATACTTGTCGGAAAATATATCATTAAAACAATTAAAATTTTGTTTAAATCCAATGTGTCCCATAAAATTTGATAACATTTAAACTAAATAATCATTGACGGAATGAATAGGTAATGGAAGTTAAAACACCTTAATATACATAAATAATAGTAAAACACATCTATGATTCTTTATATATTCTGGAAATGGAAAATATGTAGTTAAAATAGTGTATTTTCACACATGATGGGAAATGATATAATAAATCTATTACATCTTATATGAATCATCACATAAGCTCTTTATCTTGCTATATATTAATCTTAGATCGATTTCCTTATTTATTACTAAAATTTTTATTTAATATTATTTATTTACTTTTCACTCTTAACCATGTCATATTCATTTGAACAATATATTAATAATACATTAAATATTTTGAGGATATTCGACACATATATCGAAAATCCCAACGGTAGGATGGATATATTCAAATGGATCATGGTTATATCATTTTATTAATATTAATAAAGTTATACATGAAATTATTATAAATTAATCATACTTTTATAACCACCCAAGTTAGTTACTTATTAAAAATTAATTATGTCATATCACGAGGTATAGTATGTACATATATATGATTAATGTTTTTATTTTTCAATGATTCCAAGAAAATGATTGTAAATATCACTTTAAAAATAAAAAATTATAGTAATAATTTATGTATTATATTATTTAATTAAATTATAATATATAATATAGCCATGTGAGGTGATTATGAGAAATGAATCCAATCTCTTTGTGGAGTGATAAATCCATATATGAGACTAAACAATGTTATCATTTTTCAATAGATAAAATCGTAAAAAAAAAGATGATATATTTTAATTCCAATATTATAATTTATTCATTAATATAAAATATCAAAATTAAACTGATCATTATAATTATACCTCATATTTAGTGATAGAATATTTATTACATCAGTTTCTGAGGTGGTAAACCATACCCAAACACAAACAATGATAATGTTACCCATTTAAAAATTAATAATAAAAATAATGGTTAATACCACTAATATAATTACATTTATAACTATGGTATATATTTATGTCACTATATTATAATAGTTTATAGTGGTTTTAATGATGTATAAGATGAAATTAAAATAGCATAAATTATAATTAATTATACCTCATCTTTAGAAAATACTCATATGTTTATCACTACAACATTCGGATTAAAGAATTATCACTAATACATGACCTCTAGGATATGTAGAGGGATGTAAGGAGATAATTTTTACTTATATTTAATGAGATAATAGGCTATTTAACTACTGATAATTGTATATACGGGTTTTTATTCATAATTGAGGGAAACTATTCACTTGGAATTTCAAAAATGTCTAAATTTATTAAGGAGTTACCTTATAAAATGGTATAAAAAATCCTCATAAGAAAATAAGAGAATTTATGGTGCATGATTAATACCATTAAATTTGATTTATACATTTTTAGGTCATTTTAACCAATATCTTATTACTTTTAACACTTTTATCCATTTTTTGCACACCATGTGGTAACCAAAATTATTTAAATAGTTAGAATTTGTAATGAACTGGAAATAATATAACATAATTAAGAAATAATGAATTTTTTCAATATATGTAATTTATTTTATTAAACTCAATTTCTATATGTTGAGAATATTAAATTGGATACATTTATCCAAAACAAGATGACTATATATCTTTCCTCACAAATTCCTTTTAAAATATAAATTTTTATATATTAAATAATGAATAATTTTGATCCCAGTTACATTAATTGGATTTTTTTAAGATTACTAGTTATTAAATAAATTTTATAACCAATAAAAAAAATATTATTTTATATTTGAAAAATGTGAAAAGAAATGACATTTTTATAAAAATATGAATTTTCTATAATGCTCCAAAAAATCATATTTGGTAAAAAATCAAATAAAACCACTATAATATATTTTTTACATGATTATTTAAATTTTAAAATTTAAAATTTAAAAATTATTCATTTAATTAATACTAAAAATTAAATATGATTATTATATTTTTCAATGAACATTAATTTAATGCTCTTATTATTAATATTACACTAAATAATAGTATTCATGAATACAAATAATTCATGTAAATTAGTTACTATAAACATTACCTAGTATTTTAGAGATAATTAAGTGTATTTTTTTCAAATAAATTAAAGGAATAGCCTCAAATCCCAATTAAATATTTAAATATTTGATATGGGACCTTTAAGAGTTAACAAAAGATTAGAAACAACTAACATGCGTAACAATGGGTGAAATGGAAAGACTAATTTAATGATATCATTAATGCATATAAAATGATCATGATTCATCATTAAAAAACATCTATTATGTAATAAAATCATAAAAATGATGAATATTTTGGTAATTATACTTGTGAATATGGATGTGAATTCCCAAGATAGTAATCATGTACCATAGTAAAAAAATTGAATATATCAGGATATATGAATGTTCCAAAAAATATATGCATTTCCATATATGTATAATTATCGTGAGATTCAATAGAACTTTATTTTTTTAAAAATATCTTTAAAATAGATTTTTGACAAGTTATAGAGTTAAATTACAATAAAATTATCAATGTTGAAATTATATTGAAAACATTTTAATACTAGCTATAATGGGTTTGAAAAAAATGATAATATGGGAACCATACTTATATATAATAAATATAAATGAAATTATATTGAATAATATTGTATATTTTTATAATATATTAAAAATACTGAATGAGAAAAAATAGTGATTTAGAGTGATAAAGTAAATAAATATTAAGAAAAAGAGTGTTGGTTTGAAAAATAAATCAATAATATACAATCAATCAATAATAGAGTTAACTGTAAATATATTCCCCCAATATAAAATGGGATATGCACATAGAATGAAATTAAAATATTTATAGAAATTATAGTAATGATGAGGTATAAAACATAGAATAATATTTAAAATTTTGATATTTTTTGAATAGTAAGTCTCTTACCTCAACTCTCTACCTGAATCATTTGATTAATTCTCTATTATTATAAACCAACATATAATAATCACTTTCATACTACCATTTTTTAATATTTAATTTTTTGATACATTATTTTTCATTTATTTTTAAGATATATTTTTTTAAATATTAATGTCGATCATTTATATATATTCGACCATGAATTAAAAATTTATTTGGACTTAATCATAATGGTAAAATTTCATTGTAATGTTGTTTAAGAATCTTGAAAATATTTAAGGATCATGTTTTATGTCACTCTATGAATACAATAATTCAAAAATTATATATAATATATAAAATTTTACAAATTAGTAACCATTCCATGTTATACTTTTTTATGATAAATAAAATTATTTTGATAGTCAAAATTTATTGTAATTATTATCATTATACTTCCATTCCAAAATCTAGATATTTGAATTTTTTGATGTATTACATTAATTTAATATATAAAATAACATTTTAAGGAAAATTTAAAATAATAAGTGTTTAGAAAACATTAACATTTCTATATGATGTCTAATTGTACCATGCGTGAATATTCTTTTTGAGGATGTTCAAAAATAAGAAAAAAATTTATTAGATAAAATTTAAAAATCATTACTATATAAAAAACTATTTTCAGTTGAAATTAAATTTTATTAATTTTATTTCATTGGAGAGATGTGTAGAAATAAATAATGAAATCGTTTTTAAAACTGAATTCCCTAATATAGATACAATATATGATATGGGTATGATTATAGGGAATGGTTTATATAACATCATTTATATTTTTCAAAGAAGTTTAATTCAAGGAAATATTGTGTTTTATAAAAATTGGTAGGAATATTTATATATTTCAATATAAATGTATCGAAAACATTGATGAAAATATAGAAATTATAAGCATTACCTATGCATTTGAGTATCCTCCTTGGATTTAGTCAAAATATATCAGTGGAGGGACCATTGGATACACTAATGGATATTAATAAAAAAAATATTTGGAGTTTTATTTATTAGATCTTTTTAAAATATAATGTTTTAGATGTGGTGAGAATAGGGTAGGAAATAATAAATCCATGGGTGAGGGTCAACATTGATGAAAATTATACATATAATTTATAAGGGATCCAATATATGAATAGTAATGACTGATATTACAAATTAAATTATGTTTCAATAAAAATATATTTCTTGTAGGTATTTACAGAGAATAACATTCTAATGACCTAAAGATAAATATTTTATTTAATGTAAAAATTCTATAACAAATATTTATTTTCTTATAAAAACCTAAAATTTGAAAATTACTTCATATGAAATTATGATTATTATTATCATATATGTTATTTTTTGATGTTTTTATAATATTATTATTGATATGGTGTGTACTTTTCGAGGTAAATAGCTATGAAATTTACAACAGTTGGTGTCGTACTAGTAGTGGGCATTATAATAAGTATTATAATATCTGCGAGTACTTTACAGTGTATTAATGAAAATACATGTTTGATATGTTTTTGTTAATTGAAGGGGATTTCATAAAAAATATCCTTATATAGGGTACAGTTATAGTATTTTGAGACACCATTCCATTAGGACACCAAATTCAAATGGTCAATTTTGGGAGCCTATCAATCCTAGAGTGGAAGGATAAAGCAAAACAACTTTTTATATCATTGGTGTTTATGTGGTAATAGTTTCTAATAACATTATAAAAAATAAATGTATAAATTAATATTATTATATATAAAAAATATTTCATGTCTTTAAAAATTTTTACATATTAATGTTTCATAATGTATAATATATATTCTAAAAATATATTTTATTAATATTCAGAAACAATGTATTTTATTTAAATAAGAATTTCATAATAATTAATGAATATAAATTAAATGAAATATATAGATAATTTAATTTTATAATCATTCATATAATTAATAAAAGTAGTAAATTAATAATTATTTATGAAATAATTTTTTCAGGAGATGATAATTTTGTAGTAAATTTATTGTACATTGATATTGAACAACTTTCATTTCTATTGATTACCATATCTAATTTTTTTATCCAATTTATCTACATAATCAAAAATGTATGTATGAAATAAGACATTGAAATAAAATTAATGAACACTCTATTATATAATCTCATTGTAAAACACAATACAAACTAATTTTAAGGAAATTTTTTAGATCATGATGATTGATGGAGTTATTAAGGACATGAAAATATTGTGTATTATTATGTAAGCACTAAATTTTTTATGAAATATTCTTTAAGAGTAAAAATCCTATTTATTATTATTCTTCATATAATGATTATACAATTTCATGTGACAATAGTAAATTTTAATTTCCATTCAATTGTTTTTTTTAATTTATATCCATTAAAACAAATCATAAGAATTTTAAATTTAGTAAATTCATAAATTCAAATTAATATTCATATATATATATAATTGTTAAATAAAAAAACAATAAAATTTGTGTAATTAATTAAATTTATTGGTTTTAAAATAATTGTAGTTAAAATAAGATAATTTTTTAAATAATATGATAAATTATTGAACATTAATAAATTCAAAAATAATGTATGAATTTATTATAATTTTTTATTATGATAAAATATTAATTAAAAATTTGATATATATCTAAAAAAGATTAAAAAATAAATACATAATTTCATGACTGTATGTTATGAGATAATGAAGTTTTAATTATATTATATAATAATATTACAATATATTAATTTTTTTAAATGAAATTGTCTCATATCATAAATGAATTAAATGAATTATTTTTTATATACTATATTTAGGGTGAAATTTTATAAAATAATTATATAAAATATCATATTTTACTAAATCCATTTATTCTATATTAATCATATGACATCAATTGCTTTGTGAGTTCAGGACTCAATGAAATTTAATCCTTTTTTTATCATTATTCCAATTAATAAAAATTTCAGTGTAGTAATAATTACAATAAATATTAATATAATTTATTAATTTAGTATAAAAGGTAATTTTATTAATGATTCTTGAGGGAATAACTGAATAAATAATATCATGCTTCATTGGGGAAATTACTTATTTCAGTAACATGTTCTTTACTTAATTTTGAGTGAATGTTGTACATCAAGACCCACTCTTTAATTTCATCATCTCCCCTTACAAGATTTGAAATTGTATAAAGTCCATATAAAAACTATATCATGAATTTCATGAATAATAAATGGTGAATATAATACCAAGGTGATGATAAATTACCCTTCCAAAATGGCTCAATTGTATCTTATTATGTATGCTTATTTTGACTATACAATGGGTATGAAACATATGTCTAAAAATAATTTGTGTATATTATAACATTTTGTTAAAAAATGATTTATATAAAATACTATAGTCAATATTAATATATGTATTGTTCCATTATTTGGTAATGTCTTCTATGCATCGGTAATTTTTACTATATTTTATATCCTTTTTATTTAACACAATACACTTTATTGCAATGGTGTAGTCACTACTGGTTGGTAGACTAGATAACTATAAAACCAAAAAGGGGAAAATAAATAGCCATGAAATTTCTATGGTTGGTATTAATGATTAATTCAACTACATGACATGGTTTTTGGGCCTCAACATAACCGTTTTGGTGGACATGGTTATGAAAAACACCATGGTATTCGGAAAAATATCATAGGTTGTGGTTCTGTAACTTATTGTGATAAATAATATTATAGTTTCCTTAGTGGAATACATATTGTAATTTGAATTAGTTTTTGATATGCATGAAGCTATCACCTTTCTTTTTAGATCTCTTCTCATTCATAGGGACAACTCATTAATCATAAATTAGATGTCTTAAATGTTTTTTATGTTGATTCAACTCTCAATTATTCAAATAATTATCCAATCAATGTAGATTCCATAAATCATGAAGATTTAGAGATGTCTCCAAAATGATCTCAATGTGAGGTAGTTGATCCTTATTGCAGTTTGTTCATTGCCTTGATTTACCTCATTCTCATTGACAATCTATGATATATCGTTCAAGAAGAATCGAACAATAGTTTAG
This sequence comes from Viscum album, assembly GCA_963277665.1. Classification (NCBI taxonomy): domain Eukaryota; kingdom Viridiplantae; phylum Streptophyta; class Magnoliopsida; order Santalales; family Viscaceae; genus Viscum; species Viscum album. Next base: position 195,311,103 of record OY728123.1, on the reverse strand, counting down.
GAATGATGTTCATGTCAAATAGGTACCCTGGGAACCATTCATATTACACATTTTTCAACTGTTCAATTGTTAAACAAATGAAACTCCACTAACAAAACATTTTTAAAACTATTGTTGGTTTTTATGTGGGGTGCCTTATTATTTGACCCATTATATGGGTTATGTATGAGTCTCGTACTATAACCATATCTTTTTTAATAATAATTAGTAAAAACACCTGTAATGGAATAATATTATAGATTGTGTGTGACCATGGTTTAGGAGATTATAAACATTGATGAATGTTGATTTTGATGATGACACACTTGAGGAATGATTTTCTTTAACTTTTTTTGGCTGTGTGTGTACTTTCTAGAATTATATGAATTTGTGTGCTTATATTTTACATACCATTATTCTGTTTTATTTCATGAGTGTTCATGTATATCCCACAAGGCATCACATGACTTTGATCACATGGGTGAGATCAAGACACCCATGAGACCATTTTTGGCATTTGATCTCATTTTTTGTCATTTATAAGAAATTTGAACAATATTTGAGTATAATAACTTTTTTTACGTTTTCCTCTACAATTTCCTACTCATGATATGAAATGTTTTGTCTCTATATTTGATGGAACTATTTCCATGTAATGTATATGGAAAATTCATTTTTTTTGTGGTTTTTCAATTAATTTTATTAAAGTTGTAGGTGGGTATATCTAGGCCCATTGTACAATGATTGGGATCATGTTTTGATTTATTGTGTAATTTGATTATTAATTGAGTTACATGAAAATTCATTATGGTCATTTGTTTACTAACCTAAACTAAAAATGGTCTAAGGTGATATGTGAAGAGTGGAATAGTGGGACATGGTGGAATTCAATATCCAAATCACTAACAAAATGACTAGATAAAGAGGAATGGGAGCCCAAACTAAGGTTATATCAGAATATGTTGGCTAGGTGGTGAGACTTGTTAGTTATTTTTTGGTTTTTTGATACAAGTGGGAACCTTTTGATGGAGTCAAGGTGCTGAATTTTGTAATTACTACACATTTAGCTTTGGGATGTGGCAGGTATGATCAGGGTTTCAGGTATCAGGGTTAGAACATGACCACATCATATATTATTCTATGTTTGATTACATGTTGATAAAATAAAAAATGATATAAAATATGCTAAATAAGTAAATGTGAAAAGGAAAAACAAATTGTGACCTTCTGGGTTTATACTCATACCCGACATAGGAATATTGATGTTTGTGGTGACACTATAATTTTCGATAGATGAATTAGGATGTACGCAGTGATAGAGATCATTGAGGTAGATCATGATGATCTTATGTCGTACCAGGATGGAATTTTAAGTGACACATAAAGGTTTTATTTACTAATATTTCACTCCAAACACATCTTGACCTTCCAATATGGGGGTCCCAGGTTTATTTTTTATTTTACATCTGATACATTACGTTCTATAGTTTTGAACAAAACTATTTTATTCTATGTTATTATTTAATGTTTTAATTATTGAAAATGTGGGTATGAAATGGCCATTTGAGAGATTAAAAAACATATACAAACCAAAGACCAATTGTTTATGATGATTCAAAACAAGATTAAATGTAGCACAATATATCTAATCTAGTGATTCATACTATGGACTTGCAGAGTTATATCAATGAGAATTTCTCTCTCATTTTCTCTTCCTAAATTCTCTACATAAAATGGTATAATGGAATTTAGTTGGTTGTTTAATATGGATGGTGAGTTTCAAATTTTCTTAATCTTCGCTTGTGTAGTAGACATCTGAGTTACAATAGTCTTTTATGTTAGTACATTTTTTGTTTTAGGATTTCATATTCCCCTTGAGTAAATTATTTTGTAAATATTGTATGGTATTTTGAAGAATATATTAAATGGTACTTGCCTAATGGACCATATGGAATGCATATATAATTATTATATGATCAATGTTAGTTATTTCGTTAAATAACATGTTTTTTAATTTCTATTGGTATTATAAATTGTTTCCATAATGTTGGGATATATATCTTTTGGAATTAATTTGTTTAGCCCAAGATTATTGTTATATATATATATATATATATCAATTTTACTATTTATCATGTATAGAGAAACTATTGAAGTACTATGGGTATGTGTTTTCATTTTAAAAATATCCTCATATGGTATGTTTTCAAAATCCATTGTATGTACCAATGAACTGCCTTGGGTTTTTATAATGTAAGTTGTTATATGTATCCTATGTGTTCTTCGGAATGCCGTACAATGACTTGTTGTGGTATCAAATAGACAAATTATCCTAAGAACTCCTTAAATGGAGGTCATCTATGTTCATCAATTATATATGAAGAAGAATAAAACTACAAACAATATTGTTGTTTTAGAAGAAGGGAGACATTGATATGTAGTCACCATTGTAGATCTTGTTCAATTAGAATGTTTTCCCGACATAATGATTGATTATTCTTGAGATTTAATGATCTATGACACTCCATCTATCTAGGTAACCCTAGGCCATGATGCTATTATGGTCTATGTTGATGTCTTTGAATGAATAATTTATCTAGTAGAGACCTTGTAGGATCAATGGGCATGGATGGAAACACTCAAAATTTAGAGAGCCACCAATACTTGGGTGGGGGTTATGAACCACTAATGAATATGTAATGGTGTAGCATGTCTTTCCTTTAATGAAATATAATTTATGTAATTCCATCCAATATTTCTGATTTTGGATATCACTCAAGAATATATGGTTCTTCAAAAAGGCTAGATGACATTATATAATTTTTCATAAGGTATCAGAGTGTTGTTTCGCATCTCGCCACAGTTAGATGAGAATGAGGTGTATATGGATAATATATTTAAAATAGATCTTCATTTGGATCATAGATATAATGTTAGGAATTTATATCTAGTGACGAGTATAGATGTGATTTAGAATCCCTTGATAATTGATCATTGACTATGAGAGGAAAATAATATATCCCTCATTTCTACCATTAATGGAATTCCAAGTTATAAATTTTATTATAGTATTTTATTAGAAAAATATTCATATAGTGGTATATGAATGAATTTAATATAGAGGATAGGTTATTCAGAAACTATTGACATAGAATTATGTTATACATTACTCAACTTATAAAATTGTGGAATTTATCATGAATTATTCCGCAATGAAATGATCATGTGTTATAAATGTGTCAATATATGAAAATTTTAAATATTTTTCTCATTTTAATATTATAAAATGACTTATGTAGGTAAGAGTAATAAGTATTCATCATGATTTTGGAATAGACGAGGACATCCGTTGTAGGTTTAGATTCTATAGATGGTGATGATTATGGTGAGTAATTCATTTTCAGGACATTTCTGTGGTGATATACCTGGAAATTCCAACATGATGGATTAAATTTTAATTGATTATGTAGAGTGACCATAGAGAATTTGAGGTATTGTTTTTGTCACCTGTACTATTTATATTAATATATTTATTATTAGTTCTCTTCATATGTATATATCTTCACTTATTTTTCCATGAATTGAAATATCTATTATGTTATTTTCTATATTTTTGTAATTTGATACACAATTTGTGATGAATATAGATAATATTTATATATTTTACTGTTTTCAATAGTGTTCTTGTCTATGTACATCTATGGAATTGAATGTTCATAAATATGAATATAATTAATTTGATCATCATCATAGAATAAATTAATGGTTAGCGGGTGAGAATCAACTATTATAGGATATGTTTATAATTTATTATGCCCAAGATGGACAAGTTTATTTTTAATGGTGAGTGGGATGTTGGGGAAAACACAATGATACTATGCTTACAAATTATTATAGCAATCACACTATATGTTGATGGTTTTTTTCTTAAAATATTACTAACTATAATTTATTACTATCTACATTAGTGGAAAAGTATCTAAATGTCATCAAATATGTTCATTTTTTTCTCCCTTTAGATATGGGATTTTAGTTTTAGAGGGAAATAATTCCTGGGATGGAACAATTTTCAATTCATCTATATTATATGGAACTATATCAGTTGAGTTAACACAAAGTAAAACTCATGGATTTCCATGTGAAAATTTTTATCTATCATAGCACATATCCCTAGGATGATGTATTAATAATTATATAGATTATGAAATATATAATTTGGTTTTGTGTGTCCTATTGAATCATTAACTAGGTGACAATAATGATTCAATAAATTTTGATGATGAATTATGATCGGTTTGACTAGTCACAAGATTTTTTATGGTTCTCTATGATTGAAATATATACTGAATACAACCATATTATGCAAAAAGAATGGGATATTCTACTGAAATTGTTTATGATTATATATGGAAATTATTATTTTTTACGTCATTATGGATAACCAATGTGCTATCATAGTTCATGGATCTCAAGAATATTATCTTCCATATATATCATCAATGCATCATTGTGGTATTTGTTGATGTAATACATGTATACTCGTGATCCATAAATATGTAGATAGAGAACCTCTTGAATGTGTGGACTACACTACAAGAAAATCAAATTTATACTAATCTACTTGGGTGTTACTTTTGGATTCAAATGGGGTGATTCATTAGACAAATACATTCATAGGTAGGGATTTCGAAAGATTTAGAAAAAGGTAGATATGAATATATATTAGGCTAGGGTATGGGAGGTTTTTTTATTAGAGGATTCCATGGTTTGTAAGTCTTCTATAGAAGGATAAATCCTATTATTGTAAAGATGATATTATATTTCTCACTAATACGAGAGTAATGTTCAAGTGAGAAAATTGATATGAATAATACTTCAAAGTGATTATTTAAAAATTTATGAGAACATTTTTTTTCATTTCCAGAACTTGGTATGGTATATACAGTTTACTATAAAGCCTTAGGAGTTAGTTAGGGTCATATGATAATGTAGTGGGAAAAGTAGTAACTTCTGTTTCATTATATGTGGAACACTGGGTTCATAAATTCCCAACACATTAAATAGAATTGATATTGATTGTCAAATATCAGAACATTTTTTGACATTATATTTTTATTGAGGGGTATTTTTCATTATACATATAACAAAACCCTATGATATATCTTCAATCAGGTTGATCTAAAAATGTGGTAGATGCATTCAGTAGATTTTCTGTAGAAATTCAACGTGGTGATGGATATTATTTTTACAAATTAGGAATCCATTTTGGATTCTCATATAAATAAATCAATATATATTTCAGAAAATAAAATCATTTATTCATGGGGGTAATGAGTTTTTATGAGTTTTTTAGTGGAGTGGAAAGTGGGTGTGATAATGATAATAGTGTGTTGTAATGTGGTCCAATAGTGATAACCTTTTCATTCATGGAACTTGTGAAAGGGACCAATGATTAAGATATTATGCGTGTCGTTATGTGGGAATGATATAAAGGCGGTGATCTAGAAACATGATGGATAATAGATTATAATAAAATGATTTTAATTTATAAGGGTTTTATAGTTCAGTTTCACTGATATTTGAGTTCATGAGAGTGTTTCATTCATTAAAATTGGTAATAAATCCATAGTTGATGATTATGTACCAAGAATCATGGATTTAATCATTCTAGCTAGGTATGACATGAAAAAACACATGTTATGCTTCATGATTCCACACAAATTAGAATATAATGGTAAAATTTAAGATACATAGTGGTTTACCTTAGTCTCATAATGAGTCTTTTTGGAGGTTGGATTAAATAGTTATGGAAAATGTGATGTTGTTTTCTAAGACAATAAGGTTATTCAATGCTATCAGGGTTATTAATGAGCAGTTATCAATTTAACACATTTCCTAATGATATAACATACCCAATCTATAGATGATTTGAGAATTTATTATATCCAATATAATATATGACTACATAGAGTTCTTTCTAGTATAATATCAATTAAGGGTTCATGTTTTAGATCATGTTTTTTTGTCTTGATTTATTCCTTTGGGAATCAGTTGACTTTGAGTACATAATTTGATCTATAGACATATGTACATTTAGAAAGGAAGATTTATATTCATGTGGTTAAGCTTCAAGAATGATTTTTAATCTTTATTATATCATGAAATGAGAAAATATACTTAGTTAATAACACATATATCTACCATTTCAATGCTTCATTTAACAAGGACCCTCTTGAGCCTCTCTATTAACTATTGTTCATCTCAGTTCCATGTTTTCGCATTGTAGGTGTGAAAGAATTTATTAGTGTAGTGTAGTATATGAGACGTCTGGGATAGTGTGGTTGATCATGATGTGGTTGGATACCTCTTAGATTTGTAATATATCATATATTGATCGATGGTGATGTCCATTATTGTTTTAGTTTAGGTAATATATTTTATTATGGGTTTCTCCGTGGATGTTGAAACCGTATTATTTGAGGCAATGGAAACTGGTGGGGGGTTTGTGTGAATATTTTATATTATCTTATACATCAAATATTTAGAATAATGATTTACCTTTGTTCAATGTATTTTAGTAATAAATAATTAATTCAATGATTAATTTTTTTGGAGGTACATTACATTATTGGATCATGATTTAGACTATAATGATGTTCATTGGGAACCAAACATAACCATTACAGAGAACCCGATTTCGATCATAGACAAGAGTGGTAAGCTATTCCAGGGGAATTATATATGAATTGTTTGAGAATTTTGGTTGTATATATTTATCTATAAGTATAAATGAGGGAGACTGTATTATTTTTGAAATCTTGGGATGACAATTACTGATCATTAACAGTTGATATGTTTCTCATGTATATGAAAACATTAGAGTATCTTTTTTAAATTTCTAAAACGTATAGTCTTTAAAAGGATTAATACATTTCCCAATATTTTATATTTAAATTTGGGTGTCGCATTATTGGCTAAAGTATTTTGGGATTTAAATAATTTTTTGGGTTTTAAAGAGACTTTTTATTCAATGTTTGATTCAACAAATCCATGGTGGAGGATACATTATTCCATGTTTTTATTCAATGTGAAATGGTTAACGAGAAATAGTTTGTAAAGACATGGACATGGATATGGTTCTATTTAGAGCTACCTATAGAATAACTAGAGGGTTTCCTCACCCTGATAGTGTTAACTTCAATAGTAAGGGAAAATTTATTATAAATAGGATAATCATATTATGGTCTTGTTGTATTTCTAGGTGTTTTCAACAGTATCTCGGTCATAGTGAATACTGTTGTGGAATTTAATTTTGGTTTTTAATAAAATGAAACAATTAAATTTATAAATATATGTCATTAGTGAAATGATTTAATTATAAATTATAAATCAATAATGATTGTTTTAGATAATTATTATACATATTAATTTATTTACTATCCTATCTTCAATTATTCCTTATATTTTTTCAATTCCAAATGAATTTTAGATGAATGTATAGTTATTTTATTGACACATCATGTGTTGAGGTAACCTAATTGTATAATTTTATTCGTATACATATTCCATTAAAAAACATTATATGATGAATCAATAAATTGATGAAAAGGACTATTCTAGTTGGATCAGAACTTTTATAGCCCTTCCATTTCTCATATTTTGTTCTTACATTGGGAGAAAAATTTATAATTACTTCAACCAAACAGGAAGACTATCATATTTTTTTTCTAATATTGAATGTGATTATTAAAATTGGTGTATTTCACTCTCATGGGTCTCATTAGAAAAAATATCAATTATGATTCAAATCAATTATAAAAATTGTTATTGTGAAAAAAAAATATTTTTTTTGTGCTAACATAGTTCTGTATTCAACATCTATGAATAACACATAAAATGTTGATTAAACACTAATGATATAACTGAATTACCATATATAGAAATTTTATATCATTAATGGGATGATATAATGTTATTTAATTAAATTCATTATAACTTGAACGATTTTGATAACATGGATTTTTGAATATATCTAGTGAGGTGATGATTGAGATTGATCAAATTTTTTTGTGCATATCCCGTGAGACCATGCATGATATTTAGTCACACATGTGGTAATTTGTAGCCTATAAACCCATGTTTGAGTATAATCACATGATTTTTTTGTGTTTGGATACAATTTATAACCCATGATATACTATGATTTTCCTTCAGATGTAATAACACCATTGTCATAAAACATATTTGGTATATGTAATGATGATGTGGCTATATGAATTATAATAATTATAGAGGTGGAACCATCATGGATTAATGAACCTGTAGGGTGAGAGTGTTCAGACAATACATGTGATTGATTATAAGATCAACCTAGATAATCTGGAATGATGGAATTTTGGGGATTAATATATAGGGGAATGATCATACAATGTGGCCCTACATGAGAGGAAGTTACATGAATGATGGAATTTAGTTATATAATTTAAGGACATGTATCGAGATATGGACAATATATTTCCTCTTCTAAGATAGTTTATTAAGAAGAAGTACATTTGTTGATAATCATTGGACATTTTTATTGTGGGATACTTGTTGAAGGCCTGTGTTCAATACTACTTAATGAATTATAATCTAATTACATATATGCCATAGATGACATCATTGTATGCCAAATTTTTGTGGTGTATTAGTTAAAATATGACCTCATGTTACATGATTGTTTGTTTTTAATCTGTTTTTATCAGCTATCATGACATGAACACCACCTATGATCATGTGTCAAGGAATATTTGGTTTTTTCATACTGGGTTTATAGTAGCAACATGCAAGCAAATCTTGATTAATATGTGAATTCCAAATCATATATATAAGAAAGGGGTAGACAGAAAGGATAGGGGGATAAGACAATATGTATTATTAAAATAGGCATATCAAAATATAAATTATATAGATTTCATAGTGTTTTATTAATTTTCTATAATGAAAATACTAATGTTTACTTAAATATTTTCAGTACCTTGGTTTTATATTTTGTATGACCTAAGATACATGACATTCAATATGTTTTATCACTATTTATTTATTCAAAAATTTTATTATTTATTTTTTCCATTAATTATATTGATGGTAAATTCATTCAATTTAAAATATAAGGGACGTCTCTGCGTGTTGGAATCTTTTTCCTATTGTGACGCATGGATGAGGCCTTGTAGTACTCTTAGACAACCACATTGATTCTGTATGGGACCTTAAAAAATGAAAGTGAGATGACCTACTAATATTATTTTTAATTGAGACTCAAGGATCACTTGATTGGTTATTAAATTTATGCACATGGCCTTGGTTTTTTATGATTCCATCCGTAAATCCTGTCACTATCAAACAAATTGGTTGTGTTAGAAAATAATTGGCAATCATCGTGAATTATTATATGTCGAAAATCATGAATTTTGTGGAATATTGGAATATCACCATTCTCATGTGTTTTGTTATATTGTTAACTACCATTATTAATTTATATAAAATATCATTCTAAATAATTTTAGTACAGAAAAATTCATTTTTTATTACATTGGACATAAATTTTGGAATCAACATGGATTTTGAACATTATAATTAAAGGGTAAACTGTTAAGGTAAAATTAATTTTTATATATTTGATATCATCTTATTGGGACAAAAATTATAATGAAAAAAACAAGAGATGTTTATAGTAATTTATGTTCAGTTATATTATATTCTTTAATATCCATATGAGTCAAAGTATAATATTTACTAGAATAATATTTAATTTATCCCCATAGTTCATTATAGGATTTAAAAATTTGATAATTTTTCTTGAAACATCCTATTAGTGTTATTTATAAATAAATTTATCTACTATGTATATTGTCTTTAGTCTTTTAAATTTATGAAATAAATACCTAATCCAAAACATGTGTTCTAATGTGGGGATGTTCATGTAGACATTGGTTGATATATATAGAGAAACAAATTCCAATCAATAAATATACAGAAAATGAACAATAATGTATTGGTATTTTTCTAGTTCATAATGGTTGGAAGTAAAGAAATGTTAGAAATATTACTATTAATTAGAGGATGAATTAAATAAAAAATTTCTTTAAATATTTAATTATATTAATATTTGAAACATGTCATTGATATATAAAATTATAGTGGTGTTATTTTATAACCAATTTAATATTTTCTTTTATTTAATTTAGTTGATAAATTATTCTATTAGAGAAATATAGGAACACATAGTGGAATCAATTAAATATTAATGGAGGTGGATAGATTATATAATAAAGGGAAAATGTTCATTAAATACACATTAAATCTAAGGCTTTACATCAAGAGTTTGGTATCTTTTTATTTACATTTTAATTCTAAATGTTACCCACCTGATTTTCTATGTCCATATATTACTTTTTTAAAACATTATATGAAATAATATTAAATATTTTCATCATTAATTTTTTAAACTATTAGACCACCCCTCATAATGTAATCTTTCATGGGAATTTATTATCCCCTCGGGTACCAAACTCATTTTCCATCATTTTCATAGATTATTACTAATAAATGATCAGTTAATTTATTTTTTATTTTATTCATTGATCCATCATTGGTATATTTAATTTATTTCTAAAATCTACCACTATATTTTATGAACATCCTAGTTCAATTAAAAATAAAAAATCCTTTGATATTAATGGTAATTGTTTTTTAAAGACCATGTGGATACACTTCTATAATTATGTATGGTGATCTTGTAAAGACGGAGTCATGATTCAAGATTTTTGTTTACATTTGAAATTTTTTCCCTTATAAGGAATAATTATAAAGAATTATTTTGTTTTATTATATATTTTATATATATGTGATGAGGGTTCCCATTCCCCTCCAATGAGTTTATGTCTCTGCATCAACACATGTTTCTATATGTTCCCAATACACCATTGTATAATTTTTCAATTACACAGAACAATAATAGTATGATGCTAAGTGGAATTGAAATAATGATTGTCTTTAATTCATAAGTATGATCATTGAACTGATTTTTCAATGATTTAAACTATTTCTTTGATCTAGGATTTTTATTAATTATGAAAATCCATGGTTTTTTATAGAAAAATAAATGGTTATTTTTTTCATTTGCAATATATATTTCCCCTATGAAATTTGATTATTTATTGTCTTCTTATTTGTGTGTTTTAGCAGTCACAATTAATTTATAGATTCAAACAAACACGAAAACTTAAATATAAATACATGCTTGATAATGGATTAATTCACGGTGGTTGAGCTATCGGATGGGTAACTCCAGAAGAATCTTCTTAACTTGATATATCATTGTTTCCCTAGTATGGTCATAACAAACCTCCACTAGAAACCATCGAGGTCATCGTCGATTCATGGGATCTTCTTCAACCAGATTCCATCTACTCTCACTATAGGAATGCATTCAACATCCATATTTACAATTTAGAAGATTTTGTGCATGCTTGGATAAGAGAGGATTATTGATGCATGGATTGGCACATCATCATAATGAAATGGTCTTAGCAACTCACTATGGAAGAGGCTCTTGTGTGGAGGATGTGTAGTTCAATATCCTTGGGATCCCTCTACCATTTATCAATTCAGGCATCCTCTAATCAATTGGTGATGTTGTGGGATCATTCCTATGGGTGTAAATATCTAACTTTCACAAGCTAAGACTTGTATTTATGTTCCCTTCAAGGATTATGATAAGGTTCTGTGGTAATTTTATATGGTGGCAGCACCAGAAATATCAATCACCACCCTGATTTTGTGGTGTGTGCAGGTTCCAAGGACAGTCATTGGATTTTTTTTAAATGAGGGAGGGAAAATTCTCAGTTCTATATAGTCTTCCCATGAGCTCTTCTAGGGTGAGCATTTATGTTGCTGCTTCTTCATAATCATTGGGGTCAAAGGATATGACTTCCACTTCTCTTTCTCCAGCTCCCATAATCCTACTTTCTGGATGTGACGATAGTACTAAAGCATTTTTTACTAATTCAAATTTGATTTTTCCATGTTCAAATTTACTAGGTGTGGCGCATATCCAGCCGAAAACATCTAGCCTCACCTCAATGTTCGCATGTAATTCTCAGATGACCCTCTTTCTATGAAATCATGTGGTATCCCTATCACTGCCATTTATCTCTCCTCCCCTTATTACATTAGGTTACATGGTATTGGAATATCTCTCTAAAGTGATCTTTTACTTCTATGGTCTCTCATTTCCCATACCCTTCATATTTCCTTTTTTCCTCTTAATTCTTATCCCTCGATCCCTACATTGATTAGTTTGAAGGATCTTGTGACCCAAGGAATTTCCATGTCTGTAGAGGAGCTCCCATATGTTGAATAGATGGTTTAATTTTTTTCCTAACCCACTCTTCCCTCTTCTATAGGGTTTGGTAGAAAATCATCAGGGACTATCACTCATGCCAGCGTAACAGACGCCTCCAAATCCTTGTTATCCTTTGGTACTGCATCCCTTAGTCAAGATACCTCCCTACTATTTTAGTAATGTTTTCATTCATCATTTTTAACACTACAGGGTTGGGAGAACTTCCCAAGGCCACCTTCAATGCTTATGAAGCAAACACCACCAAGATTCAATCATTGTTATTCTAGATCCCATGAAAGAGGTTAATCATACGTTGATGTTTGCTAAAAGGATGGGTTTCCATCATCACATTGGGGGAATTCCTTGGAACTCCCACATTTGGGTCATCTAGTGAAAATGATTGGAATAAAACAATTATGTATGTTTAGTATTAATTCCTGACAACCAAAATAATATTGAGTGGTATGGATATCCATTTCCCCATTATCTTCACATGTATTGATTTGTTGGAAGAACTCCATCATTGTAAACATTTAGATATCTTTAAACCAATAAAGAATCCACAATCCATCGAAGGTGATTTCAACATGGTGGAAGAGGTTACAAAGAAGAAATTAGGGGTGAGAGATTATACCAATGTTGTGATGGAATTCCGAAACCGCATGGATTCTAGGGGTCTCGTGGAAATGGGATTCAAGGAAAATAAATTCAACTAGTGTGAAACACGCAGAGGAATCCATCACCTTTGGACATTCCTATCCAACCTCTATGGTATTAATTATGTTGTTCAAACCTCAGTTTCTCATCCTTATAGATCATTATCTGATAATTATACCTTATTTATAAGATAAAAATAAACATATCGGGACATCAATAATTGTTTTACTCCACTGATTGGCATAAAAGGGAGGGGTTCATACAGATAATGAAGGCTTCCTGCGTGGAGGAATTCAAATATAATGCTTAGGCTAATAATTTCTACTTCCATTGATGGATCAAAATATGCATCTAGGAATGGTTGAAAAACCTCATGGAGGACACCAACCCAGATGATCTCATGGGAGAGATTTGTATGATTGAGGAGGCCATCCAAGAGGGGTGGGATGATGATGTATCTGATATTATTAATGAACAATTCGCCAATTTATCCATAATGATTCTAGAAGAGGGTAAGATCATCCATGATACATCAGGGTCTTTAAAGATAATGAACGTGGACCAAAATATAGCACACATATATGCATGTTTGAATGAAAAAAATTCCATTAATATAAATCTTTAGGATAGACCCTTCACATTGGATGTTTATGTGTCTAAAAATGGGGCCTTGAATCACATAAATTCCCTAATGATATACCCAACCTCATTTAGAAAAAATGAACATATCACATGCACCGAGGAGGAGAGGTTTCTACAAGAAATGAAAATTTTAGTGGGGAACTCGAACAATTTTCCTTGTGGAAATACCAAAAGTTGATGAGGATGAAGAAGCAACCATTGGTCTTAGATAGCATAATTCACCAGGACTAGATGGGTTCCCTGGTGCTTTTTATATTACAGCATGTGATTTTGTGAATGCTCATGTTGTTAATGATATGAATCATTTTTTTCTTAGGGGCTCCTTACTTATAGGGTTTTTCAATTCATGAATGTGTCTCATTTCCAAGTGAATGAATACTTTGGATATCACTCAGTATAGATAAATATGAATTTTTAATTTTTACTAAAAAATTATTTCCATTCTCTTATCAAGAAGGTTGGTATTCACCATTCCTATAAGGTATTTGATGAGAAACATGATTTTTTTAAATGAAGAAGCTTATAAGGGGACATTGTTATTGATAATAACTGGTGGAGGGCACCAATGTTCGGATGGTTGGATCAATGTTATCATTCGTGTTGATATGAAAAAAGAATATAATATGATGAATTGGTGATTCATCATCTGGGTGATGAGGAAACTAATCTTCCCATAATGGTTTTGCGAATAGAGCTTCAGATAGTATTCTTATCCTTCCCTATCAATCACCTTTATGGGTAAGTGGTTCAAATTTATTAAAAACACCATTGGAGTGGGAAAACATTATCCAATGTCCCCGTATCCCTTTATTTGGCTCAATAATCCATATCAAGGACCCTCCCCCTAATCTTGGTGGATAGTTGGGTAATTCCATTCAACAATAAATATGGGGACAATTCTATCTCTCATCTCATGTTTTGAAATGATGTTCTTGTCTTTTATAATGCTAGGCGTAGGTTGCTTCAAATCAATATGTTCATTATAATAGTGTATGATGAGTAAGGTTGATAGCTTATCAACCCAAGGTAGATAAAGTTCATTAACTCTAATAATCTTTTGAGTAGGATATATCATTCTATCAAAAAAATCATGGGAATTCATAGTAGTGAGATACCAATAAGCTACCATGGAGCCCCCTTATATAATGGGATAATTAAAAGTAACTACTTGGATGACATTATCAACTGTATGAAAATGAAAATTTTAAATTGGAAGAATAAATTCCACTCTTTCAGGGGAAGGTTCAATCTTATCAATAGTTTTCTAACTTTGATGCCCATGCAAGTTCTTTTGACTATTAATACACTAAAGGGCTCAATCAAAATGAATTGAAATGACATGAAATTCTTCTTTTCAGATGCTATCCAATTAGGGTGGTGTCATTTGGATTCCTGGAGTCACATTGAAAAACCAATTGTGGAGGTTGGTGTTGGCCTCTCTGATGTTTTTGAACCCATAAAATCCATGTAGGCCCTAATGGCATGGGATATTATTGAAGGGTTACATATTTGGGAGATATTTATCAGAGATAAATATGGGGAGGGATGAGTGGGATGGCCAAGTAGTAGGAGAACTATTTCCAGCCTTACGTAATGTATGTATAACCACCTTTCAGATCTCTAAGATCACACTCATTGGTTGGTTAGAAGAGGATACATCATATTTTGGAAAAGTAATTGGGCTGGTGAAAAACACTTCGTTCTGGGGTGCATGGCTCTGACCATTTCTTCAAGAGAGGAAAGAGAACATCAAGGTCTTATTGAGGAACACTCAATGAGGATCAGAAAAGAGTATTTAACAATATACTCCTTGTTGTTGAAATGCACCACTATTTCGTCATTAGTTCAACGTTTGGTAATCTTTCCAATAGCAACTACAGAGCCATATTTGATGCTCATGGTGAGAGGGATGAGCTTTCAACGATTCATTGGGGCAAGGAGATCCCCATGAATCCCAAATTCCAATTATGATGCATTTTTTACAAGGATGTTTTGATGGATGAGAATATCAAAGAGAAATCTTTTTTCACTGTGTCCCGATTTCGTTGTTGTAGTAGCCTACAAGAGGAATCCACGTATCATATATTTGGGAATAGTGAATGGAAAAGGAACCTTAGGGGTTTCATGGGGTTAGTAATTGATATCATTTATTGAGGGAGTGCATTTCATGAGACATTATTGAACTGTTTCAATTGTTTTTTGAATAAGGAAAAGGGGAGGAATGGACATGAAATCATAGTGGTTGTGACCTGCTGGACTCTTGAGGGTCCAAAAAAGGTGATAGAAGGCAAAACCATTTCTTCCTTTACATGTATAATTCACATCAAATACGGAATATGGGTTAAGAGGATACCACCAAATAATGGTCAGAAGGTCAAATTCAATGGCTAATACGTTAATGGGGAAATGAGGGGTGGATACTTGGTATGGAATCACTAAGGGTCTCTAATTCTTATCTTCATTGATTTATATAGATGTATTTCTTCTCATGGTGTGGAGATTATTGCCATTTACAAGGGTTTAACCCTACGGGAATGCGTAAACATCATTGTGGAGGAGATTGAATCTGACGCCCCATTTTCAGTTCACTTTCGTCAACGGAAGTTCGACCCACCATAGGATATATCCTACCTATTAAGGAAATTTATAAGAACCATTAGTCCTGGAATCTCTATTAAACATTTGTGGAGAGAAGGAAATTTTGTGGCCAAGAATATTGCACGGGATGGAAGAGCAGAAGAAGTTATTCTTATTTTTAACTGTGTTAAATCAAACCCAAAAAGATGAAATCAAATTATTATTGGGGATGTGATTGGTATTCACCACTTTACGTTGTCGTGATTCATTTTGGGTGTTCCCCAACATTACTTTTTCCCTTATAATATTTCCTTTATTATTATAAAAAAATTATTTATCGGTCAATCATAAACCAAATGAAAAGGAATGAAAATATAGATATGAATATTTTAAAATACAGTATAATCATAGGATACACTTAATTTGTAAACACCATTACACAATCTCAATGATGGGATTCCATATTGCCATTAAATTTAATTCATAATTCTATCCATAAGAGGATATATTGGACCACAATAATGATATAATAGAAATTTTTTATTTAGGATTATTAAAGGAATGAATTTTTAGACCCCCATCGAATAGATTAAAATTATTAATGGTTTATATAAATGTTTAGAATACATTAGGAGACATGACAAAAACATGGTCAACTTATTCACATACCCTATATCTCAAATCCATGAATGTGGATTTATAGAATGTTTATAAGGGTATATTGGTGGCCAATAATTAAATATGATAATCCTTAATTTTTTATTTTTCATTATAGGATGTCTACAAGTCACGTAGTATGTAAGGAAGAAACAATTAATTTACCCATGAATTTTTCTTCATATAACATAGTAAATTGAGTTGAGTTGGAGAAAATTAGTGATATTGATAAAATTGAAATGATAGAGTCAAAATGGGATTCTATAGAAACTAAACATTAGATATCCCTCTTATCATAACCCTCATCTAATATATTAAGAGCCCATTTTGGAATAAAATATGTCTTATATTTTAGTTTTAGTTTATATATTAGGGTTTGTACATGAAAGTTTATTGTTTAATTATGATTTTGTGTAGTAGAATTACCATATATCATCATTTTTTATTTAACTATCAAACTATAATCATAATTTATAGTGTATAGATTACTATCCAAGTCAAGGTATCTAAAATAATGAATAAGATGTTGAATATATATATGTACTCCTCTAATGATCATAGGTAAAATAGAATTGTATTTGTGGAATTATAATGATATTTGATAGATTGTTCTATCATATAATGTTATGTAATTTGATATAATTTTTTGAATAAAATAGTAATTATTTTTCATTACATTATAATTTTATGGGATGATTTACCTAGTACCGGTTTGGTGAAACTGAATTAATAATCTAAATAAACATAATTGATGGAATATACCACTTGAAAGGATCTCCCAAATTTTCATTTTTAATGTATGTGTGATATTAATAAGATATAATAATATTTTATTGTGGGGATATGTTGAAATTAATTGGAAACTTTTTATAAATGATGGTAAATAATTATATATTACTGTTTGAATATAAATTAATTTGGGTTAGTATTATATTAATATAATGTTTTGATTAATAAATTAACAATGATTGTGATAGACGTTAATGATTAAAATAAATAATAAAATTTCATACTAATACTATTAAAATGAAGAATTTTTTTTTAAAATATATTATAGTTAACTTTCAAGAATAATAATTAATTTACTAGATTAAAAAAGAATAATATTATAAAAATTATTCTAAAAAAATTGAAATATCATTTAGTTTTATGATTATTAATACAATAATAATGTGAGATAATTTCAAAAACGAATACTATATACTAAAACATATTTTTATAATATTCAAAATATAATGTTAGTGATGAAAATAAAGGTTCAAAATTTGAATAGGTATATTTATATATAACAATGATAAAAATTTATGCATATACACAAATGGGTAAATCGATATTTAATTTTAGATCACTCGAAATAATGACTATTATATTGAGAAATTATGACAAATAGAATAATTATTTTTAAATGGAAATGGATTACTGTTTTAATGATAATTATATATCTAGATTTAGAATCTGTGTTAATTGATTTCTTGTAATTTATAAATATTATATGGGGAATTATATTGATAAATATTTATATTCATTTTTAAAATTATATTAATAAGATTTAAATAATCTTTTTTAATTTATATGAATTTCAGGGAAATACATAGGTTCACTTTAGAAGAAGATTCTATTAATCCAACATATGGCATTGATTTCACCCATATAATTGTGAAGCGAGTAGAATTATTAATAATTAATAGTCATTATGACATAACGATGATTAATAAATGTTGATGATATACATGAGTTCAATTATTATGGTTTTTTCAGATACAACCCAATGAATATAATAATTATTATATATCCTCAAAAGGGTTGTTGTATTATATAAATGATATGGATATTTAATTGTAATGGATAAAAAGTGAATTATTATAATGGCTACTCCATGATGTACAATTTGGTGAAATTGAAAATGACTTTGGTGATAAATTGTGATTGATGTGACTCTATTTGGATGATGTATATGATTTTCTTGTCTTCGTGAATTATCCCTCTATTATGGATAACTTTAACTTCATGAAATTAAATTTTGGTAACAAAATTTTTTCATATATATGATGTATGTCTAATGATATGTGATAGTTTTATAAGGATATGATTCTATTATATTTGTTTTAAGAGTAAGTAAATTCTGATAGCCAAATTGGGTTATTATTACTATCATCCACTTTTGACTCTTATTAAGGCAGATGATGACATATGAGTTACATTTCCACCCAAATTAATTTACCAATGATTTAACTGATGAATAAAATGGGTTAATTTTTCTAATTTAATTACATCTAATTTTCATGAACATGTGATGATGAATTATTCCATGATGGCATAGGGTGATGTACTCCCATAATTGAATTATCGTAAGATGTTGTTGTTCCATTAAAATTAATAAAATAGAAAGTCACATACATAATAGAGAGTGTGTGTTGTCCCCTTTATAGGGGTTTAATTGTCAAATAATTTGTATACATTTCCATTGTTTTTTTGGTCTCTCATGATAATTAACATAGAATATCATGTATTGTGTGGAGATATTAATTTATATCATTCATTTTAATTACTCAAGAAGAATGAATATGATGAACCACAAAAAACATTATAATTATATTAATTGTTATCATTTAGGATTGGTTTATCGGGAAATAATTATTATCTTCTATGTTTTTATTTACATTATCCTAAATAATTTTCTAATCTTATAACTAGTTTACCTCACTCATTGGGATAACCAAATTTATCCTCACTACCAGTATATGTATGAATACATGTGTGTTCCTGCACTATTTTTCATGAGAACATGAAACTGCAACTAGATATGTTATTAGATTCTGGAGATATTTTAGTGGAATATTTTGGGATTGAATTTAGTATTTAAAAAAGTGAAAACATCATAATTCTAAAGTTTTTAGTTTACATTGAACCTCTTAATTCAGGAATGACTAGTGGTATGGTATTTTTTCTTGATTCATTAAATTAGTAGGGTTATAAGACACATAGAAATTATATTTATTCAAATTAATACATGTTATATGTTATGTTATTTATATAGGATAATTTTACGTGGTGGTATGTCCTGATTAGACACATTTCATCACAATTCAGTTTTTGGTAATACTAGGGATACGAAATAGAACACAACTTTTTATATTTCATTATGTATTCTTAACTTACCAATGACATTGAGTTTCTTAAATGGATCCCCAATTTTGTCAGTATCAAAAAAGAGTTATTAGAACTTTCCTATATCATGGAAGGAGTATAGATCTAGCTACACATATTTTGTTTAATTTTGGGACTATTGGAAAACATTTTACGTGGATTGCATTATAGGATATATGGATATTGAAACATGTTTTTGGATATATTGGGTAATGATATCCTATGCATATATTGTGAGATCCATTCAGCTGACTCAAATATGATATGTATTTTTATTGGAAAAAAATAGGTTTTTTAATACATCAAGTTGGTTTTAAAGATTTTATCTTCTTATGAATTTGAATAATAATAATTAAAGTGTCACTATAATAGGAGGATACTTACTTTATGATAACAATTTTTCTCATATATGAAAATAATAATAAATATATAGTATTTGTGAAAAATATAATTCCTTAAATTGATGTTATTATTCCCATAAAATGTTTTCAAAATATTTATATAGATATTTACATTTTTAATTCTAATATTTGAGATATAGAGTAGGGAAAACCCCAAAGGCCAATTAATTCAATATTAAGTTATAGGGTTTGGTACTCAATCATTAATGTATCATTGATAAAATAGTGGCCCCATATTTAATTTAAGATTTTATCAACTCATTTTCTCACCAAATAGTTATATAGGTATTTGTCCAGTCTATGATGGATAGCTTCAGGTACACCCTAATAGATTATCATTCTGGATAAATTACAAAAATTTAAGTATTCCTATAATGACATGAGTGAAAATACTCTATTATTATAGTTTTCACTCACATGTAAAATGTTTAATTTTTCATGAATAATAAAATAAAAATACTTAATTGATGAATGAGTGATCATTCCTATAATAATTGGATTAGTCCCTCAATTAATTATTATATATATTTTCATTAGGCCTAGTCTAATCACCATTATGTATGGATTAGTGAGAGATGTATTACAATGCATGGATTTTTTTTCAATCTCTATGGGTTTAGTTTTAGGAATTCAATTTTTTAGATCACTATAGTCTATAGGGATTATTTTTTTGGAAGTGAGGGTTCAGGTAATTGTGATGAATGGGATCCAAATTAGAAGAGTTCCATTTAGATTATTAATGCAATAATACATAGAAAATTGTTTTTTGAAGAACATTGGTTTATTATGAAATTATATAATTTATTACTTATTTATTTATTTTCATGTTTTTAGTATGAAATAATATTAATTTTTATAGAACATAACATCATCACATTCAAAAAATTGAATCGCATGGCCAATATTTATAATAATATGTAGACAATAATTATAATATATATATTTGAATATTAATTTTTTATTTAGTGTACCCTGATAACCTGGATTATTATGTAGTGGATACTAGGAAATATTAAAATGTTATCTCGGAATCCCAAATCTAGTTCGACAGAATAGTTATATCCTCATTAATAGAGTTTTACGTGGTGAAATTGAAATCAAACCAATTTATATGATTGAATGTTTCCAATTGGGAATCCTTTGATATTTTACCAAACAACCATTGAGATGATAATGATAGTAGGATATGGAAATTGTCTATAGATTATGGAATAAGGATTACATTGATTATGGTTCATTTTTTCATACCTAGGTAGATGTATTTTCTTAAATTATATTAAAACAATTTTTCTAAATTTTTCATTTCTTGTAATATATATTAAAATATTTATTTCAATATCTAATATTTTTCATAATTATTTTATAAACTACAATGTAGTTGTGTAATTATAATCAAAATAATAAATAATGTGACATCTATTAGGGAAATATGATTATCAAATATTTCTCGATTCACATTTAAATAATATTACTCGTAATTATTAAGAACATATGGGGATATTATTTCTTAATGTTTCATCAGTAATATTTTTTTTAAATATTTTATATTTAATTTATTTATTAGAATATATTATATAGAGAAATTTTATGGTTATGAATTTATTACAAAAATTAATATAAAGTTGTTATCAAATTCTAAACTCTTCTAAATTAGTTTATTTTTTAATCCATATATACATTATTAGTTACATTAACATTATATTTTGATATGTAAATGGTTAGTGTATATTATAATAATCTAATGCATGGAATTTATTAAAAAACATGGTATGTATAATTTAATTTTTTTAATTCCTTTTCAAAATATTATTTATAATTATATTTTTTTTAACCACGTATCACAATTTTTTGGAAACATTTATGATTAAAAATAAATCATATAGAATAGGGATTAATTTAAATGATATATTAGAGAATTTTTTATAACTATATAAATTTGGATATAATTATTTAATAAAAAATGATATATTATAGAAAATAAAGGCCATATTAAGCATTCATGGATTTGGGAGATGTTTCAAGAGATGTTTGGATATTAAAAATTAATTTTCTCCCATTATAAAAAATCATGTATGGAGATGGAATCAAGAATAATGAATAGAATGGTGGAAATAATGTGTGTTTCCATAGTTAACAATTATTCAATTATACATCTACTATAGTGCTATATCATCCATAATTTGGGAAACGTTAAAGGAATTATAATGAAAACTCAAGATGTGTGTAATATTGAAATTAAAATGTTCTAATAGGTCATCTCCAACTGTGTTAGCCACTACATGGGTAATGGGGTGATAATTCATTCCACACAGATCTATTCCATTAGAAATAAAATATGACACTCCACATGTCCCTATCATCTATATAAGAATATTGAACTATATTGATCATGTGTGTTTAATTTTTTTAATTTATTGGTATTTGGATTATTTGGGATAATAATGAGAATAAAGAATTCTATTTATGGAGTTCAAGCAATCCTTGATCACTAATTATGTTTAAAATATCAAACATATATTCCCTTCAATTGTGAATTAGGATTATAAGACACCACCTTTTTCCAGGTATGTTCCTCTTTGATTTTTCCTTTTAATCATTATTGGTAGTGACTCTTTAGGACATGGAGATACATTTTTGGGGAAAATGAATTAATTTATATGGTTATATGTGTGTTTTAATAATTGGATTCCAAGTATAATGGTTCATGTGTAACAAAGGATTCTCAATATGTTCATATTCTGTAAGGGGGTTTGGAATTTTAATAGGAACCGGGGCTGAAAAACAATCTACAGAGTAGTTGTATGCCACCAAATTTTAATACTCAATATGTATTTGTAACCTACACTTTTTGGGAATGGTTATTGGATATGAATTAATTCATGACATTAAGATATTTCGTATAGTGTAATTATAGCACACATCATGTTATATTATATTGGAGTAATTAATAATACGAGGCAACAGGGTTTTCAGAATATAATCCTAAAAAGGATTACATGGCATGTAACAGTATTTTAGGACTTGTAATTCCTCAGTAAGGGATTAAATAGTGTCATTCATATATTGTTTCTCTTAACTATATCTATTTTACCTCCTCTCGATCTAGAGTTATCATCTAGATAATTTTGGTCCCCTAACCTCTATTCTAGACGTCATGTTTGTACATCCAATCCCTATTAAATGGTTTTTTATATTTTCCTCCTCTCACCCATAATTCTCCAACTATTGTTGTTTCATCCATTGATCAAGTTCATTTTTTGTTTTGGAATTGATCTTTTATTATCATGGAATGTTCTTTTTATCATCTTCACCATTTTCCTCATGTGTGTTTTCCATTACAATCATTTTGTTCTTCATCTGCTAAAGATAGGGTAAATAAACCATAACCCGATGGTTCTATAATTGTCGATTATATGAAAAATATCAATTGAACCAACATATATGAGTATCAATTTTTTAAATAATGAAATGGATTATTCATTGGAATACCATTTGAACCCAAAATGGGTTTTAACCTATATTTTGGGATACTATTTTGATGAGCTAGGCTTTGATTAAATCAATTGATTTTATCGATTAAAGTGTATTTATCATGATAAGAATTGTTGGTGATTTGTTGATATAAATTCACCTTGGATTGGATTGTATATTTTGATAAATATAATTTTATTGATTATGACTAATAGATATATGAATCATTTAATTTTATGATAAATGGAAATTTTTATAATTAACCCTTGATCCTAATGGTGTGATATTGTGATATCCTTTCATTTTATGATATGTGTTCTGATAAATGATTTCATGCTTATATGGGGGGTTTTCCTTATTGAGATATGAAGAAGTGATTATATATTGGGATATTTCTTATGGCACATTATTTAATTCTTATATGTCGGACTATTCCATGAGACATGTTAAAATAAATATATAATAGGATATGAGCAGTGAAACATACTCAAAATCTATATATCGGGTTTCACACAAATATTGATGAAATTATTTTATACTGTGATTGAACATGCTATATAGTGAAAATATTATATAGTAGGGATATAAACATATTTTTTGACATATACCTTGGTTGTATTGTTATGGTTATAATGTTAGTGATTCATGCTCAGATACATTCTTGTTTGACGGTAATGAAGGTTAATGGGCTTTAAATATAATTGTTTAATTAATTCACATGTCTATTGAATTCTTCCATACACATATAATCAGACTTGTTATGTTCATACATGGTGGTGCTGAACATCATAGTTATACTCAATCCTTATTTTTGTAGCATTTTGAAACATGATTATATTATACGGATGAGGGTTTATAAAAGGTGAAATGACATTGTTGTGGATTGTTTTCTTACTCCATGTGTTAGCCATTGAGGATGGGACCTACATGGGATTCGAGACTAGCTAATTTTGAATAATTTTTCATATATATTATTTATTTATTTTTATTACATATTGGCTAATATTTTCTTAGATTTTGGAATTTCATTAACAAATTCTTTTATTATTAATTGTATGATTCAATAGACAATGAATATTGGTATTCTAATGTATTTTCATGTTTCCATTGTTTACTCACACTGATATTTATTCATAGTTTTATATTAATTTTAAAATTATGTTGTAATATATGAATCTAGGTGGTATATTCTCCCCACTAAACATAACATACACCCTCTACAAGTCAGTAGTCTATGACGTATGTGGAGGTGCACTTGAGATCTAATTACCAATCATTTTTCGCAATGAGAGAGTGTATCAGATCGGGGGATGTTACAATGTCATCTCAATGATATAGGTTTCTTCTCTATTTGATTAATATTTGGGGAAATTTTGATTGGATTCTAGGAGGTTTCTTTATATGGGTAATTATATTGTGTATGGGAGTAGCTAAACCTCGTATGATGGAAAATCTGAGTTCCTTGGGATGTATTGATGTTTATATTGTGTTCTTGTTATAGTTGGTGTTATTTCACCCTAAGTGACTCACATTTCATTGGATGTTATGGTTTTATGATGTTATTGGTTTTTTAGATTTACTGTCCTGGATTGATGTGGTACAAGATGAGAATAAATTCATAATTATAAGAATATAGGGATATATATTGGCATGAATAATCTATGATAGGAACATATTTAATTCATATGATGCACATTATCCTACCATGATTGAATTTGAGATAACTGTTATATTTGATAAATGAAATATATAAATATTTATATCATGATAAAATGATTGTAAGAAATGATTAGAAATTCCCAGAGTAAGTGGTTCTCTGTTGTTATCACCAATTCAGGTTAAATTTGTTATAGCTAGTGTTCAAATGTTATTTTTTTACTTGAATAAAAAATTGCTCGTTATCATTTTCATGTTTAGTATTTATGGAGGGTAAATCAGAACAATTCTCAAATAGCTAAACTAGATCATTCTATAGTATAACATGTTCATGCATATTTTTAGATTAGTGAAATCTTCCTGATGGGTTATTTGATCCATGGGAAGATGAATTATTTTGATAGTTCCATCAATGTATGACCATCTTATAAATTTTTAGCTAATAAATTTGCATACATTTCCTCGGGAGGGAGGCAACTGTGAAATCATCTTCAAAATTTATTCCTTAAAAATGAATTTTAAGAATATTAAGACACAGATAGATAAGTTGTTGATTTTTGTTACATATATGCTTCATAGACCAATCTATCATTAGTTGGAAATTTTGGGTAATAAATTCATATAAGGGGAATTATCATAGATGGAAATGGAGATAGTGTTTGTAATACATTTCTATCCTAAGAAATCTGGGGTGAGATGACACATGTGTTAATACTATTAACAAAGGAGGGAATGTAAATACTAGACTATGTAGAATTTATCACCACCATACAATGATTTTTTCCATAATTAGTAGATGATAAGATATCCTAGGAAATGTTTTTGCAGGAAGGTCTTCTCTATGATATCGGGTTTCAGGTGAACATGTTCTGTTTCAGTATTTGTATAGAATCAATGAATTATGATCTCATCAGATAGGGTAATGCGAGAGATTCAATGGCTATCAACCTAGATGTGTGATTAAGGAATGCATTGAGAACTTCTTCACGTTGAAAGATGAATCTCTAAGATAGTTTTCTCCATGGAAGTAGCGGTCAAATAAATTATGGGAGTGGTCATCCATCTCATCACCATGTCCCATTATATTGGTATCAATGTGCCATGAATGGCCACAAATGGCATCAGTGTTCATAACCCACTTTATATATGTGTTTATACTATATATTTGGACACCTATACATGATTAGTGGGTGAATAAAGTACTAGAGGAGTGGTAGAGAAGAATGTCAGTTACCAAATGTTGTTAAGGACTCAACTATACCTAATTAGTAATGTAATTCGATTTACATGGGGTTTTCTGGTGATGAAATTGGATGGGGTACCTCAATGCAGTAATAATAGTACAAGTTAGACGGTATCGCTAGGGGAGTCATGTTAGAGCCTAGGGTTAAAGTTTTTTTCAGTTGAATTTTATGATATATACACTATATAGTGTGGATGCATGATATTCTACTATCTAAGATTTAATTCTTATATCATCAAACCATTATTTTTTGTAACTTGTTCATTGAATTAATTTTTACCCTCTATTTGTGGTAAATGTTATGGTATTGGATGATGAAATTAGGGATAGTTTATTAACCATTAATAGACTATTGTTAGTGAAATCAGATAATACCAACCATTTAAAGGTGTGTTCTCTGAATATCGGTTTTTATTACTTCTTTTGAGAACCATTCATAATGTAAATGAAATCCATTGTTAAGATTATTTTTATGGATTGATTAGTTATATACCAAGACCACATCAACTGTTACCGGAGGAGATTATCCTTTTCTATCATTAGAAGGAGTTAGCTATTCTCACCCTACTATGTTGGATCATCAAGATGTTTGTGTTAGACCAATTTGGTACAGGTGGGATTATCTCACCGCTCGAATGGATAGTCATTCTATTGATGATGGTGGAATATACTATAATTTTTTACGTCCCATTATATAATATTTTTAGGTATACTTCCCTAATTTGTCCTAGGACTTACCACATTAATGAGACTAGAGATTATAATATAGTTGGTTTTACAAATAGTGATATTTTCTATCCCTCTATACAGAATAGAACCAGCATATTATCAAGAGGTAAAAGACTAGTTGGATGATATTGAAGCTAAAGGTGTATTATGCATCGATAATATCATTATGTTACTTTATTTATTGTCACAAAGTAGTCTTATGAGACTTTTATATTTTTTTCCAATTATCATAGGTTGAACTATAAGTTGATCATGAATATGTATACACATCAATGCATCGAAGAACTTATTGATCAGCATAGATGTGGTATGACATTCTCTATGTCCTATCTATGTTCTGGATACCACCAATTGATGGAGAAATGATCAAAAATACCTCATACACATTTTAGGAGTATGTATTTATTGAATGATATTAATAATATTATATTTGGTTTGACTATTGAATATTTTGTTTTAATATCCTTGTTTAATTGGATGGTTCATCTTTTTCTGGATCGGTTTGTGGTGTTTTTTTCCATGGCCTCAATGTGTGTTCCCCATTAAGAGACGATAATTCCTAACATATTGGAATCATATTGATTATATTTAATATAAATAGGATTTATTCTAAGATATATAAATTTATTTTCTATATTTATAATGTTAAAATCATTGGCCAAGTCATCTAAGATGTGGGACTGCTAGTATACCCATAGAAGGATACATCAATAATATCTACGGTGGATCCAAATAATTTCATTTAAATATTAATCATTAAAGGTTTATATGGTTATAAATGACCGTTTATCTAGAATGTCTCACTTGGGAATCCCCAATGTCAGTGATAACCAAGAAGGCGGTGATGATTTTTTTAAATGTATTCTTGTGAGAGAGATTCTCAAGAGATAAATTCATGGATAAACTCAACAACTATACTTATTTTACTTATGATTTAAAAAAATTGATTTATTTTAATTCATCAATAGTTTTCATAGAGAACATTCAATGCATGAGGATCGAGTGGTTTCTTATGGATCTATACTACTAAGACCACATTAGCAGAATTATCATACTTGTGGTCTGGAGGTAGTAGCAATGTTGCATGGTCTCAAATACTAGAGTAATTGTCAAAGAGGTGATATTTTTGTGGTATACGTGGACCACAATAGGCTTAGATACTTCTTTTTTAGTGTGACTATATCTTATTTATGTTGAGGGGATCATATATTGATAGTATTTCATATTCGAGTTGGATTATAAACTCATTACGGGAAATGTCACTGACAATGAATTGAGATGAATGATATCAGAAAAGGTTGTGTGGGATTCTTGAGATGAATGCAATGTGATATCCCTCTTTGTAGACATGAATTTAGTTGTGTAGGAGTATCCGTATTGAGTTTCTATGACATCAAAAGTTTTGATACATGTACTATTGGTATAGATTAATGTCAAAGAGTCATCAAAAATTGATAGATTAGTTCTAAGAGACAATATATATGTCGGGGAAACTCCATCAGGATAGTGTCTTGGCAGTGTATATTATATTATTTTTAATTGAAGATTATGGGTTTTTTTGGAATTCATGAGGAGATAATGATATATTTTCATGCTTCTAATTGGGTGGTATCTCCTAGTTTGAAAAATATGTATCATGATATCTATAGATAGTTGTGGTGTTCATGATTGAATATGGAGGGAGACGGTCTTATGTATAAATTTTTCACTTCTCATATGGTGAATGTAGATCATCAGATGAATATTGGGATTTCACATCCTTCTCCAATTTTAATTTGAAAAGGGATGATGACGAAATGGATTTCGTGATAGAATTAACCAGGACACACCGTATGAATGATATTGTATAGTACATTGAGGATCAACTTATGATGGTATAACACTTATTTCCTATCTGGTATATTTTTAATGTTGGTGAATCATTCAATCTTTAACTGGATGATGTAGTTTGGCTACAAGGTGTCTGAGGAGTATTGTTCCTAACATAGATCCACATTTGACACCCCATTATAGGAAGGGTCTTTAGAAGACTCTCAGATCATAGGATCAATTGATTACAGCCTATCATCTTCATAAGGATGGTTAATATGAGAGGGATATTTGGGTCATATAAGATATGTTATGAAAATTTTTATTGGAATTTTGGGGTTCGGGTGAGTAGCATATGTAACTAATGGGGATTTTAAATAATAAAAACATCACAAAATCGATTCTGATGGAAAATGATGATCTATTTCATGGAATATTTTGATTTTATACTCTTTGTGGGTTGGAGGAGGGTGAGTAAGAACTTTTTGGGCTTATTGTTAGGCACATGTTGTCTCATCAAGTTCATTTGATCAGATATCGGTTAGTGATCACACCAATTATGAAGAGATCATATGCTAACTGCCATATATTGCCTCTAGAGTATGAAGTTGATCATAATTATTCCCATTGGTTGATACCTAGATTGTTAAAATATCATACCCAGAAATAGGGAAAGTTAAAACCCATGATTTTTTAGACATTTCAGATAATGTAAAGGGTTGGACTAGTGGTTTATTTTTTAGCTATTCTATAGAGCTACGGTTACACACATGACATGTTCTATATGTCATAGCTTCGTAGACATTATTCAAACCTATATCACATGATATACATATCATTCATTGATAACAGTGATTAGGGGTCCATTCAGAATCATCCAATACTCATTTTGGACCATAGTGAGACATATCATTGGTGTTAGACTATAGAGTTGGTTTGAGTGCGATGGAAGCATGGGAATGTTTTGGTCGGTAACTGGGGGAGGGAGTATGATATGTGAGAATAGTATCCAAACATGTTCAATAAGACCCCATAGTTCTTCATACAACATGTTGAGGATGATCTTTTATATGGTGGGTAGCTTGTAAGTTACCATCCTTTTCATGGTACTTCTATCATTGAGTTTTTATCTTAAAACACGGTTGTTGTGTCTTGTTCAATGATTTAGAGGATTTTTTGGGAAAATGAGTTAATTTTCAGGTATATATGTTTTCCGATTAAATGGAATATTTGTATAAATGGTTCGAGGTTTTACAAGGGTTCTTGGTATATTGATAAACTAAATGGGGTTTCAGGATTTTATATAGAAAATGGGATTAATAATTTTCTACCAAATAGTTACATATCATGTAACTATAATACAAGCCATGTAACTATTACTAGACACTTGATATAAATTGTTATAGGTCATGATTAGATTCATAACATAAAGAGAGTACACAATATGAAATTAAATTTCATGATGTGTAATTTCTGATCAAAATAAAAAAAATCAGGTGACGCTTTTTCTAGCGTATATGTCTAAAATGAATTACATGATGAAAAATAGAATTATGAACCTTATAATTCCATGGTAATGTTTTTTAAATATTTTTTACTTCTTAAATATTCCCTCACCTAGTGAAGTCTTACTCTTACCAACCATGGGTGATCATCCAAGCAATTTAAACCCCATTCTCTCTCTTCCAAACATCACATTTGTGCATCCAATCCCTATTGAGAGGGATTCAATATGTTTTCCACTTTTCATGTATCATTATAATACTATTTTTGTGTAATCCAATGAATTTTTTCATTGTTTCTTTTGAACAAGATCTGTTATGATCTAGGAACCTTCTTACACTCATTTGATCGTTGTTCCACCAGTAAATATGTTGTTGTAAAGGTTGTGTTCCTCAACTATAAATTGTAGGGGTTCAAAAATATGACCATATGGTTTGATATTTTTCACATATATTCAATACATAAATTGAACATATATATTCATTCCATAATTGATTAAATAACGAATTTGACTATTCATTGGAGTTCATTTGGATTCAAATTGTTTTGACATATCATGTGGCAATCGTTCATTTGAGAGAACATTGGATAATTGGAATTGACTAACGGATTAATGTGAGTTTAAAATGAAATAGACTGTTTTTTATTTAATTGACATATATTTACCATGACTATGATTATTTATTCAGATAAGTAGCATGTTATTGGTTATTAGGAATTTCTATATGAAATGTGTAACTGAAATATAAAAGTAAACTTTCATAATTACCCAGTGTACAATATGATATGATATTGTGGTATCCATTATTTTTATGTCATGTGTTGTGATAAATATTGAAATGCTAATATGGATGATTTGTGACATGGAGAAATGATTATATAGTTTGATATGATCTGTGGCATGTGATGAAATGCTTATATATCGGGTTATTCCTTAAGACATGATGAAATGTTTTTATAGGGTTTTATGCCCAGCGACATGATGAAATTATTATATACTAGGTTTGGACCTCATATATTCTAAAATGATAATATACATGGCCCATCCATGATTAATTTCTGAAATTCATGTAAAGAATTTTTCCCTAAATTTCAATAATTAATACGACAGTTAGAAGGGTAAAGTTTGAATAGTTGTGACACAGTATAATGACCAATAAATTAGATATATTGATATTAAATGAAAGGTGAATAACATTCCTTACAAAAAATAAAAATATCCATGATATGACCATATAGGTATTCTATAATTAGAAATCGTGGAACATAAACAACTGGATCATAAAACTTCTTCATTATCTCCCACATATTTCATCATAACTATACCCATTTTGACATATAATTCTCGATACCCTTCACCATAAAATGGGGAAAAGAATCATATTAATGCATCAGCTCATATTACTAGAAAGGTTAAATTAAGTAGATATCAATCATATCCTAATTATAATAAAAAATAACTTAACATTTGAAAATATTATCCTGGTTATGACATATCGTGTTATCATTCAATTGGATAAGTCATAAATGTTCATATGAATGAACAAATGTAATCCCAAAAGTCATAAAATTAGAATGTAGTTTTATTTGGAATACACATAAGCATAAAAAATCTTTTTATATTATACAAGTCTCTTTACAAATACCATCGTAGCCAATAAATTCTATTACTTAACCGAGTTCATTCTGCGTTCTAGCCAAGTATTACTAAAAAAAATTATTTCCCCTTCTAGAAATGTCTATCTAATGAGATATAAACCTTTACCCAATATATTAGAGGGAGATATATGTTCCACCAATTTCAGAATGAATTCATTCTTATGTTTCCTACAATAAAATAAATCATTCATCATTGTTGACAGAGAAAATGGGATTCATTAAACATCATTGCACCATAAGAAAATCCATGTAAAACAAATAGATTTCATATATAGAATTCTATCGTAAACAAAATAAAAAAATACGTATAATAAGGAAATTATACTTCAAAAATAAACATATAAAATAATTCAATCTCTGATTGAAAATAATTATAATACAACAATTAAAATTAATTCTTGAGGAAAATATCCTTTCTTCTTCCAAAAACTTTACTTTCCTCAAAATGACGCATAATTTCAAAAAGAAAGAAATTATTTGAAATAAAGCTAAAATCATGTATAGGATGTTTTATTAAAATATGATATTATGAAAACATGAATATACATTCTTCATGTATATGTTCAAAACATATATTCTTCCTGTACTTTTTTTGGATAAGTCAAAAACCTCGTATCAAAAAATGAAAAGGGATTCATTTCATACCGTGAAATAAATAATCCCCAATAAATTATATTGACTTAAAATAATTTTATATGAATATATGTAATATTAAATATTTATTATTCATTGTAACACCCCACGATTTCATATTATGTTATATCTTCAAATTATTTCAATAACTTGCACTACACGCAACACGGAGTTCGAACAAACCACGACTTACCAAACGAGTCGTTCAAAAGGTGGTTATGAAAATTCATAAGTGTATTTTGAATTTTATATATATCATATATAATTTTAACTTTAATTTTTTGTGTTTCGTTGAAATAATATAAGGGAAAATTGAATTTTTCATATAAAAGAAATATTTTCCAAAAAATTCAATTTTACCACCTATTTAATGGAGAATCCTTTTTAAAACAACTATTAGACACTTTAATATATCCAATTTAATGAAATTTAATTCTTATTTAGAATAAAAACATAAAAAATAAGTATGGATAAATTTTTGGTACTTTTCTGATAATTTTCCTATTTTGATGAATATTGAAAATACTAAATTTTAATTGAAAACAAATTTATTAATTGAAATAATTTATAGTGATAATTTATGAATTTTAATGTTTTTAAAGTATAATTAGATTATATTTTTATAATTTAAGAAAATTTAGGTAATTATAAGTAATTTCACATTTAAATTTGACATAAACCCATTTCAATCTTTTGATAGTTTTTACTTTCAAAAAAAACCCGCTTATTTGGTTTTCACAGTAGGAATTAATTTTTCATTAATTAATGAAAATTATATGATATTAACTCAATAAAATAGAATTCATTTTTTAATTATGAATATCTACTTTATCTTAGAGTGAATTTTTAGTAATTTTCTGAAAACATTAAATTTTTTATGAATAGTGGAAAACACAACGTAATTGTTTAAAACCGAATTTTTATTTAAATAATTATTTATTTTATTTAAATTTATTTTTTACTTCAAAATAGATATATAATACTATATATGTTATATTTAATTCGTTTGTCTCATTTCATAATAAAATTAGATGTATAAATTTTTATTTAAATTTTTACCACCTTTTACCCACCTTCTACTGGCATTTGAAAATTTCCATACAACATAATTTTACCGATTCTCTGAGTTGAATTTTAAAAATCTGACATAAACAGTTAATATCATTATGAAAAATGTCCTTCAATAAGATGAAAATAGTTTTTGGTGATTACTAACTTTAGAATTTTAATTACGAAAATTAAAATTAAATAGTGCAATTAAAGGTAAAAATGATATTATAATTACCAAAACACATGTCCTAATTCAATTTGTTAAGTTTAATTCGACCAAAACACACTTAGGAATAAAATAAGTTTTTTATATCCCCTTTGATTATATTAGGACATTTATTATAATTTTTTTAAAGAAGAGTTAATGTGTTATATTTAAAATTTATTAACTAAACCATTTTTAAAATAGGGTTATAGATAATATAAATTCAACTATAAATATTAATTATAATTATAGAATTATTTCCAAAATAAAGGTATTTAATTTATAATTTTTAGAAATTAGATAATTAAATTTATTTATGACATAATGATGATGCAGAAATTACCTTCTTTAATGAAATATTAAAATTATTGATACTATAAATATCTAAATAAATATAATTTGTGACTTTTGATTAATTTAACTAAATTTATCAGTTAATATGACATTTTAGGGTTGATTAGATAAATGTTTTCAAATTGATAAGGTTGTTATGACTTTCACTAAAACAAAATTCCAAATAGTGTCCAAATTGAAATAAATTTGTTTTTAAAATAAATACAATATTATAGGTTGATATAATATTATAAGAAATCTATGGTTCGTCCAAAGGTCGTCAATGAAATTATATGTGTCATTAATGAGCCACTTCAGGTTCTTTTGAAAGTTTATAGTGACTTTATTAACCATATAGTGTAAGAATACAAGAAGACACTTTAAAAGTTGAACTATTAAAAAAAGAGATAAATCGAAAAAATAAGGTTAAAATGGAATCCTAAACTTTTCTATAACCTATTGGTTGAGATTATTTAAGCCCATAACCACCTAAGTCTCTAAATAAATTCATTTTGAGGAATTATAAATAGAATATGATTGTATAATAAATAAATATTTTAATCTTTTCCTAAAGTGACCCTCGCCCCTCTTATGATTGGGCACTTCCCCTTCTCTCAAAATCACACCTCAAAATCCATTAGGTTCAGAAAATACCTACCCAAATATCCTCCCAACTTCCCTCAAATAAATCTATAGTCCTTACATTGAACATTAACCCAACCTAGGAATCCCTTTTGGTCAACACAATAGGAAACACCTAAAGATAAGGTAATAATTTCACCACCCCCTTTCAAGTTCTTTTGCTCTTCAACTTCATCTTTATTTGTTGTTTCCACAACCAAATAATTATTCTAGTACCTAATACATTCTTTTATGTTATAATAAATATGGTAAAAATATATTTGTTATTTTATCCATCCAATAAATGACAGTGTAACTATGCATGCATACGTACGGCTTACCGTCTCCACGCCATGGTGTAGTTTGTTATTCAAACACTTTATAATTTGGATGGGTATAATAATGAGTATTATTGATGTAAATAATAAATATAACATTTTAATGATTATTTATATATGATATACTTTCCAGTTTCATAATATTTCACCATCAATATAACGTTATTGTCGCTCGTCTGTACGTACGGAATCTTGTCTCCCCGATGCGATGAGATTCATTTCCACATTCACCGTTAAATGATGATTATAAAAAAAATATTATTAATAAGTATGTAATATATGAAAAAGTAATTTTACTATATATATATATATATATATATATTTAATTTCATATATCTTATTCACTTACATCCATTCAATATGATATGAAAAAGAAAACATTGTTTATGCGTACATACAACCTACTATCACCATAAACAGTGCTTTCCATTTCATATATATGTATCTATTATACATATTCATATTCTAAATATAAATGATATAT
Organism: Viscum album; assembly: GCA_963277665.1. NCBI lineage: Eukaryota > Viridiplantae > Streptophyta > Magnoliopsida > Santalales > Viscaceae > Viscum > Viscum album. Next base: position 195,274,924 of record OY728123.1, on the reverse strand, counting down.
TAATCATGTGTTATATTCTGTAATTATGTAAATCACGATCTAAATGATACCATCATAATAACATGTTAAAACGCGTATGATAAAGAAAACAATTATTACCCGAAATGTTAATTTAACATGGAAATCATTATTAAATGGGTCGTATAAAGTCATAAATGAATCATGTATGATATAATAAATATGTATATGGTTCTGGTATTATTAATAAAAAACTATGTTCACTATATAGCAGGTTAAACGTACACTGGATTAATGGAAAGTGCTTGGTAAGGGTTATTTTGTCAATCTCTTTATTATCTGAGATTGTTTATGTGTAAGTATTTATTAGGAGATATTTATCATTGATACCCATATTTCATAAAAAAATTAAAAAGGATTATTTTATGGTTTCATGGGCGGGTCAATTTAACTAGATCATCCTTTTAAATGTTTTAAATATTTATATTTTTAAATCCTTTTAATTAATATCCATGCATTCAAAATGATTTTAAGGATTTATTTATATGGACATGATTTTCATTAAACGATAATTATTTTTGAAATTTTCAAATTAATATGGGACACCTTGATTCAAATATCTCTCTTAAATTACATCCTTTATAAATATCTGACTTTTAAATGATTTCACAAAAAGAGATATTTCTCTCATAACGTTTTACTTAGCATTTTTAACTATGTCAGAATCCTTTATTGGATATTATTATTGATTGAGGTTGATTTTTTTAATAAATTCTTCATATTTTATTGAATGAGTTATGATAGGTTTGACTATTGATGTTCTAATTTTATACCATTAATGGTATATGGTTTATTTGTTGACATTTCATATGTTTGTTGTAATATGAATGACTATGTTATGTTTCAAATTTTTCATATGGGGAATGCAGTGGACTTAGTAAGTGATGGGTAGAGCCCACTATAGCTCAACGATGCTTTGGTAGGTCTCATGAGACAAAATAGTGTCATCGCACATGGCCTTGATAAAAATTTTATTTGTAGTCATGGCACGAGGCCTTGACTATGTTGTAATGATGTCGGCATTCCCTCATTATGAAATTAGTTATTACATGTGTTTATTCAACTAGTAGAATATCAATGCGAATGTTTATATGGTGATATTTGATTTATTTTTCCTATATTATGTTCAATATTAAGTTTAATAAGGTTTTTTTATTACACATATTTCCTTAGATGTTTATAGCTTCTGCTTAATTAGTTACCCTTACTGATCATCTAAGCTAACCCCTTAATTATGTTTTTCTTTCCTAGGATTCCAAGAAGTGTATTATGATTCATATGCAGGGTTAAGCTATACGGAATAATGGTGTTATCAAGGAACTATCTATTCTGTATTTTATGTTTGAAATTGTAATGTAACATTCATGTATGTAATCTAAATTTCATGACTACTAAATTGTTCTGTCCTTCGGGACTTGATTCCTTGCAATCATTCCAATGTATTAAAATAATGCTCCGGCTCCGGGATTTTGGGTCGGGGTGTTATAGTTGGTATCAGAGAAAGTTTAGTACATACCTTAGAAACTATATTTATAAAAATTTTGATTATAGAACATTACCCAAAGATAGGATTTGAGGATTGGTATAGAATAACTCCCTAGAATTTTGGTAATGTAGATATTTTGTGTATTTTCCAACCAATAAATCCCTATCTGGATACGAGCCGGTGGAGGCGACTCTAGCACAGATATACCTAGGATTGATATCTCCGACAAGGAGTTTAGGGTTTGACCCGAGGTTTCCTGCTACACGAAAATGGGAATTGTTGCACTATTGGTTACCACACTCCCAGGGGATATTCTTATTTTAAATCAATTTTTCATTACAAGACATTAAAAATTATTTAAATATAAATATTTCCACATAAAAACATTTTATGATTATAGATTATATGCATAATATTTTCAATTTACATTAGGTATTTTACATGTTTGGAATTATGTATTGTGATTTATAAACTAACCTAGTGTATGTTGTTGTTTAGAAATGGTGCCTTGTAGAAGGAATGAGAATTCTATCAATACGCATGATAAAAAGATTAAAAAAGGATCATATAATTCATGATATTAAGCCAACATTTAAAAGGAAAATTTTCTCCCATGTATTCTCATCATATGAAGAAATTGAATCAAGTGTTAATAATATAAGTTAATAATTCTTTGAGTCCAATGGATTCTAAGGGAATCAAGAGAAGAAAGGGATGGAATAGAGAAATATAGATAAATGGAAGAGGATAATAAAGGATTTTCCCCTATGTGAAAACTGTAGAATGAGTCAACTTGGTAAATGCTTGAAGAGAATAGTATTTTGTAATAAGTATGGAGAAAAATGACAACAATACATGATTGAAAATGTAATAAAAATGTTTCAAATGTACAATGATACATCTGCTAAGATTTAGGACACTACATGAATCAATGTCCAAATCATCAGAGTATAGCCCAAATGTTGGTATTGGATAATAATCAAGTTATGATACTACTAAAGATGAGGAGGAATTATTAGAGTTTATATGTTGTTAATAATGTATTATGTCATTTGAGTATTGTATTAATGATGTAGATGTTAAAATAATTATACAGTATATAAATATTTTACTACAGTACTGTTTCATTAAGTACATGAGATTGTGTGGAACCAAGAAAATTGACTCAATAGCTGGTTATTTTTTTGGAAAATATATGGTTGAGAGAATGATAAACCATAATATGATCCCTAAACTGAAGTAGTGATTTTGAATTAAGATATGATTAATTTGGATAAATTATATGGGATATTCTGGACTACCTTGAAGTAGATTAATGATTTGTATATTCCATCATTGTTGCAGTTTACATCATTTTTGGTGATATGGAGTATATCAAGAAATCTGTAACAAATAATGGAGGATGAATGTAATTAATAAGTTGTTATGGTAATTCCGGGATTTATCGTGTTTTAAATGAATACATGATGAAAGTATTCACATGTTATTTCGTGGAGAAAAGGATCTTCATTGTGTTTTACTTCATAATAAATTTTGGACTATGAGTTTGGATAGAAGTATTTTGGATAATTATAATGGTTGGAATAGATTAAGTTAAATTTTGGATACTATTTTTTAAGGTTAAAAATCTTAATATTATTTTTTTGGATTTTCATAAAAAGGACAACATGGAGTTCGGGTGAAAACCAATCACGTCCGAAAAGGCAGTGAGACTTGAACCTGCAACCGAAGAGTGACAAGGGGGCATCACCTACTACTGGCCTACGTGAAGTCCTAGTTATTATTATCCAGTTTTTTAAATGTAATGACATATAAATTATAAATTCATTTTTTGGAAACATATACAATTAAGATAAATAGAATATTTTTTAATTCAATTATCATTTGGAGTGAAATAATAGTTTGTGGTACGAATTAGTTGATGGTTGAAACTCTAATTTTTAAGTATATATATATATATATTTACTCTTATTCTATGAATAAATTAATTAATAGACTTTAGGGAATGGTTCTTAAAACCAAAATTGTGTTATTATAATTCCATGTGTTTTGTTGAACCAATAATATTTTACATCATCTTAGATTGATGGCAATGTGGACCTAAATTTGAAATTATTTGTGATTGATGAACTCAATAAATCCCTATAAATATTTACATTTTTCCTCTAATTATGTGTCTCTAATTTCCAACAATGTTCCCCTAATCGAGATCATAATTTGGTGGTGACTTTTTCATTTCCCTTTCCCTTTTCTTAAGACAAAATTTTATTAAACAAATTTGTGATGTGGGTTTTCCATAAAGGTATTTTTCTATTTCTAACATTTTCGACGAACAATTTCAAATTTCGAGGATTTAATTTATTAATGAAGGGGTGAATGTGACACCCTAATATTTCATAGTATGTTATCTTTTCAAAGTAATTCAATAACTTTTACAACACACAGTAACGAGTTTGAGCTCACCACGACTAACCAATCCAGCCATTCAAAAAGTGGTTATGAATAGTATAAAATGAATTTTGATTTATATATATATATATATATTATATAATTTTAAAATTCATATTTTGGTTTTATTGGACATAATATAAGCAAAAATTCAATTTTTTAGAAAAAATTAGTTTTTTTTCAAAAAAATGAAATTTTACCACCAAATTAATGGAGAATCCTTTTGAAAAACAATATTTGACACATTTATATATTACATTTAATGAAATTGACTTTTTATTTAGATTCAATACATAAAAATTTAGTTTGAATAAATATTTTTTATCTTTTCCGATAAATTTCATTTTTTTATAAATAATGAAAAATACAAAATTTTAATTGAGAAAAAAAAATTTAATAGAAATAATTTATTTTGATAAATTATGAATTTGAATGTTTTGGAATTATAATTAAATTATATTTTTATCATTTAAAACTATTTTGGTCATTATAAGCAATTTCACATTTAAATTTGACCTAAACACATGTCAATCTTATGATAGTTTATTCTTTTAAAAAACCTACTTTTTTGGTTTTGAAAATGGGAATAAATTTTATATTAATTAATGAAACATCTATTTTATTAATTTGAATAAATAGAATTCATTTTCGAATTCGGAATATTATAATAATCATAGAGTGAATTTTTGATATTTTTCGGAAAACATTCATTTTTTGATGAGTAGTGAAAAACAATGTGTTATTGTTTAAAACTGTCTTTTTATTTAAATAATTATTCATATTATTTAAATTTAATTTAAGTCAAAATAGATATATAATACCTGTATAAGTTCAATATAATTCATTTGAGTCATTTTATAATAAAATATATGAAAATTTTTTATTCATCTTTTTACCGTATTTTACCCACCATCTTGGTGTATTTGAAAATTTCCACAAGACATAATTTTAATTATTTTGTGAGTTTAATTTAAAAAATCTGATAAACACGTTTTACATTAGAATATAAAATGTGGTTCAATAAGATGAAAATAATTTTTGATAAATAGTAACTTTTGACTTCTATTTAACACGTTTAAAAGTATGTAATGTAATTAAAGGTAAAAATGATATTATAATTATCCTAACACATTTCTATATTCTATTAGATAAGTTTAATTTGACCAAAATAACCTTATTAATAAAATATTATCCTTTAGGTCTATTGTATTATATTAGGTCATTTATTATTATTTTATTTAAAGAAGAGTTAAAAGTGTTAATTTAAAAATTTATTAACTAAACCATTTTTAATATAGGGTTATAGATTAGATAAAATAAACTTTAAATATTCATTATAAATATATAAATATTTCCTATATAATAGTCTTTCGTTTATAAATTTGATAGATTATATAATTAATTTTATATCTAACACAATGATGGTGAAGTAATTACCTTCTTAATGAAATATTATAATAATTGATACTATAAATATCGAAATAAATTCAATTTTAGAATTTTTAGGGATTCCACTAAATTTTTAGGTTAATATGACATGTTATGGTTGTTTTTGTAAATTTTTTTCGATGTGATAAGGTTATTAGGACTTTCCCAAAAACAAAATTCAAAATATTGTCCTAATTGACATAAATTATTTTTTAAAAAAAATATTATATTATTGGTAGATATAATATTCCTAAAAATCTATGGTTCAGCAATAGTAATTAAATAATATTATATATGTCATTAATGAACCACTTTAGGTTCTCTTGGAAGTTAATAGTATGTTTATTAAACTTATAGTGGAATAATAATAGAACACACGGTAAAAGTTATACTATTTAACTAAGAGTTAAATCTAAAAGATAATGTTAAAATGGAAACCTAAACATGTCTAAAACCTATTGGTTGAGAATCTTTCGACCAATAACCACCTAAGGATCGAAATAAATTCATTTATCTCCATTATAAACAGAATATGATTGTATAATAAATTAATATTTTAATCTTTTCCTAATGTGACCCTCGTCCCTCTTATAAAATGGCACTTCCCCTTCTCTCAAAATCACATTTCCAAAGCCATTTTGCTTGAACAACCCCTATCCAAATATCCCCCAAACGTCCCCCACATAAATATAGAGTCCTTACTTTGATCAAAAATCCATCCTAAGAATCCCTTTTGATCAACAGAATAGGAAACACCCGAAGAAGAGGTAATAATTTCACCACCTTCTTTCACATTCTTTTCTTCTTCCAGTTCCTATTTCATTGTTGTTTCCAGAACAAAAAAAATAACTCCCGTAACTCCTGCATACTTTGATGTTATTATAAATAAGTTACAACCATATTCAATATTCCATCCATCCTATAAATGACAAAGTCACCATGTTTGTGTACGTACGGCTTACCATCTCCACGTCGTGGTGTAGTTTTTCATTCAAACACTTCATTATTTGGAAAGAAATAATAATGAGTATGAAAGATGTATATAATAAAAAAAATTGATTATTATTTATATATGATATAACATCCAATTAAATACGATTTCACCATCAATACAATGATATTGTTCCTTGTGCATACATACGGATTGACATCTCCACGACGTGATGAGATTCATTTCCACATTCACCATTCAACGATGAGTATAATATTATATATTATTAATAAGTATGAAATATGTGAAAATGTAATTCTACTAAATATATATATATATATACATTTTTTTATGTACGTATGTATTTACTTACATATATTTTATTCACTTACTTCCATTCAATACGATATGAAAATGGAAAAATTGTTTATGTATACGTACGACCAATTGTCTCCATAAATGCTGTTTTTCATTTCATATATCTATCTTTTATAAATATTTATATTTTAAATATATATAATATATAAATCATTTTTTATATTCTGGAATTATGTAAATCGCAATCTAAATGATATAGTAAAAAATAATAAGTTAAAACATGTACGATAAAGAAAGCGACTATTACCTGAAATGTTAATTTTACATGGAAATCATTATAAAATGGGAAGTATAAATTTATAACTGAATCATTTATGATATAATAAATATAAATATGGTTCTTTTATAATATAATAAAATACTATGGTCATTCTACAAGAGGTTAAACATACCCTCAACAAAATTAAAGTGCAAGGTAAGAGTTATTTCTTCAATCTCATTATTATTAGAGATTGTTTATGCGTAAGTATTTACAGAAACATATTTTTCACTGATACACATATGTCATAAAAATTTTTTGAAAAGAAATATTTTAAGGTTTTATGGATGTTTTTATTTAACTATATCATCATTTTAAATTTTTTAAGAATTTATCATTCTAAATCCTTTTAATTAATGTCCATGTTTTCAAAATGATTTTAAGGATTTATTTATATGGACATGAATGTTTTGAAATAATAATTATTTTTAGTGGTTTCATACTGGTATGGGAAAATTCGATTAAAAAATAACTTTTAAATTTCTTCTGTTATAAATGTGTGTTGTTTAAATGATTTCCCAAAAAGCGATATTTCCCTCAAAAAGTTTTACTGATCATTTTCAACTATGTCAGCATCATTTTCTTGATATAATTATTGATTAAGTTTGATTTATTATAATAAAATCCTTCATATTGTATTAAATGAGTTATGATATGTTTGACTGTGGATTTTCTATTTTTATACCATTCATGGTTTATGGTTAATGTATTGACATTTCGTATTCTAGTTTTAATACTAATGTTTTTAATATGATTTACCATTTTAATATGAGGAATGGAGTAGACTTAGTATGTGGGAGGTGGTTCCCGTTATAGCTCCTCAATGCGTCGGTAAGTATCATGAGACAAACTAGTGTTTTGGAACAAGGCCTTGACAAAAATTTTATTTTTAGTCTTGGTATGAGGCCTTCACTATGTGGTAATGATGTCCAACGTTAGGCATTCCATCATTTAAAAATTAGTTATTACATGTGACTTTTCAACTAGAATAATATCCATGTTCATGTTTATATGGTTATGTTTGATTTATTTTTTCCATATTATGTTCATAATTATGTTAAAAAAAGATTTTGTTTTTATTACACATTTTTCCTTAAAATTTTATAGCTTCTAATAAATTATTTACCCTTACTGAGCATCTGAGCTCACCCCTTATGTTTTATTTACCTAGGATCTCAAGAGGGGGATTACGATTGATATGCAGGGTTAGGATAAAGGTAATAATGGAGTTCTCAAAGAACTATCTATGATTTATTTTTTGTTTGAAATGTTAATGCAATGTTCATGTATGTAATCTATTTTCAAAACTACTAAACCAATCAGTCTTTCATGACTTGATTCCTTATAATCATGCCAATTTATTAAAATAATGAACCAGATCTAGGGTTTAGGGGTCGGGGCATTACATACATGGATGGGAATGATAAAGATACCCCCATAAATAATTATGTATAAATAATCTGATATATTAACGAGATTGTGAAGTTATCCCCTACCTTAGGTCTCATTTCCTTTGTATGAATCTGACCATCCAATATAGAGATATAATACTTCTATTGACTTATTTCGTAATAATAATTATTTTAATGATATCATATATTACATATTATCATCTATTTTTTAATAAAATTTCATTATTATTTGTTATTCATGTATTAACTGGTTTATATTCTCATTCATGTTTTGTCAAATAAGTCCTGCTTCTCCTAATTGGACAATGTAATATCATAAAAAATTGATATTAAAATTATATATATCATATTTATTTATTCTATATATTTATATAATCATTCTTTAATTAATATGATGTATAATGAATCACATCGTATTGTGGAGACTGTAGGTCGTACGTATGCACGAGCGATGATATAATTCCCATAATTGTTAAATAGTGTTGAATTGAATGGTAAATAATGTTGATAATCTGTATCATGTTATAATAATAATATATATTTATTATTTCCATCCTTATACCTATCCATGTATTTTGGGGTTGAAAAACAAATTACACCATGTTGTGGAGATTGTAAGTTGTATGTACGCACGGTTGGTGATTTAATTTTTCATTTGATGGATGAAAAGTGGAAAATTGTTGTTTCATAATCATAATATAATATCATTATATATTTGATACTAGACTTATAACATTATAATGAAACAACTCATTATTATTATTTAGAAGAAGAAATAATTTTGAAATAAACAATTGATGAGATTACAACTTCATTGAAGTGGTTCCTCTAAATATCATCATAAAGAACTAGAGATGGTATTTGAAGATCACCAGAACCTATATAATGTTACTAATAAATTTGATAATGTAAAATTTAAAGTGAAGGCCGATATTGAACACTCAATTTTACATGGAGAGGTTAGAGCAAAGGTTCTATTTTATAATTGAGGCAAGAGGCACTTTTGGGGTCTCCCGAAATATTAATTTATAATAAAATCGAACCCCATAAAAAACAACCAAAATTTTCCAATTTCTAAGATGATATTTTATAGGGTTTTAATCTAATTAACAAATAGATTATAGAAATTTTTTTATGTCAATTTAAACATATCATTTTAATCAACACATAGTTATTACAATTATTTTTTAACTAGGATAACAAATATTTCAAAATTAAAAGGGTGAAATATTTATTTATTTGATGTAAATTAGACAAAAAATAAGTACCGTAGAAAATTTTACACCATATGATAATTAGTATTAAGTTGTAAAAAATTATTTATGATTTTCATATAATATAGTAAAACATTATTTTGATAAATAATCAATACTTACAATTTTCACACTATTTAATTGATTAATTTTAAAAAATATTATAATAACAAGTTATCTTGTAAGAAATGATTTTAATATATTCTTTATGTGGTCAATATAATCAATAAAATTCATTATAAATATGAATTTTCCAAAATTATATTTATTTTAACCTTTTTAATAAAATTTATTTGTTATATTTTTTAATAATTTAATCACTACATCAAATTGTTTTTAATTATTTAAAATACATATTTTTTTAAAAAATTACTGTAAAAAAAATTATGAATATAAATATAGTAGATTTCAAAAAAATATATATTCGAATTTATCATTTGGAAAATCCAAAATTTAAAACGCTATTCTTTTTAAAATATGAATGTGACAACTTTGACATCACATAAAATAAGTTAATACAAGGGTCATAATTTACTTTATACTTCTCTAACGAATATTAACTCAACCCTTGGATGGTAATAATTTATATATAATTTACCAATAATATTTTTTTTAGGTTCTTCGGTCTTTTCATGGCTATTATAGTCTTCATGAAAATTGGTTTTTTAATTTCTCATCAAATTGATTATTTATTACATCATCAACGTATAATTATTTAAGGTTTTTATTAATTTCATAAAAATTTAAAACAATTTAGATGATAAATAAACCCATTTTTTAATTCAAAATGCATATTTATTATGAAATTTATCTTTTCAATAACCTTTTTTAAAAATGATTTCGTCATTTAAATTTGAATTATACATATTTAACTTTTCCTAAAATAAAAAATAAATTTAATGTCCTAATCTCATCCATTTGACTTCTGATGTAAAAAAAATTATTCACAAGTATGATTCAAGTTGAAACACAATCATACAATGATATTCAGCCAAGTGTTTGGGTAATTTAATAATAGTAATCTTACCCTTAATTACATGATTTACCTTTTTACCATATTAATAAAAAACTACTGATGTTACTATTCCTAATGCCCAGAAATAAAATAAATCTACTTTAATTATTTGATGTAGTGATTAAATTATTAAAAAATATAACAAATAAATGTTATTAAAAAGGTTAAAATAAATATAATTTTGGAAAATTCAAACTATAAAAGAAATGGTGAGAGCATTCTCTATAAATTTAAAATGATATTGGGGTCAACAACTACCATTGGTGTAATTTTCATACAAATATATTCTACACATTAGTATCCTGATGTATTCTTATGAATCCATCTATAGATATACGCGCATAACACCGAAACTCATGATATAAGCGTTTTCGCTGCGTGGGCCCGGTTGGTTTCGTGTTCGAACCAACCCAGATGAACCTAAAGTTCTCCAAAACCCTAAGTGCAACATACCGAAACGACTATCTCGATCCAAGGATCGCTACGCAACTGATGATGTATCGATCGGAGGTTCGTAACCTAATATATGAGCATTTGAACGAAACTGTCCGAAGATAGGGGGTTCGGGCCCGGTCCGACCCGGCCCGATACCCCCCCCCCCCCCCCGGGTCGGCCCGAACCAGGTCCAGGTCCGGACCATTTGGGAACGGTGCGGCCTGGATGGCGCGGCCCAGCTCGGCCTGGCCCAGCCCGGCGGCCGGTTGGCCTGCCGCGCTGGCGCGGCCTGCGTGGCCTGCTCGGGTGGCTGAGCTGAGCGGAACAGGGGGGAAGGGGCGTGCGCCCCCTGATTGAATAACCACGGCCCCACGCGGGGGGGGGGGGGGGGGGGGGGGGGGCTTCCTTCGGCCAGCAGATGCGGCCTGGTGACGCGTCCCCCCTCGGTCCCGCGCGGCCATGGGACCGCTGCTTGTCCCCCCTCGTTATGGTGTTACATTCTACCCCCGTTAATCTGAATTTTCCCCTGAAATTCATCAAATAGATACAAACAGAAGGTCATATCTATCCAAAATAATTATGTAAATATCACATGTATATTCCTCAATTGGTGGTTATACCACAAAACATAACCATGAAAGTGGTCTTGTTTCAGAGAACTTTTTCTCTATAATCAAAAAGCTTTATCAGTTTCTCTTCGGAAGAAAGATCTTCAACCCGTGTTTTGACATTTGATATTAGTTCATGTGATGGATAATATTTGTACATTCTCAAGGTAGATACATGGAACACATCATAAACATGAGGGAGAATTGCTGGAAGCGATAATCGGTATGCTACCTACCCTACACGATCTACAATTCAAAAAGACCAATATACCTTGGGCTCATCATACCCTTCGTTAGAAATATATTTACACTCCATCAACGATATATTCATAGAGACACCCTATTACCCACTACATACTATAAGTCAATTATTCATTGGTCAACATAACATTTCTGTCGAATCTGATATTCTCTTTTGTGATGTTGAATAGATCATTCCATTTCATCCATTTTAACAACACAATCAGGTCCAAATTGCTTAAATTCCAAAAAAACGTCCCAAAATGTCGGTGTTATGCGCGTATATCTATAGATGTATTCATAAGAATACATCAGGATACTAATGTGTAGAATATATTTGTATGAAAATTACACCAATGGTAGTTGTTGACCCCAATATCATTTGAAATTTATAGAGAATGCTCTCACCATTTCTTTTATAGTTTGAATTTTCCAAAATTATATTTATTTTAACCTTTTTAATAACATTTATTTGTTATATTTTTTAATAATTTAATCACTACATCAAATTTTTTTTAATTATTTAAAATACATATTTTTTTAAAAAATTACTGTAAAAAAAATTATGAATATAAATATAGTAGATTTCAAAAAAATATATATTCGAATTTATCATTTGGAAAATCCAAAATTTAAAACGCTATTCTTTTTAAATTATGAATGTGACAACTTTGACATCACATAAAATAAGTTAATACAAGGGTCATAATTTACTTTATACTTCTCTAACGAATATTAACTCAACCCTTGGATGGTAATAATTTATATATAATTTACCAATAATATTTTTTTGGGGTCTTCGGTCTTTTCATGGCTATTATAGTCTTCATGAAAATTGGTTTTTTAATTTCTCATCAAATTGATTATTTATTACATCATCAACGTATAATTATTTAAGGTTATTATTAATTTCATAAAAATTTAAAACAATTTAGATGATAAATAAACCCATTTTTTAATTCAAAATGCATATTTATTATGAAATTTATCTTTTCAATAACCTTTTTTAAAAATGATTTCGTCATTTAAATTTGAATTATACATATTTAACTTTTCTTAAAATAAAAAATAAATTTAATGTCCTAATCTCATCCATTTGACTTCTGATGTAAAAAAAATTATTCACAAGTATGATTCAAGTTGAAACACAATCATACAATGATATTCAGCCAAGTGTTTGGGTAATTTAATAATAGTAATCTTACCCTTAATTACATGATTTACCTTTTTACCATATTAATAAAAAACTACTGATGTTACTATTCCTAATGCCCAGAAATAAAATAAATCTACTTTAATTATTTGGACATAATGATTTAATATATGGAATAATATTTTCAATTTTCAAATATTTAAATTTTTAGAAATTAATTTTGAATTAAAATAATTGTTGGAAAGAGATAACAAGTTTTCAATGTTAAAAATCTCAAAAATAATTAAAGGTTTTACATCATAGTTCAATATAATCATAATGAAAATGAAATAAATTATATTTAATTACAAAAATATATTTTATTTATACGTTAAAAAAATTGAATATTTTTATTTAACCATATAAATTATCATGATGAAAAAAGTTGTTTTCAAATAAAAATTAATGTAGTTTTTTCGTTTCAAAAAAATTGTAATGTTATTAGAAAAATATTAAAATCACATCCAATATAAATTATTATATCCCGCATCCAATGTGGATGATCATAATTTCATATAAAAATTACTAATGCATCAAAGTAATAATTTAATATTCATATATTCATTAATAGTAAGAAAATTCGACTTTTGAAAAATATTGGTTTTATACATCAAATAGAGTTTATTCATACCCAATAAAAAAATCTTTTCATCTAATATTAGAAATAATTTATAAGATATATAACATATATATTTCTTTAATTTCATTTACTAAGAGTAATTAACACAGTTTATTAATACAAAAATATATTTATATAATTGATTTATAATATTCATTAATAATTTTTATGTGAATGACTTCGCCCTAAATTTTCATTATTTAGTTATATTTATTCCCACTAACCTAATTGCATGGTTTAAGTGTCAATTTTACACTAATGGTTCCTCATTATTATTTTAAACTCATGATTTCATGAAATGAATTCTATTAAATAATTAAAATTATTTTAACAAAATATTTCATTAAATCGTTATGGTGTTACATTCTACCCCCGTTAATCTGAATTTTCCCCTGAAATTCATCAAATAGATACAAACAGAAGGTCATATCTATCCTTAATAATTATGTAAATATCACATGTATATTCCTCAATTGGTGGTTATACCACAAAACATAACCATGAAAGTGGTCTTGTTTCAGAGAACTTTTTCTCTATAATCAAAAAGCTTTATCAGTTTCTCTTCGGAAGAAAGATCTTCAACCCGTGTTTTGACATTTGATATTAGTTCATGTGATGGATAATATTTGTACATTCTCAAGGTAGATACATGGAACACATCATAAACATGAGGGAGAATTTCTGGAAGCGATAATCGGTATGCTACCTACCCTACACGATCTAAAATTCAAAAAGACCAATATACCTTGGGCTCATCATACCCTTCGTTAGAAATATATTTACACTCCATCAACGATATATTCATAGAGACACCATATTACCCACTACATACTATAAGTCAATTATTCATTGGTCAACATAACATTTTTGTCGAATCTGATATTCTCTTTTGTGATGTTGAATAGATAATGCCATTTCATCCATTTTAACAACACAATCAGGTCCAAATTGCTTAAATTCCAAAAAAACGTCCCAAAATGTCGGTGTTATGCGCGTATATCTATAGATGGATTCATAAGAATACATCAGGATACTAATGTGTAGAATATATTTGTATGAAAATTACACCAATGGTAGTTGTTGACCCCAATATCATTTGAAATTTATAGAGAATGCTCTCACCATTTCTTTTATAGTTTGAATTTTCCTCTTAGAATGACCATCTGCCTGAGAATGATAAGATGTACTAAATAATAGCTCATTACCAAGAGCCTACTGAAGGTTTTTCTTGAACTTCGAGGTCAACCTTGGATCCTGATAAGATATAATAGAATTTGGTACTCCATGAAATCTTAACACATCCTTTAAATATATCCTCAAAAGTTGATCATGATAGAAATCTTATCTAATATCAATGAAGTGTGAAGACATCGTAAGGTGGTCAATGATAACCCATATATCATTATGGCCTATTGATGTTTTGGGAAACCCAACAACAATTTCTATAGTGATTTTTTTCCATTTACATTATAGTATGGGAATTTTTTATAACATCCCCTTAGACTTATGTCTCCCAACCTTAACATTTTAACAAACCAAGCCATTAGAGACAAACTCTACAACATCTCATTTCATTTCATCCCATGGGAAAGACTCTTTCATTTCCATTTACATCATCGCACTTTGAGGATAAAGAGATAATGAAGAACTATGAGCCTCAACAAACAGCTCCTTATTTAATTCTTCAAAGGAGGAATAAAAACCTTGTACCTATACCATATTAAACCATCACAATCAAGGATGAATTACCAAAACATTTATCACCTTATGTTTTATCTCTACATCTATTTCCTCTACCTACTCAATATTCACTTGTATATATGGTTGAGTATTCAATTGAGAAATATATGATTTCTTCCCTTCCATTAAAATTTCATGATCCATATTTTGTAAATCAACAAATATTAGATCTTTTGTGATCCTCATCATGGATTGGAAAGCTTGGTCCATTCAACTAAAAGAAGCATCCACCTTGTCTAGTTTTGCGCGGTGGTAAATTATTGATAAGTCATAATCGTTAATCAACTCAAACCATATTATTTAATGAATATTCATGACCTTTTTTGTAAAAACATACAATAAACTACTATGATCATTATAAATATCAATCCATTAACTATAAAGATAACTCCAAAGTATCATTAGTGTAAAAATTACCACAGCTCACTCTAAATCACGAGTTGGGTAATATTCCTCATGTATTTTAAATTTTCATGAGGCATATGACATCAATATATTATTTTTCCTGATTACATAACCCAACCCATCCTTAGATGAATCACTATAGATTACAATCCGTTCTCCACTATAGGGAGTTGTGAGCACATGTGCACTGTCTAACATTCTATATAGATCATTGATGTTCTCTTCAAATTCATCCATCCAAATGAACTTTAATAATTTCCGTGTCAACATGGTCATTGAATTAGATATTCATGAAAAATCATTCACAAAACATCGATAACATCCATCAATAAGAAGAAAAAATCATATATAAGTTATCGTTGTTTTTTCAGAAATCTTTTTATACCTTATGGTTTTGTTAGATCCATATATATACCCTATCATGAGATTATATGACAAAACAATTAACCTTTAGGAATCCAAAATTCACACTTGGTAATTATTTCATATTGGTTCCCCATTTTCAGTTTCTTTAGTAAAATTCTCATGTGGTATTGATGTGCATACTTTATTTTCTAATTGGATTGAATATCAACTACAGAGACTACATAATACTGATAAAGATAATCACTAAATACTCTATTACGTGGATCCATGAAGATGGAGAGGTAATTAGTAAAACCAAAAGGCAACATTATAGATTCACAATGTCCAAACCTTTTACGTAATGTCTTCTTTGGTATATCCTCCATCATGACCCTTAATTGTTCATAACTTATATGATGACCAGCCTTGGAAAAGTATTGATCTCTATATAGTTGTATAAATTATTAAACCATGAATATAAAATGATATATTTTTTATAGTTATCCTGTTAATTTCTATATAATCAATGTAAAGTCTCATTGATTTTTATTTCTTGTTTACAAAAAGAATAGGTGCTCCCCAAGGGGATGAACTAGGGAATATGAATCCCTTGTAAATATTCTCTTGGCGTCTCTTCTTCAATTCCTACAAATCAATTGGATCCATTCTATATGGTTTAATTAAAATTATAATAGAACTGGGTATGTGTTATATTGAAAACCCAACATCAAGATTTAGTGGAAGACTTCTTCATTAATCTAGAAACACTTCATCAAACTCTAGTACAATTGGTGCATTCTTAATTGTGTTTTTATCCCCAACCATTTGAGATAGATAACCTTCATTTATATCTATCAAGACCAATAAGATGGATGAATGGATTATTGGAAGGTAATATTCATCCTTTCATCGATAGATGGTCATATATTTATCTCGATTAAGAAATGTGACATCCCTTATATGGACATTGACATGGTATTTTTACAGATAATGCTAATCCATTCTAGGAATCACGTCAAATTCTACTTTATGAAGGATCACAAGATTTTTAGGAAGCACCTTCTCATAAACGTCAACCTGATAAAAATTATAAACTTTTGATACAACCATTGTGGCATGAAGAGTTTTCACAACTAACTCAACATATAATTATTGAGGTTATACAGTGATTCCCATATAATATTTGTTAAAAATAAAAGAGTGGTTGGATCTAGAATATAATAATACATTTTCTATTTTAGAGTGGATGGAATGTGTACCTTTCAAAACTTCATTATCATACTTCAAACCACAGATATTTATCATATGTGCATCACCTTTTTCTATGAATTTATTATTTTTATAATGTCAATCATCCTCAATAACCCTTATATTAAATAATTTATTTTAATAATTCCCCATTTACTTTCATTTAAAACATTAATGTGTAATAGGTGTATTCTATGTAGCCTTTCATCTATTAACATATTTATAACGCTTTATCCTATCCCTTTAGAATTCATCATCCTGATGAAATTATATTCTCTAAAAAACATTTACTCGTCCCTTTATGACAATTTCCTCCATTTCTCTTTCCAAACATTGTGTATATGGGAAAATTCATCTTTTATTCTTCTTAATATTTTTATTTTCTCTTGAATTTAATTTTCCTCTTCTCATCAAACTCATAAGAGTGATGTGTTTCAAAATTATCCATCTCAATCCTTAAAAGAACATCAAACTATTTCTTCATAGACATTTATGTCCCTAATAGATAATTCCCTTCACATACATGGTTTTAAGCCACTAGTGAATCAATCAAATTCACACTCTAGTTGGATAATAATTGTAGAATATTACCTTTCATGTCTTGTAAATTTTATTCATAAGTTCCAACATATTCATATTCTTTTTTCATATGTTGAAAAATCTCTTTCTCTATATTTTTCAGAAGAATAAAAGTAATGTAATTACAAAAAAAATAAATTCTTGAACTCATTACATTTCGTGGATTCAATTTCATCACTTTGCATAGTATTATTGATAAGTTTACACCATTGGTCAGATTCACCTCCCAAATGATGGAATAATATGATAACTTTATCATGGTAGTAACATTAGAGAACTAAAAATATATTTTCATTGTTACTCATCTATTGTTCAGCCACTAATGGATTAGAATACCCACTAAAAGAAAATGAACATTGCCTCATGAAGGAATCGACAAAATTTTGTTCCCTCCATTTCTTGTTTGGATTTAATGCATGATTCATAAAATGAGAATTTTTTGAGATTATAGCTAAAATATTTTTAATTATATCTCGCATAGCATTTGGTTTCTTAAGAGGACAATAATTTCATTGCTTGTTGCATTCAACATTAACGTGGTTCCTTATGGTTCCATCCATTGACAAAAAACTAGAAGCATAATGTGAGAAAAAGTAATCGTAATGGGAAAACCATACTATAAACAATAAAATTTTAATTTAGTACACTTTATATTTTATCCTAGGTTATTCATCATCATTTTAAAACACTTTTATTGAATCATGAATTTCGACATATCCTTTGGGTTACAACTAAGGTTTTCTCATCCTAGTTTCTAAATGTAAACTATACCATTTCTCTGATACAAACTATAATTACCCATATGTTACATATATTAATATTACATGAATATTGAATAATATTCATTAAAAAATATAAAAAACATCATTCAAGACCATATGGGTATAGTGTCTTCAGAAACTATGAAAAATAAACAACTAGTTCAAAAGAAATCATCAATGTCTCCCACTTATTTCATCAAAAAAAGTCCCCTTTTGACACATCTTATTTAATACACTTATACATTAAATGGGTAAAATAACGAAATGAAATGGTGATATCAGATGATTAGTAAGGTTAATCGAGGGAGATATCAATCTTATCATAATCATAAGATATAAGAACATAACATTTGAAAATCTTATCCAAAATATGAATGATTTTGATATCATGTCAGGGTATAAATCATAAATGTTCATAATAATAATTGAAAATAATCTCAAATGTCATAAAATATGACATTAAATCTTTTGGAATACATATTAGTATAGAAACATCATTTTATATTTTTCAAGGCTCTTTTACATGAACATTATAGTGGACAAAGTACATTAATGAACCGAGTTCACTCGTCATTCCATCCATGAAGTTCTGAATTTAGATCATTCCCCATTCCATTCATATCTATATAATTATATATAAATCATTAAAAATGAATTTTAGGGATATATAGGTCCAACCCATCTCATAACGAATTCATTCTTACTTGTTCTAGAATTACATAAATCATTCATCATAACCCATGAAATAAAATGGGTTTCCATAATGATCATTCCACCATAACATAATACATTAAAAACAAATGGATTTCATAAATATAATTACATCATAAACACAATCTTATCATAGGAACAATCAGTAGAGTATATTACCTCTTCTTCGACACAATAACTCCAAATATCCTCTTATAACACTACAGTTTCTCTTTGAAAAATAACATAAATAGTAGAAATTATCATCGTAAGTTCATTAGGGGAAAGGGTCAGCTATATCCATTCTTTAATGCTCAAATTGATGTGAAGATGTGGAGGAGGAGGTTCTATTTTATAGTTGATGTGAGGGGAACTTTTGGGATTTCCAAAAAAAATTAATTTATAATAAAATTATAACCCACAAATAAATTGAAAAAATTTAACAATTTATAGTAAGAGATGATATATGTTTGTAATCTCATCATCCAATAGATTTTAGACATATCTTGTTGTCAATTTAAACCTTATCATTTTAATTTACACATAGCTATTTTATTTAATTTTTAACTAGGGGAACAAATATTTAAATATTAAAAGAGTGAAATATTTACATATGTGAAGTCAATTAGACAATAAATAAATATCTTATTAAATTTCAGTCCACAAAATAATTATTCTTTATTTTTTAAAAAATATTTTTTTGAATATTTTAATAGTACCTTATTTAGATAAACAATATATACATTCAAATTTGACATTATTCAATTCATTGATTTTTAAAAATATTAAGATATCAAGTTAAAAAACATTTATTATATTCCTATGATATCAAGGTAATCTATAAAATTAATAATAAATATTAATTAACCAAAATTATATTTATTATAATATTTTTAATAACATTTATTTTTTACCTCTATGAATAAAATAATTACTACATCATTATTTTATTTTTATTTAATACACTTATTTAATAAATAAAAATTAACAATAAAATACTATTATGAAGATACATCGACTAGAATTTACACTAATATTTTTTTTGTTAAACTTGACTTCAGTAAATTATAAACTGTAAATTGGTATAATAAATAAATTTTGAATGTGATAACGTTAACATCACTTTAAATAAATATAATAAGTATCATAATATCCTATATATGGCATCAAATGGTCATTGACTCTATCTATAAATCTTTATAGTAAAGATAAACTCTAAAAAAATTGTTCATGTGTTTGTGTCCTTCTTTGGTTATTATCATTTTCATAAAATTTATTTCTCATCAATTAATTAATTTTTAAATCATCAATGTATAAGTCGTTAAGGATTATATTAATTTTCTAAAAAATATTAAAAAAATTACCATGATAAATAAATACATTTTATCATTGCAATGGGTATTTATAATCGAATTTATATTATTTATAACTTTATATAAAAATTAATGTGTCATTAATAGTCGGGTGAGATATATTTAACTTTTCATTAAATTAAAAATAAATAAAATTTTATAATCGCATCCAAATGGCATACAATGGCCACTATTTCGACCATAGGATGATTTATGTTGAAACACAATCGTCCAATGTTGTTATGAAAAGTGTTAGGGTAACATTATAATAGTATTCGTAACCCTAATCACACGATTTACCTGTTTATTTTACAAATAAAAAATTACTGATGTTTTCATACATAGTTCAAAAAAATATAAGAAATAAATATACATAATTTGGACCTACTGATTCCAAATAGGGAATATTTTTTTCAAAATTCTAAAAACATAAGTCTGTCTAATTATTTTAAAACTAATATCATTTTTTGAAAAATCTAATGGGTTATAAATGTTAAAACATTGCAAACGATTGAAATTTTTTTACATATAAATTTAATTTCAAATAATGATAATTTTGTACATTAAATTTAATGGTTAAAATATATTATATTGATAGATTACAATTATTATTTATTTTAATTTTACCATATAAATTATTTCTATGAAAATGATTATTTTCAATTAAAAATTCTTGTATTTGTACAATTCATCAAAATTTGAAATTTATCCTTAAAATATTAAAATTTCATCCAAAGTAAATGTTAATATCCAACATCCAATGTTAAATTTTATGTTGTCTTATAAAAATTATTTATGTATCAAAAAATTAATTTAAAAGTGGTTCTCTATTAATTAGAGTAAAATTCACCTTTTGACAAATATAGGTTTTATACATCCAATAGGGTTTATTCATACACAATGACAAAAATATCTAATTGATGAATATAGGAAATATTTTATTATATATATCTCATATATATTTCATTAATTTGATTTAATTATAGTAATTCACTCAAATTTATTTATACAAAAATATAATTATTCCATTGATTTATATTTTTCATAAATAATTTGTAGTGAATGAAATCATCATACTTTTTAATTTGTTAGTCATATTTATTCCCACTAACCAAAAATCTAAGATAAAATGGTCAATTTAATCTAAGGGTGCCTCATGATTATCGAAAACTCGCAATTTCATGAAATATAATCAATTAAATAATTAAAATTATTTAAAGAAAATATTTCATTAAAACATACGTGTGTTGCATTCTACACAACTTAAACTGAATTTTTACTCCAAATTCATCACTTGTATTCAAAAAGATGGGGATATCTATCCTGAAAAATAAATTAATGTTCCCACAAATATTTCTAGAATTGGTGGTTCTACCACAACATAAAACCAAGGAAGTGGTATTGTTTTAGAGAACTTTTTCTCTACTATCCAGAATAAATATTGATTGTTATTCATAGTAACGGTCTCTCACCTACGATTTGACATTTTGAGATTAGTACATGTGATGGTCCATATGTGTACTTTCACAATATAGATACATCGAACACATCCTAAACATGAGATAGATTTGGTGGAAACACTAATCAGTAAACTACCTTCCCTACACGATCAAAAATTTCAACAGGACTGATATACCTTGGGCGTAACATTCCTTTCATTCCAAATATTTTTACACTCTATGATGTTGATATTCATAAAAAGACTATATCACCCACTACATACTCATGGTCGGTTTTTCGGTGGTTCGTATAACATTTTTGTCAACTCTATGATACTATTATGTGTTGTTGAATTGATATAAACTATTTTCGATTACATCATCACGGTCGGGTCCTAATAGAATTCATTACCAAACATCATCCCAAAAAGTTGGAGTTATGAACATCTTTACATAGAGGTATTCATAAGGAGCCAGCTGAATACTGGAGAGGAAGGTATTGTTGTAAGAAAATTACACCAAAGGTATGTGTTGACCGTAATATCTTTTGATATCCATATAAGAAGTTCCCATCATGTCTTCTATAGTTTGAATTTTACTCACAGAATGACCATATGTCTGATAATGAAAAGATGTGTTGAAACAAAGCTCTAGATTCATATCCTACTAAAGAAATTACGAGAACATTGAGGTAATACATGGAATCGATAAAATATAATGGAATGTGGTATGTCGTGAAATCTAACAACATACTTTTCATATATCATTGAAATTTGATCAGGATAGAAATCTTATCTAATAGAAATAATGTGTGACAAAAGCATAAGTAGATAAACTATAACACATATAAAATTATGGCCTTTAAATGTTTTTGGATGTCAAACCACAAATTCTGTATTGATTTTTCTCATTTCCATTATAGTATGTGTAATAGTAATAACAACCCCTTTGACCTAATTCTCTTATCCAAAACCTTCTATGAAACCCAGAATTGAGAGACATATTTTATAACATCACTTTTCATGTCATCCAACAAGAAATAATCATTCAAGTCCATTTACATAATTTTTCTTCCAGGATAAAGAGAGAATAAATAACTATGACCCTCATCCAATATCTCCTTATTAATATCTTTTATGGGAGGAATCAAAACCTGGTACATGAACAATATTATTCCATCAGAGTCAAGGTTGAATTCAAAAAACATTTCTCACCATCTTTTTTAACTCTGCATCTATTTTATCTATATCCTCAATATTCACTTTTATATATGGTTGAACATTCATTTGAAATATATAATATTTCATCCCTTGATTTAAAATTTCATTATCCACATTTTTCAAATCCACACAAACTGGATCTTTTTTTATCCCCATCATAGATAGGCTAGCATGGTCCTTTCAAGTAAAAACATCTTCCACCTTTCTTGATTTCCCAGTGTGGTAATGTACTGAGTAATTGTAATTTTTCATCCACTCGGACAATCTTCATTGATTAATAATAAACTCCATCTTGTGAAAATATACATTAAAATATTTTGATCATTGTAAATAGAATACCATTCACCATAATGATGTTTCCTCCATATCATTGTTGTAAATGTTACCACAACTAACTCAAAATATTGAGTTGGGTAATTTTCCTCCTGGATTTGGTATTTTCATGATGCAGATTCTATAAATATAGTATTTTTCATGAGAACACAACAGAACCCCTTCTTGGAGGAATCACTATAGATTACAAGCCTTCCTCTACTAATGGGAAGTGTTCAAATGTGTGCACTGTCTAACATTCTTTTTAGATATTTTGAGTTCTCATCACATACATTCATCCTCAAAAACACAACTACTTTCAAATTAATCAATATAAATGGATTTTATAATCATGAAAATAATTCATAAATAATCAATAACATCTATACATAACAAGAAAACTTCAGATCCCTGCTACTGTTGTTGGTCTCGGATAACTTTTGATACCTTTTTGTTTTACTCAATCCACATATATCCCTTTTCATGAGATTATGTGACCCAAAAAAGGACCTTTATGACACCAATATTCACACATGGTAAATTTATCATAACACTTCCTCATTCTCATGGACTTCATAACAATTTTCAAGTGATCTTCATTCTCTTCCTTTCTGTTCAAATAGATAATAATATTTTCTTCAAGGAATACTAAAAACTAATCAAGATTGTTTTTAAAGACTCTTTTACTTGGATCTATGAATATAGAGAGGTAATTAATAAGACCAAAATCTATCGTTTTAAATTAATATTGTACATCCCTTGTACATAACGTTTCCATTGGTATATTCTCATTCTTGACTATTAATTAATGATATCCTGAATGATGATCAGTGTTGGAAATGTGTTAATCTTTACGTAGTTGGATAAATAAGTCATCCAAGCAAGGAATATGATTTTTTTTATTGTGATCTTGTTTAGTTATAGATAATCAATGAAGAGTCACATTGATCCATCTTTCTTCTTAACAAACAGAATAAGTGGTCCCCAAGGTGATGAACAAGTGCATATGAATCTCTAGTCAATATTATCATGGAGTATCATCTTATATTCATTCAAATTGATTGAGGAAATTCAATATGGTTTCATTGAAATAGGAATAGAAACTACTTTGAGTTATATTTAAAACCTAACTTCACAATTTGGTGGAAGACTTGTAAATTCTTCCTTAATGACTTTATAAAACTCACGTACAAATGTGGAATTATAAATATTTAGTTTTTCCCCAACCGTTTTATATAGATAACATTCACTTATTGCGATCATGACACATATTATTCATGAATGTTTTATTGGAAGGTTATATTCATCCATTCAATGATAGATGGTCATATATTGTACTCGATTATGAAATGTGACATCCATTCCTTGTAAATTGACATGATATCTATTTATAATAAGCTAATCTATCCCATAAATCACATCAAATTCCACTATAAGAAGGGTCAAAAGATTCCCAGGATGCACATTCTCACAAAAATCAACCAGAGAAGATTTATAATCTTTTGTTGCAACTCTTTTTCTATTAGGAGTTGTCAAACCAAACTAAACATTTAATTATTGAGATTATACGGTGATACCCGTATAAAATTCATTTGAAGTAGAAGAGTGGATGAATCAAGAAAAAAATAAAACATTTTCAACATTAGAGAGGATGGTAAGTGTACCTTTCTCCAATTCATTATCATACACCCCTTCCCCGATAGTGATCGTATGTGCCTAGCCTTTTTCCAACTTCTTAAGATATTTCTAACATCAATAATCCAATATAACCCTTGTATTAGGACACTAATTGTAATAATTCACAATTTCATTTCACTTATAACATTGATGTGTAGGAGGTGTATTGTATGTAGCCTTTTCTATGTTCACATCCTTAGTCCTCTTTTTCACATTACTTTTACAATCAGCTTCCCGATGACCTTCTTTTCCATACATAAAACATTTAATAGTTTTTTAAGACAATAACCTCCATGTTTCATTTCATACATTGAGTATAATGGAAAAATCATCTTTTTTTCTATGTTTTCATTAGATTATCCCTTGAATTCCATTTTTCCCTTCTTATCAAACCATTAATATTATTGGGTTTCTCAAATATTCATCTCACCCTTGATAGAAAATAGAATGATTTCTTCATTTCTTTTGATTTCTCTTATGGACAATGCCCTTCGGATACATAGTTTTAAGCTACTAAAGAATCAGTCAATTTTACTCTCACGTTGGATAATAATTCTATAAGCTTACCTTTCATGTCTTGTAATGTTCCTTCAGAGGTGCCTTCAGATTAATCTTCCATTTTATAACGATGAAATATCTCATTATCTATATTTTTTCGAATAATACAATTAACGTTTATATTGAAAAATAAATTTCTGAACTGATCTCGTTCCATGGATTCAATTTCATCTCATTTCCACGTATTCTTTATAAGGCTAGTCCATTGATCAGCTTCACCATCCAAACAATAGACAAATATGATAACTTTATCTTGTTATAAACATTTTAGAACATAAAATATTTTTTCGGTGATACTCATCCATTTTCCATCCACTAAGGGATTAGAATACTAACTGAAAGAAAATGATCACTGTCTCATGAAGAAATCAATATATTATTATTGCATCCATTGCTTTTTTGGAATTTCGGCATGATTCATAACCTGTGAATGTTTTTTGATCTTAGCAATTTTTTAATTTAATATCACATGGAATTTTTTTCTTAGGTGTATAATAATTTCATTTCTTGTGGTATTCATCATTAATTTGGTTCTTCAAGTTCCATTCGTTGACTAAAAACAAGAATCATTGCGTGAGAAACACTAATCGTAATGGGAAAACCTCATAATCAAGAATAAAATTTCAATTAAAGAAACATTAAGTTTTATCCTATGTTATTTATAATCTTATTAAAAACACAATGATTTTAACATATACGTTGACATATCCATTGGGTTCTTACTAAGGTTTCCTCGTCCTAGTTTCCAAATGTGAATTATACCTTTGATCTAATACCTACTATAATTAAACTTACATTACATATATTGATAATAAATCAAAGTTGATGAATATTTATTAAAAAATATAAAAAACTGAAGATAGGATCATATATGTATAATTCCATCAGAAACTAGGAAAAATAAAAAAAAATTCAAATAATACTTTATGGTCTCCCACTTACGCCATCATAAATAGACCCCTTTTTGACATATATTATTTAATACCTCTCTTCATGAACTGGGGATGAAATCATATGAAAAGGTGATCTTAGATGATTATTACGGATAAATAGAGTTGATATCAAAAATATCATAATCATATGATATATGAACACAACAATTTAAAATCCTATCCCGAATATGAAAGACCGTGATATCATGACGTGGTATAAATCATAAATGTTCATAAGAATCAATGATCATAACCAAAAAATTCCTAAAATATGGAATTATGTCTTTTGGAATAAATATAAGAATATGAAATCATTTTATTTTAGTCAAGGATCTTTTCTGAGAACATCATAGCAGACAAAGTCCATTATTGAAATGAGTTCACTCAGTGTTCCAGCCATGTATTACTAAACCACGAAAATTTCTCATTCAAGTCTTGTATATCTCATAAAAAATAATTCATTAAAAAATCCATTATAGTGAGATATAGTTTTTAACCCATATCATAATTAATTCATTCTTATTTGTCCCACAATTACCTAAATCATTCATCATAACCCAGAAATAAAATGGGTTTCTTAAATGATCATTCCACCGTAACATTATACATCTAAAAAATGGATTTCATAAATTTAATTCAATCATAAACAAAATAATATCATAGGAACAATAATTATATTATACTTGAAACATAACCATATAAAATAATTCCATCTTAGAAGGATAATAATTTGAATATAACACATGAAATTGTTTCTTGAAGAAAATATATTCTATTCTTCAAAAAAGTTCTTTTTTTATGAAAATTTAGCAATATTTTGAAAGAAAATAGCTTATTTCAAAAACAAATATCAATTATTATAGAGGAAAATTCATTGAGATAAGAATTTATTATAACATAAAAATTATTTCATGTAGTATATGTTAAAAAGAAAACATTCTTCTCGAACTTTTGTTTGATAATTCAAAAAGTACCTTGTATCAAAAATGTCAAAATATTTCTTTCATACTATTTTATAAAAATTTACCAATTGGTAAAAGTGACGTTAAAAAAATTATATGAATAAAATTAATATTATACATATAGGAAATATGGAAAAGGTTGATAAATATACCCTGTTAAATACTGATATATAAACAATCTCATATAATAATGTGATTGTCAAATTATCCATTACCAAAGGTCTGAATTATTTTGTATGTCTCTGAAACTCATGTATAATGATTCAATTAAGTTCATTGAATTATTTTAGAATCAAATTCATTTTTTTGATATCATATATTATAATATTATCATCCTTTTTTAATTACCTTTCATTATTACATGTTATTTTTGTACTAACTACTTCATTTTCTTATGCATGTATTGTCAAATAAGTTTGGGTCTTCCTTCATAGTTCAATATTATATCATTAAAAATTTATATTAAAATTATATATATCTCTCGGTTATTCATTCCATATTACTATATTATAATGAATGAATGAAGAACATGTAGAAATAATCACATGACATTGTGGAGGCAGTAGGTCATACGTACACACAAGTGACGATATCATTCCCATAATTATTGATTGGTATTGAATTGAATGGATTACCTCTTCTTCGACATGTTACATATAAATAACTTCTTAGATCATTAGAGCATCACTATGATGAAGAAAAGAAACACTAGATTTTAACAAGGGAAGTTGAGAAGGAAAAAAGGCAGGGTGTGGCCACCCATGAAAGCTCAATGTGAAGTGATGAGGTGAGGGAGGAGGTGTTTTTTGGTTGTTTAGGTGAGGGGAACTTTTTTATCCCCAAAAAATAATAATTTATAATAAAACCCCCATAACAATGAAAAAATGTACCAATTTAGAGTATGAGATGATATAAGTTTATAATATCATCATCCAATAGTTTTTAGACAAGTTTTGTTACCAATTTAAACCATTTTATTTTAATTAATCCTTAGTTATAATATTTAATTTTTAGTTGGGGAATCAAATATTAATTAATTAATATATTAAAAGGGTTAAATACTTCTTTATTTAATGAAAATTAGAAAATAAATAAATTAAATATAACATTTTAGATTAAAGAAAATTATTCTATATTTTTTGAAAAATAAATGATATTTGAATAATTTAATAAAATTAGTGGAATTAATAAAAAGTCCCAAATTTTATTTATTTGGATATTTATAATATCAATTATTTTAATCTTTCATTAATAAGGTAATTACTACATCATCAATGCATCATAAATAAATTTAATTATTTAATTATTAAAAATTATAAATAAAATTCAATTTTATAATATTTTTTTTATCTTTCTAATGAATATTTATAGTCAAATT
Organism: Viscum album; assembly: GCA_963277665.1. Lineage (NCBI taxonomy): Eukaryota > Viridiplantae > Streptophyta > Magnoliopsida > Santalales > Viscaceae > Viscum > Viscum album. The sequence continues at coordinate 195,245,604 of OY728123.1, read as the reverse complement.
TATCTTATGTATAACCCTATATTAAAATTAGTTTTGTTATTAAACTTGGAATTTATCACTTTTAAGTCATCATTAAATAGAAAATAATAAATGTCCTAATCTAATCCATGTGGACACAAAGGATCATATTTTATTCCAAAAGTTGTTTTTCGTCGAATTATACATATACAATAGAATTAGGACATGTATAAGGGTAATTATAACATCATTTATACCCTTAATTACCCTATTTACTTTTAACCGTGGTAAAAAAGGTCACAAGTTACTATTCAGAAAAAATTATTTTAATCTTATTGAACCTCATTTTACATTCTAATGTCAACTGTGTATCTTTTATTTTTGAAATTAAACTCACAGAGGTGGTAATATTATGTTTTAAGAAAATTTGCAAATGTTCCTAGAAGGTTGTTAAAAGACGGTAAAAAATTTCAATAAAATTTTATACATTGAATTTTATTAAAGAATGACTCCAATGAATCACATTGATCTCATATAGGTATTATGTATTTATATTGAGGTAAAATAAATAAAATAATTATTTATTTATATAAAAATTAATGTTTTAAACAATAACACATTGTTTTTCACTTTTCATCAAATATTGTACGTTTTTAGAAAAATACCAAAAATTCACCCAAATATAATTTTGATATTAAAAGTTTAAAAATGAATTCTATTTTACCTAATTCAGAGCATAGAAGTAGAATTAATTAAATTAAAATCAATTCCCGTTATCAAAACCAAAAGATGGGTTTTGAAGAAGATAAAACTATCAAAAGATTGACAGGTGTTTATATCAAATTTAATTGTGAAATTACATATAATGACCTAAATTTTATTAAATGATAAAAGTATAATCTAATTATACTTATCAACCATTAAAATTCATAATTTAACACTATAAATTATTTTGATTTAAAAAGTTGTTTTCAATTATAATTTATTATTTTTCACTATTCATCAAAATATGAATGTTATCAGAAAAGTAAAAAAAATTATCCATAAACAATTTTTATCTCCTGAATCTAAATAATGATTTAATTTCATTTAATCCATTGTATAAAAATTTCAAATATTTGTTTTAAAACTGGTTACTCCTTAAAAGCTGGTAAAATTTCTTTTCTTCAAAAATACTTCTTTTATCTAAAAAAATTGAAATTGTTCTTATATTATGTCTAAGAAACACATAATATGGATTATGAAATTATATGGAGTATATAAAATAAAAAGTTCATTTAATAATATTCATAAATGAATTTTGAACGACTAGTTCGGTATGTCGTGGTGCCCTCAAACTTGTTATTGCGTGTAGCACATGCTCTTGAATTACTTTAAAGAAAATAAAATAGAATTTAATATTGGGGTGTTACATTATTCCCCCTTTGGGAAATTTAATCCCCGCAATATTAAAAATGGGCTTGGTAACATCATTGAAAGTCCAACATCGGTAAAGAGGCAATAAAAGTATCAATTTAAAAGAAAGAAAGGGAAGTGAAAAGGTCAACCGAGATAACCCATACTAGTATTCCATGTAGGAAAAAATGGATGTAAAAGATAAACTAAGTTTCATGTTCTGATGGAGAGTGATAGAAAACATGATCAAAAGAAAGTACACAATAAAAACACAAACTTGTGATGTGATAAATAATTATTAGTTTACCTGTAAGAGTATAGGAAAACGGTGATGTGGATGAGGGTGCCGAGATGATGGGGATGGTGACGGGATGTTTTAATTGAGTAAAGATGTGATGATGGTGTCGGGATGTTGACATGCTGTGACCCGTCATGTCAGGCTTCATTCCACATAGTGGAGTGGCCTGATTTGGGGTTACCAGAATCGAGGAGTCTTAAAGCACGGTTTGAATTTCAAACGTTTACTCTATGGCCCAAATGTAGGTATCACGAGATTCACGGTGATCTTGTTGAAGTGATTTAAAGATTTAAATTTGAATTCATAGTGGGATTTTGAATATTGAATATCCCCTTTGTGTTATGTTAAATTATGTGTGATGATGTGCGGGTGCCCACTTACCCTAAAAGTGGCTTTATGAAAATAAAAAAAAGATTTGGATTAGTTTGCCTGTAGGAAAAGTAAACAGATAATGTTTTTTTTGGGATTAATTTCCCATTCATAAATTCGAGGAATTTATTTATGAGATTAAATAAGAACATAAAGATATATACTTACTTTTGAAGTATAGATTCAACAATTAATAAATTTCTTCCACTAACTCATTTTTTTAGTGATGAGTATTCAAGATGACCTGGTCACACCAGAAGCGCTGGAATAAACTTCTAGAGAATCACATGATTCACAAAGGATAAACAATTTATTTCCCATGACATTAGAGACTAACTAAAACCAAAATGGTTATAACAAGATTAGATCATCCCCAAAAATGATAATCCTTTAGAGAAAGAAATACTAATCTTAATTTCTAATATTAAACCAAAAATATCCAAAGTTCAATAAATACCATTCAATAAATAATTGTCCTTAAAATATTTCAATATAATCAAAACTAATATTCAAAACCAAAACATAGTAAAATTTGATTACGTAGTCTTCCCCGTTAAATTGTATCCCCAAATAACATCGACTACTCATAAAGTCACCAACTTAAAAGTAATTAACCTAATCACATATTCATTATGATAGGTTAAATATTTCCATAAGTAACCCAAATCACTATAGATCAACAACAAAAATCCACCATTACTCTTAAAATGAAATCCCACATAATTCAATTGTCCTTAGGAATATATTGTTCCGAATAGAGAAAATGTCTTGAAAATAACATTTATCACTTAATCACTATATCATTGTCCTATACTATGGATATCCATTTGATAAGACATAAGATCCCAAATCAACTTATTATTGATCAATAAAATTATTTAAATAAAAACAATTAGTCACATTAAACAGGTACTTCACATAGTCTAGTAGTAGGAGATAAATCCCAATTGCACTTTGGTTGTGTCTTCGATCCTACAGCTTTGTCCGACGCAACGGGTTGTCACAGGGTCTGCATGTTATCCTTTTTCAAAAACACTATTTCATTACATTACTAAAATTTGATATATTCCTCAAAATAACCATAACATTATTTCACCAAAAATTTTATCTCATGCCTCTCATTATCATCATAAAATTTAATAATTTGTAATTGCCCCAAATTCAAGGATCATACAAACAAAAATGGGTATTTATAACTATATCCACAATAGAAACAATAATTCATCCTAACTAAATGAGATACACATGAATAAAAATAATTGAGGTAATCAAAGAATTATAATATCTGGAGAATAAAGATATTCATGATATACCATGTCAATGAAAAGTATATACACAAAATAAAATTGAATTGGCACATAACAAAAAATAAGTCTCAATGGAATGTAAGTTGACATGAAATCCCTTATAAAGTATTCTTCCTTAGGTTAACGACAAATCAATGAAATAATTATGTATGAAAAATATACATACATTCAATATGATTGGATATTCAGTGTAAATCAATTAGAGGACAATCACACATAATATTGTATAAACTACAACAATGACTTGGATGTTTAACTCAATGAATAGAAATTGAGTTAAAATTTTTCTTATCAAGTTCATATCAATGACTTGAGAATTTAGAAATGGAGTGATTATGTGTATCAAATTTATATGCATAAAAAGGGGAGTGTAAATTACTTAATAATTAAATAAATAGTGATTTCACACATAATCTTGGAGTAATTTAATCAATGAAGTTTGGGTAAGACTGAATGAGTGGAAATTAAAATTTGTAATTGCCTTACCGATTTGATAACTTAGGAAACATACACCACATTAAAGAAGGATCATCCAATTATGATGTAAATACCCATAAATTAAAATATATTACGCAAACAATGAAATCATGGGCAGTATATACACCACACAAAAGGTTATAGTTGCAAATATAGCATTGATCTCACGGGAATAACAGTGAGATGAAAACCCATTACCCTGTATTATTCATTAGTATAGGGTAGGTTAACCTAATATATAATGGTGAAATAATTATTAATATATTATACAAGAACCAAATAAATAAATATGATATCATGTTTGATCTTATAATATTTCTTTGTTAATGATATTTCTGTAGTATCAATGTTTAGGTGGTTAACTGATTCATTTTCTTTTATAGGTATTTTTATGTAGGTTACATTTGTTATTTATAGGATCTATTTTATTCACATAATTAATTATATTATGTTCTTAAACATTATTTTTAATCATAAAATGAAAATTAATCTTGAATGATTATGATGGGGGAATGAAACTCATCACGTTCGTGGAGATGGAAAGCCATACATACACACGAGCGACAATATCATTTTTTGTATGGTGAAATCTTATATAATTGGATATTATATCATATATACAGAATCATTAACATATTATATATATTATTTTAATCATTTATACTCATTATTATACCCATCCAAATAATGTTGTTTTTGAATAAAAGACCACACCATGAGGTGGAGACGGTTAGTCGTACGTACGGACGTATGAAGACTTCGTCATTTAAATGATGGATAGATTAAAGAAAATTGTTATAATAATATAACAGTATATACAAGATACTGTATTTATTATTTCTGTATGGAAACAACATAGAAAGAAGATGTTTAAGAAGAAAAGAATTTGAAAGAGGGTGCTCAAATTATTACATCTTCTTTGGGAGATTCTTTTTGATTTGATGAAAAAGGCTCCATAGGATGGCTTTATGATTAGAGGAAGGACTCTAGGATGTAGGTAATGTATTTGGGAGGATAATTGGGAATGTTTTTGCCAAGCCAAATGGCTACAGAGGTGTGATATTATGAGAAGGAAAGTTCCCTTTTATAAGAAAGGTGAGGGTCACTTTAGGAATACATTGAAATATTATTTTATTATAAATCATTTTCAGTTTCTAATGGACCCAAATAAATATATTTCGATTCTAGGAATGGAATGGGTTGAAATACATTCAACCAATAGGTTTTTACAAGTTTAGGTCACCATATTAACCTTATCATCTAGATTTATCTATTAGTTCAATAGTTTAATATTTATTGTGTCTTCTTGTATTCTTACACTATTTGGTCTATAAACGTACTATAAAAATCCAAGAGAACCTCAATTGGTTCATTAATTACATATATAATATTTTTTAGGACCTTTGGACGAACCTTGGATTTTTTGGAATATTATATCATCCAATAATATAGTATTTGTTTTAAAAACTCATTTAAGTCAATGTTGACACTATTTAGTATTTGGTTTTTGTGAAAATCATAACAGCATGATTACATCGATGAAAAATTATTTAATAAACCCTAAAATTACATATTAACCAATGAAATTATTGGAATTCATCAAAAATATAAAATTACATTTATTTGTATATTAATAATATCAGTGATTTTAATCTTTCATTAATAATGTAACTACTGCATCATCATTGCGTCATAAATAATTTTAATTATATAATGTGTAAAAAATATATATCAATAACCATTATGTTGTAAAAATTTGTATCTTTATATTGAATAGTTATAGTCAAGTTTATCTTATGTATAACTCTATATTAAAAATAGTTTTGTTATTAAACATTGAATTTAACACTTTCAACTCTTCTTTAAATAAAATAATAATAAATGTTCTAATCTAATCCAAGTTGACCAAAAGGATCATATTTTATTCCTAAGTTAGTTTTTGGTCAAATTATTCATATCTAATAGATTTAGGACATGAGTTAGGGTAATTAAAATATAAATTTTATCTTTAATTGCACAGTTTACTTTTAACCGTTGTAAATAAATGTAAAAAGATACAATTCAACAAAAATTATTTTCATATTATTGAACCACAAATTACATACTGATTTCAACCATGTCTCGCTAATTTTTGATATACAACTCACAGAAGCTGTAAAATTAACTTTCATACAAATTTGCAAATTCTCCTAGAAGATGGGTAAAAGACTGTAAAAAAGTTCAATAAAATTTTATACATTAAATTTTATTTTAAAAATGACTCTAATGAATCACATTGAACTAATATAGGTATTATTTATTTATATTTACTTAAAATAAATAATATAAATTATTATTTAAATATAAATTTGGTTTTTAAACAATAACACAATGTTTTTCACTATTCATCAAAAATTTAATGTTTTTTTGAAAACAACCGAAAATTTACCATAAGTTAAATTTGATATTCCAAATTCAAAAATAAATTTAATTTTACCAAATTCAAAACATATAAGTTTCATTAATTAATTTATAATTAATTCCTTTTGTGAAAACAAAAAAACTGTTTTTTAAGAAATAAAAACTATAAAAAGATTAACAAATGTTTATGTCAAATTTAAATACGAAATTACTTATAATGACCTACATTTTATTAAATGATAAAAATATAATCTGATAATTTTTATAAACCATTAAATTTAAATATTTAACCCTGTAAATTATTTCGATTAATAATGTTCTTTTAAATTAAAATTTAGTATTTTTCACTATTAATCCAAATATGATTGTTATTAGAAAATTACCCAAAATTTATCTAAATTAAATTTTTATGTCCCTATTCTAAAGAATAATTTAATTACTTTAAATTGAATATATAAAAGTTTCAAATATTGGTTTTAAAAATGTTTCACTATTAAAAGGTGGAAAAATTGCATTTTCTTTAAAATACTTCTTTTATTGAAAAAATGAATTTTTTCTTATATTATGTATAAGAAACACATAATATGGACTCTAAATTTATATGGAGTATATAAACATTAAAATTCAGATAATGCTATTCATAACTACTTTTTGAATGAATAGTTTGGTATGTCGTGGTGCGCTCGAACTTGGTGTTGCGTGTAGCGCAAGCAATTGAGTTACTATAATGAAAATAACTTACTATGAAATCATGGGTGTTACAGTTATACTCACCCTTTCAAGGGATTCACCCAAATGTGTTGTGTTTTTTGATTATGTTTGACCTTTCGATAGAGGTTCTCTGGGGGACGGGACAGACAGATGCTTCAACGGTGGACATGGAGGCCTATGACTAGGTGGGGCCCTGTAGGACTGGGCATGCATGACATACTACTTCGGCTTCCAGTAGCTTCAGTACTCTCACAATCAGGTGGGTGTTTCCACGTATGGATATCATAGTTTCATTTTGTACTTTACTGTTTTTAGTTCATTGTTGGGCTTTTATTCTGGCTCACTTACTTTCACTTGTACATTCAGTAAGCCTTGATTTAGTGGTATACTTGTTTCCCCATTTAGTGTGGTGGTTTGTTGTTGGACGTTTGGGAATACTAGTTCAAAGGTAATGACATCTGTTTTGAGATATTCCTTTTCAGTGCTAGTCACTAGCCCCTAACCATTAAATGGAGGGCATAGGGTAGTCACGACACAAGCCTCAGTGGATGGGTCACGACAATTGGTTCATTATCGTATTTTTAAAATGGAACTATATGATTCCATTTAAAAAATGTGATGAAATATCATTTTAATTTTGATATGATATATATGAAAATTAAATAATATTTAAATTTATACATTTATAAAAATAATGAGAATATGAATTAAATTTAATTCTAAAATAATGAAAACAATGGGGGGAAGCATTTTTATGAAAAATGATGAAAACAGTTGGATAAATTAACCATGTATAAAATTATATATGATTCATTTTAAAATTTATTTATTAAATTATAAAAAAATATATATAAATAAAATAAAAAATTATTTAGAGAATGGTATATTATGTAATCATATTAAAATTAGGGATATTAATTGAGGTACTTTCTCACCCAATGAGTATATAGGTTATGTTAAACATACTATCATCCTTTCCATATAATTATGAAAATAGACATGAAAATAAAATGGAATCATGCACACCATATAATAAACTATATGAAGAGAAATTATATGTAGTTATACAGAAGAAAAATAATTTAAATTACATTTATTTATGTTAACTCATATTAAACCATTATTTTACTATGATTTTTAAATGAAATGATTATATATTTGGTAACCTTTGAAATAAAAATTCCATGTATGTTGAAATCCTCTATAACAGCATAGAAAATTCACCCAAGGATTCAGTTATATAAATAGTATTATTACATTTCTACATTTAATATTGACCGATGAGTCCCAATTGTAATCATCCAAAATGTATAACATCCTATGGAAATTTTGGATCAGTTACATAAACATGGAACTTTTAGGTTTAGTGTTTTAGGGAAAGAGGAAAAAATCATAAAATATAACACCAATTTCCTAAAATAGGAATTTTTCCAACCTAACAAATCTCCTCATATTCAACATTATTGCATGAAAATCTCAAATAATATTCTTCATGCATGAAACCTATATAGGCAAAATTTATTTAACATCATTCTTCATTAACATGATAATTGGAAAACATTATAAGGTCATGGTAAAACAATAATTAAAATATTTTATAACTGAAATTATTTATAATATATTATACTATATTTTTCATGACTTTCATAGAGCTAGTGTTGGATTCCTATGCCTATGATGCATTGGTTTTGGTAAAATAATAATAAATATATTATATCATTCTGTTATATTTTTTATGGAATAATGGTATAAATGATCTATGACATAATAGAAGTAAAAATATAGAATTCAATTAAATATAAATTTATCATTTTACTATTGGCATGAAAAAATCATTGAATTTGATGGGAGTTTTCTTTTAGAGACTTCAAGAGACTTATTAAATATATATATATATAATTAATTAAATTATTATTTATAAAATGGTTTTGTCGTAATACCATTCTATAAAAACATGAATATTTTCAAATCCAAGGGTTATAAAGATTTACATATACAATTTAGATGGCCATGGAAGAGGCAATTGTAGGATCCCAATATGTTCATTTATAGAAGATAAGTTTTAGAAGGATATTTTACATGTCAATGAACTTTAGGAATATCGCTAATGTGAATGAAATATAAAGAATTCATTGATATTAAACAACAAAATTTTTATGTTGTACATTTTTTACTAGATTATTCTACTATATGAATTCTCCCATATATAATAAAAATTAATAATATTAGAAAATTAATTCATTTATATATTACTTATAAAATGTTAATGATATATCTTCCTAATTATACTAATATGTATGTGATTTATTAATACTTTATTATCTATTAACATTCATCATTATCTATTTCAGCTAATTGATCCCAACCAGCATAATAGATATTGCTCATTTCCTCACATCTCTATTTTATTATATTATTTGGTTGTTCTTTAAAGGTCCATCGTTAGTATTTTGATTTTCAATGATTTGAGTTTACCATGAAACAAATCATTGTGCTATTGACCATTGTCATAATGTATCCTTTTTAGTGGTTTATATTGGGTAATAATTTCTTGATCCTTCATTGATGATTTATATGGAATATTGGAGTTGGAATAAGGGTTTTGAGCCATGTGTTGGATTTAAAGAGTAGTGGTGTGGTGGGTGAAGAAATCTAAAGAAATGGCTGGCTAATAACTAGAAAAATGTGATGAAACTCAATTGGTCACCCCTTTGATCTGAATAAAATGGTCAATATCATAGTAGTTCTAGAGTTGATAGTGGTATGGGAGATGATAGGTGAGATATATAGACATTATATGTAATTAAAAATTACATAGTTTATAGTTTGGAAGAACACATAATTTGCGGATCCCACATTAGTGATTTCTACGGTGACACATATAATAATGTATCCAACACCTTCTAATCCAAATATGGAGACCCGAGGTTTACCTCAGTGTACATGGGAACATGTGGTGAACATGATAATGAGAAAAGTACATGGGCCTATACATAGTACACATGGATGACTAGGGTATATCGGAAATATTCATAGGAATGAGCATGGGAATAGACATAGGCTTCTCTAGACTAAGGAGAATAAATATATTATTACCTATAGATTCCATGTTCCACATCAATTGTAGTTTTGATCCCCTATTATCCCCAGTCTTGATGGTTTTCAATATGGTACATTCTCTTGGTTCATCACTATGAGGGTATAATAAGGAAAACCATATTAATAATAGAATGAGTGAACCCATATTTGGGATATTTTTTGATAGGCCCATATATCCATATGTGTTTCATGATGTTTTTTCATATACCAATCATTGTTATGTTTTTCAAGGTATCAAGTCACAAATATTCAAGGAATGTGATCCCCATCATAGACAGTTATTATAGATAGGGTAATTTATCCCCGAACACCTTGGTTTTCATACCATTTCTAGGTATCTAAATCTTCTATGTTCTAGTGTGTCCCGGTTATCTAGTGGGGTCATCGATCATGACCACACATTTCAGAATGTCAGTGTTAGAAAGAACTTATGAGTGAGATTTCTCATAAAAGTGTTACCATAGAGGCTCATGTAGTTTCTTATGATGGAAAAATTTACATAACCATATGTTGAGAATAAATTTCTATTTTTGATTATATATAGATCATTATTAACATTAATATTGAGATAAATTCCTTTGATGTTTTATGATAAGTTATTTTGGGGATTCCTAATACATATTTTATACACACACCTACAAGGTAACCTCCCACATGTGTTTCTACTTAAATAGAAAATTTTCATGCCATAATGTCTTAAAATGAGCATATAGATTTGAATACCCGTAACACATAATGGAACATAGTCCTTTCAATGAGGGTCATATTGATTCCAATACCATTTTAACTAGTGGGTATTAAATATTTTCAGTTTGGTAGGATTTTATTTACCCCATATTATTTCAAATAATTTTTAAAAATGATATATGATATTTATTAGTGGTAATTCTATTTTTATATCAGTTGGTTCATTCTTTCCCACATTATATTTGTGTTTAGAGATATGTCCACATTTATATGTAACTGAATATAAGGCATCCCTTGTAGGTTATATTCACACTCTCTACAAGTCCCCATTTCCGAGACCACTTGAATAAATGTTGTTGTCACCCTTATTTTATTACCATCTCGTCAGTCCTCATTAGGCCGGGTATTAAAATATTATAATCCGAGAAGGTCATCAATGGTTAATATGTTAGAGATAATTCATTTCAAAATATTAGTTGTGAAAATAGGAAAAAAGTATTGAAGTGTTTCTATATTATCAATCAAAATTAGATCACAATGATGGTCCTTATACAGATAAAACATTCACCAGGACCCCTATAAAATTACTTTTACTCAATATATTCTGTAATTATGTGTGCGTAAAACATCAGTATAAGCATGATATATGAGTGGGTTGAGGTTTATGTTAACTTTAAGAACCATATCCCCTATATTCGTGTGACATCCATTCATCATGATTTTTTCTATATACCTCTATAGAGAAAGATAGAAAACACACCACTATAATATCATGATGTTGATCCACATAGTTATAAGGAATCATTTCAAGTTCCTATGATGAAGGTGGAACATTATATTTTTTATCTGACCATACATCCACATGTTTATTAGTTGTGAATTTTGATTTTTGTGGAACAATATATATGTTGGATAAGAATACTACATTAGTTAGAGAGGTATACACCCATCATTTTTTTAGGTGAGAATGTCCCTAAGGAATAAGTTTATTTTATCAAGGTAGTTGGGCCGGGTTTTTCCTTGTTTTTAACCCTATTGATCATATATTTTTCATAGTAGTGATCCATATCCATTAATATTCCTTTTGATTTTGTACCTTGGTGAAAATTATCGGTGACTAGGTGACTATAACATGGATATTGTTCAAGGGACATACTCTATAAGACTATTTCCCATTGAATTTGTGGCTAGTTTTTCGACGGGGGTTCTTGGATCTCTAGTAGGGTATTATATTAGTCAAAATGTATTATTTTATGTCTAAACACCTTTTATGATTCTCAATAGACATGGTTCATGATTCCTACATTCATTCACAACTCAATATGTTTGGACTTCTATGAGATATTTGGAGTAGTTAGATATATCTATGGATCCCTTCATAAAACATTTTATAAATAGATAAATATTGGTGGATATATTTATAAACAATGAGTCATTGATATTCAGATTTAGAAGTAAAAATCCAAGTGATAAGACATTGGTAGCATGTGGTCAACAATAGACTCAACGATCCATGCATGTGAGGTGTTTCCTGAGACAGTCTCTACATAGAGGGTATCATAACTATATTTCTCATAATTTTAAAACTCATATATATTATGGAAGAGTAGTTATAACATAGTACATACTAACTATTATTCAATATACATGGATACAATTAATATAACACCAATATAGAGGTAGATATTAGATCTGGGTGGTTTGAATGTTGGCAGACATTGAAGAGGAGTTTGCAGATAAATAAGAGGCGACTGATGTGTAAATTTATTCAAACCATATCACATAGGTCATCTACAATAAGATCATGGATTTTTTTTCTATTTCATAGGAATCTACATGTGATGGAGGATTATAACCTTGACTATCCATGGGTCATATGATGTATGTTTTTTTTATCCTTTCCTTTTGATTAATCACTTATATAAATAGACTGAAACCACACTTTTCTTGACACATCCCATGTTCATCATATTGAAATTCTAATGGATCCTTTAGCTTAACCCATGTGTTTGGAGACTCATTCAAGGACAAATTCTATGATCATTCATTTTTATTGACCATGTGAGATGACTCTTATAGGATAGAACATCCTATGGTATCATTTCGTATCAATGAGGATTATTTTTTCATTATATGTATTGACTGTCTCTCTATCATTCAATAATATGTTGACTATTTTTAGTGGTGGTTATAGTACATTTGTGTTGATGGGATTATATTTTAATTTTTTTATGAAATGATGATATCTAGGAATAATAATATTGGATCGTTCTCTGGTGTATTAAACTTTTTCACATTATTTCTGTGTTAATTACCATTAAGTATAAGATTGTACAAGATTCAATCTCCCATTATTAGTGGAATTGTATTGGTAGGCCTTCTATAAGAATTTAATAATATTAACTCCCCACTGATAGAATTATTTTTTCATAAAACTATAACAAGTGAAATAATAATATCTAAAATACCATATCAAATGGATCCATTAGAGTTTAAAATGTTGATTGTGAAGTTGTAGGATGTTAGAGAAAGGGATTTTTCATACCTAGTACCTCAACCTACATTGACATGTTCTTGTTCTAAAAGATTTATGATTGGATATTTAGTTTTTGTGTAGTTTATTATCTCATTAATTAGGTGGACTTCAATAATAACTATCCTAATTAGAGAATAATTTATTGATTAAATGAGATGAAATGGGTGAAGTGGTTTCAAAATATTGACTAATTGGAAAGCTATTACAACCTCTAAGTTAGATAGGTGGATATACCGGATAATAATTTTTTTATACAATGTCACATTGATTATTTAGTGATTACCTTAAGTGTGATAAAAACCCCTTTCGGTCTTTTTGTAACTTACGAACCAAATGTTTCATCCCATCATATACCAGTTTGTAGATGTATTTATCTATGACTTCACTATCTACTAGATGATAAAGGAAGAGAACACAAACAATTGAGGATAATTTTTGAAATACATCAAGATCATGATATTTATTGTATGATTTTGTAGTGCCAGTTTTAGATTATAGTGTTCAACGTCCTATAAAATTTCATCCTAGAAGAGTAATTAGCATAGGTCTTTGTAATGGTTTAGGCCGTGCTTGTATAAGATATTTCCAAGAAATTATTTTAGGTATCGAGATTCCTTTTGTTGGTCCGCTAATATTTGAGATTTGCGCCCAATTTTAATTGGATTTTAGAAACCCTATAAAATATATCCCTAAAGGGATATCCATTTATAAAGATTGATATAATTCAAGAAGATTTTTCAAGAGTTACCGATAATATTGATGAGCACACCTTTCATGAGGATATTTGAGGGGGGTTGAGTATGTAGTTTTATGTCACTCCATGGGAACTAGTATTGGATATTTTATAAAATAGATCCAAGATATTATTTCATATGGGATTTGGTAGCTTAGAAAAAATTAGTAAAACTTCCCAACATGTAATTTTTATTTACTAAAAGTGGTTATCTCTATGATTTTTTGGAAAAAATACCTCATGATTGTGTGATTTATTATCTATTCTTACAATAAAATCAAGGAAATATCTATTAATAGTATAATTATAAATTGAATTTGAGGTGGTTGTAATATTTTATATGGTCATGTTATCTTGAGATGATCTATAATCTCAATAAGGGGAATACTATAGAAAAATTTCATAGCTGAATATCTAGATCATAGTTGTTGAGTGAGTCATTAGATCCATTAGTAATAGTTTATTTGTCCTCTGGGGATTATGTTGTTGAATCTTACATTGAGTAGGTGGTTGTCATTCCATGTATATTTTATCTAATTAGGGATAAAAACTATGTAAATGTCGATTTTTTGGTCTTCCATGATGTTATATGGGTGATCACTAAATGACTCAACCTGTTAGCACACTTCCTAGAGATCAAATATATGTGTTTAATATAATTCTTGCGAAGATTTTTTTATAAGTGATAGTTCAACAGTTTATATTTCCCTCAATGATCTTCTACGACCATAATTCCCCATTTTCAATTAAAACATAACGTGGATTATAAGAGTATTTTTTTAGTAATTAGTTGTTGATAATGATATTACGACCAAATATCAATGGCTATAAATCATGGACAATTCATGTTCAGTATGAAATGATTTGAACATGTACGATTGATTATTGTTATATTTTTTAGGATCATCTTCCATTAGTTGAGTATATATATAACAATTATTACATCTCTACTATTAGTATCACACCTTTTGAGGCATGGTAAGAGAGACCATCTAGGTCACCACTATGAGGGGCTGATCTTGGTGAGAATGTTCTTTATAGGACACAATTTTTTGGGTGTTATGGAAGAGTGATTACATCATATCGGAATGTATTAGGATTATGTAGATCCATTAGAATTCATATGTTGACAGATGGAGGATCCCTTTGGAATTCAATTACCGAGATGATGTGGTCCTGAAGGTGTCATGTAAATAATTATTGAAAATTATTAACACGGAATAAAAGATATATATTATGTTCATTAGCACATTTTTTATACATTATAGTGCTTTTGAGGTCACATAAATCATTGTAATTCACCATAATTATAATGGGTTTATGATTTCATCCAATTGTAGTAGTTTATGTGTAATATGAATGATCATCACATGTTATTCAATGGGGTACCTAGAAGTCAAGGATGTAACTACCTTGATAGAGTAACTAGAAGATAAAAAGGATCAATTGGATAATATTCTTAACTAGTGATTGATTCATTTTATCAGGTCAAATGGTTTAATGGGAATCATTAGGATATTACCTATTAGTTGGAACAATATAAGTGAGATCAATACCTACATTTTTTATATGATTTTATCTCTCTATGATTAAATTATCATAGTTTTGAAGAATTTAATGACTCCATTTTTATCATGAAACATTTTCGAACATTTGAATTAATATTTTTTATGTTGATAATAGATTCATCAAGGAATTCCACATTCTTAAAATTATGAGTGTTTCAATAATATCAAAAATAAATATATCATTTCAAAAATGAAACAAATTTCTTCTCACATGGAATAACTTAAAATTTTGGTTTTTGTTGGGGAATAGAGCCTACCATTAAAATGTGAGTGTATATTTAATTCTTAATTATCCCTAATCATTGTACGTTTTTGGTGTTTTTTAATTTGTAACATTATTAATGAATTAATTTATTATTTATTTATTTTTAATAAATTATTCATGAACTAATCCTATTATATTTTAACATTGCTCTGATAATGTCTTTCGTGTATCTATATAATCATGTATATTGGTGAGGACCATAGATGAGTGATTTGGTATATGGATGTCAGATAATTTATCAATGATTGTTTTTTTTAAATAGTTTATCATCATCAATGGAGTTCTTAAATCTCACTATGGAAAATGAAAAATAATCACACTTTTTTAGTGGTCAATCCAATTTTGATGTAAGATTTTTTTGTTGGACTAATACCTAATTTTGAATCTTCTATATCTATTTTCAATTAATGCCCTCATAAATTTTTTATCTTATTTATTTTTAATTTATGTTTGGAAATTTTTATTTTGGATTATATGAATATATAAGTGTTTTCTTTATGATTGAATATTTTTCTATGTTCATTATTATCTCTATTAAATGATTGTGGAGAATCCAGACATATACTAATGTTTATTTAATCAAATTTGGGTTTTATATTATTCTCTTATATTTTTTGAGAATTCATAATTGGTATTATTTGAATCTATGTTTCATCTATATATATAAATATATCATTGAAAAATGGATCATTTGTATAAAAGATCAATACTTTGGGTATGGATCGGTGATAAAAAGAATGATCATAGAGAAATGATTGTAATAAATGATTGGAAATAAATTGACATATTTTTTCCACTGGATGAAATTACCTATATATTTTTCAATAAGATATGACCTATGAGGGGATGGATTGATGGAATACTGAAACCTTTTATGGATTAGTCACTTTCATTTGTCATATCAATGATCTATATTAGATTCCGTAGTAGAATCATTGGAAGTGGTTGTTCATATAAGGACTCGTGATTTTTTTGGGTACATAATTGAAATTACAAAATAAAAATATTGTAATTCATATAAAAGAAATACATATACACCCACTTCTAAAATGGTTAGGGTTTCACACAAAATAAAGATTCTCACACCGTGGGGAATGTCCACCAGTCATGTGACCATGTGTTTGGGACTCGATGTATACCTTTGGGTAACAGGGCATGGCAAAAGATAGAATAAAACTGAATGAATATAGTGCATGGTACAACATATAAAAACCAGATTACATGGGAATATGATGGATAAAATTATCAAATTACTGGAATTGGGAATGCTTATACCTAGTAGGATATATTCTATATTACCTATAAAAGAGATGTCACCTTTCATGGGTTAGATGGAACATAATTCACTAAATTCCATATTATTTTTAATGTAATATACCCCCATTGTACATTACCATTATTCTATTATGTGTAATATCTCATGGATAATTTCAATATTGATTCCATATATAGGTTAGTTTGGATAGTTTTAGGTTTCCCATTGTGAGTCAAATGGTGTAGCCCCCTATTATACTTCTAGAATATTTTATAAGTATATATTTACTATATTACATGGAATGAAATTACCTTAATAGAGGTTTATTCAGTATGGGGTTAGTGATCCTCCATGGGCCCTGTATTTGGAATTCTTCAAATATATTGGCAACATCTCTGTTCTAGGGTGTACCTCTTCATTAGTGAGGTTGTGGACCATGATATAACACCCAAAGAATTAATGAGATCAATAATTTTAAATTTCATTGATTTATTATGTTGTAGGATACACAAAGATTATATTGTGATATAAGTGAAATTGTATTATCTTGCAGTATACGCAACACTATTCTTGGCTTGTGTTGCACACAATTCAGGACTCTTTGAAAGATTTTGTTTCATGCAACAATGAGTATCCATTTTTTTCAACATATAAATGATCAATTTATGGATTATTTTATATGAAACACCAATGTATTCATTTAATACATGAAACTATGACTTGTCTTGCATTACACAGAAGAGAGACCTTCCCGATAGCTGCAATGTACGCAATACTCAGTTTCACTAAACAATGATATTTTATTATAATATTATATATCTACTAGTTATGAATAGTACTAACCAAATTTTTAATTTTATATAACATTAAAATTTATTTTACATATTTTCTAGAAAATGATATTAGAAAATAATTAATTTGTTGGATGAAAGATGTATTTTTAAAAAATTGAAGTTTTACTATAATATAATGGCGCACCCATTTTAAATATATTGTTTTTGACATTTTCATAAGTTAAATTTTACCCAAAAAAAATTTATTTGAATGTGGGACATAAAATTTTACTTTTCTTGAATTTATTAAATTTTTCAAAAAAAATTAATATTTTAATGAATAGGGAAAATAATGCATTTTAATTCATAACTGCCTTTTTATTTACTTTATTTATATAGATAGATCATCTTTTTAATTTGTTTTAAAGTTTAATTGGATTATATTTTTATCCTTTCACCCAATTTTGGGAATTGGAAGTAATTTAACTTTTAATTTTGACATAAACACTTGCCCATATTTTGATAGTTATTACTTCTTAAAACCCCGTTTTTTGGTTCGGAAAACAGAAATAAATTTTCAATAAATTACTAACAATTCTGTGTTTTAAATTTGGAAAAATGGATTCCAGATTTTCAATAAGATGTTTTAAATTTTGTAAATAGTTACCTTTTATTTTTGGACACTATAATTAGTAACTTCAGTAAATATTTTATTTACCATGGTTAAAGGGTAATTCTGGTAAATAAGGGTAAAAAATAATATTATTATAATATTAAACAACCCTGACGCTTGTCCAAATAATATATTATGATATATATCCGACCACATTCATCCTTGGGTCATGTTTCGGGCCCCATGGATTCACATGGTTGTGAAAATGACATTTTATAAAATTTAATTTAATGTAAAGATAATTATAACCTAAAGATATATATTATACTAAATCAATTTCAATGATGGTTTATATAACTGATATATATATATATATATATATATATATATATATATTCATTATAGAGATAAAAAAAATTCCTACATCATGGTATTTTTTTAATAATTTTTATATATTATAAAAAATATTTATTTATAATAGAATTATGATATAATGATTACCACATTAATGAATGATTAAAATAAATGATATAATAAATATTGAAATAAATTTAATTTGAACATTTTGAAACCATCCAATAATTTCATTATTTAAATTTACATACTAGGGATGAGTTAATTCCTTTGGTTTGAATGAATCAGGTTTTTTTGAATTTATAAAAAAAAGTCAAGTATGAATCGTATCCCAAATTGACATTATTCATAACTCAAAACATAAAATAGTTTATTAAATGATATTAAATTATTAAAATTATATGATTCTAAAAAAATATTTTATATAAGTCCATATAAGTCATAAATAACTTTTTTTGGGGCATTTGACTAGATATTGTAATTTCCTTAACCCACTATGTTTAAATTACACGATATCACTATAAAATTAAAAATTGTAAAATAAGGTTCAAACAAAAAATATAAGGATAAAAAAATATTCAACACATGTTTAAAAATTATTGGAAGATGGGTATTCGAACCAAAATCAAATTTTCTTATAATTAAATATGTTTTCAACCATTTTATGTCGAAATATAATTTATAATAAATTAATGTTTTAGGACTCTTATAAAGTGCCTCTCTCCTCTCATATAAAAGGGCCTATCCTCCCTCTATTCTTCAATCCATTTTGATCCTTAAAGATTAGAAAACCTAGGAATATTTATCTTCTAAAATTACCTACATACATTTTAGAAGTTCTGGTCTTCTCCAAATACAATCTCTAGTGCCCAATGAGAAAATTTAATGGTGGCACGTCGAGGAAGAGGTAATCTCTTCTACTTATTCTTTCAAATTTATTTTTATTATACGTACTCTTATGTAGTTGTTTAATTATAAAGTAATAAAATAAGCATAACTAATATACTTATATTTTATTAAAAATATGAAACAACTCTATTTTAACTTCCATCCTTCCAATGAAAAATGAAATCACTGCACGTGTGTATGTACGGTTTACCGTCTCCACGTCATGGTGTAATATGTTTTTTAACACCACCTTACATGGATGAGTATAATTGTGGAAATAATAACCATATATGACTTTTATAACAGTATACTAATTTGGAGATGTTATAAACCATTCACATGAACACCATTCAATAATAATGGGAACAATACTGTCGCTTGTGCGTGTGTAAGGATTACCGTCTCCACCAGGCAATGAGATTCCTTCTCCACGTTAACCATTCAAGAATGATTAAAAAAATATATATAATCAGTAATCATGAAATATATGAAATAATAATAACAATATATATATTTATATATGTTTCATTTACTTACTTCCATTCAATTTAATAAGGAAATGAAAATATTATTTATGCATACAAACAGCATGTCGTCTCCAAGAATGGGATCTTTAATTTCATTTAAATATATATTATAAATATATATAATGAATATATATTAAATATAATTCATTTTTTACATTCTAGATGTATGTAAATCAGGATATAATTAATAATATGATGAATAAATATACAAAACAAGTACGATAAATAAAACGATTATTACCAAAACATTCTTGTTAACAAGAAATTGACAAATGAACGGGTAATTTAAAGTCATTAGTGAATCATATATTATATCATAAACATTATTTTGGTTCTTTTACAAGTTATTAGTATGTTTAAAACCACTAAACGAATGTTTCACACATATATGGATGAAATTGGACCCAAGGAAAGTTATAATTTTGAAATCTCATTTTTATCTGAGATTGATTATATGTATATATTTATAATCTATGTTCATATTTTCAAAAAATTCTTTCATAAATTTTTTAATTTAAATATATGTATGTTTAATGCCATTTTTACCCATTTTAGTCTTTTATAACAGTGTATAGAAGGAATATTTCTTTGGTTTACCATACGATTTACTTCTTGACTTTTCTTAAAAAAGTACAAGGAGAGTGTTTTTTAATATATATGTCGTGAATGGATTTTTATGCATTCATAATCTATTATGTATATGAATAATCATTTAAAATATTTCATGTATATTTCTAATTAAATTATTATCTTTTAAAATTCCAGGACATTTTGTTATAAGAAAACATATTTTAGAAGAGGAAATGATTTTTTTCCTCAGGAATTAAGTTCATTTATTTTATCAATAAATATTGCATATAAGATGACATAACGTATTTATCTATCCCTATTTTTACATTTTTTTGTTGTTTTTATGATAGAATTATTTTAACAATGTCCATTAATCTTTTATAGATTATGTTATAATGAGATGATGTTTAAATTACATTTTTATTTCATGGGTTGTTCTATGATGAATGATTTGTGTTTTGTGGTACAAGTAAGAATTATTTCTTTATGAGATTATTGGAACCAATATCTCCCTCCAATGAATTGGGTAAAATTCAAAATCTCATGAGATA
This sequence comes from Viscum album, assembly GCA_963277665.1. Classification (NCBI taxonomy): domain Eukaryota; kingdom Viridiplantae; phylum Streptophyta; class Magnoliopsida; order Santalales; family Viscaceae; genus Viscum; species Viscum album. The sequence continues at coordinate 195,224,270 of OY728123.1, read as the reverse complement.
GACATAACTAGAACAACAAGTAATCCTAGATTAGTAATGCATGGCTGGAATGTAAATTAAATCTGGTTTAGTAATTTAGGGCTGGAAAGACCAGGAAATACAATTTAGTAATAAATGACAGGAATAGAAAATAAATTGGTTTCAGTAATGGACTATTTCCACTATGATGGTCTTGGCAGTAATTCCATGGATACTATGGAAATTATATAATGTTCTCATTATTTTTCCATGGTAACATGTTTTATTCAAATGGTATTCTGTCATTATTAATGTTTCATTATTATACATGACATACGTACTATAATGATATTATTTTCTGAATCGTGATTTTTATGTTTAAACATTATGTTAATTATTTATGATTAAATTTTTATCATTTGTTTTATTTCCTCCATGTTTACCCTTACTGAGCAATTGAGCCCACTAATTTTATGTTTTCTTTTCCCAGGATATAAAGAGAGGATTTATATCGGAAAAATGGGGAAGATGTTCATGGGAGATCTTCAAGAACATTCACCATGTTATAAGATTATGTTCCGGGATTTAGAAGACACTAAACTTATATGGTCTTTGGAAGGCTGTTTGTGTCATGTACTAATTATTCAAAAAATGAAATGTAATGTTCATGTATGTAAAGCTAGGGTCTCTATAGTTGGTATCAGAGTGAAGTCATAGTCAAACATTGGAAACTAGGATGCGAAAGAATTAGTGATATCCAAAGATATATTTCTATGTTGTGAATAGAGATGTCCCTAAGGTTATGTATTAGTATAGGTTATAGTCCAAGAATTATGATAACGATCATGAATAACTTATGATTAATCCAAAGATGATATAGATTGAATGTACTCTTACTTTATTATGTTGTTTTCATAGTAGAATTAATGCCTCTCACACTAATTATTTTTTGTTTTAGAAATATGAAGATTCTTGTTAATGGTGAATATGATGGACAGTGGAATGATATTCTTCATGAAAAACCAAAACAAACAGGATTTGGAAGGTGAAACATCATTTTTATTCCTAATCAGAAATCTCATAATGTAACCAGTAATATCAACATTGGCAAGTTTCCAGTCCCAGAAAATAAAAGAATGGTGGGGATTCAAGATGATCATAGAGGAAATATCATTCGATTTTCCTCATGTAAATCATGTGGGATGTGCCATCAAGGAGAATATTTCAACAAAGATAAAGATGCTTTGGGTGTGGAAAATAACGACCTAAATCTAGTAATTTCAATGGGAAATGTTCAGTTAACGTATTGGGAAAGGGTAATCGTATTTCAAAGACAAAAATAATGGCTAAATGTTTTAAATTGGGAATGTATGGGCATTATGAAAATCGATTCCCTAAGAGAATATCTCATGAAGAGAATCAACATTATTGTATGGGTTCTATTTATGTTAATGATGATGAAGGGACTACAAATGATATGTGAGATAAATGAAGTGTTTAGGAATAAAATGATGAAGCTCAATTAATGGTTTTAGAAGTTAGTGGAATGATTTCCTATTTTTCAAGAGTAAGTTTGTATATGTGATTTAACGGTACTATGGAATAAATAAACATCTATGGATTGTTACACTATTGTTTTTACTTAAGTATTTGAATTTATATATTGAATGGTACCAGAAAGCATGAATGTTTATTCAGATATTTTTTGAATTCACTTGATACAAACCAAATGAAGGGATAAGATGATAATGAGATGTTTGATAGTATTAATGATATCATGATATATATAAGGACAAAGTGATATTATGGTCTGTGTATATAGATTTTTTGGGATTTTCATATTTTGAAGGAGTTATCTTTTGACATCATTCATGTTTCCACTATGGTTTTATGGTAATTCATGATTAAGGTTTTCACGTCTTTGGAATGTGACCCCCAAGAACTACCTTAAGAGATACGAGAGATAAATTTTATGTCCATTTAGTTCACATATATTTATATTTTATATTTTTGATATGATTTTTAATGTTATCCATTTATGGATTGTATAATTTATTTTACATTTTACCTTTGTTAGGTTAATGTATCATCTCACTATAGGTGGACATAGGGTTATTTTATAACATGTTCTAACCTTTTTTTGAGATGGACGGAATGACCTATCATTCTATCACATGATCATTTATCACTTCATGAATGAAAAATTCAACATCATGTCATTAAGAGATGAAGTGGAAAATTTTCATGGAACGAACAAAAGTTATATTTTACATGAATCAATAATTTATATATTCTAATTCAAAATTATTCAACATTAGGAAATGGATTTGGAAAAAATGTAATCCAAGTACCTTATTATCAAATAAATCATATGTTCCCTTAAATAATATCATATTTGTTTCTTTCTAGTAGTTATCGTTCTCTAAACCTTATTCTCTATCACTATCCATCCGAACATGATTGTTATATTTCTCTTCCATATACATGTTTTCACTTCCTACCTATTTTCTCATATGTGGAAACCCAATGAATAGTTAATTTGGTTATCTGTTATGTTTCTAAAATTCCTTTTTGAAATGATGTTATAGTATTCATGTTTACAATGTGGGTTTCTATGAAAAAAACATTCATGTAGAAAACAATTTTTAACCCCAACAAATTTCGATGTTGAAATTAATTTTAATGGGGGTAGAATGTAATAACCCGATATTTTATGAGATGAATTCTTTATAATTTCATCAATGTCTTGTGTTTTATGCTACAAAAATATTATCATGTGTTATACACAACACCGTATTATCTTACAGGATATGGAACACTATTATTGGCTTGTGTTGCCCACAATTTCATTTTCCTTTGATATAATTCATTTCACAGATCATTGCGTAATTTTTTTTCATTGTATAAATGAAATATGTGTGGATTATTTTATACAAAACACCAAAGTAAGCTTGAAGTACACACAACACTAACTTGGCATGTACTACATGCAAGGGGGACTTTCCTGGATAGCATGTGTTGTATGCAATACTCAGTTTCACTAAATAATGATATATTATTTACATATTATATAAGCAGCCATTATAAATAATATTAAAAAGATTTAGAATTTTATATAACATTAAAATTCATCTTAGACATTGTATAGAACATTATTTGAGAAAAAATTTAATTTTTTGGATATAAGAAGTATTTTTAAAAAAATGTTGTTTTACCACCTTTTCACGGAACACCCATTTTAAAAATAGTTCGGACACTTTTATAAGTAAAATTTTAAAAGATAATTTTATTATTTCCAATAAGCACTGAAAAATTGGATTTTTTTAATAATTTTATATTTTAATAATAAAATTAAAAATTTAATGAATAATGAAAAATACTGCATATTAATTCGAAACAACCTCTTTATCTAATTTATTTATAAATTTTGATTATATTTTTAATTGGTTTTAAAGTGTAACTGAATTATATTTTTATAATTTAATCCACTTATGGTCATTGTAAGTAATTTTACTTTTAAATTAGACATAAACACATGTCAATCTTTTGATAGTTATTACTTCATTCAAACCCACTTTTTAGTTTGGACAACGGAAATTAATTTTAAATTAATTAATCAAATATATATTATTTAAATTTTTAAAAATGGATCCCATATTTTGAATCATGATGTTAAAATTGTGTAAATAGGTACCTTTTATTTTTGTACATTCTGAATTGTAGCTTTAGTAAATATTTTATTTACCATGGGTAAAGGGTAAATCTGGTAAACAAGGGTAAGAAATAATATTAAACTTCCATAACACATGTCCTAATACTATTGGATAATATATTTACAACCATGGTCATCCTTGTATCTATTTTGGGACCCCATGGATTCACTTGGATGTGAAAATTACATTTTATAATAAATAATTTAATATAAGGTTAATTATAACCTAAAAATATATCTTTTACTAAATTGATTTTATTATTGGTTTATATATATGATAATATATATTCATTATAAAGATAAAAATATGTAATACATCATTGTATTTTATTTATAAATTTTAGACAATAGATAAATATATTTATTTATGACACAATTATGATGTATTAATTACCTTACTAATGAAATATTCAAATAATTGAATTTATAAGTATTAAAATAAATTTAATTTGAACATTTGGATTCCATCCAATAATTTTATGGATCATATTGACATATTAGGTATGTGTTAATTTCAATGTTTTTAATGAATCAGGTAGTTATGAGTTTTTTTAAAAAAAGTCAAATATTTATAGTTTCCGAAATTGATATAATTTATAACTTTAAACATTAAATAGTTAATTAAATGATATTAAATTCCTAAAAATATATTATTTTTCCAAATGGTTAATATAATTCAAATTATTTTATAGATAACTATTTTTGTGTTGTTTGACATGATATGGTAATTACATTAACACACAATGTGTCAATAACTAGATATCATGGTAAGATTAAAAAAGGTTAAATAATGGTTAAAAAAATATATGGATAAACAAATAATCCCAACTTGTATAAAATTTATTGGATTATTTGTATTAGAACCAAAATAATCTAATATTATAATTAATTTATTTTTTTCACCATTTTAAATCGAATTTGAATTTATAATAAATTAATATTGTTGTACTTTTTTAATGTTCTCCTCTCCTCTCTTATAAAAGGGATGCTCCTTCCTATACTCTTAAATCCACTTTGAGCAATTAATCATGGGAAAAACCTTCCAATTTCCTTTCTTAAATACATTAGTTACATTCTCGAGGTTTTATTATTTTTAAAAGACTATATGTAGTTCCCTAAGATATAATTTAAAGGACGCACGTTGAGGAATAGGTAATCTATTCTACTGATTCTTTAAAATTTATTTCCCCTTATATTTCCTCTTCATTTTTTGTATCATTAAAAATTAATAATATATGTATGAATCATATACTGAAATCATAGTGCATGGGTACATATGGTTTACTGTCTTCGCACTGTGGTGTAATCTGTTTTTCACCAGTGCCTTAATTGGATGGGAATAATGGTGGAAATAATAAATATAAATTATTATTATATGATTATTCTAGTTCTGATATATTGTACACCATCCAATTAAATTCCATTCAATAATTATTATAATGATGGAGTCATTCAGGAGTACGTATGACTTACCATCTCCACAACACGATGCGATTCCCTCTCCACACTAACCATTCATGAATTATTATAATGTATATATAATAAATAATCATGAAATATATGACATAATAATACTATTGGATTTATTTATATATATATATATATGTCATTTACTTACATACACTCAATATAATAAGGAAATTAAAACATCGTTAATGCATACATACGGCCTACTGTCACCATTAACGTTGTATTCCATTTCATTTATCAATCTATTATATATATATATACATAATATATATAATATATAAATAATTTTTTACATTATAAATGTTTTTAAATCTTTATATAATTAATAATATCAATAATAAAAATTCAAAACAGGTACGATAAATAAAACGATTATTACACAAAATGCTGCTTTAACATGGAATTAACAAATGAATGGGTAATATAAAATCGTTAGTTAATTATATTTAATGTAATAAATATTATTATGGTTCTGTTACAAGTTAAAAATATTTTTTAAACCCACTATAGAGTTGGTTTAGACACATACAGATGAAATTGGATCCAAGGTAAGGGATTATTTTGCAATCTCATTTCTATCTTAGATTGTTTATACATAAGTATTTAATAGGGGCATATTTATCATTATTTTTTTGTATTAAAAAAATTCATAATGTTTTTTCAATTAATCTATGTATGTTTAGATTCATTTTTACCCATTTTTGACTTTTACTACATGGCATGGAAGGATTTTTTTTTTACCATACTAGGTACTCTTTGACTTTTTTGAAAAAAGTATGAGGAGAATTTTTTTTAACTTATACATAATGAAACTATAATTACACTATCAGAAACCATTATTTATATCAATATACCTTTACAAGATTTCAATTTTATTTTCTATAAATGGTTTTATTTTAAAATAACACTGCATTTTGAGGGAAAAATTTTTTGAAGAAAAAATGATATTTTTTCCAGGAATTTTGTTAATGTAATTTTTCAAAATTATTTTCCATCTATGATGACATAGGGTATATCTCTATCATTTTTATTAATTTATTTTGATTATTTTTATGATGGAATTATTTTTATTATTTCTATTTATCTTATATGGATTACGTTATGATGAAATGATGTTTAGGAATCCCATTTTATTTCATGGGTTATTATATGGTAAATGATTTATGTTTTTTGGAACATGTAGGAATTATTTTGTTATGAGATGGGAGGGGCCTATATCTCCCTCTAATTCATTGGGTAAATATTTATATCTCATGAGATAAAAATGACTAGAACGACATGTAAATATGGTTATGTAAGGTAGGGCTAGAATGACAAGTAAATCTGGTTCAGTAATGCAGGGTTGGAAGGACAAGTAAATCTAGTTCAGTAATACATAGCTGGAAGGACAATTAATCACGGTTCAGAAATGGATTATTTCCACTATGATGGACTTGAATGAAATACATTGGGTACTATGGAAATAATATTTTGTACTCATCTATTTTCCATAGTTACATGTCTCATACCAATGATAATTTATCATGGTTAATGTTTCTTTATGGTCCATGTCATACATACTTCCATGATTTATTTTATAACTCATGATTTTTATGTTTAAACATTATGATTATGTTTTTATGTTCAAATGTTTATGGTTTGTTTTATATCCTCTATGTTTACCCTTACTTATAATTTTAGCTTACCCATTTTATGTTTTTTTTTGCCTAGGAAATAAAGAATGGTTTTTGGTATGAAGACAAATACGGAAGATGTTTATAGGAGATATTGAAGATATTTCACCGAGTTAAAATATTAGGTTCTATGTTTCAAAAGACAGTAAACTAATATGGTCTTTGGGCATCTGTTTTTTTCATGTGTTAATTATTCTGTAAAAGAAATATCATGTCCATGTACGTCAAGCTATGGTCTCTACACATGACCTCTAGGATGATAATATTAGGTGTTAGCAATAGCTGATGGGGGAGTTTGAAAGAAGTTCATTAACATGTATATATGATAAAAATCCTTTTTTAGCAGTGTATATATTACCTTATATTAATACTTTCTGACTATCATTTAGAATATATGGTTATTATTAACAATACTCTACAGTTAATTCTTATTTATGATTAATTCATGGTGATTTAATGGTTTTATACTATTTATATTATACTAAACCCTACATGGGCCATAGAAAAATTTATTTATCTTTATATTGAAAAAATACTTTTGATGGAGTCATAGGAGTTCTAGGAGCGGGTCCAATATGGATGCACTAGATAAAATATTTTCATATCTAAGAGTAACATTTCATTGAAGTCTGTTTAATTATAATAGGTTGGTATCTATTTTAGTGTTGGTGGGATTTTATTTTTAAATTTTTCATTCCCATTATATTTTTTACATTGACTTGGGATTTAATATTATGAATGGATATTTAGTACATTTTTTCACATTTTATAATATATTATTTTCTGGAGATTTGAGATTTTTTATAGGTACCATAGGCTATATCCTTGCATATGTTTCATATGCCATTTAGTGCTATTCTCTAGCCCCTAGTCTATTAGATGTTGGTTTGGGGTATACTCCTCATCATTACTCAAGCCAAAAGAGCCCCAATAGTTGGGACATGAAACAAACATCCACTATGTTTAAACATAAGAATTGAAAATTTTATGTCATTCGCGAGGCGAATATGTGCATATGTTGAAATAATAAAATTACAATATGATAAAATAAAATAATTTTTAAACATCAATGAAGTTGTCATCAGTCATGAAACATGGAATATAAAATTATCATAAAAATATATTAATATATATATATATATAATCAAAATTAGTGTTAAATAAAACCTTAAGAAAGTAGTCTATTAGAGCATGATGTTTTTATAATGGAATCATTTATTAAATGTGGAACAAATATTTTACACCACTCTTATTATGAATCATAATAATTGACTAAACTCACCTATACATTCCTATAATATCATAGGGAAGAAATAAATTAGTTAACTATTTATATTTATTCAATGTATTGGGGAATTATATAGGTCTCACATATCATAATTAGTTATATCATACTCACCCTACATTTTTAATGGTGACGAAGAACTATAACATAAACATAAAGTATAAAAAAGATTCATTTTTCAACAAAACATCATCCATTTTTCTTTCATTAAATAATTTACCCCTAGAAAAAAAACCAGTTCCATAAAAATTAATTTTTATGAATCATAATCCATCTTTAAATATAAAAAGGATTATATAATTAATGAAAATATCCATCAGTGGACATTTAACATCATGGAACACAAATACAATTAAAATAACCATAATGTATTTTTTTAGGAAAATGTCCTTTGAAAAATGAAAATAACATTTAAGTACTAAGTATTTTATGAATAATTGTAATAATATTTTCATTGAAAATAATAATGTAAACATTTAAGTGATGCTTCAAAGCATTAATTATTCATGAAAGATGGAAAATATGACCAAGTAGTCATCTTTTAAACCAGGATTTTGATCACTTCTTCATTAAAAAGTAACATGTTTTTGAAAATGAATAGTTTATTATATATAAAACAATTTCATATTCAAAATGTAACTAATAAATAAAATTAACTAATCAATATGAAACCTTATTTTTATCATTTTACTAATGATGAGTAATTTTTTATTGAACTAGAATACATTAAAATATAAAGACACGATATATTTCTATAAAAGAAATTTCATTAATTGTTTGTACTTTTATTAGTTCTTAGTTCATCACTTATGTTGAGAAATTGATATATAGAATTTAAATATGATTCCTAAAGCACTAAATTACACTTTTAATTGATATTATGTCCTAAAAATATTGATAAGTCAAACTATTCAACCATAAATATTATTTAAAATTAAAATGGTAAATTCATTAATTTATAAACCTAAAAAGTAACACTACTTGTTCATTTTTAATATTTATTCATTAAATTATTTTACAAAAATATATTTATGCTTTAACGAGGAAGTTTTATAGCTTATTGGTTGGTGTGAAACCCCTATCTTCCTTCGGTAATGGGTTCAAGACTAAAGGAATTGCGGCATTTGATTAGGTTCCACTTGGAATATAGATATTCCTTTTCAAAAAAAACATTGATTGAATTCCAAAAATAAATATGATGGACACCCTTGAAATTATGTTAATCACTAAATAGACTTGTTACTATGGTTTCCAAAAAATTACCTCAATATATAAATACATTACCTAAAGTTTAACATAATATTTCAATAAATTTAATACTATATAACCATTCCCAAAATTCCTAAAACTAAATATGTCATTCATCTAACATTATTTTTAATCCATTACTTAGGATTCATCAACTTATTCCTTCATACCACATTCATAGAATATAAAATATGAATCAATTATTATTGTTTACCAGCCTTAATGTAATCATGCTTCTTTCAATTTAATATAAACAATACCGAAAAAAATTCTATAACTTTTACATTTCATTTTTAGTCTCCTTGACTTCATAATAATATCCAATACTCATGGGCCTTCCTGGTTATCATTTTTAGATTTCCACATAGGAAATAAAATTTAATCATGAACATAATTTCTACATCTGAAAAATTAAATTTTAATCCATTTAATTCTAGTTCCTGCTATTTTATAACAATATAAAACATAGAGTGAGAAACAATTTTCATAGTAGGAAACCACATAACCATGAAAAATTACGTATAATATGTCTAAATACTAAGAATTACTTATTTATTCAATGAAACCTTATTATTATCCTATTTTGTTCATATAAAAATTATTTTCAATTCCTTCATGATGGTTCATGATGATTTTGTGAACTTCTAAAGAATATCCCATGGGAGTGTCAAACCAGGTCTACATTAACGCATGTTGGAGTGTACTAGGTGACGTCGAGTCAGTCCCAACACACCTTGACATTGTTATTGATCCTAGGTACATCAATTCAAAAACCACGTGATCTTTAAGTATCTAGAGGTGGATGTATTTCTTAGAAACCACTCTCTATCCTTTCCAAAATTCTAGGACATTTTCCAACATGATAACTCATCCTTATAAATATTCATCGATATATCCCTGGTTATAACCATTATTATATACCTAAATATCCCACTAAAGTTTTCATATCCAAGTTTTCAAAGGATAAATAAACCTTCGTTCTAACACCAACTATAGTTACCCTCACTTTCCATATATTATCATTACATAAATTTTACAAATTACAAGATGAATTACAAAATAAACAGACCCCAATTAACATGTCATTTTAGTTCCATTGGAAATATAGAATTGTAAACACTTGTATATGAGTGAGATACATTATCTCTCACAATGGTCCCCAAGACTATCTCCCCACTTTTACATATCATACCTAAAATATAACATCATAACCTATAGAAGGAAACATAAAAAGGGTTGAGCTCATAAGCTCATAAAGGTTAAATAAGCGATATTTGTTAGCGTATAATTGAGTGTAAGGGAATGAGAATGTTATCAAATTATTAGAAGACCATACCCTACATATAAATGATCCTAATAATGAATCATGGAATAAGTATTTTCATTTCATAATAAATGAATCCTGAGGAAGTAAAGAACACAAAGCATGAAATAATTATATAGGAATAAAACATTGAATTGTAGAAAACATGCTTGTATGTCAAATGATTTATGTAGTAGTCAAGGAATCACTACCAAAACCATAATAGTTGTAAAGACCCGAAAATTATACATAAATGTTTTTTAAAATTATTTTGTATTATTACAGGCCTTCAAAAATTACTGACTCGTGATTCTGAGGCCTGGTGTGCCAGGAATGAATTTATGCACTTCTTTTAAGTTATGTTAAGTAAATTCATGGGTTGCGATTTCTATCTATTATACTTGTGCTCGAAATAAAAATCTGAGGACACTGTTGAATCTGCATCACCATGATTCGCTTAAGGAAGGCTTCACTTCAACCGTTGTAAGTCAGGAGAAAAAGTTAGTTTTAGGAATTCTTAAAAGAAAATAAATTTACATGTATTTGTTATTTTATTTTATTTTTCTCTTATAGATTATAGGTAGTGGCACAACTAGTGACTTTTAAAATACATTTATTTTCTTGACTTCATATGATCTGACAGAGGCAGTCTGGAAGGCCTGTAGGCGCAAACGGGAGAGGGAACCATGCTCCGAAGCATCACCAGAGCCCCGCGGAAGATCCTCTAGCATCGGTGACCGGAAACGGCATCAGCCTACCATGGCGGAAGAATGTGGTGCATCGTCACACATTGCGCAGGGTAAAAACGACATCAAGTCATGGCAACTGCAGAAGGCGGACAGCCCTCGACGGGCCTCAGAGTCGGAGGCAGTGTGTCGTCTCGTGTCGCGTTATAGGGCCACAACATTGAAGTCATGGAAATTGTAAAGGTTGGGACCCACCCCCAGCGAGTCACGTGAGTGACAAGCCTACGCCACATGGCCCGACCATTAACGGAGCTGAACAACACCTTTTAGTTGTTCGGGAGCAGTGGGTCACGCCAGCCAATGGGCCAAACCGTCATGGCCTAGCCCAATCGTGTTGGCCTAGGATGATTTGTGTTAGGCCAGGTCAGACCCAGATAGGGTTGGGTCAACCCAAACCGGGTCAAACTGTGTCGGACCGGACCAGTCCCACTCTCGGGTACCTAAAACTCTTATGTGATCGTATCTTGTAGACTGGATGTCTTTTTGAAAACCTATTTGTGGTGCTGGGATCCTTAGAGCGATACTGTCCATTTCAGATAATCCAATAGAGTTTTGTGGAATGTTGTTTTATGGCCGGTTTGGATCGACTCTTAATCCAGCCAGGCCCTAGGCACTAAAATGCAAATAACTTATAGACCGTGAGTCCGGTTTACGCATTGTCTGTTGTATTTGGATCATTATGATGTGTCAGATCATCGAGTAACTTTTTTATGGGAATCCGTGCCTATTGAAATATGACATATAGATTTAGGAGCAGTTCTCCCAAAATCAAGCATATTATGGGTGGGAATCCAGTGGCTGGTAGTGAGGCGTAGTTTGGAGACCGTTCATACAGAGGATAGAACCAAGTGATCCTGTGTGGTTCAACACCTATCGATCTTCTGTCAGTCAGATCCTATGTGGGTCATCACATAGTGATCCCATATGGGTCAACCCATACTGATCTTGTGTGGGTTAGTGGTCAGCAATCCTTTGTGGGTCAGCGCATACCGATCTTTTGTGGGTTAGATCTTGTGGGTGTCAGCGGGGGTTAGTACCTATCGACTTTGGGCGAGTCAGATCCTATGATGGTCTTGCAGGGGTTAGTATATATCGATCTTGTGTGGGTCAGACTCCATATAGTCAAAAACAGTGCCTCTCGATAGAATAAGTTTATCTACCTTCTTGAAAAATCATATTTAATTATGTTCATTACGTATACCTGGCTAGAGATGTGTGTATTATTTTTTGCTTTGTTATTGAGATCATGCATTGTACTTTTCCTTCGTGTAATTCTAAGAGACATTTGGGGTCTCAGGGTCCTTACTAGGTATTATTATACTCACCCCTACATAGGCTTTTCCAAAACCTTGTTCTGTCTTGTGCAGATGACGAGTAACTTGGATGAGCCTTGAGGGATCAAGTACCAGGCGGTACACTGAGGAGATTCGCTGACATGGAGAGAAGTGGAGGTGAGTTATTCCCACCCATCAGGTAGGATCCCTAGTAAATGTTTCCAGGAGCTACTTTATATTTTTCATTTGTAGTTGTACCTTTCAGTTGGGCTTCTATTCTAGTCCATTACTTTCAATACATTCTATTACCCTTAGTTGTGGTTACTAGTTGTGGTTTCACCTTACTCCTCCTATGTGTTTTAATTTTTCATGGTGTACCCTTCTTGTGTTTGTACTACTTTTGAGGATATGCCTTCCCATTTTTCGGGAAATACCTTTTCGATGGTAGTCACTAACCCTTGGCCTATGGATGGTGGGCTTGGTGTAGTCACCGAACAAGCCATAGGGGACGAGTCATGACAAAGTGGTATCCGAGGAGTCGGTTCTACCGAAGAACTAGTACACTGATATTTTAATGGAGAAATTTTGTTAAGTGTTTTTTGTATGGTTTTCAGTTTGTTGAGTCTAGTGATGGCACAACGGCCGATGTATCCATGCATCAGAAACCCGAATTCTCATTTCTGTCTCAGTGAAGGAAAACACTGATTTCTTTTGTTTTGAAATGTTTTCACTTATCTATTTTGAGTCATCTCACAAGTTATAACATATTTACCATGGGAAACCTGTTTCTTTATAGGATACCACCACATAGACAACCAGCTAGGATTGCTGAGAGAGTACATGATGACTGCCCACCGAGCAGTGAGGCTTCGATGCAGGTCCCTCTTGTTGTGGGAGCACCTTTGGGTGGTGAACTGGAAACACCACAACCCATCGGGAAAAAGAAGCCACCAGCCCCACCAGCAGAGCGTGATCGCCGACTAAGTGAGTTTCACAAAATCAAGAGATAGAATTCTTAGAGGTTTCTTGGAGAGACAGATCCCAATGTAGCTGAGGACTGGTTGGAGGGTGTGGCTAGTGTTTTTCAAATGGATGTTATACCAGTAGAGCATATGGTTATCCTTTCTAAAATCCATTTCCAAATCAAATCAGGGTGATGTTGGATCCTGACGCTCAATACTCATGCTGAGGAATCGCCCACCCGGACGGACGTTGAGAACCTGTTCTAGGCGGAGCTCAATCTAGTGTCTCTACGCTCTGTGCTTATTCACGAGATCCTGCATTTACAGCAGGGTAGCTTGACTGTAGCCTAGTACTCGGTGAGATTCATTATCCTCTCATTATATTCCAACTACATGGTACATAACCCATTATCCAGGGCTTGTAACTTTGATCTTCTTCTCTAGTGAGAGATCAGAGTGTATAGGATATCACAGAATATATCAATCTTTGTTGGAGTGCTTGAGGAAGCATTGATGGTGGAGAGATTCATAGATAAGCAGGAACCGATAGTGAGACAACACCAAACGAAAGGGATTCAAGTCATCTACAAGAGGCAATAGAAAAAAGACGTAGAGGTCCAGGTGGGACAGACCTAGTGGTGGACAACCCCGGGACGTAGGTTCAGAGGTGCGGAGCTCAAGAGGCAGAGAAGATCTGCTGGGAGGCAGGTTGTGCTTCATGTGCAGCGGGTAGGGCCACATGGTGCGTGACTAGCTAGACCACCCTATAGATAATTAGAAGACAGTCGAGGGAACGCTAAGGAATAGGAATAGTATCTACAAAAGAGGTCAATAGGGCGATAGAGGAGGCTGAGGAATACGTCATGTAGTAGGTGGTAGGCGGCGATTTGAGGTTCTACCACAACCACCACCAGAATGTCCACCCCGACCACAGGGAGCAGGCAGACAGGAAAAATCACATCTTCAAGTAGCTGAGGGCTATGACCATGATTATCTAGTGATGATTAATGGAAAAATATTTTCCTATTCTACCCTAGCTGCAGTACTTATAAACACAGGTGCCAGTAACTCTTTCATTTCCATGACACTTGTTTGGAGATTGAAGATTCTGATGGATCTGTTGGCATGATCCTTGCGATTAGATACTTCTACTAGAGATGATTCGATGATTATAGACAAGTGATGACAGTGAGATATTACTCTCTCAAGCGGGAGCTTCAGCTGGGATCTCATTGAATCAGCATCAGGGCCTTATGACCTCATCTTGTGAATGGACTCTCTATCCATAGTCCATGCTCATATAGATAGTTTTAGGCACATATTATAGTGTTTCCATGAGGATGGGATCAGTTTTACATTCACTGGTGAGAGGGAACCCTTTGAATCACAGGATGGGCTTTCTCGGAGGAGGGTTTAGCCGATCACTCATAAGTTGGATTGCCTTACCGTCATAGTTGTTGACAAGAGGAGTCTGAGATATCATTTTCTAGTGATCCATTATGTTGATGTCTTCCATTATGATGTTCCGGGACAACCTCCTCATAGATAGGAATAATTTCACATCGACATGTACCCTGGGACGACATCAATATCTGCACAATTCTACCGGATGGATCCTGTGGAGCTTCAGGAGTTGCGGGTACAGCTAGAGGACATGTAGGGAAAGTGGTTTATAAGCCCCAGTGTATCTCTATGAGAATCCCAGATCAGATTTTCCGTAAAGGCGGATGGGAGCTTGTGGATTTGTGTGGACTAGCAGCGCCTGTACCAAGGGACCATGGAGAAAAAGTATCCACTCCCAAGGAACGATGATATCTTCGACTATTTGAAGAGATATTATTGGTTTTTGAAGATAGACATCAGATCCAGATATCACCATCTCAGTTTCCAAGATGAGGACATACCGAAGACAACCTTTAGATGTTGATATGTCCATTACTAGTTCTTGGTGATGCCTTTAAAAATAACCAATGATTCGACAGTGTTCATGAGGCTCATGAATATAATATTTTTTCCAAATGTTGATCACTTGTGGTGGTCTTAATCGACAACATATTGGTATACTCAATGTCAGTGGAGGAGCACACCACACACCTATAGTTAGTTCTTGAGACACTATGAGAGAACCAGCTATTGCAAGCTCTTGAACTAACAGTTCTAGATATGGGATTTCTGTTTCCTGGGGCACGTTATCTCTAAGGCTAGAGATTCTATTGATCTGGAAAATATAGAGGAAATGCTTTCTTGGGAGGAACCAAGGAGTGTGACTAAGGTGCAGTGTTTCTTTGGATTGGTTGGGTACCACCAGATATTTTTGTGTGACATCTCCATGGTAGCAGCACCCTTGTCAGCAATGGAAAAGAAGGGGTTGTGTTTATTGTGGACGAAGAAGTGTCTGTAGAGTTTTCAAGAGTTGAGGAATAGATTGATGAGTTCCCCCATATTGAGGCTACCATAAGAGGGTTTTGAGTATGTAGTTTTTCTCGACACATCAGGGAGTAGACTAGGTTGTGTTCTGGTGTAAGGGTGAGTGGTGATCACCTATGTTTCATGATATTTGAGAGAGCACGAGCGAAACTATGCTACCCATTTCCTATAGTTGGCAGTAGTGGTCATTTCAATAATAGTGTGGCAACACTACATGATGGGGAAGTGGTTTACTGTTTACTCAGATCACAGAAGTATCATGTATATCTTCTCACAGAAGGACTTGATCCCGAGATAGGAATAATGTCTAGACATCCACTAGGACAATGAATTTTAGATAATCTACACTGCTAGGGAGGGGAATGTAGAAGTAGACACACTCAGGTGGAGGTCTGATCAACTACTTCTGAGTGAGGTGACATAGCATTTATCCGCGTTGTAGTTATCCTTCATGTATAGAGATGGATACGCTTACCTTCAGTCAATGACAATGCCTCCTCCACTTCTATTTCAGGTTTGGGAGGCACAACATGGGGATGTTGACTGCGAGGCCCGATGTTCTTATATATCTTCAAGATGTTCTCCTGAAGTATTTTCTAATGGTTGGTAGAAAGTCGTTATCATCAGAGGATGAACTATGGTACAAGTGATGCTACGGGAGGAGGTGTAGAGGGATTTCCATAGATCCCCTTTAGAGGTGCACTATAGAGTGGAGATTATGTACTAGGACCTCTGGTGCCCGTACTTGTGGCCAGGAATGATGAAAGTAGTGGCAATGTCTGTATCTCGATGCCTCAATTGTCAACAAGTGATGGCTGAGCATCAGGTAAAAGACAGATTTGATCATCCGGTTGAGGTACTAGAGTGGAAGTGGGATGGTATATCTATGGACTACATAACAAGGCTACCACATACATCCAGGGGCTACAATTCCATCTGGGTGATCGTTGACCGAATCACCATGTCGGCCCAAATCCATCCCATTCGAGAGTAGGGATCATGAGAGGGATTATGATGCCTCTACGTGCAAGAGATTGTGCGACTTCATGGAGTTTCATCAAATATCTACATAGATTATGACACACATTGTACATCCCACTTGTGGAGGGGATTGCCATAGGAATTTGGAACCCAGCTATGCTTGAGCACCACTATTCACCCTGAGATAGATAGTCAGATGGAGCGGACCATACAGACACTCGAGGATATGCTTTGTGTTTGTGTCCTTGATTTCGGCCATAGTTGGTAGGAACACCATCCAATGGTGGAGTTTCCATAAAACAATTTTTATCACTCTACCATCGGCATGGACCCATCTGTGGATTTGTACTAGTGCCCATGAAAATCACCCCTTTGCTTGACAGACCTAGGAAAGTCAACACTTATGGGACCAAAGTTGGTACATACTACCACAGAGAAGGTGCAGATCATCCTGGAGCGGATAAAGATTGCACCGAGGCGGTGAATGACATATTCAAAGATAAGATAGAGACCCTTGGTGTTTTATTAGAGAGACCATGTCTTCCTTTAGGTCTCACCCCAATGAGGATTACCGAGGTTTTTTCGGGGCGGCCTGTTATCCCTGAGGGTCATCGAACCTTTCCAGATCCTCAATAGAGTAGGCGTGGTGGTGTATTTCCTATCTCTTCCCCCACTAATTCAATGGGTGAAAATGTTTTTCACATTTTTCAACTGAGGAGATATGTTCATGATCCATCACACATTATCGACCCGGGTGAGCTGAGCATTGATGGTGGGGAGACATTTCTGTATTTCATGGTGGAGTTAGATGATCAACAGAAGTAGTTAATTCATTGATAGTTGATTCCTTTGTTGCGAGATTGTTAGCTGCATGGGAACCTATATGAGAGCACATAAACGTGGGAGGCTCATATGCATGCTCAGTACCCCCATTTTTTCCCCTAGTTTTGTCTGTAGATTTAATGAATGAAAAGACATACGGTGGGGAAAATGTAAAGACCCAAAAATACCATGTAATTTTTAAAAAATTGTTTTGGAATATTATGAGCCAGTAAAAATTAACGTCACATGATTCTAAGGCCCGGTGTGCATGAAATGAATTTTTGAACATTTTTAAGGTAGGTTTAGTAAATACGCTTGCAGAATTTTCAATATTTTGAACCAATGATTGGATTAAAAATTTAACTACACCATTAAATCTGCAATGCTGGGATTCTCAAAAGAGATGCTTCACTTCGACTGCAGTAGGTTGTGAGAAAAAGGTTGTTTTTGGAAATTTTAAAAGAAATGTAAAATCACATGTAATAGTAATTTTATTTTATTTTTATTCAATGGATAAGTATCGGTGGTGGGACTAGTGACATTTCAAAGACATTTAATGTCTTAACTCATCAACTGTCTCACTCCACCACTGTGAATTAAAAGAGTTTCATTAAATCATTTAATGAATCTCATTAATTTCCCAATGTGTTTCTCATCATTCCCCATACTATTTAAATGGATCCTATGGTGTGGTTTTAGCACAACTTCTCCATGTGAGGAAACTCTGGAAAAGTCCTACCGCAACATCCATTGACGAATGAAGGAATCACAGGCGACAACGATCTATGATAGACGAACACCGACGACTCCATCCAACGTGGATGCTACTCCCATCGCAATCGCGACCCCTCCTGTGGATCTTTAGGTTGGGGATTATTTTAATGAAACATATATTTGATGAATACTTCTAACTCATATTATCATGATAATTCCAAGGGAGTGGGCCAAATGATCAAGGCCCAGACCCTCGGCCGCTTGTTTTCCATGTCGTTCTTCGGGGACAGTTTTCCCAATTTGGAAGCAACGAGAGACAGAGGGTCAGGATTTGATGGTGGGAGTCAAGGTGGCCCATAGGTGTAGAAGACATTGGAAATGAATCTTTGGAGCATCGTCGAAGCCTGGAAGAAGATCCACCAGTGACCGACGGTAGTGCCCATCATCGGCTAGCCGTGGCAGAAGCAGGCGGCGCGCCTTCACGCAACACGGAGGGGACCTGTAGTTGTTGTAGTAGGTGGATGGCCCTCAGCCGCCCGCAGAGGAAAAGGATGTGCGCAGATGTGAACCAAGTTGAAGGGTCGCAGCATTGGTGAAGGTCGGGACCCTGCCCATACAGGTCCTGCGGGTGACAAGGCGGTGCCACCTGGCACATCCCTTAATGGATTCAAATGACTCATATGAGCCATTAGGGAGCAGGAGACCATGCGACCCCTACGGATAATGAAAGATGGTAGGCCGGACCGCTGCAGTCTATCCCCAACTGGGCTGGCCCATGTTGGTTCGGTTCAGGCCGTGTCAGACCCTGATTGGGTCGGGTCAGTCAAACTGTGTTGGACTGAACCCAGACCCCTCTCAAACCCAGAAACGCTTATGTTACTGTATATTGTGAACCGAACATCTATCAGATGAACCGTATGTGGTTCTGGGTTCCTTGGAGTGAGACAGTCCTTTTGAGATACTCTACTAGAGTTTTAGAGAAAGTTGTAGTATGTCCGGGGTGGATCGACACTGAATCCAACCGGGCCCTCAGCACTGAAATTCCAATAACATACAGACCATGCACCCGGTTAATGCATTTTCTGTTGCATTGGGACCCTTATGAAATGATAGATCATAAAGATACTTCATTGTGTGACTTCAGACCACTTGAAATACGACTGATCGATTGAAGAGATGTTCTCCCAAAATCGAGCGTACTACAAGTGGGAATCTAGTGGCTGTCAGTGAGAAGGAGGTTGGAGACAGATCATACGAAGGTTAGTACGGAGCGAGCATCTGTGGTTCGGCACCTATCGATCCAATGTAGGCCAGATCCTATGTGGGTTAGCTAATAGCAATCCTATGTGGGTCAGATCCTCTCTGGTTCAGTACTCAACGATCATGTTTGTGTCAGCGCATACTGATCTGGTGTGGGACAAATACTTTGTGTTCAGGGGGGGTTAGTACCTATCAACTCATGGCGGCTCGAATCCTATGTGGGTCTTTCATGGGTTAGTTGTTATCGATCATGTGTGGTTCGGACTCTGTGTATTCTACAATAGTTCCTCTTGATAAAATATGATTATCTATCTTCTCAACTAATCATATGCACTTATGTGCTTCACTAATACCAGGTTGGAGCTGTGTTTATTGATTTTTCTTTGTGATTGAGATCATGCTTTTTGGTTTTCCTTTTTTTAATTCTAAGAGTACTTCAGTGTCATGGGGTCCCTACTAGGTACTGATATACTCACCTCTACATGGACTTCATCCACACCTTATTTTTTCTTGTGCAGATTACACGCATCTTGGTAGATTATTGAGGGAGCCAGGACCAGGCGGTACACGATGGAGATTGGCTAACGTGGATATCAGTGGAGACTCGTTGTACCTTCCCTTCAGGTAGGATCCATGGTGTATGAATCCAGGAGATTTTTTCTGTATTTTAGTTGTAGTTGTACGTTTTAGGTGGCCTTTTATTCCATCCATTTACATTCAGTACAAACTATTACACATAGTTTTCGTTACTAGTTGTGTTTTCACCATACTCATCTATTGTGTATTACTTTTTCATAGTGTACTATACTTGTGTGTGTACAGGTTTTGAGGCAATTCATTCCCATGTTAGGTAAATTCCTTTCTGATTTTAGTCTCTAACCCATGGACTATGGATAGCGGGCATGGGGTAGTCATGAAACGGGCCTTGGGGGATGGGTTGTGACATTAGTACTTTGGGTTCACACACAGACCATATTTATAGACATGGTTCATTCCCATAACCATATTAGTATTATGATTTTACTCCCTATATTACCAGGGTAGTCATTATTCATTCACATAAAAATCCTAATATTATGTGTTCACTACCCATACCATCTTGGTAGTCATGGTTCACTCCCATAACCAACTAAGTGTTCAATGTTTAATCCCAAGACCATTATAGTTTATATCATGAGATATAAATATTTACCCTATGCATTTGAGGGATATATAGATCCCACCGATTTCATAATGAAATCATACCCATGTGCTTTATGAGGCCTAAATTATTAATCATAACATTTCCCACAAAATAAAATTTGTGTCATAAATATTTAATATTATCCTAACTTATGGAAAAGAGATAGGTTTCATAGTCATTTAATCAAATCGTGACCCATTAAAAAAAGGTTTCATAAGAATATAACCTATAAAAGGGAAATGGATTTCATAAACATATAACACATGATAGGGAAACATATTTTATAAATATAGAACCCATGAAAGAGAAACAAATTTCATAAACATATATCCATGAATGTTAAATAGATTTCATAAAAATTTTACTAGTGAATGAGAAACAGATTTCATAAACATATAACATGTGAAGGAGAAATGGATTTCATAAACATATAACTCATAATAGTGAAATAGGAGTCATAGGAATCATTCTATAAAAACATAAACCCTTACATTATAAAATATAGACTTTCTTAAAAACAAATTCTTAATGGAACATATATATCTGACCGAAAAGAGAGGTAATGTCAGACATTCTTAAAAACACATTCTAGATAATCATATGAAAACAAGAGTGATTAAATGCTTCCATTACATGTATATAACATGAATAGAAATAGTTTATTAAAAATCATGATATTTCTTGGAAGTTGAAACAAAATATTTCCTCAATGGGAGAATAATCATATAAAAAATCGATTAATTTTTTGATTGTATATATAAACCGTTACCAATTAGTAAACATTGAATAACAACAAAATGTAAAGAATTAGATTACATTATTATTATCATGTCATAAAAAATAATGATATTAATGATATAAAATTTCAAGGTAATATATACACTCTTGAAACAATATAGGTGAAAAACATGGCATGTGTCTCAAAGATGGAAAATTGAGAAAAAAATTATATTACCAAACTGGTAAGCATTTAATCATAAACCCCATGAAAGGAATATCATCCCATGGATATGTAAAAAAGCCACAAATTTATCTGAATAAATCATATAATTAATATATTGGATAAATACCGACCACACTAATGAAATGATTGGTAAATATGACAAATCTCTAACAAAAATCAAAGTTGATATCAGATTCCCTTACTCCATGTCTTGACATTCATCAAACTAATAAAAATCTCCAATATAAAAATTATAAATTTATTTTAAATAAGAAACATAACCATATATCAATATATAATATTTTATTTTTTATTATGAATATATTACCTTATTATTAACAATTACATGTTAATGTTTTCCTTCTGGAAATATCTCCATTATTTTTCACATGTATCATAATTTTTTATATTTTATGTCCTCATACTTATATAATGATTTCCATATTATAAAAATAAATCTGTATATATATATAATATAATTATATTATAGATAATATCTCAAATAGTTCATATATATTCATGAAACCCATCCTTGATAGATTCTATGTAGTGTGTGAATGAATCAGATCACATTGAAGATGCAGTAGTCCACAATTACCCAAATGAATTTTTCAATCATGAAAAAATGTAAATCTTGAAGGTAAGTATTTTATTATAATTAAATAATAATAATTAAATCATATATATCATATATATTATATTAAAATATATTTTCCCTCTTAATTACCAACTATAAGAGGATGTAAATGTTAAATGAACAACATCATTTCATGAGGCGGTAGTCCATTGTACATAAGAACATTTTGTTTGGTTGAAATTAGATGGAATTAAATGTTTATGTATGTATAAACCATAAAATTAAAACAATATATTTATATTTAGAATAATTTTTTTAAATTATCATTGAATAATAATAAAAATATAGTGTATAAAGAAAATAAAATAAAGCATCTGGGGGAAGGATGTTAACTTTTCTTTCAGTAAATCATATTTATTTTCGAAAAAAGACATCCATGTTTGGGTTTCCTCATAATGTGAGGCACAAGTAGTAAGTATAGTGTGTTGGGAGTTGAATTTGGAATATCATTGATGAAAATATGTGGATTGATATGGGCGAATAATGGGTAGAAGTGGTTACATTCTATGAGGGAGGGATGTGACACACATGGAATTTTTTAAAACAAGTTTTGTTTACCCATATCTTAACCTAACATAGGCCATTAAAAAACCAATAAAACTCCATAATAGAATGTTTAGGGCCTCAAAATTTACATCAAATGAGTTTTTTTACAATTTTATAGGTCATTTTAGAAAATTAAATTAATGATTATAACTTAATTAAGCTTAAATTTACTTTAATCATTGAAATTAATATTAATCATTTTATGTATTATTTTAGGTCATTAAATATGTTGATATTTTTTGAATAAAATATTATACATATTATAGATATTTATTCCCATTTTTTGAAATTCATTTCCCAAAAGCGAAAAATTATTTTTAATACTAATCTTGTATACATGTAGAAAACTAGGTTTTTTAAATTATAATGTTAAAAAGTTCATTAAGAATTTTTTTATATAAATTTAACATAAAAATGTTTCCATTGACATGAATGGGATTAATAGTTGTCTTATTGATCTATTTAACCTTAAAAAATTAATATATAATTTGACTATATAATTTAATTAGATGAAAAATATGTTTTCAATTATTATTCAGTATTCTTAACTATTTACTCTAAAATGAAGTTTCTCAAGAAAATCCATGAAATTCACCCTAAAATAATTTGGACATTCTAAACTAAAATATGATTTTTTACTTTTTAAATTTCAATTAAAATGTGTTTCAAAATATGATTTTATTAATTTTTACAGAAGAACATAAAATGAATATCTTTTGAGAAAATTGTATTTCCAAACATAAAAAGAATTTAAAAAAAACATATATGATTTATCATCACTATATTTTATTTATATGAATAAATTATAAATAATATGTATAAATTTTTTATTTATATTCATATTAAAGAGTTTAATTTCTATGATATAACTATCAAATTTAATTTTTTATAATAAAAATTTATATTTTTTGTAGGAACTCGGTGTTGTGTGTAACGCTTGCCATGCCGGTGTTGCATATAACACATTCAATGTCAGTGTTTTATAGCTCGAACTTATATTTGGGTATCATATAATGTAACACTTGTATGGGGTAGATTAGAAATCAATAATAACATGGTGATTTCATATAACACAAGCTATATCCAGTGTAGTGAGACATAGAAAATATCAAAAATAAATAAATTAATTACAAAACAATATATTTCACAAAATCGTGGGGTGTTATAGGGGAATCATTGTGAAGTGGGTGATTAATATTTTTTTAAATTTCGATAGGTATTTTCTATAATTAAATCTTCATTTCTTCTATATATTAAATTTTAATATTTTTCAACATGGATCAAAAGACCCCAAGACCTCTAATTAGCTTCATCCCACTTGCTAAAGATGAAAAAGAATTTCAACTATCATAATGATGTCTCCTGACTGAAGGTAATTTTCCTTCTCATCATCATCTATAATTTTTTGAATGTGATTATTTTAACATATTTTGTTTTATTATTACATATTGGATTAAGAAATACAATGACCAAAAAAATTAAATTAACAATTATTTGGTGAATGAGAAGTTTTTAATTGTCAAAGAGGATATTGTTTTTTGATTGTTATAGTATTTCAATAAAATTTAGTATTTTTTTATTATATGATAAAATTTATCAACAATGTATTTTATTTTTATAATCACATTTCATAAATGTAAAATCATTTAAGGATGTTAATGGTTTTTTTAGGATGTAGGGAATTTTTTTTAAATCGTACAATGAATAATGTAGAACGATCTGTAATTGATTTTAGCACATTATATAGTTTCCTAATTGAATTTATTATTGTCTTAGTAGTGTTGTATATTTTTTTAAGGATACTATCAGAAAATTTTTATATTATATTTGCATTGTATGGTTAAAATATATGTGAAAGTGGTGTTGTGATTGTTTGTTCATTGTGTATTTTGGGAATGTTTTTTGGTTTCCTAACAAATAATATTTTTTTGTTAATGTGTTTTATATTACCGATGTTATGGATGATTCCATGGGTGTATAATATAAAATTTTTAAGATTCATAATATTCTATAATGTCTAGAGTTAATATTTCATTTTTATAAATACGGAATGACTAGGTTTTGTGTTATAATACTTCGATTTTTAAAGACAAACTCGTAACACAACTGGTATTGTTGAAAGTGGATGGGTTGTGAGATTTTTTTGTCCATTTTTTATGTTGATTTATGTAGTTATGTTCATGATTCATTGTGTCATGGAATTCATGGTTTGTAGTGATGATGATTTTAAATGGATATGATTTGGGAATTAAATAGATGTGGTCTATATGTGAAATGATTAACGAATGAAATTAATAAGTCTACCATGAATTAAAATGGGTTTTATTTCTATTGTATTTTAATATAAATGAATAGAAATGAATTAAATATTGGACCATAATATGATGTAAATATAAAAAATGGAATCGATAAATTTTAGGATTAAACTGAGATTTGTGGTGGTTACTGTTGTTTCCATAAGTGGGAATTGGGGATGTTTTCATTGTAGTTATGGTAGCAGTGGTGAAGTGAGGTGGAGAATAGTAGTTACAGTTTCATTCCTAATAAAACTATTAGTGTTAACACATTTCTTTTCCATGTATATAAATACGATAACATTTTTTCATTGGTTTTCTAATTTTTCAATACTTCGTTTGTATTCTCATATTGAGGTCAAATATTTTTTTGGGATTTATTTCTTTCAAATAAGTTCTATCTTGTAGAGTGAATGGATGTATAACAACACCTAACTCCATGTTCTATCTACATGGTTTTGAATCTTTTATGGTGGATGAAGGTTTTTTTGATCATATTAATATAATTTGTAAATTACAAGAATACACTATATTTATTTGTGTGAAAATAGATAAAAGAGGTAGTTTAACCCCATATGGGTTATTGGTGTCACAATAGGTATATGGTACACATAAATACATTTTGGTTTACTTGAGACATTATATTTATATGATGAACTTTAATAATCTATGTAGAATTACTTAGAGTTTGTATTATAATATAATTGGTAGACATTTTGGTGTTCTAATTAAATGTCATAAGGTGACAATGATACAATGGTATATTGTGGGGATAATTCATGGTCAGATGATGTAATTATGTTGATTTAATTCTAGTTTATGATATCTTAGTGTACTTGATAATTATTGGGAAATTGAAAATAGTTTATTGTGGTATGAATATGGAAGTCATTTGAGGTTATATGAAGATTGATGTAGGAACCCGAGATTTTTATGAAATTAAGGATGTTATTTTATAGATACATTTTTTAATATTCCTTAATATTATTTCACTTTAATTATATGTGATATTTGGGGAGTGATCCATGGTGATACTAGGTAGTATTTCACCAAATATTTTTCAATAAAATTAAATATTTTTTCCATAAGGAATACATAAGATTATTAAAAAAATTACAAGTGGTTTTTTTCATGGCCCTATCAAACTTTCATGTAATACACAAATATATTTAATTAATTCATTACATTTTTTAATGGAAATATTTTTACTATGCATCACATTACTATATTGATGTTGGATATTGGAATTTGAATAATTTATTATGACCTTATTTGGTACCTTCCTTTGAGAAATGAATATGATTTAAATTTCTATATTGCGGTATTATAATGCATGTCAATTATTTATATCATTGTGTTGATTCATGGTGTTCAGTGTTTTTATCGAAGATATGTGGTCAATAGGCCCATAAGTATTTTTATATCCTTATAGTTATCCCCATACATGAGTGATATTCTAGATGAAATTCAAGGGAAAATTTCAACATCACTATAGGATATGGTGTTTTTATCAAGGGGTTGTGCCGTGATATACTGTAATTAGTGATATTTAATGTGAGTTAGGGTGGATACATTAAATTGGTATTGAAGAGGACATCATGGCATTAGAGGGAAATTTTATCTTTTTTACAATGTTAATGATGTAACAACAGGGTACTACACAACACACATTATTTTAGCAACCCCCCCCCCATTATATGAAATAAATACAATAATTTTACTAAAAATTTTAGAAAATCATGTGGTATTATTAGGGGTAAAGACCATGGAGAGGAAAAGAAACCTACTTGTTTTCACAATTGAATTAATGAGATAGTTTGGCTGAATGTAGTTGAAATTAATTAAATGAGATGAATTTTATTACAATATTCAAGTGATAGGTATTTATTTCATTTTTATAGTGATGTTACTAAGATATCATTTGAATTTTTTCTGGGTGTTAAGGTGTAACATGCCAACTCAATTGAACAAAGTAGTGTCAACCCATGATAAGAGGATTAGTCATGGTGTATGATGTCCCAAGATATTTCATATCAATGTATTGTGATGTCTGAGGGAAGTGTCTATATCAAGAGATGGATCATAGTCTATAGAAATAAAAAATGACGTTCTTTTTTATTTATTCACTATATTAGTATTGGGTTGCAAATATAGATTTTAAAATTAAAAGGGAATCTCTATAATTGTGGATATTGAATATTTGATTGCAGAAGAAGGAAGGAATTTATAAGGAGGAATTTTATTGGATATTTCACAACATGTGTTCCAAAATAGGTGTGGTATGTTAATAGTTTTTAACTACAATCAATATATTCAAGGATAATGAGAATTTGAGATTCCATAATCCATTTTAATGTCCTTATTATCATTGTAATGGTTTTTTCTTGTTGAGGAGTATAAATATTTGAATTTATATGACATGATACATTCTATGATTTTCTATATATTCTTACTATTTATATATTGTACATATATGGATATCAATCGGAATGATGATGTTTTTAAGAGGACACATTATCAGCTACTATCATCTTGATATGGTAGTTTTCATCGTTTAGCGAGATGTACTTATATTCATGGAAGTTATCATGAATCTGAAACATTAAGGAATCTAATGACACATTTTTATCAAATATATTTTACTGATAATTTCTCTGGGTCCTAATAATCCCATTATCCTACCTGGGGTCCAAGACTGGTGTTATTTAATTGGGGGATTTACAATCATTTAATATTTTTATTCACGTTAATCCTCCGGGATCATTATACTATGCCTAATAAGGTTCATCACCGACCTAGAAATAGTAGTATCCTCAGAATCAGGTCACTAGTAGGGGAATTATGTTACTTTTATTTAAATAGGATATAGATATAGTTTAAGAGAGACTTTTCATTTCCCATTCCTTTACTGACATGGGTCAGATCATATATGTGGGAGTTTTTATTGGCTACAGGGTTGGGGTGCTTGATGCTGAAGGATTCATGTTATAAATGAATAACTTCTAGGGGGATGAAATTATATTACATACCAGTATGTAATATACCGACCTACGTGAAATACACTAGATCCACAAGTTGGTCGACAATGTCACCTTAGGTGCTCCTCTCCATACAATAGAGGCCTCCCAAATAATAGTGAGGGTTTGATACAAATCACGGGATATTATAACAATATTATCATGTAGAAAAAATAGAAATAAACACGAATGACCAAATCATAAAACAAGGGCTATAATAATACCAAAATCATAAGTTGATAAAATAGTGAAATACAATATCAATGATTAATAGTAGATATATCATGCCAATGTATTTTCCATGTGTGAAAGTACAACCCAAAAGTAATGATAATTAAAAATATCAGTATGTTCCAAATAACATATAATTATCTCATTCATGGTCAGTCCCAAATCATCCATTAATATTTGTCCCTTTCCATAACCTATCCCAAAACCATGAAATCTATTTTGTTACTGATCTTGCATCCTAAGTACTGTGTGAGTATAACTCATTACACCACCACCAATGTAATCTAATAGAATATCTGCTAAAACCATTATATATATTATTCTAAATAATAACAAATGAAATAAGGTAAATAGTTTGCACATAATTAATTACTCGTTATTTATCCACATTACTCGCAAGTTCTCGAGCGTAACTGATGTCATAATACATGTTTCAGCTTGTGTCGGAGTTTAAAAAATCTCTAATGGATTTCATGTCTCCAAATCCCATTATTAACATAATTTATCTCAATCCACATATGAATGTCATTTTTACCATTCATCATATCAATTCACAAATCATTTACATTGTCACCATTCTTCATTTCAATTATCATATATATGAAATTGTTACCATTAATCATCTCAATTCATATATGAATGTCTTTTTTAAATGTTATCTTCTCAATTCACAATGAATTCCATTGTTACCATTCATCATTTCAAGTCACGAATATCAAAATATCACATTTATTAATTTTCCAATTAATTTATAAAATTCAAAAAGTTAATATTTACATCATTCCATTAATTCATTAAACATTTAAAAAATCACATTGATTCTATTACTTAATTTAACAATTAAATGATCATCTCAACGAATTTTGTAGTCTCGACCATTTCTAAAAAAAATTCACAAATTAATTATTCTAATTCAATAATAACCTTATAAAAGTAATTAATTCATCAATTAATTATTGAATTTCAAGAATCTCAATCCACCCATAATTAACTCAATAATTAATTTGTTAATTAAAAATCTAAATATCCCATAAATAAATCCTGAAATAATTATAAACTCAAATCCCCAATATCCCCAATTCACAATACAAAAATTAATTAATATACAAAATTAATTAATTCAATCTATGAACACAATTTCTAATAATATATCAACAATTCTTTAATTACATATGAGTAATTTGAATCAATACTTTTGGATTATTATTATAGACAACAAACCTAAAATTTTTTGAAGATATATAATCAATGGAGTTACCAAAATTGAAGTGAAACAACTGAAACCACGATGAAGAACAATATTTATATTCAAAAACTAAATCTAATATCTAACAAATAAATATTCTAGAAAATATAGATATAAATCTATATCCGGTCGGAGATAAATGTCCCTATTTTATCTGGGATGTGGGTGGTTGTGTGGGATATCAAAACAATAAGAAATAAAATACACAGAGAGGTGAAGAACATCAATATTCCCTTATTTTTACTATGTAAGGTGTTTAGGAACACATGGAATGAGTCTAGGAGCCTCCATAATAAGCATAAAAAGGTTATGGGTGAGTTGGTGTTAATTTGGGAATAAAATGGGTGTTTAAGTATTTTTAAATCTAACTTTCGTGTCAAATTATATCTCCCATGGAGTTTTCTATGGAGGGGTGAATGGTTTTACAAACCCTTCACCACAATCATTCAAATATTCTAGGTTTGGTGGTGTAGGATTTCTCATAATATGGTGCACATATTAAAAAACCATGCTCATGTTGTGAAAAACCTCTCATCATTGGGTTACGCATTTTTCTGGGCTAAGGTGCACTGTTTGGAAAAATTATGAACCATCCATACACATTCCGTCATCCTTCCAAAAGTCACAACATTCACCCAGATGCACCCCAAGGTAAAACCTAACTAATGTTTTCTCAACTTGAATAAAAAATAGTTCCAGTAAATGAGATTGAGACATCTACATAAAAGGTCGGGATATTTCAATATCCGCACCTCATGCATCTCTTTCTTGAGTTGTAATCCCAATAAAATCTACGATTTGGAGAAAAAATGATCAGGCCATTGATCCCTCATGTACATTTCTCCCTCCAAATGTCCCTCATGGGCATTCCCATAATGCCACAATATATGAAATATCAACACTATATTTCTATAAAACACATTCTCACTATGATCCAACACTCGTGTTGGATTATCATCAAAGTACACATCCATCTCAAACTCAATAGTATTCATATCCATCATATGAGTAGGGTATGTGCGATTCCATCAAATTTGAGACACTTGGAAAACCCCATGCATAACATTTTATCTCTACAGGAGATACAATCAAAACATCATAGACATGATTATATCTGAAACCCCGTATAGTCCATCTAACCTAGGTTCTAGCTTTCCTTGAATCTATATCCTATGGTGAAACAGTCTAGGTGACCCTTAATGTAATATAAGATCCCCATCTATAATCTCTATGGTGCATTTAAATCTATTATCATACAACTTCTATCTAACAGAATCCAAATCCATAATCATCAAAATCAATTATACCTTCTCTAACGTCTCATGTACAAGACTTAGCCTCATCATATTTTACTCACCTCCCTCTATCTAGTATAGTGAAGATCTCAATGACATATCATAAAGGGACTTTTATGTTTCCAACTATACAGTTCTCTAATAATAATTGTTGTAGGATTTTTCCATAGGGGTTTGGTGTTTCTCCCAACACCCACTGAATTCTAGAACATATGCTCGCTACATATCCTCATGAACCTGAAAATTATGCTTTGACTACCCATTTGTATATGGATTGAATATAAAACCCAATAAAACTTATGATCCAAGTGCCTTCTACATTCCCAACTAAAAGTGCTAGGAAAATCATGATTCATTATCTAAAACAATATTCTATGAAACCCGATGAATATGGACTATATATCAAACATATAAATCTTTCAACGGATCCAATATGTAAATATCCTATACCAGATAATAAGAATCTAATTTTTTCAACTGGTCAATAATCTCCTAAATAAATTCATTTTTCTTCAACTTTATCAGGATACTCCCACACAAATTCCACACACATTGTACCACTTCCATTACAGAATGGTCAATAACTATAGTAAACCACTAGATCATCAATGATTCAAATTTACCTTATAACTATGGATTCATCTTGTTAGGAACCCTGATATATCAATTTCCATGCATTGTCAACATATCATTCATTGTAGTTCATGTTATATGCTGGTCACACATGGATTCAACATCTACATTGAGGCATAAAATTCCCACATCAACCCCTCTAGCATGATCATCGTCACAATAACCCAACTCCGGACATAGATGATCTCATCCTCATATGTTCTTCCATCTAAATTTTATAACACAACATATATGGTTTTTATCAACTTAAAAAATTCTAGATCCCCATATTTTTCCCCTAATACTTTTTAAATGAGTTAAATCCACATAAACAAATACAAGATACTTATTCTACTCAGTCTCCTAAACCACAACATAAATTTCATCCTGTAGAGTAATCATATTCCTCTCATAAATATAATCTTGAATAGAATGATTCATATTTTTTCTACATAAATATGAAAAAAAATTAACTTTCAGAGCATATATGCTAAATCCAAAATGAAGGAATGAGTATATTTGACCCATCTCAGTAACTGATGATTCAAATTTCACTATGAAAATATGTACATTAGGTTATTTTGATTTATTTACAATGTAAAATTCACACCCAACAGATAATGCCTCTGACACATTAAATAATAAACCACTTCATCCAACATGAAGTCTTGTGTATGGTATTTTTTCTCTTGTGGCCTTAGTATACGAGACTCGTACACCACAACTCAATCTACCTATGTCAAATCTCCTCCAAGATCGATATTAGAAGAATAAAAAACACTATGTACTCCTCACCTTATTCAGTTATGATCATTATTATTTGGGATGTAAATGTCAGGACTCGTCCCTTAGGGCCCCTGTCGTGAGAACCCCATGCCCGCCTTCCATATTCCAGGGGCTAGCGACTTGCACCAAAAGGTGTATTCCCTAAAAAATGGGAAGCCATTGCCTTTTTAACCTGTAAACTCACACAACCTTTCCCAAATTAGGATACAGGAACAAAGTAACCAATAATGTAAAAAATGTGTGTAAAATACGTAAAGGGGCCAGAATTTAAGCCAAACTAAAAAAGAATATGTAAAACTAGAAAGTAAAAGAATAACTGAAAACAGCTCTTGTGAAGACCCGCCAAGGATCCTACCTGAAGGGATACTATAGCTCTTGAACATTCATCTAATTGGTATGCCTCATCTAATGTCCACCTCGATCTACCTCCTGTCTAGGTACTCTCATCCTCAGTTAGAATTTTCTATCCTTTGCACTAAACAAAATAAGGTGAAGGAATATTCCATGCAGGGGAGAGTATAACGATAATCAGTATCGACCCCAAGACCCTTAAAGGTCACAAAAAGTCCAAAAAGGATAAACCATAAATCATGAACACAACTGATAACCCTACTTAGGTATATTCCCATACATATACCTAAGTTGTCGAGTATACCCATTTTAATCATGAGTAAAGATATAGCCCAACTCAAAGCCCAAATCTCATCTATTCCACGAAGGAAGGAATACAACGAAGGTGAGTACCGCAAACATAGTACCACATAGGTAACACCACACAGAAAAATACTACAAAGTCATCATCACATAGAAGTATAAAACAAATATAAGGACTCATCTCACACTAGGTATAACATTGGTACGGTGATAAAGATGATTATATGTAACTACTGAATCGTATTATTCTGTTGCGAGGCAGACCCACGTAGGATCCTAAATCATCAGCCCCACATAGGATCATAGTAAAGTAGGTCCAGGTTGGATCCTAGAGTTTTCCCACATGGATTCCTAGAGTGGATCAAAGTGGGATACTTGAACATAGACCCAGGTAAGATCCCAAAGCTCAGACCCACATAGGATACCATTCTCATGTTACAGCGAACCATAGGGGTCTCAACACAATAGATGATGCATCAATCAGATGTCTGGTCTGCAAGTTATTGGAATTTTAGTCCCGAGGGCCCGGTTCGATTCGTGTTCGATCCATCCCGTTCATACCCCAACAATATCCAAAACTAATGTGATGTGTATAAAAAAGACTATCCCGATACATGGATTCTGTCGCCGCAGACGGTTTTCCAAAAGGACACCCATATGTCATGTTATAGTCGAAAGAGTGAAAAAGGGTTATAGCTAGTCAGTGTCTGCTCTGACCCGGTCGAACCAACCTGGATAGTCTCGGCGTAACTAGGTTCTGGCCCTAGGCCCAACTCAACCCACTGTCACAGACCAGCCTTCTGGGTACACAAAATGGCAAGGCCCTTCGGGTTGGGTGGCCAACCGGCCGGCGCCACATGGGGATGGCAGCTGGCACGCAGGACCCGAGGTCCCGCTAGGCTCCCCTACTGGCCGGACAGCTGGCCCACCTATGCGGCGCGGTCGTGTGTCGCGCCCCCATGGAAGCCAGCAGCTATTCGGCCGCCCCTTTTTCTCTGATGCAGCATCTTTTTATGGCCCCTACCTTCCTGATGGCGCGGACGCGTGCCGCCACCCCCTTCACCATACCTGCTGAGTGTTGGCTGCTGCCCCTGCTCCACCGCAACGGGAAGGCCGTAGCCTTTCCTTGATGGTGCTGTCAGACCACCACCATTGTCGTGGCTGGCATGAGATCCAACCACAACTCCCGATCCCTTTCAATGTCGGTCGCCAGCACCGGTTTCCGACGATGTTCCTTGGGGGACCGAGCGCGGCTCGGTGGACCATTCGTCATTCCGTAGACTCCCTCACTCATCTCGAGACATCTCCATCGATTCAATACCATCATGGTTGGAAATTTATCAACTGGAAAAAAAATCCTCCAAGAACACCAAAATCTAAAAGGGTTGCAGAGAGGTCGGATCGTGTTCATTTGGGCCGCACTCTCCACGTTAAAATGGTAGCAAGAGGCATAGTTGTTCTTGAATCAAGAAGAACCACAAGAATGTGTAAGGGGTATGCAAAAGAAAAAATACCTACCTCAAAAATTTGTTGACGTCGGTGAGGAGAGGGAAAGACCGACATCAATTTTTCATCATTGAAGACGTTCCTCATTGGAGATCCTTAGATGGAGTTGTTTTTTGGAGAAAGGTTCATTTTTTGGAGGAAATGTTTTTCCAATGTTCTCCCCGAGTCTCCCTTATCCTACACTCCCCCCAATTCAATGAAAAATAAGAGCCAACTTATTAAATTAATTTTTATTAATTTTACTAGAGTTGGCACATTAATTAATTTTGATGTTTCCTCAATTAATTGGAAAATAAAACAAGATCCACCTACCTCATTAAAGAGGGATTTCAAGTGGTTGGGTGGTCCCCATCACAAAATTCAAATTGGGAGGATTAAAATAAAAAAAATAAAATAAAGATAATTTATTTCATTTTCCCCCATGAAAAGTATGCAAACTAAAAACCACCTTCAACCTACTCTGTTCAAGGTGAAGGTATCATTATGCGAATATCAACACTACGAGATCAATGATGCCTTCAGATTTCAATTCCGAGCACCAGTTCAAATGATACAAAAACTCACTCATATGCATACCGAATATACTTAAGAAACATTAGAAAAAAATTTCCAGGCTCTCTAGTCCTCAGAATCAAGTACCGTCAGAAACTACAGACTCGTATATTTCCATATAATTTAAAAAAAATACATGGAATTTATGGGTCTTTACATTATCCCTACCTTAGGGATTTGCGTCATCTAAAGAAACATCACAAAAACTAGGAAAACAAGTGGATGTACTGAGCATGAATCTGAGACCCCTGCTCCCACGTGCTCTCCTAGAGGTTCCCGTGTTGCCAACATACACACACTAAAGGTATCGACCACCCACAATAGACCTGCTCCTACCAATCCTCAATCTATACTTGACCCTCTATAAACGTCAGCCCATCATCATTGTCTAGCTTTCCATGTATGATGTCGTGAGATGGGTTGTCCACGTATCTCCTCAGCTGGGATACGTGGAAAATGTCATGAACCTGGTGCATCTGAGGAGGAAGAGCTAAGCGGTTAGCCACCCGGCCAACTTTGATGAGGACTTGAAAGGGTCCGATGAAACTCGGAGAAAACTTGTTGCCCCTGAAAAATATCTTCAAACATTATCAGGCTGAGACAGGTAGCAAGACGTGGTCACCATACTCGAACAATAAAGGTCTCCGTCTCCAATCAGCATTAGACTTGTGCATGGTCTGTGTAGTCTTCATCTTCTCCTAGATGATCTGCATCTTCTCTGTGTTTTACCGTACCATCTATGGTCCCAAGAGTGATGACTCCCCTGGGTCATACCATCACAAAGGTGATATGAAAGGTCAGCCGTACAAAGCCTCGAATGGATCCATCACAATGGTGGAGTTATAGCTATTGTTGTATGCAAACTCCACCAAGGGAAAGTGATCCTCCCAACTATGACTAATGTTGAGGACTCCAGAATGCATCATGTCCCCGAGGGATTGAATGGTCCGCTTAGCCTGGCCATCCATCTGAGGATGGAAGGTGGTGCTCAAACGAAGATGCGTCTTGAAAGCCTCATTAAACCCCTTCCATAGATGGGAAGTTAAAAGTGCATCACAGTCAGAGATAATCATCAAGGGTACTCAATATAGCCACACAATCTCCTAAACATAGAGGCATCCCAAGCTCTCTACTGAACCCTGCTCTTGGATCCATATGAAGTGGGCCGACTTGTTGAGTCAGTTGATGATCACCCAGATAGAATCATGGACCTTGGATAAATGTGGAAGTACTATCACGATTTCCAAGGATATTCCATCCCAATTCAACTCTAGGACCACTAAAGGCTGAACTAATCCTACTGGTACCTAATGCTCCACCTTCACTTTTTGAAAAGTGAGGCATGAAGAGACAAATTATGCTACTGGTTTCTTCATTCATGGCAAACAGTGATGTCTTTGGAGGCCCTCATGCATCTTCGCCACTCCACGATGTACCTTTTGAGGGGATGTGTGGAACTCCATCAACACTTCCTCCTGAAGTGACACTGGTCCCATGTTATTCCCTCTGAAAAGGATGACATGCTCCCCACCTTCAAAAATCCACCACGTTCCAATCTTATGAATATCTGAGCACATCGAGCCTCGCAGTCAGTTTCCACATGTTGCGCCTCCCTGACTCCCTGAATGAGTGGGAGAGTAACTATAAGAGACTGAAGAAAAGCTGGTCGATCTCAATCTACAAGGGATATCTGCCAAGTGACCAATTGCTTCATCACCTCACCTAGCAGCTGTATACCAGATCTACTACTAAGTGCATCTGCTACAACGTTTCCCTTACCTAGTTTATAGACTATATAAAATTCATCTTCTTGGAGGATCTCAAGCTAGCGTCGCTATCTCAAGTTTAGGTAATTCTGGGAGAAGATATACCTGAGACTCCGGTGATTAGAGTATACTGTAAAATGCTCTCCCATTAGATAGTGTCTCCATATCTTCAAATCGAATACCACTACTGTTAACCCAAGTTCATGGGTAGAGTAGTTCAGCTCATGTTGTCTTAGCTATCGAAAACCATATACTATAATTGATCTCTCCTACATCGTGACACATCCAAGCCCGGTCCATGATGTGTCGCAGTAGACTATGTACCCAACACCCTCCTTCGGAAGCCTCATGATGGGGGCTCTGGTCAGCCACTACCTCAGCTCCTAAAAACTCCATTGGCATCTCTCTAACCAGACAAAGGGTTTCCACTTCTTCTTCGATACTGATAAAGTTACTGCAACTCTGCAGAAATATGGAACAAATCTCCAGTAGTATCCGTCCATACCTAGGAAACTTCGAACCTCCATCACACTCCTGGGTGGCTCCCAATAACATACTGCCTCAATATTTTGTGGATCCACCGCAACTCCAGCCTCTGAGATGACATGTCCCATAATGTGAACCTCTCAGATCCAGAAGAGGAACTTAGAGAGCTTACCATAAAGATAGTGCTCTTGATGTGTGTCCAGAACTACTTGAAAATGATAGGCGTGCTCCCCCTCAAAATCCAAGTAGATCAGAATGTCGTCGATGAAGACTACTATTAGGTGATCTAGTTATGGTAGAAAGATCATGTTCATGAGTCCCAGGAACACTGCTCCACAGTTGGTCACACCAACGACATGAAAAAAAACTCAAAATGGTCGTACTGACATCTGAAAGAATCTTCTACACATAATCATCTCGTACTCCGAGATGGTGATAGCCTGACTTGAGGTCTATCTTCGAGAACCACCATGCTCCCTTCTGCTGATCAAAGAAGTCATCAATCCTTGGAAGTGAGTACTTGTTATTCATAGTCACCTATTTTAGGCACCGATAGTCAACACAAGGAGTCAAGCTCCTATCTGCCTTCTTGGCGTACCAAATCCGTGATCCCCAAGGAGAAATACTAGGCTGGATGAACCCTTCCCCTATAAGTCTTCAAGTTATAACCATAGGTCACAAAGCTCTACGGGAGAAATCTGATACACTAGTGTAGAAATCGGTTCACTACGCCAAAAACTGGAAAGGGAAGCACTACCCCTTTATCAGCGCTCTAAAAAATCGCTGATAAAGGGGGGATTTATCAGCGCTTTTCCCGAGCACTGATAAATGTCGAGTTTCAAAAAAATATATTTTTTCATGAAAAGTAATATTTTTTTATATAAGTATATTTATATTGATATAAATACAATATGTATTTTTTTAATATGATATAGATACATATAAATAGACTATTACATTTTATATATAATAAATTTAGTGAAAATGGCTTCAAAATATTTTAAAAAAATATTATTAATCAAAAATATTCTAATTATTATCGATTACAAATCGTTCAATAACAATTTGAGGACAAAAAAATCAAAACAATTAATAAAAGATCTAAAATACGTTGAAAAAGTAACTCAAACTTCAAAAAACAATAACTTTTGATCCAGGTGTCCGTTTGAGCTCTACAGTATATCAAATCGAAACCTAAGATGTTATCTATGCGCTAGTGACCTAGGAGAAGCCTTTGTCACATTTTTCAAGCCCAAAAAAGGCCCAGAAAGCCTCCAAAACTGAGTTTGTAGTCAGGATACCCTGACTTTTTAACATTCAAACATGTATAACTTTTGATCCAAATGTCCGTTAGGCCTGTACCACATATCATATCGAAGATTGTTTCATTTTCTTCGATTTTACTAGTTGTGGCATTGAAACGGAATTCTAGATTATAATTTATGGTCGTTTTAACATTTTATAGCTTTTCAAATACACATATATATGTATTTATTCGTAAATATATGTGTGTGTGTGTGTTTGTGGGTGTCTATGTGTGTGTCTGTGTGTTGTATATATGTATATATGTATTTATTTATTTACATACTTATAAACACACATCAAAGACATACTTTCTCATAAATGGATTTTAAACTAATCTTATATGTACATTCTATGGCTTTTCAAACACTCATATATATATATATATGTATTTATTCGTAAATATAAATGTGTTTGTGTGTGTGTGTGACTCTGTGTGTGTCTGTGTATTATATATATATATGTATGTGTGTTGTATATATCAATATATGAATGCATGCATTTATTTATTTATAAACACTTATAAAAAACATATTTGTTCATAAATGTATTTAAAACTAATCTTATATGTATATATTAATATACAAAAAATTATATGTATAAAAAATTATAACTAAATATATATATAAATATATTAATATACGAATTAATATATATATACTAATATAAGAAAAAATATATTTATATTAACATGAATCTATATCAATATATGAATCAATATATGAAAAAATATAATTATATATATATAGATATATCACTAAATAGAGAACAAAATGAAATGGCATAGTGGTAAAGGTGCAGCAGCGAATGGGGGGAGGTCCCGGGTTCGAGTTTGGGTGGAAGCGAAGGGGGTGCACGCGTATGAGGATGTGCAGGAAGTGTATCACGCGGGAGACCTCCTAGAGCTGATAAAGGGGGTGTGAAGCGCTGATAAAAGAACTAAAGGGGGTGTGAAGCACTAATAAAAGCACTCCCTCCATATTATTTTTAATTTTTTTAATTTGTTTTACCTTTATAAGCCCTGTTTAAAAGTGCTGATAAAGGCCCCTTTTATCAGCGCTAAAAAAGCACTGATAAAGGGGTCTTTAATCAGCGCTTTTTTTAGCGCTGGTAAAATGGGCCTTTATCACCGCTTTTCAGAGCGCTGATAAAAGGGACCCCCCTATATTAGCACTAGGATTTACAACGCATTTTTAGCGCAGTTAAAGCCCTTTTTAGCGCTTATATAGGCCGTTTTTGTAGTACTGGTTCCTTCCTGGGGTTCATGTCAATGTAAAAGTCCACCTACCAACGAGGAGGTAGACCCGAAACATCATCAGGGAAGACATCTGTGTACTGGTTCACCTCTAAAGGATAGCTCAGACTCTCCACCTAAATCACTCTGAAGGAAATTCTAGCCAACAGATGAGTGATTGGTTGCACTCTCCTCCATGTAACTCCATCCTGTGATGAAAAGGCTCCCTTCTCGCCGGTGAAGGTAAACCAAGTACCATCCACGCAAATACATAATACATTTTACGTAATGTAGTCGATCTAGTCATGGACTATATATAACCAATATATACCCAAGATGATGTCTTAAGGCCTTGACGCCACTACTAGAAGATCACAGCGGAAGCTCTCACCTCCTAGAGTAATCTCACACTCTCGGCACTAGTGTATAATCATTGAATTCTCTCCCGTAGAAGTCTCTAACATAAGGATCGAGCCAATAGCTCTACCGGAATCTCTGAGATCTAAACGAGGGCAGTGGAAATAAATGAATTACAGGAACCTTTGTCTAATACAAATAAAGCTAAGGTG
Source organism: Viscum album (assembly GCA_963277665.1). Lineage (NCBI taxonomy): Eukaryota > Viridiplantae > Streptophyta > Magnoliopsida > Santalales > Viscaceae > Viscum > Viscum album. Next base: position 195,183,576 of record OY728123.1, on the reverse strand, counting down.
GTGTAGTCCCAGATCGTACCTCGTATCATCTCCGGAGTTCTGTGGTCATAGTCCTTAGTAGCCTGTAGCTATCCTCGCCTATATCCACCTGCTCCCGATGGTCGGGGTGGACCACCTACTGGTGGTGGTGGTAACACCTCGAGTTGTCTCCCACTACTAACTGCACGACCACTCCTCTTCCACGTCTACCTGCTCTTGCGGACCTCCTCGGTCGAACCTTGGTCTCTGTCTAGGCGGTCCTTCGACCATCTACTGATCATACGTATGGTGGGTCAGGCAGTCATGAGCCATGTGACCCTGCCCGCCACATGCGTAACACTACCTGCTCCTCGCATGACTGGCTCTTTCTCCAGTGCCCCCCATATTCGACCCTGAATCCAACGGTCTTCCACCAATAGGTCTGGTCCTCTTAGACCTCTGTGACATCTGTCTACTGCCAGATATAGAATAATCCACTATGTGATGCTCAGTGGGGGGTCTCATTGATGTTGACTGCTCATCAAGAAAACTCTCTACTAAGGGGGATCGCTATAACACCCCTTCCTGCATCGGGATGCTGAGAGAAATCATCAAAGCCCTGATCTCCCGCATGGGTCCCTTCTCGAAGGACCGGGCTCTAAAGAACGGGTCATGCACTATATCAGTGGAGTAGCGTGAAATGTCAGTGAACCTCACTGAGTACTGATCCACAGTCAGCTACCCTACTACAGATGAATAAGTTCCTATATGCACACAGCGCGAAGGGTCTCTAGGACAAAATCTACCCTGAAATATGATCTCCAAGTCTGCCCAGATAAGTGTCCCCTTATTGTGAACTAAAGCATAAAGCTCCACCATCTACCTGTTACTGCCTATAGAAAACTGGTGGGAAGGATCACCATCAGATCAGCTGGTGTTTCTACCAGTCAAAAGACTCTCACCACGGCCTCCAACCAATCCTCAGCCACATGTGGTTCCATCTCACCCCTGAACCTGGGTGGCCTCTGGCACTGGAACTCATGCAACACGCTCAAGTAGGGTGCACTCTCCTCTGCTGGGGTTGGGGGCATCGGTGGCCCAACGGGTAATGGTACCGATGGTGCCTCTGTTAGTGCCTCTACTAATAAAGGGCCCTACATTGAGGCCTCCCATCTAAGTGGGTTTTCATCACATACTCTTCCTGGAAACCTAGCTTGTTGTCTACGTGGGGCCATTCTGAAAAGAAAAAGGCACCCCATTTTTAATAATTTATACATGGTGAGCTGACTCAAAGAGATAACCTTGAAAACTTTTTAAAACACACATGAAATCTGTGTTTTCGTGCAGTGAGTCAAAAATTTAAATTCAAGGTCTAGGTGTACGGATACGTCATCCACCACACCAACAATGGATACCCTAAACTGATAACCACACTCATAACACTTAACACTATAACCATTAAAAGGTCAGTGTCTAATTTTCTGTGGTATAACCCACTCCTTTGATAACAAATTTTCACAACCCGTCCCCCATGGGCCATGCCATGACTACCCCAAGCCCACCGTCCATAGGCCAGGGGCTGGCGATTATCACCGAAAGGCATATTCCCTAAAAAATGGGAAGGCATTGACATTTTAAACTGTAAACTTATACAACTAATCACAAAGTAGGATAAAAGAACAAATTAACCAATAATTCCAACTTGTTGTGTAAAGAAATTAAAGGGGTCCAGAACACAAGCCCAACTAAAAAGAACAACTAAAACTAGAAAGCAAAAGAATAACAGAAATCATCTCCTATGAACACCCGAAAAGGATTCATCCTGAAGGGTAGGTACATCTCTCGAACAGTCGTCTCTATGGTATGCCTCATAAAATTTTCACTTCGAGCTACCTCATGTCCTGGTACTCTCATCCTCAGTCAGCACTGTTCGTTTTCATCACTAAACACAACAAGGTGTGGACATAGCCCATGCAGGGGTGAGTATAATGATACTTATTAGAGACACCGATACCGTCAAAGGTCTCACAAAATCCTCAATGTATAAATCAAAAAGCATGACAACAACAGAAAACCATACTTAGGTATATTCCCATACATATAACTATGTTTTCGAGTATACCCACCTCAAGCAAGAGGAATCACATGGCCCAACTCATAGCCCAATGCTCAACTGTTCCAAAAAGGAATACCAAGAAGGTGAGTACCGCAAAGGTAGTACCACAAAGGCAACGACACACAGAAAAATACCACAAAGGAATCACCACAACAATGTGTACCACAAAGATAAGGACATATATCACAGTAGGTATATCATAGGTATTGTAGTAAAGATGATTAGAAGTAACTACTGAACCATCTTACTCAGTTGAGAGGTAGACCCACGTAAGATCCTAAATCATCAGACCCACATAGGATCCTAGAACTACAAACCCACGTAGGATCCTAGAGTAGTTTCACATGGATTCCTAGGGAAAATAAAACTCGGATACTATAACACACATCCTCGTAGGATCCCAAAGAATAGTCCCATATTGGATCCCTTTCCAATGTTACTGCCAGTCATAGGGTTTCCGTACTAAGCTCGCTTGATTTCAGAAGGGTCTTCTCCTCAAGCCATAGGTCGATAATCCAACTGCCTCAATGTACCACGAAGAATTATTCCATTGGACCTCCATGTAATAGGGGTCTCAACGCAACATACTGTATGCCAATCAGATGCTCGGTCTCTATGTTATTGGCCTTTTAGTCCCGAGATCCCGGTTAGATTTGTGTTCGATCCAACACTGTTGTTCCCCAATAGGATCAAAAACTCAAGTGAGATATACCAAATGGACCATCTCGATCCAAGTTTTTTGGCACCATAGACAGTTCATCAAACGAACACATGTAGTACAAGTTAAAGCTAAGAGAGTGAAAAGGGGTCGAAGTTGGTTAGTGTCTGGTCCGACTCGGTCGGAACGTCCCGGCCCGACCCGGGTCCGGCCCGACCTACTAGCACGGCCCGCTATAGACCGCAGTAGGGTTGCCCCATGGTGGGGTCCACCCTATCCACCACCCAAGGGAGAGGCTCCCCTTGGGTCCCCCAAATGGCTGGGCCGTTCAAGTTGGGTGGCCAACCGGCCGGCGCCACGTGGCTTCTTCAGCAGGCACGTGGGACCCGAGGTCTCGCTCGGCTCCGCAGCTGTGTGGCAGGGTTGTCCGACATGCCACCATCAGTGGTCAGCAGCTATCCTACCACCCCTACTTCACCGCTACGGCCTCGTACCATGACCCCTACACACCCGGCACTGAGGACGCGCGTCGCCGGACCCTTCTCGCGGTTGGTCGAGCACCGGCCGCTGCCCTAGCCCCAATGTGGCATATAAGAGGAAAACCTTCTCTGGTAGTGAAGTAGCACCACCCCCATCGTCGTGGATAGTCAGAGTGTCGGCCACCACTCCCGAGCACTTCTGGCACCAGTCACTGGAACTTGTTGCCAGCGACGTTCCTCAGGTCACCGGGCGCACCATGGTGGCCCGTTCTTTATTCCGTAGACTCCATCCCTTGTCTCGAGATGTCGCCATCGATTCTAGAACACAATAGTTGTAAATTTCTCAACCAAAAACAAGCAATGATGAACACTAAAATCCACAGGGGTTACGAAGAGGTCGTTCTGTGTTTGTTTGGCCCGCACTCTCCACATTAGAACTGTAGCAGGTGACATAGTTTTCCTTGAATCGAGAAGAACAAAAAGAACATGTAAGGGGTATACAAAAGAAACAATCCCTACTTCAAAGATCTGTTGATGTTGGCGAGGAGATGGAAAGAAGGATGTTGGTTCGTCATCGTTGATGACATTCCATGATGGAGATCCTTTGACTGTGTTCTTCGTTAGAGAAATGTTTTTCATTTGGAGGAAGTTTTTATTGAAAGTTCTCCCCAAGTCTCTATTTTCCAACACTCGCCCCAATTCAACAAAAAGAATATCCAACTTATTAAACTTTGTTTTATTCATTTAACTTGAGTTTTCAAATTAATTAATTTTGAAGTTCTCATAATTAATTAGAAAAAAACCAAGAGTCACCTCCCTCATTAAAGAGGGAGTTCAAGGTGTGGGGTGGTCCCCATTAAAAAATTAAAATCGAGAGGATTAAAAAGCTAAAATAAAAATGCTAGTTTATTTTATATTCTCCCAAGAAAAGTTTGAAAACTAAAAACCACCTTCGACCAACTGTGGTCGAAGTGAAGTTCTTATTAAGGGAATATCGGCACTGCGAGATCGACAGTTCCCTCAGATTTCAATTACGAGCACTGGTTCAAAATTTAAAATAAACCCCACTCACACGCTTACTGAAAGTACTTATGAATATTAAGAAAAAACATTCTGGCCTCTCTAGGATTTGGAATCAAGTACCACAAAAAACTGCAGACTCGAATATTTCAATATAATTTTGAAAAAAAATTACATGGAATTTATGGGCCTTTATAGTAACCCAAAAATACATTTCCTTGAAGGAATTATCATATTATTTCATCCATTAAAACATTACAACCTTCTTATTTCATGCATGAAAGACGTGATTCCAAAGAGGAAAATTTTTTAATGTACATCGATAATAAAAAATTTACCTTAGAAATCTATATATATGAACGGAATTTTATTATTCTCCTAAGAACCAACTACCTAAAGCTTCTATTTGTATAATGATCCACATTCCTCTGAAATGATGTGACCAAATAAGTGTACTTGATCAATCATGATAGGGAACATAGACAGCATGGCATATAGTCCATTATCTCATAGTGTTCAAAGGATGATGTCACGATATTGGGTGTGATCATCATGTGTCTTGTAGTATGCCAAGATATCATCCACAAACACTACCAAAAATTGAAAAAATTATGGATGTAAGATATAGTTAATCAAGGTAACAGTCACATCTTGTGCATTTTCAAACCAAATGGAATTAAGAGAAAATCATATAGGTCATACCTTCTTATGAAAGAATCTTGATGTATATCAAAAGATTTTACTCTGTACTGATGATACCATGATCTCATTTTGATCCTAAAAAAATAGAAACCCCTCCAAATTGGTCAAATAGATCATCAATACGTATAAAATGAAACTGATTATTCACATTCATAAGGATCAGAATATGGTAATCTAAACACAACCATATTGTCCTATAATCCTTTTGTAGAAAAAAAACATTAAAAACCAAGGAGACATACTCTAAAAAATAAACCCCTTATCCTCCCAAACCTCTAGCAGAGTTTTGATATCTTGAAGCTCTAGAAATGATTTTTTTATGTTGTAGTAGAAACTATCTTATCCCATGGTCTATTCTCAATAGTAAATTTCACATCCCTCATGTGGTATTCATGTTATCTATTCAAGAAACACATCCAAAAACCAATCTACTGTTACTGGACAGAAACCATGTCTGTAAACCCCATCATCCAGCCGGATACATGCAACATGGGTGGTATACTCTCCAAGTTACTAAACAAATGGGCCTTCACATCAAACCTAGATATCGCATTCTCCACGGATAATATACTTGTCCCACTAAGGAGATATAAAGGAAAATATAATCTGGTAATAGTCAATGTGGGCATAGTATTATACTAAAAATTATATACCCATAATTAGTTTAAATCTTAACATGTAAAGGATGTAATGATCTGAATAAAATGATACTCACCAACCTCGATAGAATTGCCTTTGGACCTGAAGATGCCTTGTAAACATATTCATATAGTTGTTTCCATTGTAAACACCCAACTCATAAACCCCACTACTAGTATTAAAGCATTCAAATGTTTTCCAGAAATAAAATAATGAGAGGCCCCAGTATCAAATATGTTAGTAGATAGCATACAAGCTACACAAATGATATGTAACATTATTGATGATCCAGCCTTTCTATCTCCATGTATAGGTTGAACGACACTAAATTGTTTCTATCCTCTTACTAGTGATTCCATTTTATTTTCCAATGCTTCTATACTCTAAAACTATGATCGCATATTCCTATAAGAACCATTAAAATTTCCTCTAGCACCTCGATCGGTATAACTCCAGTTGCTAGACAGAAATGGTGAAGAAGATCCCCTTCTCGTACCCTAGTGTGGTCTTTCTCATCCATCAATACACATTAGTCATGTGTTCCTATAGACTATTTATAGATGTCTCTTCCTTTCATAATACTGACACACTACAGTTTTTTGGGGATAATGTTTATAATATCGGTCTTTTATACCACAATGGTGTAAAAACTCGTGTATGATCCTGAGAATTTGATCATTCCCCCTAGCCACTATAACAACTATCCCCCTGAATATCATTCTCTAAATGAATCCTCCTACACTCCTAATATGTACCTCCTGATCATTTAGAAACAACCATATTTCCTATGCATGAAGAATACTTCATTGTTCCCTCAGATTTGATAGCCCGATCCACCACCATAGAAAACATCTATAGCCAAAACATGATAATTTGGTAATTAATCTCAAATTAATGTATATCCATGAAATGCCTCAATGTAGATATCTCATCTAATTCTATTTATGTAGAAAAGTTTTGAAAATGTCTAAATAATCCAGTATAGTACATCACAAACATTTTCCATGAGTCATCCTCATAAACTCATCTAATATCTTATACCTTAGCATCTCTAGAATGAAGTGTTGCAAGAACTTCTCCCAGAATCCCTTAAATAACTTACCATCATCCAATCCAGTATATCACTAATAATACCACCACTACTTCACTATCCCTCATGGTATGTATTCATTAAAATTGGGCAGCTTCTCAACATGTTCAACTAAATGGTCCACTATCGTCTAGATAGACTAAATCAAGAACATAGATTCCACCTGTCCATCCTATCCTATAGTAGATCGAGGGTGTGGAAACTAGAACTACCTCTACAGATCATGAATCCTCTCTATACCCCTATATGGGTCACTTTCCATTAACTGAATGAAGTGAGAAAGTTTTTATCCAAACATTCCTCTTTATTCTCAACTGACATAAGCGGTTCCTCAGGTTCCACAATAGGTAGATAATCTCCAGCCAGATCCTATTATCTTCCTCTCCATAAGCGTCTTCATAGAAACGTATCTCTAAAATGAGAAACACATTTTTCATGACACATAACACAACATTATCACGTTTGTGTGAGATTAAACCACAACAATGATCAACAATCCTTTTTCCCTAAACCCAGCCATATGGTCAAAACTAAGGATCTATAACTAATCTTAACCATCTAACACCTAGGTTAGGGTAAATATTGAATAAAATAATTCTCTTAATTCAAATTTTTTTCTATTGATATTTTTTTATTCTCATATTTAATCAATTTACAATTCTTAATTTCATATTTGGATCATTTTCATTTTAATTTTTCAATTAATGAAAAATAGTTCATGTTCAATAACATACTGGCAATTTTCTTTTTTCATTCATGGATAAAATGATTCATGTCACAAAATAATCCACAAATAATTCAATGATTCATCCATAATCATATCTTTTTTCATACTGAGTCTTGAGACAAATATTGGAAACATTGAAATAATAATCACATCACATAACAAGTGCATCACCTGAGGTGAAATATAATTAAATTTTAACAACAAATAAAATAACAGTACACCAACCAGGGTAAATGGGTGCTCCCTTATATATAGGCTAACTACTCCTATGAATGGGTTCATAACTAAGTAATCACTCTTGTAAGTCTCCTATCTACCTTTCCAAAAATGTAAGATGGAAAAAAGAAAATAAAAATCTGTGGATACAACTTTCTAATTCCCTAACCCTAGTGCCACACAACGTTGCCCTGAGCCAGTCCACTATGTGACCACAAGTGTACCTCCTCATATGGTATATTATTTAGACTAGTAGGGAAGGTCTGATATCGATCATGGGGGAAATAGATTTATTTATTAAATATAATAAGTGTGGAAATAAATAATAAAAACAAAACCATATAACCATAACTAGAACAATATCATAATCAATAGATGGCCAAAATGGGGAATTCAATATCAAAAAAGAACATTAGATATATCATGACAAAGTATGTTCCATGTGTCAAAACTAAAACAAAATGTAAAGACACTGAAATATCCCAAGGGGTCCTAAACCATGTCTGGTTCCCTCATCTACGATCCATCCCAACATATCCATCCATTATAGGAAAATTTCCTTAACCTATCATGTAACCATTCTATATATTCGGGTACTGATCTTGAAGCCTATGTAGGGTGTGAGTAAAACTTAGTAGCCCACCACCAATGACATATATAACAATATCCAATAAAACTAGTGTTTTCATATTTATAAATTATAAATAAAAAAATAGAAAAAAATTAACTCATATTAAATTACCCTATATTTAACCACATAGAACATGGATTCATAAGGACACCATAACCCTCAAAACATTCTTCGTCCTATGCTGGAATATGAAATAGCCTTTAGGTTTAAAATCACTCATAATTTCATTATCTCCATTCTTCATCAGAATTCACAAATGAATTTCATTGATACCATTCAATAGATCAAATTACATTTTAATTCCTTTTTCACTTTTCATCATTTCAATTTACATATTAATTCCATTATTACTAGTTATCATTTGAATTCATATATGTATTTTATTGTTTCTACTCATCATCTGAATTCACATTTGAATTCCACTATTACCATTCATCATTTCAGGTCACATATATTACAATATCACATTAATTCATAAATGAATTAATTAATCAAATTCAAAAATTAAATAGGAACATCATTCAATTAGTGAATTCAAAATATAATTAATTAACTCAATTCCATTATAAATTCAACAATTAATCAATCATCTCAATAAATTTTATAATCTCAAATAATTTCAATTGTTAATTATTTCAATTAAAAAACCTTAATATAATAATAATTAATTAAAAAATTAATTATTCAATTTAAAATATCTAAATCGCACTATAGTTAATTCAATAATTATTTATCCAATTCACAATATCATTTTTCCATAATTAATCCTACACTTATTTATTAAATTCATAATCTAAATATTACCAATTCATATTCCATTAATTAATTATTCCACCAAATAAATTAATTCAATTTGAGAACACAGTTTTTAATAATAATAAAAATTTTACCATTAAATACATATAATTGAATTCAGGACATTGGGATTAGAATTACATACCACTAATGTCAAATTTGATGAAGAACACTCACCAATGGAAATTGCCCAATTTAAGTGGAACAACTATAATCACATTGAATAATAGGATTTATATATAAATCCTAAATAAATGATCAAATGAATCATGATTCTAAAAAACCTAGGTTGATATCTAGATCCAAAAGCAGATAAACATCCATCTTTTATATGGGCAGAGTAGTTAGAGTGGGAGAGACATGAAAGGGAAGAAAGAACATACCCAGTGAGGTGGAGATCTTCAATTAGCCCTTCAATTTATGAATAAAGGAAGATAAGAGGTATTGAAATCCACTTCATAGGCTCCAAAATCAATAGAGTAAGATTATATCCGAGTAAGGGTTTATTTTAGATTAAAATGGTTCTTAAGGTATTTTAAAAACTGATTTTTGGGTTAACATAAATCCGAAAAATGGTTTTATGGGATAGGGTGCAAAATCTTCTAGACCATGTACATGAATCATGAATATATTCTATTTGCTGCATGGTCTAAAAAACTATGGAGAAATAGTTTATATCCTCTTTGTCAAGGGTATCATGTTTAGCTTTCCCAGAGAAAAAGGTATGGGAAATCTGTTCGCCAACTATGAACATGCACTCCTCCTTCCAAAAGATTATAGTTTCAACCAAACAAACAATAATGTTAAAACCAAATTAATAATACATTACAGAAGGAAAAATATTACATATAAATGATCTCAAAAAATCACCATAAAATTTTTTAGTCATACACATTATTTTTTTTCATGCTTTTATTATGACTTTTTAGATTCTACATAGTCGTCCTCCATAATCACTCCCACATCGGACAATGTTTTGTTGATAATGGTGATGAGGATTGTAGAGATTATACTAATGAATATTCAAAATAGAGTTTTTTGTTATTTTAATATGTTCATTAGTTTTCAAATGATGATGGTGATTTATCCACCATCATTGGATTTAAGAATTTATCCCATACAACCTTTTGATTTTATTAATTTCGTCTAATAATTTTTCTTACTATGTATGACTATTGATTCTTTTATAGTAGTGTTTATTTAAATGATGAGGATTCCCAATATTCACTAATCATTACAGGAGAATCATATGGTTCAGTAATTATGTGTGAAATTTTCATCATAGTCAATAGTTTGTTCATTGATCACAGTATAGGAACATTTGGTAATGTTCCAAATATTTGGAAATGAATTTTTAGATTTTTTACCATATATGTTGATACTCTATACCCTTGATGTGAAAACTCATTTAGGATCGTATAATATACATATACCTCTCTAATTTCCATGAATCTCAATCAGATGGAAAAAATATGGGATTCAATTAAAGATAATTATGATTTAATGTTTTTTGTAGATAGTTTTTATTTATCCTACTATTCCACTGCATGGTTATATATTTTTGTTAAACAATAAGGTGGGAATAAATATGATGCTATGTATGGAATACTATATGTTGAATTTATTATATTTGAAGAAAAATTTATATTGATGAGGATATATGAGCCATTTTTATGTTGAAGTGATGTAACTATACTATCATGATTTATTTATAGTCAGGATATCATTAGATGATGGAAACTGAGGATGTTATCTCAAAGTGGTTTTTCAAGTGTCATGTTTTTCACATTGAAATTTACTTCATGTTACTTTGTCTCAAAAATATTTTATCCGTATTTAGGTGACTCATCGTCTATATGTTTCAAGTGTTCCTAGATCATTTTTTGTTCGTGTGTGATGATTACATACTTGTATAATTGAGTTAATATGTAGCTTATAGAATGTACCTTGAGATATCAATTATGTTATTTGGCATATTTAAATCAACAAAATGTTTTCAATGTTTATGTTTTTTACATAATAGTTGCAATTAATTGTACATGTATTCTCTCATTGTGGTGCCTAAATATATCCATTGAAAAATGTAATATTTATTTCATGGGAATTCCAATATAAAATCAAGAGGGATATTTCATTCCCGGTTTTATTTGGTACTATTAGGGGATTGTGATTAAACCCTTCAAAATGTAATGATTATTGATAGATGAATGGAGGATGTGATGAAATTTTTTCATTACTAATTGGTGTTAGGAATACATTGAATACATTAATAAGAAATAAAAAATATCCATAGTTACTCACTTTACAGGGTAGTGTGTGAAACTAGGGGTCAGCTATAATTTTTAACATCAAGGATTGTGTATTGTTTTAATGAAATATTAGACAGTTTCCTCTTGTGGGAATTGGAATTTATGTCCACATAAATGTAAATATTCAAACCATCACCTTACGTTAGAAGAGGTCAGGTTTTAATAAATATTTTCCAACATATCCAAATTGGTGATAACATTCTCTTCATGAAAAATCATTTGAGGTTTAATTATTTGTCTCCCAGTATTATCTAATTATGTTTTATACATTTTCAATATATTTCATATTATAATATGACATCAAGATCACATAAACATTGATTAATGGAATATAGTTTTCTATTAATTGACTATATAGACATAGTATTTTTTCAATGAGAATCATAGGATGCATGGAACTATATAATTATGTTGTTGAACCTGAATCTAATTGGGGAGAATTTTGGTGGAAGTGTATTCCAAAAGTCGATAATAGTGAAATAAATCATGATTCATTTGTTGATGGTCCTGAGTTGGGATATTTGAAGGAATAGTTGATGTGGGATTGTATAATTTGTAATTATTACATTGGGGAATGTTTAGAGTATGACTGGAATTAGATAATGTTTCTTCGAAGGTTTTACATTTATTAAATGATGTGATAGGATGTTTTTTGCAAGTTATAAAATTTAGTTGTATAATTACAACTCGATATATATTAAATTTATCATTCCATAAGGGGTCATCATTAGTATCATGGGATGATGCCATCTATTGTGTACTTATTTTCATGGTTCCTGGTCTACCATCTAGTTATGTTTTGGAATCTTCTTCTTTCGTGGTTATTATATCAATAGGTTATTATTAATTAGAAATGTGATGATATATCAATTGATTCCATAAACGGTCTACACTGAGATAGGGGGGTTATATATTCTTTCAATATTCATGTATTTGTTATGGAAGACCTATAACATCCTATAAAAAGGGGGGAAATATAATTGATGAATTGGTGATTCAATATATCGATGAAATTTTGTATATTCAGAGTGAATCAATAATTATCATCTCGAATTAATAATATCATTTTACCATCTATGTATGGAGTGTTTTGAATAAATATTTCATTTCATTTCTACAACATAGAATGGAATTCTATTTCAAAATAGTTGGGTATATGGACTAGATGATCAAGATGCTAGAGGATGTATTGTTGGTTTGAGTCTTGGATTCATGTGAATAATGGGTAAAACACATACATTTTGATGAGAACTATTATTAAATACATTTCATTATAATTTTTTCATGGATGAACATGACGATATCTATGAGAAAACATGTCTATATAAAATAATTAGTGAATAAAATCATGTATTTAGATATTCTCAATCAATAATTGATTCGGAATATTTATAAATAATTATCAAAATATATTTTGTTTGGATGAAGGCATTAACTGACTGAAACATTCATTTTATTATAAAATGGGGGTGATCAAACACCACCCAGAAAAAAATCTTCAAGGAGGATGGAATTGATGCAAACTGAGCACGTCCCCTTGAACAAAAGAGTAAAAAACCGCAGGAAGAGAACCAGTACAAGAATAAACAATAATCTCCTCCTCTATCCAAATTGTGTTATTTTTTGATATATATTTTTATTGATTTAATATAATTCTTGATATTTAGTGGAGGTGAAATTATTATAACGGAATTTCTAATAGGTATCTTATTGGAAGGATGTTGGGAGACCATATTTTACCATCCATATAAGGTTATATTTAAAATTTTTTTGAAAAAATATGTTGAAGACATATTTTATCTTAGGATGTGATTTTATTGATTCACCAAATTTCATTTTCATTAGAATGGATTTGTTAAGATGGTGTTTTTATGTTATATAGATAAAAAATATTGGGTTTTATCAATTGTGGGGGTGTACTAATCTGTATTTACTTTTGTTTTGGTGGTCGTTTTGTAAATATAATTTTAGTTATACCGGTGTTATGGGTTATTACCATGGAACACCTATATTTTGGATTAAATTGTACACTACAGGGTCTGAAAAACATGTGGGATAGTGTAATATTTTTGGATTTCATTATGTGTGAATAAAGGATGAGCCTTATGTCAGGGTATATTGAATGGTGTTTTTGTAGGCCTTTTGTGTATTTGATCAAATTAGATTTCACCACACCAATATTGTGGGTGTGATTTATAGAATTTTTTACATAGGGGTCGACCTTAATTAAATAGAGGGACCTGAAATATATATGGTGTCCATTTTTTATATCATGGTTACGAATGCATTCAGCAATGCAAAGAGGGAATCCCAAAAATTCCTTCTATTCCGCATTGTGGTGGGAGATATATAAGAGTTTCCTTGAACATGATTAAGGAAAGAAATAAAGATCTTGGGACCACCATATTGTTATCATGGGTGTAGTGAGATTCATTTGATGATAATATTCCCTTATACAGTATATGGTTCATGTTTTGGATACTATTGAAATGGTAAAAGAAACCTATACACCACATTAAATTGAATGTTGGTTGTAAAATAATTGTTTATGATGTTAAAAAGTCATTTGATTTAGGGATTAAAATCGTATATGTTTTTTTCTTATCTATCAAAGGGACCCTACAGTGTAGTAGGAGATCATTATGGTAATGGAGGATTATCTAGAAGTCTACCAAATTATTTATCTATATCATAATTGGATCTGTTTTTAATAACTAATTATGAATAGTGGTAAAAAAAATTACCTCTCACCGCACACAAGTTTCTTTATTCACTATTTACATTTGATGGATTACCAAAACAAATAATAATTATTCATTTTTATCCCTCTAAACTCATTCTCATTATAATACATTATCTTCTTCATTTTAGAGGTTCATGTTTGAGGTATCTCTAGTTTTATGCTAAGATTCTTTCTTGGTTATATATTTGATTGATTTGGTTAGGAACCAAGTAATTTTTCATCAAATATGTTGGTGATAATTTCATCATTTTTTATGGTTGAGTGGTGATTCTATGAAGCTTTATATTATTAAAAGAGGTCCAATAAATCAACAATATTATATGTAATTTTTCAAATTATATTATTTTTTTTCTATTTCGGGTGTGTTTTGTAAATATTCTTAATAAATAAAATGAACCAGGAAAAAATTAAATTGGCCAGAATCGGGGAATCACATGTAGTTAAATGTTTTATAATTAATTTCTCCTTATTTTTAATTTTATCATAGTCTATTATGATGTTTTATTTTTTCATGAAACATTATTCCTTTTATGATATAAAATAGAAAACCAATTCAAAAAAATGATAAACCATTAATAGTGTGAATGATGTGGTTGTATGGAAAATGGAAAATTTCATTAAATAAGAATTATATTAGAGGGAATGATCATTATTAAATGGTTATTCCTAATATGATTTATCGAATGAATTTTTTTATTGTTTTTTATGTTTCATGGTAATGATTGGGATGTTTTGGTGTAATTTAAATGGAATATTTTAGAAATTAGTATTGGCATGGGTGGGGAAATGTGGTTTTTGTGGTCTGTTTTAAATTAATTATGTTCTTGTATTGTGATAGAAATTTGATTAGGGATGAGTTACTTTTTCTGTTATATAGTAATTTCAATAGAAAATTCCATTAGCAAAATAGTATGTTATTGTTGATGTTTTGGATTTTACAGTGGGTCTAGGTCTTAATTTTATTGTATGTAATGATGGATTGTGTGGGTTATTGTTTTGAATGAATTCATTACTGATGAGAAAATATTATATTTTTTATATTAAAAATGGATTTTCATGTGATTTATTTGGTCATCATTTTGTGCATGGATTTGTGGGTTTTCCCTAAATGTTAGGTGCCATGGGATATGCACATTTTGATGGTGAACAGTGTAAATGAGTATGTGTAGTGGATAAAATAGGATTGGGATATATAATTAATGATGAAATCATAATTGAATAGTTTGTGTCCAAAACTAGTCAAGGTTCTATATTTATAATGGTTATTAGTTCAAGAAATTGAATAATATTTTCAATATAATGATAATTGGAAATCAATGTATCTTGAATAGTTATGTGATAAGATTATATGTGAATTTTTTCTTGTATTAATTTTTTATATGGTCATTGAGGCTAGTATCAATATATTTGGGATAGGAATGGCGACATGTGATAGTTATTGGGTTTTAGATATTGTGTGTATCAAAATGATATTGGTGTGAACGAATAGGATGAATTTTTTTCGATAAAATTCTTTTAATTTTAATGTGATTTTAAAATATAGCACACAATATTTAGATTCCATTATAGATTCACAAAAAAATAGTGTATTCAGTGTATTTTTTATACATCAAAATTTCATAGGGAATAATAGATTGAGATATCCTTCTTCCCCACTAATCCATACTAGTGTTGTAGGGGATATGATGATTTGAAAGTGGTAATAATGTACTAAAAATGTATGTCGTGTATTGGAATAAAATATGAAGTATTTCGGTTTCAATAGGTACACAATATACACATAGAGGATATAGTTTATTGGTTTGAAACAAGGTATATGATGTGTTATCGGACCTTATGGGGTATCATTATGAACATAGGTACATGATGTACTTGAAAACACCGTGATATGTTGAGTTGAGGATATATTAGTGGTGCATTATAAGACTCAGTATGCTATTGATTAAATGAGATGTGTTGAAAATTATAGGAGGATATATGATGGGGGATTCACATCTCAGGGATGAATAGTTCATTTACATCATGTTTATGATTCCCTCTTGTATGTGATGTGTACTGGAATAAATTTCATGGTGTAATACATCTGAACTATAGAATAGATTAATATAATAGTATGATAAATATTAATGACTAAGAGAGACAAAATACTGAGGTGGTTTTTGTGGGGTACCCACTTGTTTATGTTCGAATATAGTATTTTCAGTTTGTTGGTCATGTTTTGTGAATGAGATGAACATTAAAAACACAAAGATGGTGATTGGTTGTGGATTTAGTAATTCCTATTATCTATAGAGATGTGATAAATTTTCTAAGGAATTTATATTTTCTAAATAGTTGATATGTTTTTAGTGAACTTGAATTGAAAATATGGTTATGATACTATGATGGTCTTGAATATAGTATTTATGATTTTTCATAAAACGTGAGGGACATTCGATGGGAATTAAGGTTTCTTAGTAGAGTTTGGGTTTCTAGTGCATTAAAAATCATAATAGATCAATTATCTATTTAGTGGGATTTTAAGAGAAGTAAATAAATCATTTTTCCCCTTTGATGTCAGAGGTGCAATCCCTCTCCCACCCTTATTTTCTCTCAAGTAGTTGGGGCCACCTGTACCCTCTCCTCCCTTGGTGCGCACATGAGTTACATTAAACATTGTTTTTATTTTTAGTGAAAACCCAAATTTTTGGCTCTTATAGGTCCAATCATCTATTATAATAATCCTTATCACTAACTCATATTTTTTATAGATAAATAATTTTTAATTTACCAAATAAGTTTTCAATTTCCAAATATCAAAGGATATTTCCTCATGACTAAGAATAGGTCGTACCATAGCGACGTTTGGGTGTGCTCATTCATTAAATAATCACAGAAACGTCATGATGTTTATATTTTATGGTATTTAGATTAACTAAAATAAAATCGATTATGGAGTTTGTTATAGAACATTGGGGTTTGAATCTATCATGAACTATCCATGGTCGGCCTAGAAAGTCACCCGATTATGCCGGCAATAAGGCCACTTTGCACCTCCCCGTACACTAGAGATTTACAACTAGCATTGAGGTCCTAGAAAAACATGGTTCGGATTTTATTCCCTAAAAAAAGACTGAAACAACAACAAAATAAACAGAACATATAAACATCCATCAACATCATAGTGTTCATAGATTAAAAAATAACTAGAATAATTATAATTAATGGAATACTCTATACACACCGGTGGACATTCATTTAAACAACTGAACACACACTAGAATGACTACTTAAAAATTTAAATAAGTATAAAAAAATACACAGGGATATAATACTACTCATAGATGAACTGATACATGTTCTCCAGAGCTACTGAATAGCTCCATCACAATCGTCAGACACCACATCAGCAATCCTGCTCAGTCATGCAACATTGGGCCTCCTCTAGATATGATGCATCATTATCAACCTTAAAGAAAAAATAATTTCAACACCTAAATGGTGGGTAATGTTGAGGGGGTGAGAAAAAAAAATTCAGCACACCACCCCAAATAGTTTTCCAAACATATAATGTCCTAACATGTGCATAAAACACATGTCATATCCTGCATTTCCCAATATGACTACGAGCTTAAATAAAACCAAAAATAAAAAAACAAAACATGATAAAAATATATAATACTGTTGTTTCTACTTAGATACCTACAGGTTATCTTCCCTATCTCTTCCCCAAAACATAGAAATTGTGAAACACATCACACATAACAAAAACATCAAGTTCATAATCCTGATCTCAAAGGAGATCCAAAGTCCATTACATGTACATGAAAAAACATCAAAACCCTATTATATTATCCAAGGTATAAAAACATAAAAATAATCTATTGGTTACTAGTTCACCATTGGCAGGATCAGAAAATGAGGTTGGTACTCCATTTCGACCATGGGGTATAATAACATGTCTATATGTCCTGTAGAACATGATTGCAAAACGAAACAGTCAGTGCATCTCTAGGAAACTTGATCAGTACACAAAAACATAAACTAGTCACTGAGAGTTCTATTTCTACCATTGTCCATGAACCATTTCCCTGAAAAACAATCTAAGGTGGTTTCAATCATCCAGATCATCCATTATCTCTAATGGACCACCACACTGTATGAACCCAATCGACTAACAGACGAAATAAATAGAAACAATCTTGGGGAAACACATGGTGTAATAATTTCTAAACTTTATCCTCTCTCATTAATCCTGAACAAGAATATCCTTAAACCTAAAAAGACACAATTCCAACACTAGGGCATTATAATACCCTCACACTTTGTCCATAATTACTGAAATGTCATCTTCCATATCAACTAACAACCATCACAGGGTATCCAACACAAATCCCAAAACCTCAACACAATATATAACCTTAAATGGGGATCCTCCAGAAACACATGATCTAGGAAAGATACCCTTCAAAGGGATCCTCTATAAAAACATTGTCATTGGGAAATCTTGCACATTGGAACAATGGTCCCACTCTATGCTCAAACCTATTAAACTACTCCCTGATTGGGAAAACTAAAAAAACACATCACCCAAAAGGTAATTCCCTATTATATGACTCTCAAACCTATATAAAACTATTTCCAATGTCACTCAGCCTTACAAGAGATGAAATTATTTTAAACCACTCACAAATTCTCTTACTATTATCAACCACATAAAGCAGGACCTAAACATTAATCAACTAAATTATTGGTCTCTTAAATGAAAATAAATATCTTACCTCTCATAATATATACTAAGTACCGCATGAAAAACTATATTTAATCCTAATTCCAATGATATCAACATTCACACACCCTCACATGAGCCTCACAACACACATCCCCATCCCTTAAAATCATTCTAGAACCACATACTCTATGGAATCCTCCTGAAAAAAACAATACCATTAAAAAATAACATCTAAATAGACTCTAAATGATGAAAATAATATACCAAAATGATATTTATTGATTGAAACTCACAATTGACTACTCACATTTCTAATTCTTACTCTAGAAATGAAATACCCACAAAATTCCTTTCCATTCCATGTACTTCTACATGGCCATATAAGACAAGGGTTCTGGCCTTATATTAGTACATATTGATGTAATTAATGGAGAATGACCATATAATACTACACATAAAATTACCCCTCAAAGTGATGTCTTAACAATTACATTTCTACAATGGCATGTTCTAATACATATAGTGTACCCAGAGCACAAGACGTGCACTCCCTAGACTCTACCTTCCCTTGTATATGACCACATGGTCAATTAAACTTCCATGTAATAGTAAAAGGTGTGTACTTAATGTACATGGAGGGAGATTCATGAAACATAATATTCATCGATTTTGAAGACTGTGCTACTTTTGTTCCTCAAAACTCAGGCCCATTAATAGTGATTTCACGACTCGAAATCCATTTAAACTCCCCATTCTATACAAATTTTCCAAAAAACCAACAGATCAACCAATGATGGGTCACCAAAAACAAAAAATTAATTATTGAAATTTTAAGAAACTATGATTTGAATTTTTTATCCACAATAAAAAGGATTTCCTTCACCAAGAAACTACTCAATCATCAATACAATTCACTTTCCATGGCTCCCTCATGATGATCCAGTATGAACTGAGATCTGTACAGTCACCTCCTTCTCACTCTATACCTATTTTCTCCATATCCTCTCCAGCTAATATAACATGTATATTAGAATCCCCAATGTGGGTAGTATTTGGAAGACCAGTCAAGGAAAAGAGAAAAGTTACGAATATGGGAAATAAAAGAAGATTGAAAATAAAAAATAAAAGGGGAAGAGTGATGAAAAGGGGAACCCAACTGGACCTAGAACATGACATAATGATAAAACATACCTTGTAATTCCCACCATTATTGACAAAAAAAACTATGTCATGATTCATATCTGATCCTATGATTATAAGAAATGTCCAAAAGAACATGAAAAAATCAATAATATTATATTAATGAAATATTAAATATTTATCCAAATTCAAACAGCCTGAAGTTACATCCAAAATCACACA
Source organism: Viscum album (assembly GCA_963277665.1). Taxonomy (NCBI): domain Eukaryota; kingdom Viridiplantae; phylum Streptophyta; class Magnoliopsida; order Santalales; family Viscaceae; genus Viscum; species Viscum album. The sequence continues at coordinate 195,163,420 of OY728123.1, read as the reverse complement.
CTAGGGAATATTCCCTATTTTTATACCAATAGAGAGGTCATAGAAAAGAATTCATCATCCAAATATTATAAATTATTTTATTTCTTCATGAATGACACCCTGGAGAAAAAAATAAAATATCCCCAATTTTACATAATTTTTCATTCCATAGTTCATTCCATGATCCCCACTATAAATTATTTTCACACATGAGAATCCATGATGGATAACAAGACTCCATGATTTACCCTCATCAATTTTGATCCCAACACAACAATGGTCGTCCACAGACCTGTCTCACAACATCAACAACACCCCCAAAATGAAGGATATTCAACCGTGATAGGTCTAATTATCTTCCCCATTTGAGTAACCTTTTCATCTCCCTAAAAAATTAAATCCAAAAAATATCCTTCCACTACGAAATGAAATTGAAATACATAGAAAAGACATTCACACCAGAGCACTATCATGGAAATCCAACCATCACTCATTCCCAAAACTCCATGAATGAAAACCCCTCTCACAAAAACCATATTAAAACTACAACCACAAGCCTTGAAAACCTATGGGAAACTCTCAACCCCCCCCCCATGGATTCTTCAAACTGAAATAATTCTCGGTGAACTCACTTGGCACAAATGGAACTACAACTTACTATATCACACATGCCTTCTCAAAAACGATTCCTCCCAAATGTACACAGAAACCCCACCCTTCTTCATAGTAGAGGGATCCCCAAAAAATCACTCACCAACAATTTTGCTAAAATGATCCATGATATATTAAGCATTGGAAAATACACCTAAACCCATTATCAATGCTCCTCATATAGGCCAGTCCAAAAAAAAGCACATTTTCAATTCCTCTTCTAAAATATGGATTCTCCCCCATGTCCTGATCTACCAACAAGACCACCCTCCAAATGTGCATTGATCCCAAAAAAACAAGCACTACACCATAATTGAAATAAAAAAATTTATTGTAAATCTTAAATGGATACTGATCCATCGAAACCTTCCATCTAAACTGGTTTGAAAAATAGAAGACCAACCACAAAAACAAGAAACCATGATTACTCCCTATTATCTATCTCATACACTAAAAAACTACAGCATTTCCACGGAACATCGTAGTGCTACCAAAAACATAGGGAATCCTAATACTGAACCAAAAATATCTTAGGCATCCTTGACATCATCTATCCAACCACTATCAAAAGTATTGTGGAATCTCAAAGATCACATAATCCCTAAAGGGTTTTTATGCATCCCTCTACAAACAGAATTCATCTCCATAGCCAGAGAACAACCCTCCAAATGATCCACATGACATGTCACTGGATGAATGGAAGCCATGTCTTAATTGAGTATAATTCCACCATGTACTTATACTAGAATACAATGTATAATAATTTTATAAAACATTAAACAACTGAAAATCTATAATCTACAAAAAAATACACAAATAGAATTTTGTATCCAATATTACTAGAAGGATTCATGACCAAAATCATCTGCATGTTAGTTAAAGAGTCCAAAACATAGAAATTGTAATTTCCACAAAAAAACTACATCACTCTAGTTTAGAATCACAAAACATTTATATCACAAACCAAGAAAATTAGTCCAACAACCTTGGTGACCAATACATCCACCCAAAAATTCATTCATAAAGAACCAAAAAATTGTCCAGATGAAGATCCAACACATTCATAGATATCATGTCTATCAACACCTAAAATATCCATAAATAATAATTATCTGAAACAATTTAGTCTTGAACCGACCTGGGTCGACCTAACCCGTCTCTCCATCTTTCCCATAACAAGGACACATTTTTTCCTCCCACTATAGTAGAAGATACCAAATAGAATCAAATGAGTAAAATGATACAATTTCAACTATATACCCACTTATTAGAATGAAATAATAGATGAAATAAACTATTAATATAAATATCAATGACCAACAATATTACCATAAATAGATAAATAAATAAAATAACCTGAATAAATGGAATGTTATATGTAGACTCTAGGAAAATAATATAGACACTAGATTCCCATATGTCTGACTGTATATAGAGTAATATATATGAATATAAATAACCAAGTTACTACTTCTACTCTAATACGAACCATATACCCAATCTTCAAGAAAATAAAATAGCTCAAAAACTATCCTCAGTCTATATATGAGTTATCTTTCTCAAACATCAAGCATTGGGACTCTACTATATTCAATGAAACCTTCTCAATATGAATGTTAACACAATTTCTACACATACACTGAGGAGATTCTACAAGGGATAACAAAAATATCCCTGTAGGCTACCCTCATTGGTGGTCGTAGCGTTTTCAATAATAACATGTTCATGAAACATACATCATGTCTATCCTAGTAGAATGTGACTACCATAATAAAATAAAGTAAAAGACATCAAATAAACAAAATCATATAAAAAAACGAAAGCATCCATCCTTGGGTTATATCCCAAAATCCTTATATAATATACCCACAATCTGGCCCCATCTAGCGGAATTGGGAAACATGGACTAGAAAACCACAACAAAAATCATGTATGCCTAATCATGAAAGATATTTATTATCAAACACAGAGACAAGAACACCTGAAAATCACTATAAACTCATCATTTGTTTTAGAAACCTAAGACTTTACTACTTGTTAGTAGTCCTCTAATAAAAAAATCTAAAATTGTTATAGGGAATCTCTTTAAAAATCAGGGTATACATCCATTCCCAAATGTCCTGAATAACAATATGGGTGAAGAATCTATTAGTGTATCACTCGGATGCCTATGAAGGCCCCAAATATATAAATTGGTTAATGGGCACTCCAACGACTACACTATCAAATAAAAATGTCCTTAAAACTTATTTCAAGTGATTTAACTCATCTATAAAATCCATTACCTCCCTATTCCTGCCTCACAGCATGAATATGAACTTCCATCAGCAGAGAGAAATAAAAAATCCATGGAAAAAACATGGACTAATAATATTCCAAATTTTTTATCTCTCACCATTCCTAAACTTGAACAACCTCAAAACACTAAGACACTACTCAAATACTAGGACATTCTACCATGTACACCCTTTATCTAAACTACTAAACTAGAATGAACCACCTCAAAGGAAAACTTGTATGGGGCATCTAATATGGTTCCAAAAACCTCATAAGAAAATGAAACCCTAAAATGGGGACCTCCAGGTAACCCCACCTCAGACAAGACACACTATATGGGGATCCTCCATCTCAACTGACCCTCAGGACAAGGACACCCAATGTAACAATGAATGGACTCCCAATTCAATTCTATATGACACTATCCCTAGTGGGAAAGATCAAGAAACACCTCCCCCAGAATGGAATTCCCCACAACAGGTCCGTAAATTCTATATCAATCTTTTATATGTGGAATCCAGTGGTACCTAAAATCCAATGATGTCATACCAACATCATGGATCCTGCTGGTCGAAACCAAAGCCATCCATACTTCAAACAAAAAAATAACAAAAAAAATTTCATATTAGAGAACAATCTATCCGACCTCCAAGAATATATCCAACGAACCACATGGAAACTATCTATGAATCACAATGGAAAGGTGATTAAAACAGATAAAACCTTATATGTGACCCACATCACACAAACTGATCACCTTGGTGGATTTTATAACCACAACATCAAAGGAGTCCTACTGAAAAAAATCTATCTTTTAAAAATACCATCCAAACATCCTATAAATGATGAAAGGAATCCACTAATATGATATTTGGAGAAAACTCTTAGTATAGACTATATAAAGGTCCATTTCATACTCAACGAAAAAAATAAAAACCATTCTTCCAGAAATGTAAAAAACATGTTCATACAAGTACACCATATGTACTCTTAAACATGCTCGTAACCATATACTTTTACATGCCTAGAGAAGACATGGGTTTTTCCATGCTCCAGTATACAAACAAGGCATACATGGAATATGTATACATATTCTTACATGACCAATTACACCACAAATGGGCTATCTACCAGAGTATATGGCCACAAGGTCATGTTCTACTACATGGGGTGTACCCATTGTAAAGGTTGCGTACTACCCAGAAATTTCATGCCCATATATATGACCACATGATCATGTAATTCTACAGGAAGTGTATGTAAATTACACTATGTGTACATATAAATAAATCATATTCCCCAACTAGGAAAAAGACATTGCTTGTTTTCACTGAACCACATGTTGCATGATCAGGATTTCCAAAACCGAAATCAATCAAAGCATCTATAAACTCCCTGATTCGACTGAAAAACACTAGCTCGACCAATAATGGGTCACCTACATCCAAAAAAAATATTCATTGTATAAAAATACCATATTTTGATTTATAAAGGAAATGTTAAAAAGGTACTTCTATAAAGAAGAAACATCCAATGCAGTAATATGATTCTTGTTCTACATTACCCAAATAGCGATTTGATGTAAACTCATCTCAGAGGGAACACCTCGTTCACACTCTCTCCCTATTCTATCACACTCATCTCCCCATGCTCTATCACTTATCTAATGAAATACCCCAATGAAGGGGATGCGAGAGTACATAACACATTAGAGTAGGGAAAGAGAAAAAATATGTGGGGAAAAGAAAGAAATAATGAAATAAAAAAATAAAAGGAAAATATAGAAGAAAAGGGGACTCAGTTTAAACCCAACATCTAACATGTGTTTATTCCCTACCTTGGAAAACAACACATTATATACTTAAAGAGAAAGATGTAATTCAAATCTGAGAATCAAATTAGATTATTTCAAAAAAGGAACATTCTTGAGTAAATCATATATAATTAATAAAATATTTAATATTCTCCCAAAAATTCAAATTGTGCCTAATTCCACCAAACTCTTGTCAAACTGTAAGAACAATGATATAGGACTGAATGAGTGGTAAAATAATTTATATGAGGCCACAAAATAGGATAAATTACCATTTTACCCATAGAAATACACCCAATAGAAATATTCAAATTTCAAATATTTGGAAAAAAATCATGACATGGTTCGTGAAAAAATATGGTTGGTTCCTAGAGTTATTTCCTAACCTCCCAAGGGGTTCTTGATTAGACATTTCCATGGAATGGAAACCCACGGATTTTTTCAAAATATGTACTATCTTATTTTAGTTATTATTTTTATTATATCAAATATATCATTTCTTATTGGGATTTTTTATATGAGATATGAGCTCAGTCGGTAATGTGATACGGTAAATGGAAGAGAAAGATCTTGATATTATTTGAAAGGTATTGTTTCCCATGGAAATATGTGTTTAGAAACAAATTAATGTTAGTGGTCTTGAATACAAATACTTATAGTTTATAATGGTTTTTTATTCATTTTATATAGTGCATGGCCATTGGAGGTGATGTTTCATTAAATAATTATTTTAATTATAATATGTAGATCTTGTTTAGAGTTCCCAATGTCTAAAGGCCATGAGTATCCTTAGAAATATAATTATTTCTATATTCACTAATTGTTATGGTCTTGGATCTACCTTGATGAATGGATACATCATATATGAATTATAAAATGATGTAATTGAGACCACCCCATTTGGTAAAATGATATCCCAAGAGATGTGCATAGCCTAGTTATGTACAAATATCATTCCCTAACTAATTATCTTGAGAGGAGTCTTAGATACTACAATCCATATGGAATATCATCAAGATATAAATGGGTGGAAATAAATGTAATGGGATTTGGAAACAATAGGTGGATTATTTACCTAGTATAATAAAACAATTGAAACATACAGTATTGACATATGAAAGCACTATATAATGCATGGATAATATAGTAGAACTCAAAAAATAATCCAATAGAAAAAAATATCTGAGTGACAATTGAAACACGATTTAACCACTACTGAGATCAAAATTCCTCATGAATCAAGAAAATGAAGTGTTATCATCTTAATCATCACTTGAGTAAAGGGTGAGTAAATAATATATCGGATTTCCCAAAGACATGCCAACATTATCCACTATGAAAAATAATTTTATCAATTTATATAAATAATTTTTAGAAAATAAAGAATAATTTTATATAATGGTTCCAAAGAATACCATTTGAGAGAGACAATATTGTGCATATTCAATCCATTTTTATTTAAAATAATTATTCTCAGGTTCATGTACACACACACCCATTGACTTACACATAACCATACACCTAAAAATATGGGTACTGTTGATGGAGATAATTAGTTAATTTAATCTATCAAATTTTGATGGTGGTACTCCTTATTCCTAATCCTTCCAACCAAGATAGTAGAACATCCAACATTACCATCACACATAAATTCACACCCACCCAATCATTCTAGTATCATTGAGAATTAATAATCAAAATATATAAAATAGTTTTAAAAGATTTTATGAAAATGTAACTGGCATCAATACCATTACATTATTTTAAATTCATCAATTCAAAAATATAAACCAAGATGGAATTTTCAAAAATACATAAAATTTTATAAAAAATACACAAATCTTACAAAATGATTTTCTACATGAAAACACCTACTGAGGACATATAAAATCTGTGAAATAAGACTTCTGAAAAGTAATAACCTATGTTATATAATGATTTTGTTGATATATAATACACCTTCATTTAAACAAAATTATCACAAAGGATCTCTTATGAAACCACCACTCTCATCTCTTCCATAAATTCAGTTATCGATACCAAAAAAATATTATCCCAATAAATCTAAATATATTATTCTAGGTATTAGAATAACATATATTTTTTTCATCATAAAAACAATTATATTCATGTTAAAAAATAAGAATGTGATCCTATCAATTGATTTCCATTATTGAAAGATTAAAGATCCATTGAAAATGGATTCTGAACTTCGATGACAATTTGAAAATAATGAGGGTATACTTCAATGAAGAGATGAGAATAATAATCCTAAATAATGATATTTTAAAAAACTAATTGTAATTTATTCATCAATTGGAAAAATAAATCCATGATGCAATCAATGGACAATAACACAATCCCCCCCCCAAACCATGATGCATTCCACCCAGGATACGGTGTACACCGCCCCTATAATCATGTATCCCTCCATGGAATATTGAATAACCTACATATTATAACCCATAAAAACCATGAAACCATCAAAGAAATGTATCCACTTTATCTGGGGAGACATGATGAAACATCCCAACTATTACACCATAGGTTGAACAAATTAATATAATAATAGAAATATTCTACTTTGGGATCTATGTTGAAGGAATCCAGTCCACACCATTTCCCCTTACCCCAATAAACCATGTATGTTCTCCATGGTTCATACACCCCATATACATAGATGCATAGATGTCAACAACCCAAAATTGCAACACATTTAAATATCCCATTTTAGAACAAAACAATACCCCAATAGAAAACTCTAAAACCGAACAAATGATTTATATAATCTAAAAATAAAAAAAACAAAGATTTTTTTCTTGTAACAAGGGGTTCTAGATTTTCCCTCATCAATACTTTCCATCATCAAATGATGAATATTGGAATTTCTCTTGAAGATATTGGTTCACTGTACATGTATTGAGTTTTTCTCATTCATCTTTCTCTTCCATATTTTGACCATAATTACATAAAAACTCACTAAAACAATTCTTTTCACATGAAAATTATGGTTTTTAAAATACACAATCCTTACTAGAATATAAATCAATTTATCATATAGTTCCATATCAGTAGGTTCCCATTAAATCGCATGGTACAAGACATGATGGGACATCATTGACTAAAATAAATAAATATAATTTTTCATTGAAAAGAATCATCAATGTAAAGACCACCAATAACCCACATCACCAAATAATTCATGTATCTCAAGCGATCTAATGTACCATTGTGAAAAAATTTAATTTTTCTAAAATTATGATTTCATATCCTTGAATAGATTCTCATAAAAACCTAATCATACACCCTAACCAATATCATTTTTTGATAGTGTTCAGGCTATTGTTTATAATGAATCTAAACCATAAACATTCACAACCTAATAATCCTGACAATATCTCTTGTCCCATGCACTATTATGGGTCCAATAAGTGAAGTATCAACCACATCCTCCCAATAATTTGGATAATGATAAGAACTATCATTAAATAATTGGATTGGAGCCATATGTATTAATCCTTGGTAACTAATATTTCATGATTTCTCCACTGATGGTATGTTCTTCTATGATGATCCTATTATATCTATCACATACTAAAAGATTTTTTTTCAATCATTTGGATTTTCCTTATAGTTATTAAATCAATTTTAGGATTAGATGATGTGATCATGGTTAGATGGGTTCCAATGACATATTACGAGAACACTTTTTACAATGAAAAGAACATGGGTTCCCTATTAGACATAATTGAAATAGGAATGACATAAATCACTAATAGTTACCTAATGTGGAGTTTGAAAAAATATTTAACCATTTTTATTCATTAATTTTGATGATGTTATCCTATGTCAAGAGATGATCCAAAATTACACATATGGAATCGTGTTTCCGAGCCATTATTGAAAGACGTAACAAAAGATTAATACGTTTTTATCCCATTCCCAAATTGGAATCGCTAATGTGTGTAACATAATAGCTGGTTGTGGGTTCTCTTCCTTGACATATGGAATGGTGTGGCATAATTAATTAAAAAAATTCAGAATTCAACTTCATGATATCCCACCAAAAATACTATCTCATCTTATGATGCGTACTTTCGAACCATTGATGGAAAACCTTCATTGAATGGTTGTGGGTATAAAGAAGAGGCTCTAAAATTGTTTGAGGTAGAATAATGCGATTTATAAAATGTAATTCTGATCTCTCATATAGTTCCCAACTCTCATTAGTCCCCCATCATTGAGTATTGAACTCATGGTTAAGAATTCAGTATCACAATTCATATCATCACTAACTTCTCAACAAACTTTTGAATATATGAAATCGAAAAGGAAATTATAACATCACCCCGTTCAGTACAATCTATGTGTATGTCCTCTATGACTGATATATTCTACTACTGATCAGAATCAACTTTAGAAAAGTTAATATAAGTTTTTACAATTAATGTAACTTTTATAGTATTTTTTTACTAGGGTATAAATCAAGTAAAATTATATAATTCAATGATATTCAATACATCATTGTTTCCTTTGATTCAAATACCTTTTAGTGAAAATGTTCTTAAAGAAATTATGAGCCACAGAAACCTTGAATTTCTATATAGAATTCTAATAATTTCATTTATTTAAGGAATCATCATCAAAATCAAATTCCAAATCATGAGTTTTTTATTTCATAACATTAATCCATAAATTTCATGATCTATAAGAAACTACATTGTACTATTTCTTGAGAACACATTCCAACCCCAATCACGATGCATCAAATTAGACCACATACCCTTTTCTAGGCATTGAAAATGTTACAATGTTTGTTTTTTTAAAACAAATATGATGTTCATATAATTGTTTTTTGAATTCTTTATTTCGTTATAAATGGACACATTCCTCATCAAATTATTCATTTGAGTGGAAATATATGAAAACTCATGAATGAATCACCGATAGTATCCTTCTATGAAACAAAAACTATATATCTAAAAAAATGTCTGCATTTTTTTTAAATTCCTCATAGATTGTATCTTTTATTGATTTACAAAAAATAGTTTTTTTTAACGGAAATGACCATTTAAATTTATGTCATTTATTCTTAAATCCCACTTTCATTTCAAGGCCTAAAGGAATTGTTCTCACGATATTCAGAATACTATAGCACTGTATTCATCATGATTTTATTTTTTCCTAGAATAAACTAGAAGTTAATTAATAAAATTTAACAAAAAGGATTCAGTATTCATGATAAGTAATTGATTTATCAATTAAATATAGTTATTTGGTAAATTTATAATAAAAAATGACATAACCACTTATTAATGGAAACTATAAAAACTCTGAAAGAATATTTTCGTAATATCGTCCATTAAAATAAAATATTTGTCAAACCCTAATACTATGTAAATTCTATGGATCCCTGAGGCTCCTCAAAATTTTTCAAAAATCATAAATTCATGAAAAAATATACATTTACATTGTCATAACACTATCATGATTTAAATTATCAACAAAAATCCTAAGGGTTTCATCAAACATTATTATAAAAACAACTGAAACTGCCCTTGAGGACATGTTTAGTCAAATTAGACATTTTCATTCCAATACTTCTAGGTGAAAATTGAAAAACATAAATTCCATTAGTTCTATACATTAGTGTAGATGTGAAATAAAAAAATACCATTGTAGGAGATCAATAATAAATTATTCTTCTCTTTTGTGTGGAAGACCAAACATATTATTCTGAAAAATGTCACAAAATTTGATTCATATGGTTGGACTATATCTATATTTGATCAAATCAACATCAAAAAATGTTATCACTTATAATAGATAAGAGATAATCACCACCTCCAAAACTGATGGTCCTTCTCTAAATTAAATTACATCTTAATATCCTTTTTGGGAATTATATAATCCATTGGTAGATGTTATACTGACTTTCATAGAATAACATTAGATGTATGATATGAATGTTATAAACAACGAAATTACAATATCGTGTAACATATTTCCGCCTCCATTGCTAACAAATCCCATTCCACATTGGACCCCATAGATTATTATTGAACATGTTTTACATTTAAATGTTTGATACTCATATGGGCGTAGAGGTGATAGTAGTATCAAAATCTAAAAAATCATCTCAATAGGTTTAAAATCATAACCAACCACTATATATAAAATAATGGATTTGGATGAAAACATATAATACAAAGCTTCCATAATTTTAGAACTCAAATAAATTGTCCATTAAAAAATTCGTTAATGTCTTCCCATGGAATACCATAGTCAACATAATCTTGAGCTAAAAAATCCCACTATTGGCTTGAAATATCATCAAAACATAATGATTATAACAAAATATTCTTCATTTTTATTGAAACAATGATCCCATTTATTTTATTCATATCATTCAATCATTCTTATTCTTTTTCGATCTCACAATCCATCTGAAATATGGGTAGATTCTATTTCAGTAACTAAACAAGGAGGTTCAATTTATGATGTTAATCATTACTAGTACATTTCTATATGGATTAAATATATTTAATGAATTTTTGTACAAATAAATGGTTCACCTATCGCCCAGGTATGACTAAATATTTAGCATATTTCTCTTGTGGAGATTTACAACAAATTACTTATATCCTTCTTGATAACCTGAAAAAACCAAATTTACTCATAAATCTATTGTAATTGAAGGCTTATAAATTTTTAAATCAACATAATAAATAATGATTTCCACTATAATTTTCCAAAATCAACACTTTTCAAAAAAAAAATTAATTATTAAAGAAAGAAATATTTACTTTGTCTTTGTGGGAATTCCCACTATCAATGAATTTAATACCACACTAATTAGTTAAATTCATGATAATGAGATGAAAAAACTCCATGTATTTCTTTATAAAACATTATAAACAATAAAACATTTTAACATGAAGTTCAACATAAAAAGTTTGTCCATGTTTCATCAAATTGTAAACTTCTATTTTTTAAATTCATATCTCATTGCTACCATCACAGGGGATAGAAAAACAGACAAATACTGATACCATTTTTAACATCCCACAATGGAAATATGTCTTTAGAGGGTGTATGGACTCTACCTACCTATGTTAACATCCCCCTGACACCAAATAATACCAAAAACATCCATGTACTGTGAAAATATTAGGGCATGATTTACGATATATCATGAAACAACTAAAACATACTATATAAACATTAAAAACCAAATTATAATGCATGAATAAAACAGAAACACACAAACAGTAATATTATAAAAAATATCAATAAAATAAGGAAAAAATGGTATAACCGCTATCAAAAAATTCAACATGACTCAATAAAAAATGTTGATTTATACCATGAATCACCAAAATTAACTTTAGGTTCCATTACAACCTACCATTCCAAATTTTTAAGGTGAATCACTAAAGAAATAAGATATTTTTTATTTCTATTATCCTATAATATGATATGTACAATCACAAAAATTTACCCAGGGGTTCAATTACATGATCAATATGATTTCCTAAAAAATTCCCCAACACTCACCACATTGAAAAATGAATTTAGTAGAATTTATTTAAAAATTTTATATTAAAGAGAATTATTTTATATAATTCTACTAGAAAAAAAAAGTGAGGTAACCAACAAAGGTGCCTATTCCATCAATTTAATTTTGTAATAATTATTCATATGATCAGAAAACACACACACACATACACTAACAAACAACCATACATATAACAATGTTGTTATCATTAAATGTTGATCTACATGACCTTAATCCATTCAACCATGATATTGGTACTCATTGACCATAATCAATCAAACTATTAGGTTTCGTCATCCAACTACACTCATCCACATAAACTGAGACCTACCCAATCATTCCATATTCCATGAATAATAATTTTCCTTCAATAAACCACCCATTGAAAAACATTAAACGACATGTAGAGTGTATCAAAACTATTCCAAAATATTAAAATCTTAATTTGAAAATTATAAACAAATAGGGATTTTTAGAAGCCATGAAATATTAAAAAATATACAAAACACATCCAAAACATTTCCATAAAAAATCACATATTGAGTGAATTCAATCTCCAATAAAATCATTTATTAAAATGAAAACATCAGTTCATAGAATATTGGTTTTGAGAGAGAATTTTCCTACCTATGGAACTATTTTTTACAATAATGGATTGAAGAAGAACCCACATATGTCAAGACGTCCTTATACTCCTCTATTAAAATCAAAAAAAACATATTATAAACATGAATACAAACACATATATTTATTAATTATAATAATGGCATGTGGTTTGGATTAAGATAACAAAGGATATTGAACACATAAATGAAAAATAGATCATATCCATCAATTCTTATAATAAAAAATTTTCTAATATAGTGAAAGAGGAGTAAAACTTTTGATGATCAATATAAGATTACTATGGTTTCCCAGTTGTCAAGAGGATAAGAAATATAACTAAAATAAATATAAAACCATCATATATTAATTTATTCATCAACTAGAAATATATAACTATGGTGAAGCTAAGGGAACATTAAAAAGCCCTAACAATAGATAGAAATCATCCACACTATCTAATGTGTAGACTACCTAGGTGATATAATTATCCATCCTTGACTATGGAATAACATAACAGGTCACTCCCTCTACCACCCATGATACCTTCAATGGACGAGATCCACTTTATGTTGGGAGACAACATGAAACATCAAAATAATTACGCCTTAGATGGTGCCAAATTGGAAGAACGACTTAATTCTCCCACCTAGATAACAACAACCCATCCAACCAATCCAAACTATATCACTAATTCTTAGAACACCATTTCCCTACATGATGTTGAAGCCACCCCTCCCACATCACCCCATAATGATCCTTGTAAAATAATTTCAACGCCTTTCACCTACCCCTTAAATACCCTACAAAACTCTACCAGAAACATATAAATCGTAAAAAATAATTTTATAGCATAAAAACATTCGAAAAGGGAAATATTACCAAAATTTTGGGTTTGACACTTATAGAAAATAGGTTTTAGATGAAATATTTATTTAATATACTGACTTAGTGTGTCTTTGGTAAGATGGATGGGTCGCGGGATATTTATATGGAAATTGTATATTTGGGACACTCCATGTTGGCTCTGAGTCTTTATTACATTATTGATGATGACATTGGATGTAACACCCACCGAGAGTTTGGTATTTAACCATGAACATTGTTGTTACTAAGTCCCATTATAATGGTCTATATTTTGTATTAAGCGATTGGGGACCCCACTAGGAGACTCAAGGAATGACCAACCAAGTCTCGGTATATGGTAGTGATGGATATATCTCCCCCCAAGATCCTGAACTAAAATTTATTTTTTATTAGACATTAATTATTGTGAATAGAATTGATGTTTGGCCACCAAAACATATTCATTTATTTGTGTATGATAATTCATATTGGTTTTTGATTTTATAGGAATCTTATTAAACAACCATTGGTCATGACGCTAATGTAAATTATTAGGATGACTATGGATCACATAATTACATTAATGAGACCATTTGATTCTTGGGTTATTGTGATCAAGTCCCATTTATTGTTTATGTTTTGATACATAGCTCAGCTTCCATCCAGTGTTTTTTTTATGTGAGAGAGGATTCCTATTGGTGGTAGATATGATCTTGCAGTAGAGAACATGTGAACTGATATACTAGTCTTCCTGAGATGACATGAATTCTATCAAAAAATAAATACCATTGAAAATTAATGGGGATAGGATACAAAATTAGATACAACTATGAAAATGATAATTCCCATGATTCCCAATACGTGGATGGAGGTATGAGATGCCTCATGGTTTTATACATATAGAAATAGATATTAGAAATCATGAGGGTGATTTTTGATCCCCTTTATTGATTCATATAAAATTCATATAGGGGTTTTAAGAGGTGGATGTGATGTTTTTATGAGGATAAATTGGAAACTAGATTCCTAATACATTGACTACGTGATATAAGTATGTATTTCCCTTATATATCCTAGGTCACCCTAGAATCATTAATGGATAAATGTTGAAGGACATCATAGGGCCTCCCCTAACATGTTTTGATGGTTTAAACTAGAATCAAAAAATAAAAATTCGAAAAAATGGGGCTCAACCTAAAGGATTGAAGATAAGGGATTCATAGTTAGTCCCTAGACTTTGGTTCTCATAAGAGGAAATGTGAGAGTTGGGTACCCAGAGTACGAGTTGAGCTTATAATTATGTGATTCTCATTCATTGATACATTATTCCATTATCTAATATATGTATGGTTGATTGACTACAAGTACCTATGTGTAAATTAATATCATTCAGCATGGAATCAGTTACATTTTCACTCACATGGGGAATTGGTTAATCTATAGAGGTGTTGTCATTTTGAAATCCTCATAAAAACATCTTCATTAGGAAACATATTTCATTAAGTGTATGTATTTATTTATTAATATCAATAGTGAATATCACATGAACATATTACAAAACATACTGGTCATTTTGTGACCTTATTTTTCATTACCTACTATATTTTTTACTAACAACTTGTATATGATTAAATTCATAATGGGAAACCAAGAAGTTATAACATGTTTATTACAATAACCAGTATGGATGATTTATGGGACCATGTTAAACATTAATATGTTAGATAGATAACATTATATAATATTTTGATTCCATTATTTGTCTCAGAGTTGTAGAAATTTTATTTTTTATATTCTACTTATTTAAGTATATTTATGTAATTGAAGAATAGGGATTTTAGATATATATATATATAATGGATGTTTGGGACATCACTGGATTTCCAGAATTGATACTAGATAACCATTTATTCCAATAGAATATAATTTTTTCCTGATATATATGAAGTTTGGTTAGTTTTTTATTTTATTTATCTTTTATATAGTGCTTATAACCTCCCAATGACAACTAATTTGACACCTATAATTGTTCTTCCACCTCTGAAATTCAAGTAGGTTCACATGATTTCCCATAATGAATCCTTCTCATTCTTAGTTATAGGGTATATTTTTTAAGTGTGTCAAAAATTGGTATTATGGATTTGTTTTATTTCAATAAAAATATATTATAGTTGGTAGAACAAAGATTTTGGTGTGTATAGTAGCTTCAGATATAACCCATGATGGTGTGTCTTGAACACCACTCATGTTTGAATCCGATGTTAACCTAGTCATGGGATTGAATTCCATAGTTTTTAATGTTATGGTTGATATTATTTTCATATATAATTAAAACATGATTATTAATATTTAATATTTATATGCCATTGGTTTTTTCCTCATAAATAAATGCAAAGAAACTAGTTTTTATTGTACACATGTAATGTAGTTGAAATAAGGTGTCCTCTATATCATATTAGGAATATTTGATCTGTAGTATTTTGGCATATTAATTTCAGCCCCATTATTAATGACTATGTATCAAATGATTAATGTTTCATCAATTACTCCTAATATATTTTAGTCTACAATTACATGGTTGAATTAAATATATTTGGGATGACTTTTATATGTATATTTTATTTTGGTGGATGAATTTATTGGTGTAATGGTGAGACTATTAATAGTGATGGTGATGGTATGATCCATTCAATAGTGGATGATTACGAACCGAGCATGGTCAATAAGGGAAATTATTTCTTAAGAGGAATTCTATGTGAAGGTTATTATTATGAAGGTTCATTTACATAGTGTAATAGTAACATCCTATATGAAATATTACATTACATATTGAAATGGAATTTTATATTAGAGAATGTGGTTGTGGATTTACATTGATTTGGATCATTTTGGATGATTCCATCTGTTATGGTTATAGAGTGATCATATCATATTGAAAGTAGTCTGATTTCTACCTTTTCAGAGAGGGTCACTTCCTTGGGATTGGTTACTTTTCATGTTCCAATAAGGTCTTATATTTTATTTTCCCAGTTATCTATTAATGGAAATATTTTTAAGGATACTTTGTGGAATTATTTTATGGATACATATCTTCATAGGGTGACTCTGACTGAATTTTTATATCCATGTTGTTACCCAATATGTTAACTTAGTTAATGTTCTAGGGATAACATAGATATCATTTTCCCATATAGCATGGAATGAAATAATATCAATCTAATCCTCTTAATTATTGTTCTATGACATGGATAATTCAATATGTTATCATGGGAAATTAGCTTGATATTTTTATTATTGAGAGGGAAATAATTTTTTTGGACTATATATGTGATTCAACCATTTATTAAGCTATATGATAGAAGTATATGTTTTCATGACTAGGAAAACTCAAGAAGGTGTTGGAATTTGAGATATTATAATGGTATAGAGGTATCATTGCTGATTCTCCATGATCAGTAATCTTTGATGAGACTTATCTTTTTTCATGATGTGACACCTTAGGACCCTTGAGTTATGACTAACCTTTTAATAATCTTATTCCTTTGGATGATTATGGGAATATACTAAGAGTGGTTATTCTGGATTTTTTATATACTTTTTGGGGGAAATAATGGTTATATTCATTTAATGATATTTATGAATAGATTTCTTAAAGATTAAAATGATGGCATAGTTATGAATTTGGAAATTTTAGGATAAAGCACCACGGGTGGTATAGTAATTTTATGGATACTTGATTTATAGGGAATTATTGTTCAGGTTCTAGGTCCAAGGGATATAACTATATATGCTACATTGTGAGTGTGTAGGTGTGTTTTTAGGATTGGAGAAGGTGTTGGATAGAATCTATGTATATATATGGCCTTTTCATGGGAATGATATCATATTATTGGATAATAGTATCTATGAATCTCTTAGACCGATGAGTTAACATAATGGAGAGAATTGAATGTTTTTTAATAGCGTATGACTTTTCAATATTTATTTGATGTTACGGATCAACTAGTACGATATTGTGCACTCACTACATAGTATGTTATGATAAAGGTACCCCATATATTTCATAGTATTTATTTTGTTACAAATCAATGACAATAATGAATATAAAATGAATCACTTGCATTTATAATAAGATTCCTGCTTCTGTGGAAAAGAAAATCACGGAAGGAATTTAATAAAGCTTATGATGAGTTAAACACATGTGATTATATAATAAGATAATGTTTTTATCAATGAGTGATATAATTGAGGCCATATAGTGGAGAGATAAACCATGGAAAAAATGTGTGAAAGGGCATTGTTATGGTTTTAGTAGGCTCATTAGTGGATATTTCTAATGGAAACTTGGTTCTAAGAATAAATTTTAATTATATTATATACTAATAAGTCAAAATGGACATATTATTGGTGTTGTATTCATGATAAGGATGGTATCAGATGATTCGAACCTTTTTAGGTCGTAGTGTGTTAAAGGTTGAAGATAAGATGGATTTTGGTAACAAATGGTGGATTTTTATGCCATAAAACATCACAAATTGTTTGGTGTAGCCTTTAGAAAAATTCATTTTATTATAATGATATTATTTTAGCAATAAGGGAATAATGATTATATTTTTTAGTAATATTTCAATTACATATGATGATGTTTTTAGATGGCTCACCCGGAGAATTTTTAAATAGTGTTTTTCATGGTATGGAATTCGGAAATCCTGAATGAAAATATGGTATCACATTTATGCTATGAAAGTATGTTTCAATAATTGGATAATTATTTTTGGGGAAAATATGAAATTATTATATTGTTCATAAGGGACGGAATATCCTTTGTTTATGTTGGGACATGGGGAAGAGTGTTAATACTAGTTTCTGACTAATATTTGTTACCTATATTCTAGTTTGTTATGTTTAATGCTGCTTCTAGGGTTTCTTTAGAGTATGATTATCGGGAATGTATGGTAAATTCTATTAGTGTATGTGAAAAATAATTTAAATTATCCCAAAAGGATTTATGAAAATTAGTGTAAAGAAATATATAACCTATAATATGGTAAAATGGATGGAGGGATACATTATTAATTTATAAAAATTAAAAAAACATCAGAAAAAACATATTTGAAAAAGAAAAATAACATTTAATGTTATAAATAATTGATTCAAATAAAAATAATATTATTAAAATTATATATATTATTATAAAATGCATGATTAAATAAATGGTTATTTGTGCAATAAGTGATTAAGCATATTGACTAATATAATCAATTGAAAAATTAAAATTATTAAATTTATAAATACCTAAAAATTGAAATGTAAATAAGGAACAATATTGGTAATTAATTTCCTATATAAAAGAAAATAACAACTTTTATTTAATTTTATTGAAGAAAGAAAAAAACCCTCTTGATTTATAGTTTATAGATAGATAGACAAATGAAAATCAAGATAAATAATTTTTACAGGTATAGTGAGATTTATTGTAGAGAATATCACCCTTTATTTAAATTTTTATGAAACATATAACCAAGTTCCACTATTTAGATAAAGTGATAACCTAGTATAAATGAAAGTGGTGTATGGGTGTGGACTATTCAGAAATAAATGTCTTTAACTTGATCTTGATTTTACAAAAAAATAGAGAAATGATAGGAGGGAATGTGAAAAGTAGTGGGAGTTATAAGTTACTATAATATGAAAACAATATTGATTATAGAAAAGAATATTTATAAAATTTGGAAAAATGAGATAGATATTGGGTTTTTTATCATGATGGCATTTGATAAGTTAGGAAATCATTCATTATGGCTAGCCAAGACACCAAGAGTTATATGTTTATAGTATAAAAATTTTCTTAAAAACTATAATTTTGTGGGTATGGATATGATATTTATGTTATAAATTAAGTTTAATTTATAATAATTAATTGTATCCTAAAATCATTTCACAATGAAAAAAATTTCACAATGGTGTTATTAAAAAACAATGGCTATTTTTTGAATTAATGCACCCCATACTGTGGGTGTGGTCACCTATGTGCATCTTTTGGAAAATCATCCAACCTTTCATCCATTACATGGTCATCCATTGTCTCACTATGGAAATTTATTAGTAATAATCAAAAAATAGGTCCCCTATATCCACTTATGGAGATATAAGGATCTTTTATACTCTATCCACAACCTAAATAATTATATATCCTCATCTTCTTGGATCATTCCAGTTTCATATAATATCATTGAAATATGTACACAGGGATATATTTCATTCATTTGAATAAATTAACTAAAACATTTAATGAATGATTTTTATCCTTAAAACAATTTGACAATAAGACAGAAAGTAATATCACAATTATTAATTGCCAAAAACATGTGACTAATAAATTTATAAATAACATTATATCAATGTATGAATGAAATAAAAAGTACGACAGTTCATTTTCTTACTTATATTACACTTTGTTTGAAGAAACAAAAAAATATGAAATAAAATAAAATTCTAGGAAACTCAGAATTTCACCCCCCCCCCCATTGAGATTATAAGGTATTTATACAATTATATAGAGTAAATAAGGGAAATAATATTTAAATCCATGTTTAAGATCATTAATGAAAATTCAATAGGTTTGAATTTGGTAGTAATTTTTTAAAAAAGTTAAAAATTATAAAATTTTGATTTTATTTAGTTTTAATGATGAAACCAAAAAAACTTATTTCATTTAAAAATAGAGATAAAACGTAAAATAAAACATTAAAAAAAATCTTTTAGGTATACTCTCGATTCATTGAAAATTTGTAAATAAACTTATAAAAGAGTGTGTCTCCTATATGAACATTTTAATTAGATGCTCCTCATATAATGTATTGGGTTTTATTATGTTAAAAAAGAAAATAAAATCAATATAAAAAAATAAATAGATTTAATTTATTAAAACATTCCACAATAAATGATTAATAAATATTTTTTAACAAACCATTGAAAATTAATCGGGTCTATCAAACATGTTGTGATTGGAAGGCCCATAGATTTTTCATTAGGTGTTGATTCGATTAAAAATATATGAATCAATTTTATAGTAATTAAGATCAATATGCATATTTCCATGAACCATATCCACATATTTTTTTCTTTATAGGAATTTTATTCCTCAGGTATCAAATTAATTTTATTAAAAAAATTGAAAACATTGAAACATCTTTTATTAAAATTTTAAAAAATATTATTTTTTTTGGAAATAAAAAAAATAATAAATTAAATTCACCTCTTTATTTTTTATATTAAGAAATTCATATCATTACATAATCATTAACAGCTCATCATTAATAATGTTAATGAAATACAAAGTGAGGGGTTTAGTGAATTTTTCATCTAGTTAATGGTTAGTTAAATGAATGTTATTTTTTATAACATATTTTTGAACATTATGTTAGGGAAAAGTTTCTCGTAGATGAATTTTCCTACTGATAAATTATTGGATAGAAATTTAGATATTCAAATTACTCTATGGTTATTTCAAATAATATAGTTGTAGGAAAATATAATTCCAAAGTCAATGATTGTATGCTACAT
Organism: Viscum album; assembly: GCA_963277665.1. NCBI lineage: Eukaryota > Viridiplantae > Streptophyta > Magnoliopsida > Santalales > Viscaceae > Viscum > Viscum album. The sequence goes on along the minus strand of OY728123.1, from coordinate 195,142,127 downwards.
CTATATGATTTGAGTATACCATATCATAGAGGTTATGTGTTGTACTCTCTTATTAAAAGTAAATATAAGTTATTATTCTTATGAATTTATGGAATAAGAGGTTTTTTCAAGTAGATGGAATTTTCCCTTGTTATATTTTATGTCTAGTCTCTGTCAACAAAAATCTGTGTCGAAAAAAAATCATAAAAGGGTTTAATTTTGGATAAAATAATCCATTATTTTGTACCCTTTAAAACATATTGAACGTATTTTGAGATAATTTATATTAAATTATAGTGGATTTAATTTTAAATTACCTTAATAGAAAACAAGAAATATGATTCACATCTAGGTTTCTGTATGTCAAAAAATACTTCCAAAAATACATTTATATATATTATTATTAACTATTAAATAAGATCCATCAAATTATTATTGAATTTCTATTCATTGGAATTTAATTTTCCATAGTATGAAATGCGTAAAAATTATTTACATGTTAAATAGTGTCCATATAATAGTTTAAAAAGGATCCATTAGTATTATTGTAAAATTTTTAATTCATGAATTAAATTGAGTTTTCTAATAATAAAAATCTAAATCCCTGTTAATAAAATTATTAAATAAATTACACAATGTTTCATTAGTTAAAAACGCAATTTTCATGATAAATTTTAATGAAAAATAAATATGTTAATTTTGTAGTTAAAATATATGGAACTGAATTTTTTTATTCGGAAATAATTTGATATATATAATTTAGTTAACATATCATAAAAAATCAAGTGGATTATATGCAATAGTAAAATATGATTGGTTAACCAGAAAACATGTTTTCGAAATTTGAAATTTTCATAACCACTTGAGGAAAACAAACATACATTTTTTGAAATTAATGATTTATGAGAAGTAATTTTCACATTCATTTTAAATTGATTAAAATTAAAATAATATACTTATCTTAGTTATATTCAAATGAAATCATGTGAATAAAATAAAGAAAATATTCTACCATAATCAATAAACTCATATTGATTAAAAGGAAGTGTTACTTATGAATATTCTTTGATTATCGTGTATGTTTCAAAAATTCATCTTACTACCAATAATATTTTGATTTTAAGGGTTCAAAACATGAGTATTAACATTTTTATTAAATAATTCCATATCCTCTTGAATGTAATGCATCCAATTCTCCCCATTAATAGTATAATCATGTGAATGAGGGTTATGGTGAGAGACAAATGTCTAATTCTGTAACATCATTTAAGACTGATAATCTAGTAAGATTATTTGACTATAAATCAATGATAACATTCCCAAGGGGATATTCATTGGATATGACACATTCCATAAGTATTGGGGTATTAGGGGTTTGTTAAACATATTCAATCACACTAGGATTTTCATTTATGTATGGTCAGTAAAACATTTGTAAAAATATTTATCACATTAATTATGAAAATAAGGATGATACTTACTAAATATGGGGTTATTTGATTCTTATATGTTCTTGGAAATCAAATATATAGAGTTGATGTATTTTATTGAGTTTGAGTATTAATGGAAGATTCCATCATTATATTAAGTGATATTAATTCCAAAAATATCCATAACAACAAGGATTACTCATTTATAACTAATATCATAAATGAAGAAAACCATTGTGAATTTTCATATCAAATGTTCACATGGGATTTTTCCTATGTTATTACACACAAGTACAAAATTAATGATAAATCATGCATTATTGTCTGCCTTGCCCCAAAGGATTTAAATAATGATGAAATAATTCAAGAGAGTCCTAAAAGTTTATTTGAGGGTTTAATCACAGCGTTCTATAACACTTTTTATTAAGACTTTTTAGGAGAGTATATAGAGTGATAACAAAATTTTGATGTACTTAATAAATTCAAATCCTGTTTTATCAAACTCCCACACATCTTAACATTTTTTGAAAAAAAATTTGAATTATATTCATTTTCTTCAATCCTTGAAATTTTGATAAAAAACTATAAGACTACTTTTATGAGTGAAGAAGAAAACCCATTTATAGATTGTATTTTCATCGATAATTACATAGTATTAATTTTTACCAATGATACTTGAAACCATATTTTGTCCATAAATGTGAAGAGGGACTACTTATAATACATTTGATGAAGAAAGAACCATTTTATATTTGATTTATGATTTCTTGAATAACATGATTAAAAGTTCCCAAACTTATGTTATATATTATATAAAATTTCAATATATATCACAAATGTTAATTATAATTGAAAATAATATGTGGTTTTGTATTATAATCACCTCAACTCTGATGAAAACGTTATGTTTCATTATCATTTACATAAACAAAAATTAATGATTTATAATTCAATATATTTAAATAAAGAAAATAAAAATTTCGAAAACATGATTTCATAGATAAAATCATCTTACAAGAATTGATAACATTAAAAATATCATTTTTAAAATTAATTTTAAAATCACAATAACATGTTTGACTAATACAAATTTAATTTTACTTCAATACATTAAAAAATAAAATATTGTTATTTAGAGTTTAGTTTGAAGAACAAAACATACCAATATCACAAATTTTTCCATTATAGTCATTTCAAAATATGAAATTTCCTCTGATGAAATATTAAAGATGATTTAATTTAGATCGAAAACTAGATATATTCGTTATAGATCCAATATATATATGTCATATAGCTGATTTATTATCTCTCATGAGATCCTTTCCCTGAAAATGACTTAAAGTATAATACTTTTACTGTGCTTTTTATACATTGAAATAAGTTATCCCAAATAGATATTTCAATTAAAATATTATTAGGTAATTTGATTCCATTTGAAAATTTTCATTTAAGTTGAAATATCATTGGTATATCATATCTAGACTTTTTGTATTTTCAATCAAAACCATGACAAACAAAATTATAATTTTAATTAGAATGAATATTTTTTAGTGTTCCTTTTAAAAATTTATACATTTAATAATATTTTAGAATACTTGATTTATTTAAAAAACCAATTCTATAATTACTTTTAAAAATAAATTGATAACATAAAATATTACTCAATGTTTCTGCACCTTAGGTAAAAAGAAAATAGTAATTTTTTTAACCTCAATTTGAAATTCATATTTTTCCAAAAAAAATTATTCTTTTATTTTTTACACTAATAATATTTTTTAATAAAATATAATATTCTTCATAGAAATTATGGTTTTAATTATTTTTCCCTTTTTACATTGAAACATTCTCATAAAAACCTTCTTCAAGTTTATCTCTAGCATAACAAAGAGGATCATATATTAAATATGATTATTAATAAATATAATAGAATTAAATATTTATTTATTATTTAATTTTATGACATAACATGATATTTTCTGTGAGGCACTTAAGGAATTAGTTACATGATCAACAATATCAAAGTGTGTCCTTATTATAGGTCCTTCTAGATAAATGTAGATTTTTCTTTTGATTATTCATGCCTTTATTCAAGGGATAATATTTTTCATCATGAAATTTATTTTATCATGTGAAACATGTATCTTCAATTTCATGATTCAATTTTAGAACCACTGGAAAAATTATTTCTTATTCAAGTATGTATTCTCCCTTTTGGATTGATGACCTAACATAATGTCACTTTTTGATGAGTCATTACAGATTTCATTGAAATCAATTTCATTTTTATATCCTTTGACATCCTTTTTTTTAATTTTTCAGTTTGACTTTTAATGATTATTTTATTTTTCATGAGATAACAAATGATCATCCAAATATAAATAATCATTATTTCATAACCATCACAGAGAATAATGAGTTTATTTTTCTAATCTCACGGTAAATCCAATGGTATATTCATTTATATGGTTTTGGTTAAAAGGGAATCACCAAAATATATTCACATAAATAAAATACAAATAAACTGAGTAACCAAATCTTTGATACTTTTTCTAGTATTCATATAGAAAATTTCAACATATTTTTTTAAATATTCCTACCCATGTATATTTGAAATTTTTGGTTCATTCATGAGTTTCATATAAGAGTTTCTATTTTTCATGATCCATTATTTCATGAAGAAATTCTACTATTTTTTTATCCAAATCACAATTTGAGGTATTCATTACTTGACCATATAATTCTAATGTAGAAATATCATTAGTTGCCTATCTATCATCATTTTTTGTAGTAGGGATATGGCCATACCTATAAATTTTTGATATGAGATAAAATATATAAATAATAAATGTAGACAATTTGGTTTCCGACCATCAATAACTATTAGCATAGAAATGAGTATGTACTATAGAGTGCCCTATGAGATCCCCTTGTATGTTTAAAAAATAAATTCAAAAAAACAATAATTCTTTAAAAATAATGTAATTTTTTAAATTAAATAATAAAAAATTATTATGAGGACAATGAAATAAACCAATTTAATACACCTTTGATATAATTTTCATGTAATATTAGGGTAATTTGTCAATATGTGTGGATTTCCCTTGAAAAAAATCAAATAACAAAATTTATATGAAATTAAACTAATTTTTCAATGATTAAAAACATTTGATGATATAAACAAAAATATAAATATTAAACCACATAAAAATAATTATTAACAATATTATAAAATTATCAATAAATAAAGAGTGATTTGGGATTTACAATATTAATTATTTATTTGTATTTAACCAATTGATTATATAAACCATAGAATGTTGTGACTATATAACAATTCTAAATATAAATAAGTCAATATATATTTAATAATTTTCTACAGTGGTTGATAAAGATCTTCTTCATGATCACTTTTCCAATAAGATACTATAGTGTATATAGATTGATGGTTAATGCCCACTACTTGCCTCCAGTAGGCCCTTTTTTGGAGACTACCACCGAGGGTACAGTAAACATGTGTTGAAAAGGTATTAACCTCTAACAAAACATTAGGAATTGAGATATAAGAAGGATACATCATTGAAATCCTGACCAAAAACATAAATATATAAAAATAAATCCCAAGTGGAAACATGAAATGTCATACAGTACTATAACAGCTGAATGATAAACTATAAGTACCAAAAAGGTAAAGAGAGTAGTGACCATGAAGCCCAAACAACTCCTATAGAACCTCATGCTCATAATATTCATCCCAAACTGGAAAAAACTCTAGAACAACTAAAAAATATTATATATATAAATATGGTTACAATAACATTATTCTGAATAAAATCCTCCCAAGTCCCTCTCAAGAAAATTATATAGAAATTTGGAATGTTAAGAGTAAAAAAATGTGAAACTAACTCATAAACCAAATAGATATAATAAGTTCCATTCCTCATAAGGGCCAACAATCACCAATTATAACACAATAGTGATTAAAAATACTATAATGAAGCATGAATGGTACCTTGTCCCACTTCCCAACCGGTTTTCCACTCTACCCCAACATCACCCACCCAAAGACATCTCTATCTAAAATGGACATCTTGATGCTACTTGAGAACATAGTCGATTCATGCACCATTATTATTGAATCATCACATTATCCGATCCACATATAGATATATTGTGACAAGTTAGTTTATGGTATCCACTATATCCTATATAAAAATATTCATACATTGGGTATTATACCTCAATTCATCACTTACCATAAACTATGTGAGTACCTCAATCAATCACTGCCGACAAACATTAATCCATTTGTAATCATCATGGATAATATATCTATAGATAAATGTGTATGAAATATAAATAATCCATCACATCCCTCAACAAAAATATATGGGAAAACTAATTAACATGAATACTAGTACATGTAACTACCAAGAGAAGAGAGAAGGGCCATACGAGGTAGGCAGTCATCTATATTCCCACTATGATGTTAGGGAAAACACCATCCCATACTCCACTGGGTGTCTGTTTCCCTTATTTATATGTGTGGGGAATCATATTAAGTAAAATAATATTGGTGATAAATAAAAGGTCAAAATCACACTATTGGGATAAGGTAATTATAGAATATACTACTACCAAAATTTCTCAGAGTCCTAGAAGCCACTAATATGACCAAATATCTGATAAAAACATGAATTTAATGAGCTACATTAATTTATTATTTTATTTTAGTAATTAAATTCCATTAATTAATTTATTGACCACTAATTAAGCATTAACAATATTCCACCATAAATTACAATATATAATTGTAAATCCATATCATCTAATAATTATCAAAACTGAGTCCATTGATTATAGAGATTATATTCTTTTATAATTTTAATTCCAAAACCATCCAAACCCTTGGGTTATGAATTATTTATTCATTATTAACATCACTACATTAGCGAGGTACAATAGGAAATCTATCAAAATCTTCCACTATATGGAATATATGAATCCTAGTACTTCCATCTTCCTCGTGTAGTAGGGAAAAGATTGTTCCTAAAAAATAAATGTGGCCCGAATCCATTTTACATATTAATGAATGATCATAAAATAACTTTGAATCTCATTAATGGGTGTTCCCAAATTTTACCTATTACATCATATCCAATTCCATTTCTAACTCCCACATGTATATCCAAAATCATATCCACATAGTAGCTGTCAGCTGTAGCCACATCGTACTTGATTCCCTTCCCACATAACAAATAATCCATCCCATACTCAGTCATCCTAGTATCATATCACATCTCTGGTTCCCCACCCCATTACACATCCCATAATAAATTTTAAGTCGGAATAACATCACCAATGAACAAATAATAGATTGAATAATCAATTGGGACACATATCCATTAAAATAAGGAATCTATACTACAAACATAAAGAATATGTAAATGCTAATAAACTTTTCACATGAGATTATTAAACATATGGGAAGATCCTAACCTAGAAATTGTCTAGACCAAAAAACTAGTTCATATTTCATATTGAATAAAGAGAGTCCTTATTAAACCGTTCCATCAATTGCAAACATATGTAATCATGCTATGGAATAATATAAAAAGTAAAAACATGATTTACATTATTTAACAATTCCATTAATAAAATTTAATACCACATTTACAATTAAACATGTACATTGCACGAATTTGATTTTCATCAAATTAATTCAACCGCTATTATAAAAACAATCATATTATTTAATTATTATTAAACATATTAACTATAAATTAATTTGACATTTATGTACCATACCAATTTAAACATGCTACCCCAAGAATAATAACATAATATTAAAGCATAAAACAAAAATATCATATTATCATTAAAATTAAGAGGTGACAAGCAGTAACAGTATAAAGAATCAACAAGTTTCAATCACAAAATTTTATATTTAATACAAATCAATATTATTAGGTTAATTAAATTTCCCTCAAAAGGAATAAATATTGTTCAATTTATAAAAGCAGACATATAATAGAGAATAAATGTTCCTCATTACTCAATGGTGAACATTCCAATATTTTAGATCTATTATCACAGATCCTACAAGATGATTTTGCCATATAGGGATTCCATAGAACAACAACAAAAACAAAAAACAATGAGATCCCCATATGAAACATGGATGATGGTATACCATCTCATGGAGATATAAAATGGTAGGAAACAAGATTAGTCAAAGAGAACCCTCAGGAAAACAAATAAATAGTTCTCCTCAAATCACCACATACCACATCAGATTGAAGATAAGAATCCACGGATCAATCCCCATCAATAGAATCTAAAACTAATGAAATGGTAATCGCTATAATAATTGTATTTTGGAGAATTCATTAGAGTTTTTAGAAAACCTAATGATTTTCTATATTTAATTTTGTGATGTATATGGTATTTCCATGGTGGGCAAATCATACCCTTTTTTTAAATATTGGGTGTCAAATAGTTCTAAAAAACATTTCACCTGAGAAAGTTTATCACTGAATAAATGCATATCATTTAACACCCCATAAACTATAAATAAAAAGATTTGAACATCGAATATAATATTTGAAACACATAAACACTATATATTATACCTATTTCAAAAATTTGGAAGCTAAACCCCTCTTGACTCATTCCAATCCTACACTGAGAACCAATAGATTTTGAAACTCACATATGGTTTTAATATATTTATCTATAACTATAATATAGATTCTAATAAAAATTATTGTCCTTCAAAAAAACCATCAAAAGGAGAATATAATGGGGTCATTTGAAATGACACCCCATGATATACCTCACAGGTATGTCATCATTTGAGTAGCTCTATCACATCACTCAAAGATAAATAGTGATATGACACAAAACAGAAACAACCATATCTTGAAACAATTACCTATCATGATAAATCACAATTTATATTGAATACACAATAAGAAATAACAGAAAATCATATCAAATTCAAGGATGATCAATATCCCCAAGATAACAACATTCTAAGAGAATATCTAAGTATTAAGAAACATTAGGAACTAAAGGGGCATCTATAACTCAAATTCCCAAGTACACTCCTCCATGACATTATACTACCAAATAAAACAAGACATTGGGATTATCACACCCATGAAACACCTTCTTTTGGTTAAACTTTATCTCAGCATACTACACCTCTAAGGTCAAATCATCATCAATATAGATCTCCCCCTAATCAATGACATCAGAGTCATCCTTAAGACAATGATGAAGATATGAAACATGAAAACATAATATATTAAATTTATCAATTTGGAATGTTATATTTTATATTCCATGACTCCAACGTGAAGATAAACTGTAAAAGTCCCAAAAATTAAGATATAAGTATTACTCCAATGATCAAACCATCACTTCCCATTATGAGTAATCACCTTCATGAACACTTAATCCCCAAAATCAGAATCCAGAGGTCTATTTCTATCTTCATTATTATATATATAATGATATTTCATTACCTTTATCCTCTAAAGAATTTACAAACCCATATATTTCATATTTTTTACTAGTATTTCAACAAGAATTATAGCTTCATTGACTCTAGAATATCAGAAAGGAGAATGTAAATGTTTCCCATAAGAAGATTCAAAAAATACCATACCAATGGTTTACTAGAAACAATAAATATAAGAAAACTCTAAAAATAGAGGTTTCATCATCCAATAACCTATAAAATATTGAGAAATAACATGAATCATTCCATTAAGAGTTTGTATGATCTACTATGTATGATCATCCATCTGTAGATGACAATTTTTTCTTATAAATTACAAATATCCAAATTAATTCTTGATAACTATCCATACCATGGACTTTAATTGAGGGTCTTTATTAGATATTGTCATCCTCAAGACTCGGTGGAGTATCACCGCCTCCCCTAGATCAGCCTAAACATAACCTCAACTATGTGTGAATCTCCGATTTCTATAAAGTGGGAATATTTTATCATTACAATCCACTATCAAACATATAGAATCCCAGAATCACAAATATTATGGTAAAATAATAATAAATCTCAATAATATGTCCTCTAAAATAATTTGTGGGAACATCCAATAGTTTGGAAAAACCACATGGAACGAGGTACTTTTCCTTCATCTTCCTATAAAATAAACACCGACAAACAAACATTGCAACTTCCTAATTCAACCTAGGTGTCCATAATTGACTGCCCTAGGATTGGTTAACTATTTCCATGAAGGGAGATACCAAAAAAGGAACACTATGGATCCCCAAAATATCCACATCACACATCTATGATGGAATAAAAATCATTCCTTTGAACGACACATTGTGTTATACATCCATAGACCAACCATCTGGTGCATCACAAAAAATAAATCCATCCCACAATCCTACACCTTAGAATATACTAGATAAAAATACTCAAAATTTTACTCCAATTATGATTGAACTATCATATGTAAATGATATCATATGCTTCCAACCTCTCCATTATTATGATGTATCATTGACTGTTCTGCCATCACAAACTATGAATCCTTGGATTCACACATGAAATCACTACATGACATCTTGCTCATCACATTGGCTACAAATTTCCCCTTTCCTAGTGTATATAAAATATCAATGTAATAATACTAAAACAATTCCATCCACTAATTCTGACGAAATTTCAAGCCATTATTTCATAATACATACCTCATTCTTTTATAGTGTGTAAAAAGCACATAACTCTTGTCGAATAGGTTATGTCTCCACAAATTCAATTAAAACGCCACGTATAACTACTCAATATAATGGGTGGTATATTAAAAATAAATAATAAATATGTTTCTAGACTCAATAGAATCAATTATCTCTACATTATTAGAACCCATCCAAAGAAAAGAAAATTGAATCACAGAAAACATCAAACTAACTTCAAGTTCCTGAAAATAAAAGAACTATAATACTAAATACTTCCCCTTAAGGACCTCAAAAGAAACATGTACATTATTAGTCCACATAAACACATGATAATTAATTATTAATGCAATTTTTGGAGTCTCAAGCCATGAGAAATTTTCTATGACCCAGCTGTATTAGACTGGAATACTAAGGTACTCATTTCCTCTCCCAATGTCTTGGTGGATTCCCATGAATGAACAAGTTATATCTAAAATTGATCAAAATATCCTCCCTATGAGGATAGAAAATTCCCTATAAAATTTACATCATGATCCTAGAGCTCTAACCTCAAAAAAATACCATGAAACTACTCACAATTATGAAATCCCAAAACCTTATGCAGATGCTCTGCATACTCATCCATAGAGGCCATGTACACAAAGATGTAATCGATGAAAACCAAGAAAAAAATAACCAGAGAATCTCTAAACATTCCATTCATCAACCCCATGAATACAAACTATATCATTCATCAAAAAAAAAACAAATCCAAGGTGAACATATAATACCCATGAAAACAACAGAATACAATCCTCTAAATATACTCATCCTTCACTATCATCTAATGATATCCTGAGGGAATATTGTTTTTTAATAAAAACATTATCCCACTAAAAATTGAATTAATAATAAATCCATGAAATATGATATCACATCACCACATTCACTTATTCAATGCAATGATAATCTATAGAAAATCACAAACAACATTCATCTGTCTTTATGAACAATACTGGTGTAACTGAAGCTTTCACACTCAGACAAAAAAACATTGTCTCAATAGGTCATCGATCTATACTAACTTCTATCACAACTCCAAAATTTGATATATCATCGATATACATCATGATATGATACACACCTGGTATTTTATTGATCCAAAACATGAGCTTCTGTTGACCAGGTAATGCAGCAACATCCTCTTGAAAGATGTCTGATTAATCTTCAAAAACAATATTAATCAATGACTTGTGGTCCTCTAAAATTCCCACCCACAATTTTAATTTCAATGAAGATATGGACAGAAGACACCTCTAACTCATAAGATTGACGTGTTCACCAGAAAATCTTAAATCTATACATCAACATCATAGAACACATCCTAACTAATGAAGAACTCCATGATATCCAATAAAACATATATCCATTCCCTGATGTGGATTATTTCATATGTATTTCATCTAATATATGAAATATCACCAATATCAGTGATACCCCATCAATAGATCATAGAACCAACAAACTTCATTAAATTATTCATCACCTTTAAATGTAGTAGTAAATTCTAAGGGAACTAAAGGCCTCTCTACCTCAAGTCCCAATGCATGGATGGGGGAACTTTACCTAATGTATCATTTATCTCCAGTATCAAAAATTGCATGTACCCATATAGAAAACAAAATATGGGTACCTATAATGACTTATATCAAGCATTACCCTGGACATGATAAAGAACTGTGCTGAAAATGATGTGCTCTATGAAATATCTAACCCTATTTATTATCACCTCCATATCCACACTCTACTCTATGAGGATGTGGGGAATTACATCTTTGTACTTTACCTACCCCATATCCTCTCAAAAAATCCCAAACTGAACCACCATCCAATTTCCATCATGTATGAGGCTACGTCAATGGAAAAAAATTAAGTGGAAAATCTAGAACATGAGGACTACTAGGAAAGGTCAATCACTCTAATCGCTAAGGATGGCATACTCTATAAAGAAAAAAATATTTCTAATTTAAAGAAATAGGTCTGAGACAAACTGATCCTGAAGAAAGGATAAAAATAGTACTTTGAAATACCCCCAAATTTCCAAAAACAATATTTTCCTAACAACTTGAAAATTTATACAATAACTATTCACTTCAAGTAATCATGATCAATCACCACTCATGACAATCGGGTTCTACCTGTAGTCCTCTCAATAAACTCTACTCTGACAAGAACCTGGAGATACATATTAAAAATAAACTGGGTGACCTAGAGTTGCATCTATAAATGAAACCCCTCCTAGAAAAACCAAAAAACACACTCATAATCTGGAAATAGGTTTGAATATTATCATTTAAGGGTATTGGAAATGGATCTTAGACATTGTCACGATAGAGCTCTTCAGTCGTAGGGAAAGTCATTCCAGTATAATGATAACATTCAAGGTTATTGAAAGAAACTATGATATGAACTATTATTATAGTGTATCCTATGAGACAGATGACTCTTCATGGTCCTTAATGAACAAGAACTACCAGTACCTATCTTCTCTATAAGATTTCATTATAGACAAAAAACCCAATTCCCCATTCAAGCATATATCAAAGTGAATATTATCTCAATATCCTCCAACTGTTCTTATCCTCCTGAATCCTAAATTGATCACTCAAACATATGTACAATATGGTACTAATAATATAATAATATCCAAATCTATGTTTCTTCATCATTAAATTCAACTCTATACTGATATTCCCACACATCGTTTTAAAAAACATAAATGGGAACCTAACGAGGATGTTGACTTGGAGCCTTGCTAACAATAAGAAAAAACAATTAGAAATTCTAAGCCTAAAATACAGAATACATAAAATTAATTAAAACATTTCATTATTATCTTGTTAAGGTTTTTCCTATAACATGGTATCCCACTTCAAACACATGCACTAATAGGTCTCTAACATAAAAAAAGATTCACATAATTTATTAGGATTGGAATAATTTATGGTTTTTTCATCAGATGACAAGGGGAACTAAATAACCTTATCCTAACCAGTCTCTTAGGATTACATGGTTAATTAAATAAATAGGTCACCATTTCCATACTAATAATTTCATCTACACATTTTCATAACTCAAAACATTATCTTTATAAGTCCCCGACCTTAAAACATTAATTAATATTGAGATAAATCAAGAATTCACATTAAGGAACATTTCAGGTTCAGTGTGTTAGAGAATTAGTGCATAAATATTATATTACATCTCAAATATTACAATGTAGACACCTCTCATCAGTATCCATTTTATTTGTAAAAGAAATAATCTTAAAATAAATCAAGAATTATTTTCATGATATAAATCATCATTATTTTTTCAATCTCTTACCCTTCCTTTAACCCTGTGAAAAAATTTTAAGAAAATATTGATGATCATAAAAATCTCAGTAAGGGTTATAAAATAGAGAAAGAAAACATTAGTCCATAAATTCACACATGACATGAGTTCAGTAACACACCTCATTAAATAATATGATTTATGAATAACCCATTAAAATCATAAATCATAAAGGTAACTTCAGAAGTCAATATCATTCTTACATTTTAGCATACACAGCTACAAATGGAGTTATTCTTGGATTACCCATCACATTATTTTCCCAAAATATCATTTGAGAATCATTAACGTTTACCTCTGTCAAGTTACCTAATTAATTAGAGAGCTATATGGGGCTCACCCTTTCTAGGATTATCGCGGAACCACCCATTTATGTAAAAAATTTCCAAGAACCATAACATAATCATAACACCTAAAACAAGAATAATGGAAAGATAACATTTCAACATTGTAATCACAAAATATCATTTCAAGATATTGACATAATCAGTTCATTTAAAACATTCTAAAAGAAGAGTTTTGAATCAATGTGCTCCATTCCATTTTGTATCTTTTGAAAGTAATTTAATCTTTAAAAAACTCATTTATATATAATTAAATCCATATAATAATTTCTAAAACATGGACATGAAATATAAGGATTTATAAGATTAAATCTTTAAAACATGTAAAACAATGTTTTAGTTAAAGAATCCCTTACCACATGATAAACACATGAATAAAAATCATTAAATAATAACATCAAAGGAAATTATAAATATCCTGAGAAAATTGAAACTATTGATATATAAATTCCAAAAGGGTTGTATATAAACCTTATAGGATATTAAAGGTTCCCAATATCATGATATTCTCAATGAAAGGATATTGAGACGGTCCCCTTTATAGAGTTCCTATAAACGATGTAAAATTTATCAATGGGGTGATTATGTGTAGCAGTAGTATATACACAGAAATATAAGTGTAAATTAAAAAATAAATATATAAATATTTATTCCACATTTAATTTTTCCATAATATAATCAACATTGTATGTGTAAAACCTAAATAGTGGAAATTGAGTTTAGAAATTCCTTTATAAAAATTCTGCAGCCTAACAACATCACTAAAAATTTCAGAAAATTAGTCGATGAGAGAGAAATGGTTCTTTAATCACTTGGACATAAAATTTAAAATTATAAGGATATATAATAACATATTCCAACACATGAAAATGAAAATTAGTAGAAATAAGATAAAATAAATCTTTTACTAAAAGAGGAGGGTGAAAAGCTCCCTTACCTCAAGTCTGACATGTCTCATATGTTGTCTATTCATCCGGAATAATAAACATAAGTTAATAAAAACATTCTTCTGAAACGTTTTCAATTTTATTAATCCTTTTATATCACTTATTTCCTTGATATAACTATTAGATAATTATTTGAGTTCATATTGGACAATTTGTCGATGTTCAGTACTTGGTTCAAAAGTAATGTAGTTATAATTAAAAATTATCCATGTGGTCAAAATTCCATTATCTCCAAAAAGATATTAATTATTTAGAAACCATATATATAATATATATCCAGTATATATGTTTTTATAATACTCCATTTCATTTGGATATTTGATAATTAAATGCACTGTTCATAGAGACGGTAAGTCGTACGTATGCAAGAACACTACTTTCATTTCTTCTTTCATTTTTAAAGGAATGAAAAGTAAATGATACATAGGTAAGTAATAATTATACAATAATATCATATTTAATATATGTTACATATTTTCATTAAATCCATCCTTTATATGTTCCATGTATGGCATTAATGAGTCATGCCACTATAAGGGGGCGGTAGTAGGCACTTCCTCGAATAAAATTATCGTGTTTACCCATTATGGAAACCAGAATGTTATGATATAAATTAAAAATAAATAAGAATTGAGACAATATAAATATAATATATATAACATATAAATAAAGTTCCATAATAATGTACACCTTGAGAGTTGGTACGGAAAAATCAAACAATCGTCTTTTCGTGAGACAGTAGTTCGCCATCCACAAAAATAGTATGTTCTAATTAGATTAGATGGAGGTGTGTGTAGGTGAATTTTGAATACTTATAATAACAACTACCTAGTGTATTAATTATACTATTGTTGTTATGTAATCAAATAAAAACAATATAATAGGGAGTGAAGAAGTTGAATAATGGAAAGTTATTTTAGAGAACACGATAAATATTAAAACCTATAACTCTCTTTTATTTGAGTCAAAAGGCATTATATAATTGCCTTATTCCTAGGTGAAAGTCTCAATGAATAATATATGGATGTTGGGAGATTATTTTATCTTAGGCCGGATAATCCAAGGGTCTTAAGAGGTTTGATTAAATGGGTTGGGGTGTATCCCTTTTATAAGAGAGAGGAGGTACGATTTAGAAAAGTCAATAAATATTATTTTATTATAATTTCATTTTAGGTTTATAAATGATAAATTTTTATTTAACTAAAAGATAAGATGAGTTTGAATCTAAATCCTCTCATCTAATGGGTTTTAGACAAGTTTTTGGAAATAAATTAACATTTTCTTTTAGATTTAACCATAGTTAACTATTTTATCTTTTACCACGTCCTCTTGTATATTCATACTAAATGGTTAATATATGTACAATAATATGCCAAGAGAGCTGAAAATGGATCATTAATGACATTTTTAACATCATTTCTATAATTTGGACAAATATTATATTTTTTGGATTATTTAATCATTTAATAAATTTTTATTTTTTAAAAAACTCATTTATGCCAATTTATAATCTATTTTTATCTGGACTTTTAACAAATCAATAAAAACTTAATTATTTCAAAAAAAACATACATTAATTGAAATATATATAGGTATATCCTTCCATAAAATTATTGGATGGCCTAAAAAGTTTCATGAAAAGTTTATTTTAATATCTTTATTCTTATTCATTTTAATGTTTCATTAATAAGGTAATCACACCATTTCCATTGTGTCACAAATAAGTTTACTTATTTGATGTATAAATATTACAAATAAAGACCCATGTTGTAGGAAATAATAATATATTTTAATTATTTTTTATCGTCAAAATGATCACTTATATGACCCCATATAAAAAATATTCTACTAAAAGTCATATGTTTATGTTACATTCTCATTAAGAATAAATTATTTTTTATAAAATGTCATTTTCACGTAAATATGGATCCATGGGATCCTAAAATCGACCCAAGGATTCCCATGGTCCGAAATATATCATCCAATAGGGTTAGAAAACGTGTTGGGGTAATTTAATATTATTATAATATTATTTTTTTTACCTTTATTGACCGTATTTACCCTTTAACCATGGTAAATAAAATAATTACGGAAGTTACTATTCATAATCTCTAAAAATCAAAGTTTCTTATTTACACAATTTCAAAATACTGATTCCAACTATGGAATTAATTCATCCAAACTCGAAACACATAAGTTGCAAAAAATTAATTTAAAATTAATTCCAGTTTTCAAAACCAAAAAGGTTCTTTTTATAGAGTAATAACTATCAAAAGATTGACAAGCATTTATATAGAATTAAAAAGTGAAATTACATAAAATGACCATAAATGTATTAAATTTTAAAAACTAATCTAATTAAACTTTATATCCAATTAAAAATATAATATAACCATACAAATAAATCAGATGAAAAGTCAGTTTTTACTTAAAACATAGTATTTTTCAATATTCATTAAAAATGAACTTTATCAGAAAAATACAAAAAAAATTACCAAAGAAAATTTAGATTTCCCACTTCTAAATAAGAATTTTATTATGTTAAATGAAACATATTATAGTGAAAAAAAATTCTTTAAAATGATTTCTTCCTCAAAAGGCGGAAAAACTACCTTTTAAAAATAAAAGAGTAATAATGCATAAAATTGGATTCATTCTCATCTTAAGCCTCTAAATCTTATTAGATAAATGTAAAAACATTTAACAAACATGTTTAATCATAATATTATTATTTTTGTACATTTCCACCAATATAATGTCTAGGCATTATCTACCATTTAAAATAAAAATAATATTATATTATTTTTCGGTATAACTCAAAGATGTGTGCAACATAAGATTTCAAAGAAAAATGTTGTTTCATGTTGAGTACACTATCGAAAAAAGTTTCATATTTTACAAAATATTTTTATCTTATTCATAAATATTAATAGATATGAAAAGTTATTATTCTATAAATTCCAGGGTCTTCGTATCCTTCCCCCATTTTGAAAAGTGTGTCTTCCTAATTTTAAAATTGGTCCTGGAAATTTCATTGAAAGTCCCACATAGGAAAAATAGTTTATAAAAATATCACATTAAAAGATATAAAGTCTAGTATAAAGGTCACCCGAGATAACACATACTAGGATCCCATGTAGGAAAACAAGGATATGGAAGAGAAACTAACTCTCGTAAATTAATAGAGAGTGAAAGGGGACAAGATCATGGAATATTAACCACCAAAATACCATAAATTTATGATTGGGTAAGATTCTAATGATAAAAGAAATGGTATAATTTTTTTTCTTCAGGATCATTTTCATAGAGTTGAAGAATTTTGTTACAACCTCGACTAGGATTGTAAGAAAATACTCTTACCTAAAAAGTATTGTTTCATCCATTAATAGAATTTCCACCATGAACTCATCCTTTCTCTAAATGATGAGTATTCAATATGACATGGTCCCACATGAAGCTCAAGAATCAAAATCTAGAGAATAGCATGATCCCCAATATATAATCCATATATTTACCCTTTCATTAAACATTAACCAAAACCAAATTGATTTGTAAAAGATCACATAATACCCAAAAAAGAATAATCTTTTATAAAAATAAATACTACTCTTAATCTCCAAAATTCGATAAAAAATAACCAAATCTAAACAAATACCATTCAATAAACAACTGTCCTTAAAATTATTCAATGTAATCCTAACAATGATTGAAACCCAAAAATCAGAAGGATTTAATCACTTAGTCTTTCACATGAAATCATAACAGTTATCTCCAAATAACATTGAATACTCTTAAATTATAATCACATTATCTCTTCAATCATTTAATCATTTATATAAATAATCCGACTCACCATATGTCTAAAAAAATCATATGTTAATCCGAAATAAAATTCCACCATTACTCCTCAACAGAAATACCATAGTATTCTATATTACTTAGCCATACAGTGTTCCCGAAAGATCAAACGTATTCTAAAATAACATTTATCAATTAATCACCAAATCATTTTATAATACTAAGGATATACATTTAATAAAACATGATACCCAAATCAACATATTATTTATCAAATAAATAATTTAACTAAAAAAATTCATACTATCCAGGGACATCATGTAGGCAAGTGGTAAGAAATGCACCCAGGACGCCCTTTGGTTGTGGGTTTGATTCATGTGGCCTTACAGGATACGATAGGGTGTCACCCATTTTGCAGGTTTTCCATTTTCAAAAACCATATAACTATTATAACATTTTAAAAAATAAAATAATTTCTTCAAAAATAATCATAACCTATTTTGTCCTCAAAGTTTATCTAATACCTTTTATTTTTCATCCTTTAATGTAATAACCATTAATCACCTCAAAAATAATAGATCATATGTCCCCCTCAGGTTATCCTTTATGTCTAGACAAGAAAATTTAATTCTTCCTTGAATAAAATTTTCATATATCATACATCAGAGTTACATTTAAAATAGAAAAGTCTTCTAAAGTTATCCCATAATCTAAAGAGCCTTAATAATTTTATAAATTTCATCACCCCGATATCAAACATAACTCCTGAATTTCTAAAATATAGACATCTTAATCATCCATCATTTTCAATGATCCCATAACAATTTTATCCAATATATTATATAATAATTATTTTTCATAAACAAAATCTTGAATCATATCCTCTGATTAAATAATTTCAAAACATCATCTAAGATATAATCTGTACCATTCACTGGTCATTGTTCGATTCATCGTCCTAAATTGGAATGGAAATAGGTATTGGTAAAATTTTATTTTTATGATCCTACTATTCCCATTCCAACTCCTTCGTCGCAGTACATCTATTTTTATAATGACCATGCACACCACATTTAAAACATTCAAATAAATCCCTTAGAAAGAACATATTTCCCTTTCTTGGAGTCGATTTTACGCTTCCTTTTTACATTGTTGGTTCATGATTTATGAACTTCAATACCACATCTATAGAATCTTAATGTACTTTGGAATTTTTTTCATCGGTGTTTCTTTCCACTTCCTTGACACATAGTTTTTTTAATATACATACCTTTAAAATTATTACCTTTACTTTCATAGGGATTTGTTGCTTGCATATACAATTCATTATAAAAATCATCACGGTTAATGTGGTCAATTATGACTCCAGATTTTTGATTGATAAAAACCACAATGGTTTTCATTGGACGTAAAATTTTATTTTATTTATCATTCATAAAACCATCATAGTTTACTTCACATCCACGGTTACTTTGGTGGCTGCTAGATCCAGAACATTACTAAAACCAAAAAGAATAATGTGAGTATATCAATTAAATCATCATATATTATCTTATGACGATGGTAAATACTAATATATACTTCTTCATGTTATATTAAACTCATTCAATTTATCTAAAAGAAATATTACTCTTTTTGAGATTATAACCATTATGGTTATATCACTTATACTTAAATAACACCCAAACCTCTAAAATGTTCTAATCTGACCTCTAATACCAACTATTAGGCCCCATCCATCAAACATTACTTAATCTTGAGTTAAATCAAGAATTAATACTGGAAATATTTTTAGGTTTAGTGTTTTAGAGATTTAGGCCATAATTATTACATTACATGTCAAATATTACAAACTAGACACTTTTACACATTATATATTTTTATCATACAAAAACTCTTAAAATAAAACAATAATTATTTTCTTGATATAAATCTTCTTGATTTCTTGATTTCTATTACCCTTCCTTATACCCTATGAAAAACATTTCAAAAACATTCCATGATAATTAGAATCTCTAAAAGGGTTATAAAATAATGAAATAAAACATTAATCCATAAATACATTCAAAACATAATTTCTTTATCATAACTCCTTAAATCGTAAGATATCTGAATAACTCATAGAAATAATAGATCATAAAGGTAACTTGTGGTATCCATATCATAGAAACGTTTTAGATTTCATAGCTACATAGGGATTTACATTTGGAATGACCATCACATAATATTACCTAAATCTCTAAGGATAAACATTAACTTTAACCTTCGCCATGTTACCCAATGCATTAAAGAGCTATCTCGGGCTCACCCACTCTAAGATTATCACGGAACAACGTATACATGAAAATAATTCCCAAGAACCATAACATAATCCTAACACATAAAACAAGAATAAATGAAAGATATCATTTATATAGTATAATCACAAGATAACATTTCAAGATATTGACATAATCAGTTCATTTTAAACATTCAAAAAGAAGAGTTTTGAATCAAAGTGTCCCATGACACATTCAAACATTTTAAAGTAATTTACACTTTAAAAAACACATGTGCATATAAATAAATCCTTAAAATTATATATAATTCATGGACATGAAATGGAAGGATTTAGAAGATTAAATCTTTAAAACATTTCAAATAATGTTTTAGTTAGTGAATCCCTTACCTCTTGAGAAACACTAGAATAAAATTAATTAATGTACAACAGAAAAGGATACTATAAATATCATGATAATATATAGATTAATTCTATAAAATTCCAAAATGTTTGTATATACACCTTATAGGATAAAAAAGTTTCACAATATCAAGATATCCCTTAATGAATGGTGATTGAGACGTTGTCCTTTACAAAGTTGGTATAAATGACATAAAATTTATCAATGGGTTGATTATGTGTAGAAATATTATATTCACACAAAGATAAGAGGAAATTAAAATATCAATATATAAATAGTGATTCAACTAATAATATTTCCATTATATAATCAACGAAGTATGCGTAAAACCCAAAGAGTGGAAATAGAGTATCAAAATTCCCTTATGAAAATTCGGCAGCCTAACAGCGTTACATATAAATTTAGAAATTGATTTGATGAGAGAGAAAATGGTCTCTCATTACATGGACATAAAAATTACCACAATTAGGATATAGAAAAACATATTCCAACACTTATTACCTTGATATGTTACTTATTATTCATGAATAATAAAAATAAGTTATCATATACTTGCTTCAAAACATTTTAAAAGATTATTATTTCTTTTTATAACACTTATTACCTTGATATAACAATTAGTTAATTATTTTACTTCATATTGGACATTATGTCGATGTTCTGATCTTGAGTCAAAAATGAACTTGTTATAATTACAAATTTTCTATGTGGTCAAAAGTACATTATCTCCATAATGATATTAATTATTTATATATCATATATATCATATTTATGTAGTATATATGTATTTTTAATTTTCCATATCATTTTGATATATGAAAATGAAATGGGTCGTTCATGGAGACGGTAAGACATACATACGCATGAAAGCTACATTAATTTTTTTTACTTATTTAATGGAATGAAACCCAAATGATACATATTTATATTATAATTAATGGATAATATAATATTTTATATACCTTAAAAAAGTTCATTAACACCATCCTTTATACATTACATGTATGGAATAAACACGTCATATCACATTGAGGGGTGGTAGTCCGCACTTCCCCGAATGAAATTATCGTATTTACCCATTATGGAAAACATAACTGTATTATATAAATTAAAAATAAGTATGAATATAGAAAATATAAATATAATATATATCATATTTAAATAAAGTACCATATTAATGTCCACTAGGAGATGTGGTATGGAAAAACCGCACAATCATCGTTTTGTGGGGTTGTAGTTCGCCGTCCACAGAAACAGTATGTTCTAAATACGTTAAATTGAGGTGTGTGTAAGTGTAGATTGAATAATCTGCATAAAAAACTACCTTGTATATTGTTGATACTGTTGTTTTCATGTATTCAACAATAAATAATAGAATATGGAGTGAAGAAGTAGAATAATGGAATCGAATTTTATAGAAGACGTTACCTCTTAAAACATGTAACTCTATTTGTTTTGAGTCCAAATGCATTATTAAATATCCTTATGCATAAACTAAATCTTATATAATTAAGTGAGGGACGTTGGGAGCTTATTTCATCTGATTATGGGAGAGGAAAGTGGCTTGAGTGTTATAATTAAATGGGATGGGTGAAGCTCTATTATAAGAGGGAGGAGGTACTATTTAGAAGAGTCAGCAAATAATTTTTTATTTTAATTTCATTTTCGGTTTAAAAGGCTCCAATGTTAGTTAGGTATAATATAATATGATTAGGTATCAAAAACCTCTCATACAATGGGTTTTTGATAAGTTTAAGGCAATAAATTTAATGTTATTGTTTATCTTTAACCTTTAGTTGACTAATTTAACTTTTACCATGTCCTCTTCTATATTAATAATATATGGTTAATATATTTACAATAAAATTTTAAGAGACCCAAAAATGGATCATTAATGTCATTGATAACATCATATATATCATTTGTATGAATATTATATTTTTAGGATTATTTTATAAATTGTTGAAATAGTATATATTTTAAAAACTCACTTGTGTCAATTTATAAACTATACATATCAGGAATTTTAAAAAATCTATTACAACATTATTATTTTGTAGAAACCAACATTAATTCAAATATAACAAGTTATACTCATCCATAAAATTTTTGTAGGTACAAAAAGTTTAAAATAAATTTATTTTAATATTTATAATCTAATTTATTTAAATCATTCATTAATAAGGTAATCAATACATCACCATTGTGTCATAAATAATTTTATTAATTTGATGTCTAAAATTTATAATTAAAATACCATGATGTATTAAATATTATTTCCTTATTAATGATTATTTATAGTCAAAACTATCACTTATATAACCCCATATAAAAATTATTTTACTAAAATTTATATATTAATGTTACATTTTCCTTATATTTATATTAATTTTTATAAAATCCATTTTCACATACAAGTGGCCCCATGTGGTCCATAAATTGAAAAATGGATTCCCATGGTTGGACATATATCATCCAGTAGGTTTAGATCATGTGTTAGTGTAATTAAATATTATTATAATATTATTTATATACCTTTATTTACTAGATTTATCTTTTAACGATGGTAAATAACATTTTTACAAAATTTGCTATTAACAATATCTAAAAATAAAATTTACCAATTTAAACAATTTTTACCTCTAATTCAAAATTTGGAAACCATTTTTCAAAATTCAAAACACAAAAGTTTTAGAAATTAATTTTAAATTAAGCCTGGTTGCCAAAACAAAGAGGCATGTTTTTAAAAAGTAATAACTATGAAAATATTCACATATGTGTATATCTAGTTAAAAATTGTAATTATATACAATGAACAAAATTAAATTAAATGTAAAATACACAATCTAGTTAAACAAGAAAAAATTAAAGATAATCTAACCATATTAATAAATCTGATGAAAAAATAATTTTGAATTAAAACATTTTATTTTTGACTATTCATTAAAAAATGCTCTTTAGCAGAAAAATACAAAACATGTACCCAAATTAAATTTTATTTCCCCTCTTCTGAGGAAGAATATTATTTTTTCATATGAAATATATAAAAGTTACAAAAACTAGATTTAAAAGGGGTTCTCCATTAAAAGGTGATAAACCACCTTTTTTAAAAAAATTAGACTATTTTATGCTTAAAAGTCAATTAATTAACATATTATTCCTCTAAATATTTTTGAATAAATGTAAAAACATTTAAAAACATTTCTAATCATAATATGTTTATTTATGTTCATTTTTTCCAATACAACAATTGGGTGTTAACTACCACTTAAAATAATAACATAATTATATTATTTTTCAGTATAACTCAACGTAGTCTGCAACGTAAGATTTCAAAAAAACCCATTGTTGCATGTTGAGTATGCTATAAAAAAGTGTCCTATTTAACATAAAATTATTATCTCATTTATAAATATTAATAGATATGAAAAAGTATAATTCAATTAATACATGGGTCGTTACAATCAAATCCCCAAAACAATAACATATAATACAACTTTGTTGCGACCCCTTCCAGAAAAAGATAACTCAATGAAGGGATATATACTGGGATGGAAGGAGTATGTCCTATAGAAGACCATGGGTTTCCAAATAGCACTAAGGTAAAATTAAAATTCATATGGAGGGAATTTACTTCTAAGAGAAGCTTGATGAAGATTGATATAATATTGATACACTAATGAGTATATACTCGGAAATATATATATATAAAAATAAATCCAATGTGAAAAAATGAAATGTTATAAAATACCATAACAATTGAAAGTAATAATATAGGTACGGAAATAGTAATTATGGTAGGGACCACATAGCCCAAACAGCTCCAATAAAGACACGAGCTAGTGGTTTCCATCATGATCTCCAAACCACTGCGACTATCATAAAAAATAGTCTATTATAGGTAGGGTGATAAAATGAGTATAATCAATCACATACTCCCCAAAAACACTTGATAGAAAGTTTAAAAACTAATGACAAATAATAGTGAACTATAGTGAAACTAACTCATCATGTAGAGAGTTATACTATGTTCTTTGCCTCACCATGGATTACTCTAACCAATTATCTTGTAAATTGAGTATATAACTTAATTATTAAACATGAAGTGTATCCAACTCCCACTTCCCAGGTGGTTTTCTGCTCTTCCCAAACATCTAACATCCTGAGCCATCTCTCTCCAAAATAGGCCACTTTAAAGAGTCCTAGGCAAGGCAACCTAACAGGCACCACAAGAATCAAATAATCAGATCATCCCAAACATATTTCGATTTATTATAACTATGTAGTTTTTAAGAGATTCCAAAAACACTATAACGTGTATCATACATCAGGTAATACACATCCAGCCATCACAAACCAAAAAATGAATGAGTACATCAACCCATAAATCCTCTACACATTATGCATATAATTATCATTAGATTATTATATCCTAGGATACATGTGTTTTAAACAAGCACAATACAGCACATCCCACTTCACATATATATGTGAAAACTATCCTCCATGCATACTAAAAAAATAAACTACAAAGATAATAGAGAGAGGATATAAGGTGTGGTCAGACATCAATCCTCCTACTGAGATGTTGGGGAAAACACCCTCCCAAACTCAACTAGTTATCAGTTTCCCTAACCACAATTGGTGGGTAAAATTATAAAATCTCATAATATACATTATATAAAATATCTCACAACCAGACTATTTTAAAAATGGTCCCTTAGACTCAACTATAATTAAAGATGCACTAACTCCATGTAGTCACTTGTATGATCATATTTCTTAAATTTAAAGATTGATTTAAAGAGATAAATTATTTTATTCATTTAATTTATGAATATATATATTTTAAATAAATCATTAAACATTATTTATCCATTAAAATTATTCCACATTACATTAAATTAAATCAATGTAAAATCTATTTCTTCTATGCATAATCACAAATTAGACCATTGTTTATCGAGATTAACAAACAATAGCATTTTTATTCAACCTACAACAACCCTATGGGTTAAGAATTGTTTAATCAGTATTAGAGTAATTCCATAAACCATGTATTTTAAGAGAACGATCCAAAGTTACCAACAAGATGAAAACATTCAATAAAGAGCATACAACTACCTCAAGTAGTGGGGAGAGAATATAGTTAAAAAAGAATCATTTCCATCATCTATTAAACTAATTCATAAGTGATCATGTTATCTATAAATATCTAATAAATCTGTAAGACCATATTTAGCCTAATCCATTATCTCATGTTCCATGATCGACACCAACATTCATATCCAAATGCATATCTCCATCACATCATTCATCTACTACAATATTATCCATGTCTCCCCAACTACATAATACATCTTTCATCACAGTGTCAACCATCCTTGTATCACTTCAAATTAGGTCCTACCTACACTATATCACAAGACATAGTAAATCTTACATCTAGATCACATCACAATAGAAGCAATAATAGTCAAGAATAGTAAATAGGGAAACTAGGCCCAAAAAATAAGATATTTTCCATCACACATAAATGATATCTCCAAGGTCCAGAACAAGGCACATTTCCTTCTCATTAAAATGGGAAAATAAGGCACTAATAATTATTGTTTTTCAAAAACTGGTTTTTATTCCATAATGAAGTTGAAAATTCATTATTCATAGGTTCTAACAAGTTGAATCCAAATGAAGGATCTAAAAAAATCTATAAAATGATTAAACATGCTTCACATTATTTACCAACCCCATTAATCAAATGGTAGATCACATGTACAAATAAACATGTGCATTGATCAAATTTTATTTTCCTCAAATTTAAGTAAGAATATTATTTTTAAATTAAATCAATATTTATTCTATTTACTAACTTCAACGTGTTATTCCATGAATAATACATTTATAAAAAATCAAGATTCATAGATATCACAATATTGAGGGAATAAATTTATAACCTTCTATAAAAGAATAATGAAACAATAACATTCAATCATTGAACAATTTCTTTAGTTTGGTTAAATATTAATAAGATAATTAAATTTCCATCAAAAGGGATATATAATTATAACTTTTAAATTCACATAATTAATGAATAAGCAATTATTCCCCTACCATAATGGATTCAATGTTAATCATTATAGAATTATCCAATGTTGTGGATCTCTAGTCACCTCTCTCGCATATATCTTTACCCATATGCAGATTTTTTAAGACAAACACATCTACATAATGTAGATAAATTTCCATTAGAAACATTGTAGATGATCTTAAATCACATGAAAATATTAAATTGGAGGAGTTAAGAGAAAATAGGAAAAAATTGTATAAAATAAAGAAATAAAAAACTTTGGATCACCATAAATCAAATACAAGAAGAAAGGGTTTGATTCCTATCGAATGAATCACATAAAGTAGAAGTGGGATGATTTGGATCACTTAGAATCATATGAACATGATAGGATTCGGGAAAATATCAAAACACTACAATATTTTTAAATGAGCTGCACAGAATATTTACATGGAATCTAAATCTTACAGTTCATGTAACTATTGGGAATTAGATATATCCAAAAACCACATCACCATAAACATTTTGACCCAAATAAATAAACAATGTGTAACTCCCAATAATGAATCAATTATTTTCCTTGAACTTCTTGTACATGATGTGAAACCCATACAAGACATGAATTCTCTCTGATTCCATATTTTAGCATTTGTACCCCTAAAAACTAACACCAAGCATCCCCAAGCACTAATAGATTCATAAACTAAAAAAAGTTTGAATACATAGATCTTAGCCCTTAAATCCCATGTTTATATCCCCTCAATCACTGAAGGATAATGTATATAAGTCTATTGGATTTAATTGTATCTAAAACACCCTTTATATTTAGGTTATAGTAAGAAATATGAATTAAAATTCACCCTCAATTATTAATAGTTATATAATAAAACCAAAATGTAAAATTAATTTTCATTTAATGATTAAATTTACTAAATCAATGTCTATCATTTTAAAGATAGTGAAAAAAATAATTAAAAAACTTCTATGAAAGGAAGGGATATAGTTTAATCAATCATGATTTAGCTTGGTCTATATTCCCTTAAAATATTTTAGTTAAACACTACGAATGAATGAGAAAGTAATGAGAGTAATCTCAATTATAATAGCCACACATTATAGACTAGATTGGAAATTATTTAAGAAATATTAAAATTGATTGTGATATGATGATTGTTGAATGATAGTAGTGGATGATGAATGTGAATGATGGTTTATTTTAGAAAATAAAGTTTTAGGTATCTTTTTATAGACTTAATATCGATATGAAAAATGTTTAATTTACTAGTAATAATTAAAATATTGTTCATTGAATTTATGAATCTTATACTATCATTAAATGAACAATAAAACACCAGTGTGCCAACATGAATTGAACTATGGACTGGAGAAACTATTATTATCCATTTTATAAATAATAACCCCCATGAAAATGAATGAGGTCATATATATGTTCCTATTTTCTCCTTCCATCACACTTATAAATCACACCTCTATCAAGTTTGTGGTGGATCTAGCTATTTTTTCCTAACATGAAACAAATGGATACCTGACATAGATTAAATGCCATATATGGTTCTTTTTGGCATCATCAAGGATTTTAAGAAATCAATTAGGACATTTTAATAGATCAATGATGGTTATCAGAATACCATAAAAATATTTCACTCATAGTAACTTACAATCATTTAAATTTGATAGTAAAATAATTTAAAGAGTGATTCAGATCATTGAAACAAAAGATTATAAGAAGTAGAACACCCCCATAAAAAAATAGATAATTAAATAGTGACGTGATGAATTGTTATAATGGATGAGATATAAAATTAACTACCCCAATTTTCTAGGAATGGTTATGATATTTGGATCATTCATTGGTGATTTTATTCCATTGTACTGGATTTTTGTTTAAAACTAATTTTGGGGGTCTGTGAGTGTTATGTGTCAATTTTAATGGATTTTAATGTCTGAAGTGGATAGAATGATGTTTTTTGTTATAATTCAGATCTTATATGAATTTATATGTTTTTTGATGGATAGTTTGAAAGTTCTTGTGTCCAAAATATAATGAATCGTTTTAACAATAATTTAAATTTTTAAAGTAGTGGTCAGATCATTTTGAGTACCATGAATCCGAATTAGGTTTTTGGAGTATTATGTACATAAATGAAGTGTTTTTGACATTGATGGAGTCTTGAGGGAAATTCAGGGGACTTCAATGGGACTTGGGAGAGGCCTGGTAGATGGTATTTCCTTAAAATCAACATATCCACCAACTATGTAATAGGAAATTTTTCTTGATACTGTGGTCTTGAAGTAGTAGTATCTACTACCATTTCACACTGACTCTCCAATGGGTATTTTATAATGATAAATTACTCATTGCCCTATCATTTTTATGAGTGGTATCATATCCCCCAATTGGTTTTCTTTCCCATGGCCAAATCATCACCTCCCATTATCTCTCTTGGTTATTCATTGATTTGTTGTTACATATCATGGATTTTTATACACTGATAAATTGAAAGGGATTCTATCCCTACTCTTTGTCTTCAGCTCCTTCACATTTATTGATTTCTATTCTTATTTATATAGAATGTGGATATTTTATAATAGAACAGATAAATCACCTTATTTTTAAGGGGATTTCATCCAGCATTGTTAGAGGACATTCCATGGTGATTTCTAGGTGAGGTTGTCTATAAAATTATCTATGTTATGTCACAACATGGATTTATTTAATGGATTCTGTTAATTTAAATTAAAATAATTAAGGATTTTTATTCCCTATAAGATTATGTACATGGTACATGTTGAGAGTAACATTTTGAACTCCGTCCATATTTTCCCTTTACGTTCATCCAATTGGAGGACCTAATGATTTTTTCTGAATGTGTTCTATGATAATTAATTTTAAATTATATTTATTTCAAATATAATTATTTATACTAATCTTAATAACATTATCTATAATCACAGTTGGTGATATGAAATGGGATAGTGAATATACATATATTTGTGGGCTTTTGTGTAGTTATTATCCCTTTAAAATATGTGGTATGTAAATAATTGATGTATGTGGTACCACATACCTACAATTATTTTCTAATTCATGTAATATATGAAATGTTTTAGGTTTTATATCCACTAAGTGAGATTAAATTATTTATTAATTGATATTAAATTAATATACAATGGATTGTTTGAGTATAAAATGTACCAATTCCATAAAGAACATTAGAACTAGATAGATTTCATTGGTAGCTAATGGTCAGGGCCTTGATTATATCATTAACACTTGGTCACCAACAAGTGGTGCTATGAGATAACCATATTAATTTGACTATGTTAGGTTGTCTGGAATCCCTTGATGCTTTCATATCCTGGGTGGATAGAGTGTACACTATGGATAAAAGTTTGGGAAAATAGATCAACCATGACTTTCCATGGGAACCATAATGTGTAAAGGGTCATCTATATATTAATTTCTAAAGTAGGAAAATCTTAGGATATGTAATTTTCATCAATAATATTATATCATTACTTGTTATATGATGTCCTTATAGTTTCAAGTGTTGAATTGAGACCCCTAAAGACACTAAGGACCCATGAAAGAGTTCATTTATAATGTTCTGAATGAGGGGTCCTCAATGGGTTTTGTAATGATCGAACAACCTAGAGTATCTATTGGGTAGTTCTGATTTTGGTATTCTCCATGATCCAAAATTATCATGTCAATCTGAAAAGGCTATGATTTATGTGACATTCTTGGGAATTTATTCAACCCCTCATGGTGATTTTTATATTTATGTTTATCCATAATAATATGTAATTTCATGAGATGAATGAGAATTTAATGAAAGTCTAGAAATTGATGTGATTCGTTATGATGCCTTGGAATCACCTGTTGAAATGTTAATGACCATTACACACCCTATGTGTTGTGATATAAACACACTAATTATTTTTTGGAGTATTCAATGTTTGGATAGCGTCATGTTATCTGGTTGATAAAGGAGTGGATGTGTATAGGTTGTACCAAGATCCATCATCAAAGTCACATTTTGTCTCTTATAAAATAATTCCTATAACTGAATTGAATCCTTTGATGAAGGGATACATTTTTTAAGTCTGTAATTTCTGGTTTTGAATTGATATACATGTTGAACATTCAGAAAAATTATGATGCATGAGATTTGGATAGTGGTATGATATGTTGGTAATGTGTTTGTACCTTAACATGGATATTGTACATCCCTTGGATAAATGTAGATACATTCAATAGATTCCTAGGATACCTTTTTAGAATAAGGTGTGCATACTAGTAATGGTTCATCTAAGGATGTGAGAGATCATGGATACCCAACACATGGACCATTGTAATCCTATGGGGTCTTCCATTTGATTATAATGATTCCATAGGAATTAGTCACTCCTGGACATGTAATAATGATTAGGACCTCCTATAATTGTATTAATACATTATATTGACTTCCATAATGCTTAGGTACTACCACGGGGTTTGACCATTGATCTTAATGATGAATGATGTCACGTGGGTCCCTAATGCCTTCTAATCATCATTTCAAGTATAGGTTTGGTATACTTATAGTATGTAACTAGTTTCACTTGATGTGATTCTCATTTTCTAAGAACATTAATTATATTTGAATAATGGAATAACTTCTTAGGGTTGGGAAGCTAAGGATCTAAAATGATCACATTGAATTGCCTACGTTATAGTCGTATCCCCATGTTTTGGTGGTCATATTATAGAGGATCTATAATAATAACATTCTTAATGAAACTATGAAACCAATATAACATAGGTTTTGATGTTGTTTCTTATTTTTTTATCTCAACATAGAATGTTGATTAAATATATCTAAGGGTATACTGTTACATAGAATACCACATTGGGGTTCCATACATTTTCCTGTACACATGCCCTAGTTGATCCTTCAATGTGCATGGTTACCCAAGAAACATTCAGATATATACTGGATGACTAGGTAAGATGATATCATGGGTTGTGGTATTTAATTATTGACTAGCCATATCAGATGATATCAATATATAGGGATAGTAAATGGCCCAAAGCGATAGTGGAGTTGTAATTTTATTGTCCTTTTATTCTGCTCAGTTTATGTGACCAGCCTTGTGGGAGTATTGTTGTATGTATCATATGCATTTTCAGGACTTCAAGATATTTCATTTATTATTAATGTATTCTTATTTATTAATATATACTATTATTATTTCACAGTATGGATTATTTTTGGTAAATTTCATATACATTTGTACTTTGAAATATTGGGTATTTCCTCTCCATGATAACGCCATATACCCATACTCCTTGTTTGCATCCTCTGATAATCAGAGAGTTATTACTGAGATCATATGGAATCATTTTATGGTTAAAATTTATACATTGATTTATTCTAGGGTAATAGAGTGTATTTTTAAAATAATATTATTTTTAATTTTCATAAGATACTTATATTGATATTAAAATTTTCATAAAATATGGGATTATTATAGATCTTGCTAATATATACAACAACATTGATTTGTGGATTTTTTCTTGATTTTTGGTTATATCTAGGTATCAAAACCAATATTTATGTGTCATAACCTAGGGGATAGTCCCCACTTAGTTAATAATAGTGGTTGACTTTATGGGTTACTCTTAAATTCATTATAGTCTAATGAGTGGTTCTATATGAGGGAGGTTCATGAAGAAGGAATAGGGATCTAATACTATTTTCACTGTATTGAATGTATTTTATTTTCATAAAACTACTATTAATAATAACATATTTTTTGAATATTTATTTTTTATATCTTATATTCCCTCTATTAGTTGATATAGTTACATTTAAATATCTCATTTATGTATATACTTTTTATAGGATTTCATTATCTTTAATATGAAGTCTAAATTTCATCATTATAATATAAAAGGTACATAATTTAATTTATATCCCAAATATAATTTATATTTCCAATTTTTCTATTGTATTTACGTATTTAAATCATATATCTTACAAGATTTAGGGTTAATTAAAATATTAAAATTCTCTATGGTGGTATTTTCATTCGTTTTCTATCGATTTTCTCAAATTTATATATTTGGATAAAAATGTATTTTTACTTGTAAAATTATATATATTTTATAAAAATTGAATACCATAATATTATCACATTTACTATAGTATTATACTACAGTTGATTTATTTTTTATCTTTTGATGCCACTATATGATATATGAGCTCTCTATGAATCTCGTATCGACTTCAACTGGGGTAATCCATGTGATTCTTATTGATTTATGTTTTAAAAAAGGATTTATTTTTATTATTTAATCATGATTTTGATATATATATTATATTCAGGGATAAAAATGTATTATTTATGCCTCATTTCCCTTTATTATAGATTTTATCTTTTGAGATATTATGAATGGATCATGGATTGGGATCCTACACAAAATATTATTTTTTTACACTTCTAGAAATATATACCTATTGGATTTAAATCATTAATTAATAGTATTTCGACACAATCTTGGATTCATTCCTATTATTATAATTCAATATGATGGTGAATTTTTTATTATAATTAGGTAAAAATTATTATTCTCAATCATGAAATCATTTTACTTCATATATCAATTTCTATCAAATCATTCCTTCCATTATGAATCATTATTAATAAAATATTCATTAAATAATGACCCTAGGTAGAAATTGTTTTTAAATATATATAATCATCTAAGTACATGCCTATAGTTATTTTTTTAATAACTTCTATGATATGATATATATTGACTTCATGATATTCACCTAGTTTTAAAATAAAAATATATATATTTCATGGATTGGTTGAATAATATATATTTTCATTATATGATTGAGTTGTATATATTGTAGTATATAGATCTATATTTTATGGTCCGAGTGTTTCTGATTTTTTATTAGAGAATTCCTTTTTTATTTTTTGGAATTAATATATATAAATATTTTCCTAGAGAATAATATATATTTAGTTTTTTATATAAATCTAGGTTGATTAAAAAGAACATAAAATTATACAGTATAAATTACAAACATACATAAATTGAGTTTTTTATTAACTATTTGATTACTTTAGTTATATCTGTTATTGAACATTAGTTCAATTATTATGATATAATTGTCAATATTTGAAAATAATGAGGTTCTAATTTATTTTAGGTGGGAGAATGCAATAACCATTATATTTCATATAAACATTAAATATAATTTTAAATTTATATTTGGAAAAATGAGATAGATATTTTTAGTTATGAAACATTAATTTTATTAATATATATATATATATATATATTTGAAATTTATAAATTAAATCCATCACGTTAGAAATAGACATAGAAGTATTTTTTATAAAGAAATTCCATGTTTTATATTATGAAATAAATAGTATATAATTTCCTCAATATGTAATTTCTAAAATCATTCTTGAATAGATTTTATTAAAATTAAATAATAAATATGTGACAATAAACAAAACTGAGTAACAAAACAAAATTATATATATATTTGTGTCAGTATGTTATATATATATATATATTCTAAACTAATATGTAATGTAGGAAATTGATTAAAAATATGTCACACATTTAGTAAATAAAATATATATAAGCATGATGGGGACACTAAGTGAAATAATTTATTTTAATTATGTAAGAAATGTTTTGTAGTGTTTTTAAACAATACCATTGGAAATTAGGGTACTATATCTGTTACATTTCCATGGGAATAACAAATTAAAAATTATGGGTAATTTGTTAAATAAATATAAAAAAAATTAAATAAAAATATAGAAATATTAATATTAAAAAGTTGAACATTTAATAAGATAAAATATAAATTCAATACACAATACATAAATAAAGAAACAAAATTACTAATTGTTCTTAACCTTATCAATTAATACCAAATTATTTTATATTAAAAATAATTGTCATGAAATATTTAGAAAATGTTCCTTATAATATGTTGTATAATATTTAAATTTGAAAAAATATCAGTTTACATTTATTATATAATGTGACTCTTCATAAATTTTATTTTATGCTGATTTTTGAAAAAACATCCTCTCAACTAATATTTGTATAAGGAAATAATATTGTTATTATATTGTTCAAATGAATTA
Source organism: Viscum album (assembly GCA_963277665.1). Lineage (NCBI taxonomy): Eukaryota > Viridiplantae > Streptophyta > Magnoliopsida > Santalales > Viscaceae > Viscum > Viscum album. The sequence continues at coordinate 195,106,595 of OY728123.1, read as the reverse complement.
TAGTGTAGTATTTACAACCGAAATATCATATATAAAATATATCATACATTTAAAAATATTATGAAAAACTTATAAACCTGAAAATTATTTTTATGTTAAAAATAATAATTTAATTCATTAAATACTATTCCTTATACATTTCAATATGTATTTATATTGATTTTGAAAAACTTATTTTCATTTTTACAATGGATTTTAAATAAATAATTTAAATATTTTATATTAAATAAATAATTTTTCTATACATATAGATACTATTATGTGAAATGGTCTATATTTATATAATATTAATTATTTAATAAAAAATTGGTCATCCCATCCACATATAAGTACTTTGTGTCACACCTATGTGGAAATACATCAAAAAATAATCCTATAACATAATTTATATAAAAAATTACATTGTTAATATATTCCCAATTATTTTTGATTTTTTAGTTTCATTATAAACATTATTTTCAGTTTTATATGAATAGAGAAATTTAGGTACTCATAAATTGAGATAACATCTTCACACATGCCAGTGATTTCTTCAATTCATCACATTGTAGTTTTTTTTTGTTTTATAAATCCTTTATAAACAAAATATTCAATATGCTGATATTTGTTTAAATTTATTATAATTTAAAAAAATTTATAATAAAATATAATATATCAATATAATATCTACCTCATCCCATTGAGTCATTTTTATTTGTTATGTTCTCCTACCAACAAGGATTTTATCCCCCTATACGAATCAATACCAATAAGGATGGCATGTTTAGATTAATTTATAGACACAAATAATGTCACACACATGAGTGTGTGTGTGTGTGTGTGTGTCTAAGTGTAATATTTTTTATTATTATGTATTTTATGGTAATCAACATCATTAAAAAATTGCAACTACATTAATATAAAAACTTTTATTTTCATATTTAATTAATTATAACTGTATAATATTTTAAATTTAATGAATGGTTAGTAAATAATTTTCATAATTAATGAATTATTAAAATTTATGGAAATGAATATAAAATTTTTGGAAATAAATTTTTAATTAAACATATTTTTATTATAATGTAAGAGTAATAATAAAAGAGAAAAACAATCCCAAAAAATTGGATCTTAGACACATAGTCTCTTAGTTGGGGTAAGATTTATTTATTTCAACCCACGTTATTTATTTCCATTTATTCACGAATATTTTTTGTATTACTTTTTGGTCCCTTTTTTAGGAAATATTTTTTTTTGATATACACGTAACATTTTTTATTTTTTTTATAAAACCATTCCAATATAATTTATGACATCATTATTACACAGTCATCATTCTGAATATATGATTTTAGTGTGATTCCTTGGACTCCATTTCTTAATAACATTCATTTTATGGGAAAAATTTCATTCTATTAATTTTTATTTAACATATGACTTCATTAAATATAATATCATACTCGAGTGTATTATTCATATATAATACCAAAATTACCACTCTCTTATAAAATTGGTTGAAAATTAATTAATTTATTTTGAATGAAAATCTATTAATAATGAAATACATATATTCCTATCTATATTTATTAAGCACTTTTAACCATGGATTAAACTGTGTTCCTCATGATTTTTAGTATTATAAGATATATGGTATTTAAAAGAAAAAAAACTTATTTATCAATACATATAACACATTTTATCTTATTATTTAATTAATAACACTTATATTATTTATATTAAATAGGGAAAAATATTTTGGGCTAAATATTATCTTAATGGTCGATATACTATTTTACCTTCATACAAAAAATTTAATTTTTTAAAAAATTATGACATATTATGAATGTGGAATGGGTAAATAACCATATTAAATAACCTTTTTTAATAAAATAATAAATTAATATATAGTTATGATTATTATTTATGATTCATTATCCATATTCCATGTCTACATCAAATTGATTGATAACTCCTATTACCCATATAAAATTCATATGATGTGTCAAAAAAATATTAAGTTGAATCATGTTAAAATTTGGATTAATATATTTATTTATTATGATTCATTCCCCCATATATTAATTGGACTATAATCTCAATCATTATTAAATGTATACATTCATCTTATGAATTTTGTAGTGTTCAACATGTTTGTTGGTGGTATAGATGAATGATTTTATTTTATTTTCATGGTAGTATATTGGTTGATATTGTAAAATATTACTATTCCAAAGAGAAATTAGTTTGTGATTCATGGAATGGATAGAATTATTTAATGATCATGATATAAATTAAATGTATTTATTTATCTCTAAAATTACTACTTAATAATGAAATACCATATTGTTGATTTAGTGGTACCCTTTTTCAATAAATTCTACCTATAGAATTTTTCCACATTGATATGTTTTATTTCCTTTCACGCTATTATTTCTCAGTATTTCATGTTCATATAGAATAAATAATTTATGAAAAAGAAGTGAACATTTTATATAATTAGGCCTAAATTTCATATTATTGTCCCTTCAGTGATCATACCTTTGTTAATACAAAAAATTCTTATCATTATAAAATTGCATTGATTGAATATTAAATAAAGATTCTACAAATTATTTATCTTGTATCATTCATTTATATATTTTTGAAGGTATCATCCACTTCCCATAAATACAAGATTCATATACATTACATTGTGAACACATGTTCTTTAATAAGACTATCATAATTAATTATTTAATCAGAACATTATTTTGTGACAAGATTCTTCTTTATACTGTTTTTAATCTTCCTCAAGAAGGTCATCGACACTCTAAACTAATGTTGTAAAAATTATTTTGAAATTATTGTTCTCAATAGTTAAATAATAAAATAAATCCAGTATTTAGGAAGGATTATTTCATATTTATTCCCTGTTAAAAACTTCTTGATCAACAAATTTATTATCAAATTTCAATTACTACATTAAATAATCTAGATGCATGTATTAAAATGATCATCTCCATATCTCCCTCATTGATATAATATATTTTAGCTCCTCCAAATCATATTTAACACATTTTTCATCTTAAGATATTATTTTTATATTTATAAACACAATAGGAATAATTTTTATTATATATATTTAAAAATATACTTATTTTATTTTGAATATATATTCTTGGTCATTGCTTCCCAAAAAAATTTAAATAAATATTATGAGGAATAATTTCAAATATTTAACTCTAAATGTTTCGTTAAAACTTCAAGTCTAACTCATTAATTTAAATACCCTAAATACTCATGATATTTTCCCCTTTCAAATCACCATGAAATACATAGGTTGAAATCCTAATTTCAATATATTAATGTTAGTATACAATGTTTGTGTGACATTTTCCCCATTAATATATATTTGATCTTTGTTATAATCTTGATCAATATGGTAAATCATGATGATTAATATCTGATGATTTACAGGGTATGGTTTCCTCATTTAACAACGTAATCTTCCTTTCCTTATCAAGACTGATCATACTCATATTTCAAAAAACAATAAACTTTGATTAAATTTAATTTTCCTCGATCAAATTTCAAATGAACATAAGATAATTTCCTCATATGTGTCACCAAAAATTATCTCTACATAGTACTTTCATTACACAATTTAAAATTTAATAAAACAAATATGAATAAAACTATGCACTAGAATATAAAATCCATATAGAAAAATTCAATTTTCAATTTATATAATAATTAGTTATGTAGATCAGATAAAATATATTTATATCTATTTTCCTTGACATTTATAAATTTTTCCCACTAATGATAATTTTAAAAAACTGGCTTTAACATCATATTTTAGACTCATAAATTGGAAGGCTGGGTTTCAATAGGTATATTATTTTTTAAAATTTCCTAAAATAGTGTATAATATATCACATGAAAATATATAACATATATGATAATTACCTTTTCTATTATTCATAATTCCAGATCTATAGCATCAATTATACAATTCTCTATATAATACCAGAACCTATTAAAATTATCTACTAGATTCTCTTTTAGATTAATAACATATATTATAAAAATAAACATGTTTCTCAATATTGATGACTACGAAGACAATTACATCAATAATTACAATGGAAAATAACTCCCCCCATTTTGATTTCCTTTAAACACAAGATATTATTTCCGTTCATCATCATAATAATAAAAATATCATTCCATCATAACAAAATATTATATTCTTAGGAAATCATAACATTACAAAAATACAACATATCATATGGTAATATTTTTTTGAGATAAAAATTCTTTATGTGTCAATATATTATAGACAAGTGATAATGTTCTCTCCTCTAATATCCATGAATTTGAAACATAAGTGTAATATCTACATTTTTTCAATAGAATCTTATATTAAAAAATGATTATAAAAACTCAATTCTTCCCATCTATTCGTTACAAAGACTTATAATATTTCATCTACCCATTTGAAAAAATAATACCATGGATTAGTGGGGTTCTAACCAATGATTATTATCAATGTGGGAGGTCATGTACATCGATATTAATACTGAAGAAACTAAAATATATCCTTTTGAAAAACTGTTGTAAAATGTTAGTTTATTAGTCCTTATTATTAATAAATTATATCTTGAAATATCCTTTAGAAATAATATATTTAATAAAATAAAATCAATCATGTATATCTTTAATTTTTTATTAGTGGGTAATATGTTTTTGATATATTATAACACTTTCACTATTATAATTATTTATAAGATATTTCCCATCATTGTTAAAAAATAATCCAGTTACTGCATCACCTAAATAATTTTATTGTAAGAACATTTGGAAACTATATATGAACCCTAAATATTAATGTATGTAACTGAGTTATGATTAATACAATTTCCACTCATAAATATATATTATAAAATTAAAATTCAAATTGATGTGGATATGTTTTCATCAAAATAACAATATATTTTGAAATTTTAATTGTATTCAAATTAAACAATTTTAATTTATAATAGAATTGACCATGAATCACAATCCCCATGTTTTATCTATGGACTCTTTTAGGAGTTATAATTGGTTTCTTATTTATTTCACACTGATAATAAGAATAATTACGTAGTATATACAATATCCGGTATAGATGATTGTTGATGATGTTGGAATCAAATGGGTCTTTTCTAATTTACATTCATAACATCATAATGATTTGATAATATCATCCTCACGTAAATGGTTATTGATATTTGGAATGATTACTACATCTCAAGAATATTTACAAATTCACTAAAATACAATTCATTGTATAGTAATATAAATCACATGCATTTAAACATTTTTAATCATACAGATTATCTCTTCTCTCAAATAATTGACATATCAAATTATTGATAAAATTAATTGAAAATTTCATGGTAATAAATCCAATAATAATCAAATAAATGACACCTTCAACATTTAAATTTACAATATATGTTCATCTCTTCCTTCCATTAATATATGGAATTCATTTAACATTTTATTTAATTAATTTAAATTTAAATTAATTCTTTCATATACTTGAATAATAGTCATATAGATCCTCTCTTATTCCACAAATATCCTTATTCAATTTAAACACTCATATTCCATTATTATAAAGTGGAAAACCATTAGAAGCTCAACATAAACATACAAATTGAGTAATCAATTATAAAAGGTATATTTAACAAACATTTGATGTATTTTATATTACATGTACAGTACCATTGAAAGAAACATCTTGAGAACATCCATTATTTATATAAATTAAAAGGTGTTATTTATTTAAAATTATATCAAATTAGGAATAATTCTTGGGTACATGTTTTTCATTATTTATAATATGTTATACTTTTTAATCTATTTTTTTTCCAAAATACAGACATCGTAGAAAAAAAAAATTCCATAGGATATATTAACTATGACCCAATTGGAAGTCATCTTGATCGAGATATGTGTTCCAAACATAGTCTTACTCCATACATTATATATTAATGATCATATCATAGATTGTGTTTCATAATAAGAAATAAGTCTATTTTGATTAACCAATATCTCACTATATTTTGATGGATTTTCATTTTGATCATTAAATCCCAACAACCATTATGTATTAATAGGAACTGTATGGTATCTAATGATTTCAAATTATTATACAGGATTCCTTAAGAATCATTTATTATTTTGCTATTACTAATTAGTCTCATCATAATCCGAGATATGGTATTACTCAACCTCTATAATATATTTTTAGAATGATCCCTAAACATTCATTATTAAACAATATTAATATATATAATTTTTTTGTTTCATTTTCAATATAATGGACACTATGAAAATGTACCACCATTTTAAGTCATTTATAGCAGCATTTTTACCCTTTTCCATTGGATATGTATTATATAAAGACACCATCTTCGTCACTTTTAAAAAAAATTACCATATATAAATTATTATTATAATGATAAAAGAGAATCCAATTTCAGTAATATAAATATATGTATGATTTTTATAGTAAGTTTTATATGGATTGTATTTGGATTTGGTCACATAAATCATAATTTTTTAATGTATATAGAAAACTATCTTCTTCTCTTCAAAAAACTTATTATTAAATTCCATTAAGTATTGTTCTCCCGATGTCCAAATTTTACTATTAAATCCCAACAACCCCATATGTGTGGGTGTGTGTGGAATGATATATTTATTTATAATCTTAAATATACCAAGTTATTATTAAAAATAATTTCCATTTTACTTATTCCCATTACTAATTCCCAATAACTTTATATAAATATAAGGCAGTCGTTCCACTTATATTTTACTAATATAAATCATATCAAATGTTAATGACTTTTAATTAATAAATGAAGATAATTTCAATCATTAAATAAAGAAATATATCTAATGAAATAAAGGACAACAATTTATTATTTTTGGGTCTTGGGTCCCCAAAAATATAAATGATATAATTTAAGGGATCATTTTGTTTTTGTATCCAATATTATGAGCCTTATATTAATAATTTACCCTATAAATATGTTAAAAATCCATGAACCCAATCATATATCAATTATTGTTGGATAGCCATTGTGTTTTCTTTAGTTATTTTTCCAATAGGATTTTTCCCAACATATAAATATATTCTATGAAATATATTGTATTGTTCTCTAGAAATTATACAGTATGAATTACTATGATCTAAAATTTGAAACATATTTCTACTCTTCAATTATCATTATATGAAGATCATTCCATCATCAAATCCTTTCGGAATATATGATTTCATCCTAAATTTTTAATCATTTTCATTCCCACAAATGTCACTCTCAATCAAAATGATATATATATGTTGGAAAATAAATTTATCCCATTTGAGTTAAATTTATATTGATCAATCAATGTCCTAAAATTACTATAATTTTTAATGACCATTTATTACCAAACACCATTAATGAATATTTATACTCATAAATACATTTCAACATTTTTTGTGTACAATTATATTGGATGAAATTCCAGTGTCAGGAATCCAAGGTTTTTTGCTCTGACTATATTTCAATGATACTTACATAATCAATGTCATTTAAGCCTTTTATACATATTCATTTTTTTAATTCATTATATATTTGTTGTTTTGGAACATGAATCACTAGAAGATAATTCCCAAGTATTTATCATCGTAAAATAATTTAAACTATTTTAAATGGTATAATACCAAAATATATGCATTCTATGATTTCAAGTTATTGACATAGTGTACCATGAATCATAAGAATTTTGTAAAAAAATTTAATAAAAATAAGTATAACCTTGTGTTAGATTTTCTATAATACTATTTTGTATTCGTTTCAAAATAATCATGTTATTTTATTAGAAAAACAATAATATTTTAAATAGGTTTTCAATTAAATATATTATTTTGATAAATATCTAAAACCAGTACAATAGAAAACATCCTCTGAGGTATTATCACAGTATTAGATTTTCTTTCATTTTCATTTAAATATGAGATGTTAGGATCTAAAAATTTATTTTATTTTATTATTAATAAGTATAAAATATGCAGAATTACCCATACAACCATTCTGATCAATACAATATTTCTTCTCCATTTCTTCAACAAAAGTTTCAATAATGACATCATTTTTTCCTAGGACATAAAATTTTTAAGACCACTTTATTTAGGAATGTTATTTTTTCTTTATGAACATCAACCTTCTACCTTGATTAATTTCTAATTATTTCTTACACATCAAGTTTTATCTGGTTCATAATTATACCCTCATTTAACTCATTTCACATTGATCAAAATCCTTAATCTATATCCCTCATTATTCTATAATACTTCATGAAATTTTTAGCTTCCTTCTTTATCATAGTGTCTCCTTAATGAAAAACATAATGTTCTATTATAAACATTTAAATAATTATTTCTATGTCTCACTTTCCTCTAAACTATTAGATATATCTTTTTCTCATTCAAAAATACCAAAAAATAGAATTTTTCAATCCACATTCATCTGTTGACTCACTACACTAGGATGATCTGTCTCTTACCATTTTTATTCACATTTATCTTTTTTTACTTTATAAATTCTTTTTTATTTATGTCATTAGATTTCCTATGGCTCCTAGAAAAATATATATTTGTGTTAAATTATTAATTTTATTGATTTGACCATCACTAAACTCCATAGATTCCTTTATCATAGTATAATATTTCTAGGAATGTATTATATATTAAATATTAAAAAAATTATATCAAATAATTCATATATATTTACCATAGCCTGTATATAGATTTTCGGATATGGGAGCCACAATTTTATTTTGAGTATCATCACTATCATCATCATCTTCTCATTCATTATAGGGATTAATTTTTTTATTGATCATCTACCTTTTCAAAGAACTATATATTATTTCATCATTCTCCTAGGTCATAAATTATTTATTTAATAGAGTATTGTGAATCTTATCATGTTTATCAACATCCATATCTTCAATAGAAGATCTTATTTTATCAAATCACTATAGGATGATCCTTATTAATTTTATTAAAATTTTAATTTCCATGAAATATTATACAAAAGTATATATGTGAATTAAATGTTCATTCACTATAAAAAAGTAATTATTAGCATCATAATCATTAGTTATTATGATATATTGAAATTTATCACTCCAAAATATTTTCTTAAATCATTTATTATGATGATTACTCCATTAATGTCATATATCATATACCATATCTAATTTTTTAACAATAATCTTATATATTTAATGTGTATTTTGAATAAAAAATATTATAAAATATTGTTACTCTACATTCCGTTAATCCCATTATTACACATATAAAAAGTGCCAAGAAAAAACTCTTAAAAATGGTGGAGAGTGTATAAGGACAAACATTCCCACTTGAGTGCCTTATTATAAAAATTACATTATAATTTTGTTAGTCCATCCATGACTTTTCTTTTGATAAAAAAAGATAAATACACACCTAATAATAGAGAATGGAATCTTCAAAATGGACTTAAAAAGTATATAATATTATGGAAACCATGTTTTCATTAATAAAATATGTAAACTAAAATCATTTGAGGGTAACATGTAGAGTGGGGTTGGAAATTAACTAGTACCCATTTTTTAAAAATATTATCAGATATAATTTGACTTCTGTGAAACATTATTGAAATGATTCACTATAAATATTATATTTCATACTCATATTCATCAATTAAATAAATATGGTATCACATGTGATATTTTTTCATTGATTAATCCTGAAGAGATATCATACCCCTTATTATAAATAACCTTTACTAATGGAAATAATTTTATTTAACTATTAGTTTATTTTTATTTCAAATTTACAAAATCAGAGCAAAACAAGAGACTAAGTATCATCCACTTCTATATATAGGATTTTATCATCCACAATCCACTGATGAATAATAACATTTCATTAAAATGAATAGCCATGTTTCCAATTCATCTATTTTTACTATAGAATGAATGATTTATTCTGTTTGGATAATATTAATTTTCAAAAAAAATTGAAGATATTGTTCTAGAAAATCCTCGACCAGATAATAAATCAAAAAATTTAGTATTACATCATACATAAACTAGTCAATTCAGAACGAACAAGTGAATGAGATAATATTTGAAAAAATATATTATATTTCTATTAAATTATCAATCACTATTGTCATTGAATTTATAATATTTTTTCTTTGAACTATTTCGAAGCATAGATACAAGAAAGACAATTATATTTTCAATATTTCACTCTTTCTAAAAGAATATCTTCCTATCTAAAACCTCTATAAAAAATCTTCTCTAACTAATCTTTATATATATGGACATAAAATGTTAATAAATAATGAAAATATATATTTTGAAAAAACTTTTTCTCTTCATCATTAATGATCATTCATCACTAACACCCTAAATAATTAACATAACAATAATTAAGAATATATTTGAATGATTAAATCCAAAATTTTCATGATGTATGGTTGATATTCACACCAAATTAGACACCCAAAACACTGTTGAAATTCCAATAATTTAAATATATAATAAATTAATGGGTAAAAATATATATTTATTTTCTCCCATGTAAGGATTTTATGATTATGTAATATCACCAACATTTATCATCAACTCGTATTTTCTGCAATAATGATCCACACGAAGGATCTGGATGTTTAATCCCAAATTATTATACTTATTATGCCTTATAATTTAATATCTTTATAATCCTATGATATAATAAATTACACATTTTTACCACATGAAATTTCTTATGCATGGTTAAGTTTGACATCAAATAGATCAATTTCAATAAATGTTTAACATAATTGAATTTTCCATATCTCTAAACATCATCCACATATTCATATTGAATTACTGAGTGTCCAATTAACTCCCAGATATTCAAATTCACTTTGGTTGTTTCAAATTATATTCAACTTAAATAATTTTCCATTTCCATTTCATCCAAAATTATCTATATTGAATAAATATTTTTTTATATCTTGGCATCTCCACATAGAAAAATTTTCCTCTCTAAAGAAAAATTATTAAGTGATGCCAATAAAATTAATTGTTATAAATACATTTGATTTTACCCTTTTTCAAAAATCAAATAATTCAATATGAAACAACTAATCAAAATGGATTATTTATATTTCTATTTCCATTTCCATTTTTGAAAACTACATATATTCTCTAATTAGGACATATTTTTTGAAATTAAACAGTACCATAATTAAATGATTTCTTATAATTTGTGTTTACTCAAAAAAAACTTCTCATGAAACACCGCACATTTCTCATATATTGTTGAAAAAAATAAAAAATCTTCATCAATTACATGTGTACATTATAAACAGAAAACCAGAATGTATGGGTATCGGGGCACCCTATACTAACAATATCCCTGTTAAGGATTGTTGGAAATTACATACTCATTATCTGAAATGTAATATATTATAATATCATAAGTAGATATCATTAATATTTAATCTATATTATAAATATTGTGTTAAAATAATTAAAAATAACTCACACTAAGCCAACATAATTCAATCAACTTATCAGAAATAGTGGTTAAATTGATATTTTTTCAATTAAACTCAATAAAACATTCATGGTCCTTCCAAAATATCTTAATTATTACCCATTGTTCCAATGTATAATATCATCCTCCAAAAACATAATATCTTAGTTCATAACCAAAATCCATCATGTATGGAATTTTTTATCTTATATTTTATAATATAATGATTCATGTGCATTTTTTCGCATCCTATAAAAGGATCTTTTGTAAATATCGACTAATGAAAATTAATAACATATTAAGTTTATTAATTATCCAAAACTAAGCATATTAATAGTTTTTATATGAATTCAATTACATAATATGTCGTTAAATAACATAATTACACATATCTATAAATTTCATATTTATTATGTGAAATGTTCCTGAAAATATAGTAACTAATAATTCTTTAACTTATAATATTATGAAAAACATATTGTTGAGTTGGGGTCGATCACTAATAAAAATTTTGTGGTAGATTAATTGACTCCATGTTATGGGGGATAATTCTAAAATGTACCTATTGATTATTATTTTCACATGTCTTCTATAATATCATCCAGAGATTGGATATAATTTAATTCAAATAACCTTGTCTTTAACATCGCCAATAAAGTGTGAGACACAATTACATGTTCCTATTCCAATAAATTGAATTAAATATTAATAATAGTTTATTTTTAAAATTGATTTAGTATTAAATAAGACAAATAAATAATAATTCCATCATCTAATAATTTCATCTTGATATGTTTTTTATGATCATCATTAATGATAAAATATTTAAATTCATTTGTAAATAAAGATATATAATCTATTTTTTAAATTATTAAAGAAATATTCATATTCTCCTAGATATAAAAAACTATAATATTGTTAATAGTACCCTCGGCTAATGTTTTCTATCAACATAAAAATTCACCAACAACTCCATAAAAATTATTCAAAATCTGAATAAATTTAAATCATAGTTACATTAATATAATGTTGTATCATTTTAATAAATACAATATATCATTATTTTTAGATAAATTGATACATTTATAATTTTTTAATAAATATATTTTGTCAAAAAGGAATTATAATATCAATATGGTCCTAAAATAATAACCACCCAATCAATTGAAACTGCATATATTAGAATATTTTTAAAGGATCTTCTATGAAATGACTAAACTAGTGTATAACGGTTCCACCACTAATCTATAATATAAACTTAAATTTTATAAAAAAATAAATCTCAAATATCCTTGAACAACCCATATATAAAATCAAATATAACCATGGTATTGAAACCCATTATTACCATACGATGATGTATTTTTGTTTACCTCCACCATATAAATAAAATAACTACTATTTAATTTGGAAATTAAAATCATGTAGAAATAAAATATTTATAACCACATAAATTTATTATGTTCATCTGTAACCTCAGATAATAAAACTACAAACAAGATATCATATAACATAATTTGATTAGAAGTTTAAGGATCTCTTTTTATTATATAATAATTTCAAGATAACACAATCACAAAACATTGTGAGAAAACTATCCAATCAAATTCTCTTACTCAATTAAATAATTTATATATTTAATATGTATGTTATGATTCGTTATAATAATGTTTAATCACTAGTAATATGTAATTATCCAAATCCTCCCATTGATATTATTGTTGAAGATTAATTGAGAATCGTTAAATTATAGGCAATATTATATGAAAATTAATTCTAGTATTTCCCCAATTTTAATCATCATCCCTATAATATTCCTATATTCTAAAAAATTAGCTATTATAGTCAAATGAAAAACAAATAAACAAAACACAATCCTTAATTTAATATCATGTTCCAATGTCAAATGGATAAATTTATTCCAGAATCACATTGTTAGATAAATTAAATTGATGTTATTTATGTATAACTTCACTCAAAAAAAAAATTAAAGTAAAAAAAATCTTATGTAATAATATTTAACTCAATATATATCTCTATAAAACATAAATTTATATTCACAACAAGAAACATATAATTTTAGTAAAGTATCCTAACAATCATACACAAATAATTGATTTCAATTGGAGATTGAATATACTAAAAAAAATCAATGAAAAAGATAACATCATATTGAAAAACATGAAATATAAATATGATTCATCCATTAATAGATTTAGTAAAATCCTAGGAATCACCACTATAATATTATAAATATAAATATATATGGGTATAATAAACTAATTTCATCCAAGATATCAATAAATACATTTATTTATAAATTCATTAAAATTTATCTAAATCTATCACTCATATCTCCAACTTATGAAAAATATATTCTAGGGACTCACACTACAAAATAATAATTCCCTTCTAACTTATTATTATGAATCTATCTATGTTAGTTAGGTAGGATTGGTTGTTTTTTTAAATATACTTGTTGTACCTATGTTTTGTTCAGTTTTGTGGATTGTCTGGATGAAATTCTTGTGCTTTCTCTCATCACATCCCATTGATTAGCTCCAGATGTGGAAGAAAGCACGAAATTGTCACAGGAGAATGCCTTTTAGATTTGGTTGCTGGGAATATGGATTTTCCATCGGTTTTGGGCCCGTGAACTTTTGCATGGGACTGTTTACCGAAGTATCCTTCTTTGTTGAAGGCTTCAATATGGTGCAACTGCTGGGGAGGAGCTAATCCTTTTTTAGTTTTGAGTTTTCTATTTTCATTGCTTTGTTAGGTGTTGGATATCATGGTTTATCAGTTTTTCTCAAAAGTTTTTTGATAATAAAAAATTAATTTCCAGTCATTCTAACTTATTATAATCCAAAATATCAAATAAATATATTTATATATACCTCGAGATGTTAAGAACCCATATTGTTTTCAAAAATAAAAAATTTCATGTTTTCATATATGTGTAAAATTCAATGTTTTTTCCATAATTTATGATAAATAATTATATTCATCAAATTAGGTAATATATCAATAGTAAAATAGTAACACCCCAAGCTTTCATGGTACATTTCACTTTTAATATTGCAATAGCTTGCGTTGTAAACAACTCCGAGATTCTAACACACCACGACCAATCAAACTAGCCATTATGAATAGTAATAACCACTTTTTTAAATTATATAATTTTTTTCCAAAATAAAATTCATTTTTGGATTCGGAAAATCAATATTACCTTATTGTGAATTTTTGGTACACTTCTGAAAACATTCAATTTTTGATGAATAGTGAAAAAATACTAAATTTTAATTAAAATAAACTTTTTAATTGAAAAACTTTTGATTGTTAAACTATACATTTGAGTGGTTTTAAAGTATCATTAGATTATATTTTTATCATTTAATATAATTTAGGTCATTGGATGAAATTTAAAATTTAAACTGGGCATAAACAAGTGTCTATCTTTTAATAGTTATTATTTCTTAAAAACATGCTTTTTGTTTTGAAAATGGGAATTGATTTTAAATTAATTTATTCCACTTATGTGTTTTAAATTTTGAAAAATTTTATTTTATATTTGGAATCAGGTGGTTCATGTTTTTTAATTAGGTAACTTTTATTTTTAGACATTATGAATATTTACTTCAATAAATATTTTATTTACCATGGTTAAAGGGTAAATCATGTAAATAAGGGTAAACATATATTATAACATTATTAAATTACCATAACATGTGTCTTATTCCTATTGGTTGATACATTTATGACCATGGTCATCCATGGGTTTATTTTTGGACACCCTGGAACCACTTGATAGTGATAATGACAAGTTATATTAATTAATTTAAAGTAATGATAAAATGCCATAAATGTATATCTTTTAGTAAAATAAATATTACAAGGGGTTATACATGTTATCATTTTGATAATAAATATTCATTTTAAAGCTAAAATGATTTCCAACATTAAGGTATTTTTTTATTTTTTAGACATCATATAAATAAAATTATTTTTGACACAACAATAATGCAGTGTTTACCTCATTAAAGAATGATCAAAATAAATGAGATTACAAAAATTAAAACAATATCCTAAAACCTATCCATTTCATATTGGGTGATTTAATTTCTAGCATGAGGCATCCTATCTTCGACTTTAATGAGTTTTGGACCTTCAAAAACCGAAAATCTTTATATAATAAAATAATATTTTCAAACATTCCTAAAAAGACCCTCCTCCTCTTTTAAAAACCCTCACCTATAACTCATTTCTCACACCTCTCACGCCCCTAGGATTCTCCAACCTTAACCCAATTAATCTCCCTACATCCCTCTCTTAGAATTAGAATCCTTACCTTAGGCAGAAGGCACTTCAAGGAAGCCATTTGGTTCATTTATTTTACATCTCCGACCCCCTAAACACTCTTTATTCCTTTCTTTTATAAAAACACCAATATCATCAATATACATGGTTATTTTTATGAGAAGTATATGAATTAAACTTACACTCATCTCCATGTAATGGGTATAGAACATAATGTTTCCATGGATGGAAAACTACTACCCCACGAAATGATGATTGATCAATCTTTTAATAACACCTCATATGGTGGCCATTATAATGGCACTATAATTATATGTGATATTTGTGATATTTATTTTATATATAAGCTTTTTTAATTATCTTTTATTTCATAACTTTATTCTTTTGATGAAGTATATATATGATAATTCCATTTGAGGAAGTGCATACTACTGCACCCTCAAAGTGATATGAAACATTCATACCATACATGGAACATATAAAGGATGGATTTAATGAACATACGTAACATATATAAAATATTATATTGTATTAAAAAAAATATACCTATATATCATTTGGTTTTCTTTCCTTTCAGAATAAAAAAGTGAAATAGAAGTAGCATTTGTGTGTACATGCGGATTACCGACTCCACAAACGCAATGAGATTCATTCCCCATCGTAACCATTCAAACATAATTTTCATTTTATTATAAAAAATAATATTTAAGAAAATAATATCATTCTGGATTAGAATTAAATACATCCTATCCCTAACAAACCTGAAATATTTAACAAAACATATAATAAAATACAAATTAGTTAACACACAAAACAATGATACTACTAAAATATATTAATAAAGGAATATTAAAAGATAATATATGATATCATATTTATGTATATAGTTATTTTATTATTTAATAATTATCATTTAACTATTATATTCGAGGTTAATGTTCCCTCGACTAATGAAAAGTACAATGTAAGGGTTAATTCCGAAATCTCATTATTATTCAAGATTTTTTCTATGAAATTATTTATTGGGACATATTTATTATCCATGTCCACGATAGATAGAGTTTTTTAAAAAGGATTATTTTTCAGGGAATCTTTAACTAAAATATCATTTTAATGGTTTAAATATTTATTCTTCTAAATCATTTTAATAATTTTCCATGTTTTAAAAAAATTAAAGGATTTATTTATATGTACATGAATGTTTTAAAATATCAATTATTTAAAAAGTTTAAAACTATTATGGGAAACTTTGATTCAAAAATTTCTTAAAAGTATTCCTATATAAATTGCATGACTTTTAAATGTTTTCAGGAAAAAGGGATATTTCTCTCAAAGAGTTTTTACTAATCAGTTTCAACTTTGTCAACATCATTTAGGATATTATTGATAATTGAGGTTGATTTTTTATAAATACAATCTTCAATATTTTATTAAATGAGTTATGATATCATTGACTATGAATGTGCTATTTTTATACAATTCTTGATTTATGGTTAATGTTTTGACATTTGGTTTTCTAGTTTTAATATGTATGATTATGTTATGTTTCATCATTTTAATATGAGGAATGTATTGTACATAGTAAATGACGGGTGGAGCCTGTTATAGCTCCTTGATGTATTGGTAGATCTCATGAGACAAACTAGAGTCTTTGGACAAGGCCTTGACAAAATATTATTGGTAGTCTTGGCACGAGGCCTTGACTATGTGGTTATGATGTCCAGAATTATACATTCCATCATTAAGAAATTAGATATTGATATTACATGGGATTATTCTACAAGTAGAATATAAATGTGAATAATAAAATGGAATTATTTTATTTATCTTTTCCTTATTATAAGGAATTTTATGTTTAAATGGATTTTGTTTTTGTTTTTTACATTCCCTTAAGTTTTTATGCTTATTTATGTATGTTTCCACTATATTTGTATCCTCATTGAGCATATGAGCTCACAACTAAATATGTATTATTTTTCCTCGGATGTGAAGAATTATATTATGACTGAACTACAGGGATGGGTTAATGGATATGAATGTGGTCAATGGAGACAATGTTGTTCTTTTTTTCATTTTATAATGTAATGTAACGATCATATGTGTAATATATTTTCCATGACTGCTAAACTGATCAGTCCTTTAGGAATTGATTTCTTATAATCATGGAAATGTATTAAAATAATGCACCGACTCTAGGTAACTAGGGTTAGGTTATTACAGTTGATATCAGAGGATGTTTAGAAATAACCTTGGAAACTAGATTCATATAAACTCTGATTAGAGCGCATTACCCTATGATGAACATTGAGGATTAGAATAAAAGAACATTCTAGAATTTTGGTAATGTAGATATTTTGTTTATTTTCTAAGAAATACATCCATGTATGGATACAAGAAGGTAGAGGTGGCTCTGCCACAGATTTTCCTAGGAGTGGCAACACCGACAAGAAGTTTCTGGCTTGACTCGGTGTATCCTAGTACACGATAATGGGCCTTTTGGACTCTTGGATATAACACTCCTGGGGGATATGCCTAGGATAATTCAAATTTTATTTAAAAACCATTATTAAATATTTATGAGTATATAACTCCCCAAAGAAAACATTTTTATGATTATGGATTATATATATAAACTATTCAATTTATGTGAAGTGTTTTAAAAGTTTTGAATTATGTATTGTGATTCATAAAATAATGTAGTGTATGCCATTGTTTAGAAATGGATCCAAGTGGAAGGAATGGGAACAATAACAACACACGTAATCCGTGTAGGGATTTACATCCTACTCAAGATAAATATAGTTGAGCTGGTGATGCAACTGGTGTTGATCAGCTTATCATTATATTGGGACAACTCCCTCAGGTTAAGAATAATAACTTTACTGGTATGGAGGACCCTGATCAAAAACGAGGAAGATATATGTTAGATTGATTCAAGAGGAGACAACTAGAAACATTAAATTGGACTACAAATCCATTTTCAGCTGAGAAATGGATATATTCCTTATAGAATAAATTTCATGCTTTGGGGAGTAGCATAGGGGAAAAACTTTTCATGGAAGTTTATCACCACACGGGAGATGCAGATCAATGGTGGTCATTAATTCAAAACAAAATGGAGGATTAATAAGTATATAATATGGAATGGAGGGAGTTTAAAGATCTTTTCCTAGAAAAATACTTTCCTCCTGACCATTGAGTAGATATGGAAAGACAATTTTAGAGTCTGAGGAAAAAGTAGGATGAGAATGTCGCAAAGCATGAGGAAAACATTACAAGGTTAGAAAGGAATGTTTTACATTATATACGTAACCTAGGGAGTATGATTGATCGATTATTTTATGGGTATGTTATTTATTGTGATGCATTAAATAAAGGACTTGGTTGTGTCCTTAATAATAATAATAGGGTTACTGCATATGCATCACAGCAGCTAAAAATTCAGGAATAAAACTATGTCACTCATGATCTATAGTTATCAGCTATAATCATTGCTCTGAAGATATAGAGACAGAATCTCTATGGTGAGAAATTTGAGATTTATACTTAAAACAAGATTTTGAAGTATATTTTCACACAAAAAGAACTCAACATGAGGCAAAGGAGACGGCTTTAACAACTCAAGGATTATAATTGTACCATACACTACAACCCGGGGAAGGAAAATATGGTGGCAAATGCTTTGTGCCGAATGAATCATTGAGTTTTAAAGAATATGAGAGTATAAATGGATCATATGTTCAATGATCTAAAAAATATTGATATGGGAATAATCATGGAAGGTGCAACATCAATAATTTTTTAAATGGTTGTTAAACCATCTCTACTAGAATGGTCAAAAATTTCTCAGACTAATGATGAAGAGTTTCATAAGAAAATTAAATCTATGATCGATGCGTGATTAATCGACATCGTATATGACAAATAAATTTTTAAATTTGGGAAGAGACTTTGGGTTCTTGACATACTTGATCTAAAAAATGAATTTTTGGATGATGATCATAGTCCAATTTCTCTATACACCCTGGTAGCACTAAGATGTACATAGATTTGAATGATCATTTTTGGTGGGACAACATGAAGAGAGTGATTCTTGATTACGTTTCAAGATGTATGGTTTGTCATTAAGTGAAAGCTATAAGAAAACATCCTACAGGAGTCCTACAACCACTTCCCATACCTTAGTGGAAATGGGATGATATTACGATGGACTTTGTCAAGGGGATACGAAATACACATAGAAGGAATGATGCAATATGGGTCATTGTTGATCATCTTACCATGTTAGTTCATCTTATTTCTATAATAGAAGATTTACCAATTTAACGTCTTGCAACACAATATATTAATGAATTTGTAAGACTTCATATAGTACCCCTATAAATTGTTTCTGATCATGATCCCTGTTCTACATCAACATTCTAGAAATTTTTTTAGAAGGCCTTGGATACTGAACATCATTTGAGCACATCCTACCACCCTCAAACTGATGGAAAATCATAATAGACTATTCAAACATTGGATGACATGTTGAGATCCTTCTCACATGACTTTCAAGGTATGTGGGATCAATATTTTCCCCTTGTAGAATTTTCCTATAAAAGTAGTTTCCATTATTGAATTTAGATGGCACCATATGGAGCATTATAGGGAAAGAGATGTCGCACACCAACTTGTGGTGATGATTTTGGTGGAAGAAAACTCATTGGACCAGAACATATTGAGGAATCAATGGAAATTGTGAGGGTAATCGAAACCAACGTCAAAGCATCTCAAAGTAGGAAAAAGTGTTATGCCGATAACCGAAGGAAATATTTGGAATTTCATGTAGGAGATCATGTTTTCTTGACGGTATCTCCCTGGAATGGTGTTATACAATTCGGTAGGAAATAAAAATTGAGCCCTAGGTACAGTGGACCTTTCGAAATTCTTGAACGAAATGGAGTTGTTGCTTATAGTGTGTCATTACTTCCATGTCTCTCCAAAGTTCATGATGTGTTCCACGTATTACTATTGACAAAATACATGCCTGACCCAATGCATATACTCACATTTTAAGAAATCAAATTGGGAATTGATCTGTCTTATTATGAAGAGCCTATCAGAATTCTTGATACCAGAGAACATGTGTTGAGAATCCAAACGATTCGTCTGGTGAAATTTCTTTGTAGAATCCATAAGATGGAAGAGACAACGTGGGAACCCGAGGAACTTATGATGAAGAACCACCTGAATCTTTTTATGTAGCAGTAATCTATAAATTTTAAGGAATAAATAATTTAAAGTAGGGAAGAATGTAACACCCCAAGCTTTCACGGTACGTTTCCCTTTGAATAATGCAATAGCTTGAGTTGTACACAACTTCGAGATTCTAACACAACACGACCCATCAAACTAGCCATTATAAATTATAATACGAACTATTTGAAATTTTATAAAAAGAAAATTCAAAATGGACTTCTTTTTGGGATTTAAAATATTAAAATTAGCTTAGGTTCAATTTATGGTACTCCTCTAAAAACATTCAATTTTTGATGAATAGTGAAATATATTAAATTTTAATTAGAAAATGTTTTCAAATCAAAAATACTTATATTGTTAAGATATAAATTTGAGTGGTTTCAAAGTATCATTAGATTATATTTTTATGATTTAATAATATTTTGGGAATTAGATGTAATTTTACATTTATACTAGACATAAACAAGTGTCAATATTTTGATAGTTATTATTTCTTAAAAAAAACCTTTTTATTGTAACAATGGGAATTAATTTTAAATTAATTTATTCCATTTCTATGTTTTGAATTTGTAAAAATGGATTCCATATATAGAAACAAATATGTAAAAATTGTGTGAATAGGTAACTTTTTTTAGACATTATGAACATTTGATTCAGTAAATATTTTATTTATCGTGGTTAAAGGGTAAATCTGGTAATAAAGGTAAATAAATATTATTATTATAATATTAAATTACCCAGACATGTGGAATATTCCTATTTGTTGATTCTTGTCTGACCATGGCCATCATTCAGTCGATTTTGGGACCCCATTGAGCAACTTAAGTGTGATAATGACACTTTATTTTAATTAATTTAAAGTAAAGACAAAACGACATAAACATATATCTTTTAGTAAAATTATTTTTACAAGGGGTTATATAAGTTATATTTTCGACTATAAATATTAATTTGAAGTCTAAATAGATTTTCAGAATAATGATATTTTTTTATAATTTTTCGACATAATATAAATAAAATTATTTATGACACAATAATGATGCAATTTTTATATCATTAAATAATGATTTAAATAAATGAGATTATAAAATTTAAAAAAATAGAACAAAACCTATCCATTTTTTATTGTATAATTTTATTTTGAACATGACTCAACTTATATTAGACATTAATGAGTTTTGGACCTTTATAAATAGACAATGATTATATAATAAAATAATATTTTCAAACATTCCAAAAGATCCCCTCCTCCCCCTTATAAAAAGCTGTCACCTATAACCCATTTAACACACCTCTCAAGCCTCGTGGCTCATCCAACCTCTTCCAATTAAGCTCCTTACATCCCTATCTTCCTCTTAGATGCATTCCCTTAGGCATAAGTCACTTCAAGGAAGCCATTTGGTTCAAACCAAAGGGAGTTACCCAACATAAATGTAACAACTCCTCTTAAGTTCTTTTTATTTATTTTACTTCTACAAACCCCTAAAATCTACTTATTACATTCTTTTATAAAAACACCAGTATCCTCAATATAATAGGTTTTTTTTATAATTATTTTAACTACACTAACACACACCTCCATCTAATTTTTATAGAACATATTGTTTCCGTGGACGGTGAACTATTGCCTCACGAAACGATGATTGTTCAATATTCTAATACCACCTCTTATGGTAGCCATTGTGATGGAACCATAATTATATTTGATATTTAGGAAATTTATTTTTTCTATAATCTTATGTTATTAGATATTATAGCATACCTTTATTCTTTTCATGTTGTATATATATGATAATTTCATTTGAGGAAGTGCGGAATACCGCCCCTTCAAAGTGATATGACTTGTTCATACCATACATGGAACATAAAAAGTATGGGTTTAATTAACTCAAAAACCATATATAAAATATTATATTATACTATAATAATAATATAACTATGTATCATTTGGTTTTCATTCCTTTTAAAATAAGAAAATAAAATGGAATTATAGTTCGCTCGTATGTACGGATTACCATCTCCACGAACTCAATGAGATTAACTCCCCGTCGTAACCATTCAAGAATAATTTTCATTTGGTTGTTAAAAATAATATTTAAGAACATAGTATCACTATGTATATGAATAAAATACATCCAATCCATAACAAACATGACTTACGTAACAAAACATATAAAAGAAAATGAATCAGTTAACACCTGAAACAATGATTCTACCAAAATATTACTAGAGAAGAAATATTAAAAGATAATATATGATATAATATTTATGTATGTAGTTTGTGTATAATTTAATAACAATAATTTATCTATTATATTGGAAGTTAGAGGACCCTAGAGCAATGATATGTTCATTTTAAGGGTTAATTCCTTAATCTCATTATTATTCGAGATTGTTTATGTTTAAGTATTAATTGGGACATATTTATTATACCGGTCCATGTTAGATAAAGGTGTTTTTAAAATGATTATTTTTAAGGGACACTTTGACTAAAATATAATTTTAGTGGTTTAAATATTTATTCTTTTATATCATTCTAATTATTGTCCATGTTTTCAAAATGGGTTTTAAAGGATTTATTTATATGGACATGAATGTTTTAAAATGTTAGTTCTTTTAAAAGTTTCAAAGTGGTATAAGAAACATAGATTAAGAAATATATTTTAAATTTATTCCTTTATATATTGTGTGATGTTTAAATGTTTTCATGAAAAAGGGATATTTCTCTCAAAGAGGTTTACTAATCATTTTCAACTATTTCAACATCCTTTTGGATATTATTCTTGATTGAGGTTGATTTATTATAAGTACAATCTTATATATTGCATTTAATGTGTTATGATTTGATTTACAATGAATTTTCTATTTTTTATACATATCTTGATTTGTGGTTAATGTATTGACATTTCGAATGTTAGTTTTAATACAAATATTTATGTTATGTTTCAACATTTTCTTATGAGGAATGCATTGGACATAGTAAGTGACGGGTGGAGCCCGCTATAGCTCCTCGAAGCATCGGTAGGTCTCATAAGATAAACTAGTGTGTTATCACATTCCCGTTGACAAAATCGTAATTGTATTCTTTCCATGAGTCCATTTCTATGTGGTTGTGATGTCTGGCATTATGCATTTCATCTTCAAGAAATTAGGTACTGATATTACATGTGATTATTAGACTAGTAGAATATCCATGTGAATAACTAAATGGAATTATTTTATTTTTCATTTCCATATTATGCTCAATTTCATGTTTAAAAGGCTTTATTTAGTTTTATACACTGCCTTAAGTGTTTTCACTTATTTATGAAAGTTTCGGCAATATTGTAATCCTTGTTGATCATTTGAGTTCACCCCTTTCCATGTTTTATTATTCCTAGGATGCGAAGAATTATATTAATACTGACCTAAAGGGATAATATAAGGGATATGAATGTGGTCAAGGGAGACAAAGATGTTTTTGCTTTTCATTTTATAATTAATTTTATCGTTCAGGTATGTAATCTATTTTCCATGACTGCAAAACTGTTTGGTCCTTCAGGACATGATTCCTTATAATTATCCCAATGTATTAAAAAAATGCACTGGCTCTGGGAAACTGTGGAGGGGGCATTACAAAAACAATACCAAACCATCTTATTTACAAAACAAAAAATGGTTCCAAATAATTAAAATATAATTTAATTGACTATCTCACAATTATAAATACCAAAACAAGTTGCACTCCCTGGACTTACGATTTCATACATGTACAAAAAAACAATTCCCAAATCTAACTGGTTTATATGGTAGTACATTGAAGAGAATATAGCCCACTTATATGAGTATTTTAAAATATAAAATAACAATATATCTTATATTTTCATTATATAAGAGTTTGTAAAACATATAATCATTTAAAAATAAGCTATCAAAAAAGTAATGAAAACATAAATATGAAAAAATCTATTCCAACATACAAAATAGTTCACTGCATGGTGCATCACAAAAAAAATGAAAAAAAATAATATAAATTAAATACTAGTCACTCTTCTACAACTTCGAGCCATAACTCAATCTATATACCCTTATATAAACAAAGATATTTGATCAAATACTAAATTCTCCATGATAACTCTAAAAATAAGTAGTAAAAGTTGATCACATTTATATGATATTAGAAAAATTATTATATATATATATTTTTAATATTAAATATACCTTATTAAATTACATTCTATTTAAGATAAGATAATGTTACTCTTATGTACAACGGAATACAACAAGGTGAAGATATATGATACTTTATTCACTGATGCATTACATGTAATGTAATAAGGATAAATTTAATGAATATATGTGTTATATATGAGATGTTATGGATTTTGTAAAACCAATATGTCATATACTTCCTTAACCTTTCATCTGTTAATAAAATTTTACGTCAATCATGAACATCTATAACCAGCTATCTTTAGGAGGAGTTGTGATCTATTCTCTATGTTCAAATTTTGAAATTCATTTTGATGTTTTATCTAATGAAATAAATTATATTTATGAAATAAATATCATTATAAAAATTATTTAACTATATAAAATATTCATGAATATGATCTTTCATGTCAAAAGGAACATGAAAAGATAAGTAAATTAACACACGAAGCAATGAAAATATTGAAATATTTTTAACAAACTGGTGGAAAAATGTTAGAAGTGGATAAAATATGATTTTATAAATATGAATATGATTTTTGAAAAAATTAATATCCTGATTAAGACCATTTTATATGTGGATCAAATATACATGTAATAATTTTTATATCAATTTCTCATAACTGTGGAATATTCAAATGTCATGTGCCTAATTTTTTAATATAGTGCATATAATTCATGTATGACATGTAATAACAAGACTAAATAAGAATTAATTATATTTTAGGTTTCAATTTGAATTATTTAAAATAATGTAATTTAACATAAAATTTTCCATGTGGTAAATACTTTCATAACTCAATTTCATTTCATTAGGTTATTTTATTTCATCATTCTCATCAATATTACACGATTATAGGTATAATGAATTAGGACTATATTATTTTTTATATAGACTTACTTTATATTGATTTAAATTTGATATTCATAATAAATTCATTGGATAAATCTCACTTCTCCGTTATGATCATTATAAGGGTTTATTTCAATATTATATTTTAATCTGGGTTGACTATGATGGAATTGAAATTATGGAATATTATTTGATAAATGGAAAATAATATAATTTCATTTTAAAATGCATTTTTTATTAATTATAATATCAAGAAATATAGTAATTTTAACACACTTCTGTACATAAAATTATTGAGATAATATTTTAAATAGAACCTGACTTCTGTTTTCTGATTATTCGAAAATCTAAATCCTTTCAAAAAAAATTTAAATGACTATGTTGAAAAATTTATTTTAAATTTTAAATATTATTTATTCAATAATATTTCATGAAATAATTTATTTTCAATTTTTTTAAAAAATATTCATGTCATCTTCAAAACAATGGTTTTTTTGATTTAATTTATAATGTGAAATGAATCATTATTTTAAAGTTTATAGAATATAATTAATTTTAGGCCCCCATGACCAATAAATGTATTAAAACCTAAATTTTATATTTAAAATGACGTTTTTAAATAAAATTATTTTCAATTATTTTTTGGGAAGTTAATGTTTTAAATTTATTTTCAAGGTAAATAGGGAATTTTCTCAAAAAATGTGATAAATTAGAAATTTTATAGTATTTCATTTCATCAATAACAACAAATATTTATTTTACATGTATTCCCTTGGGTATATGTTGTATTTAATCCACCCTTATACATTTTAGGATGGTTATGATCACATTTTAGAAGCAATTATTGAAATTTACTTCCCTAAGTATATTTTATAGCCATTAACTGTTGATTTATTTTTTTCACATTCCTATGTTCATTAAAAATTACATTTCACCTAAATATCCATATTATTTATCATTAATATTCATATTTTATAAACTATATATAATATCTACAAAATATGTTCTACATAAAAGGTTATCTCTTTATCTGGGAAAAATGCTTAACTTTTTATCATTTACTCAATACAAATATTTTATGATAAGGTATATTGTTCACAAACAAAATCCATAATTAGGTATGTGGGAAATTATTTGTACTTTATGTACCAAGTGGGTCCTAAAAATATATAGCCCTAATATGCATCGGTATTATCATAAGGTGAAATTGTAATCTACCATGAAATGGGGTTTTACCCGTAATTTTAATCGATATTCTGAATGGTTATAAGAGTAAAGGTTCCATGAATCCATTGATCATGATTTACAATAAATAATAATTTTCTTCATTAAGAAATCTATTATAATTATCCTTCATATTTTCATAGTGAAATTGTCTATGGATGCATTTCATTTTCATGGATTGATTAAAGTGAATGTGTTTTCAGTTATTTACCTTTATATATTTATTTTTTCTTGTCTATCCATGATATTCAGGTTATTTTAAATCATACTATTTTCATTTTTTTCCTTCCAATATTTATTATTCTCTATATTTTCAAAATATTCATTTTTTAAATGGAATGTGTGTTCATTTTTTTAGATTAAAGGATATATTATTCCTTATATAATCCTGATAATCAAGTCGTTTAAATGGAATGTGTGTTTGCTTACATACATTAACATATTTTCTATTTTTTATGTATCTCTGATTGTCTATTTATATAGATGGAATATGTGTACAATTATTTTCTTTTAATATTTATAATTCATTATCTAAAAAATATCTTCTTTTTGTTTATTAAATTTCATGTTAATTATAAATTTACCGGACTTGTTTATAATTCTTATTGATTCTAAATTGAGTCAATTTTTTTTAACTCTTAAATATTTTTTGAGATCAAAATTTTTCACATCCTTTACATGGTATCCATGAAGTTTAATATTAATTATATGTATGGATATGCTAGAAGGAATAATGATATTCTCCAAAAGTTAAAATTATGGTCTAAATTTTGTAACTAATTATTATATGGTTATCATTTATGTTTCTATTTTACCATATCTACTAAATTATTCCTCCATTCAGATTGTGTCTCAATCTATCATATACTAATATAGTAATGTAAACATGATCTCTGGATTAATGGGATTAGGTTAATTACTGTTGGTATCAAATGATGTTTAGTATAATCCTTGTAATCATTTTTTACAAAAACATATATTAAGGAACATAACCCAATCATAAACACGGGGGGTAAAAATTTAAGAAGATCTTATTGTTTTGGTAAGGTTGATAGTTTATGGTTTTTCATGGATACACATCCCTATCCAGATACCAAATGTGGATGTTGTTCTTGAATAGATGTATCTTTTCATATTAAATCTGAAGTAGTGTATGTCAGTTCTAAAAAGATAAATTTTTAGTACATTCTAATAGTCCATTCTATGAACCTAGTTTGGGACTCTAGGTGGATATTATTTGGGTTATTTACATATTCATTACAAACTGTTATATGTTATTTAAACATATAATTTTAACGATTGACAGAGGCTATACCCGAGATGTTTTATATTAAAAAAATTATCATTTATGTGTCCTATAAAAGATGATATGGTTTTCCCAAAAATATTATTGTTTATCACAATATGAATTTCGGTTTTAATGAATTGATGGAATAAAAAAGAATCATGTTAAAATTGAACATAAACGAGACTCTTGTGACTAAGAGAAACCAAATGGGATGATGAATATAGTGAAGGATACAGTTATATTCATAATCGGTTATGGATAAATATAAGTTAAAAAAATTATTTTAAATAATTATCTAATTATCCGGTTATTATAACATGTATTTCCTTAAGAGCTTATGTAATGGAGGCCATGGTGGAATAAATTTCCAATTTTCATTCTTTTCTATAATATTGGAAGAGAAGCCCAAAAATATTACTCATGGAAATAGTAAAATGTTTTATGTGATGAATATATATTCATAATGAAATGAATTCCCGAGGAGAAATAGAGTATGATTTATAGAAATAAATATCATCCCATGGATCCATTTATTTCCATAGTCTTAAATTTGGGAAAAGATGGGAATTATCTATGTTAATACACTGTTTTAAATGTTACCCCCTAGACCAATGAATTAACTATGTTAAAATAAAATGGTTGAATTATTATTTTTTTGAAGCCAATAATTTAATTGTAAATGTATTTTTACTAATGGTATTTTTTATAATAATCATGAATTATCTTAGGCTTGTGTTAACTTTTAGAAACATATTTTTCTTTATTATCTTATGTTTCTTGGATTCCAAATTGGGTGTATGAGTTTAATATTTCACATATTTTTCAAACTCATAAACACAACGATTTATGATTTATGTTGTGGGAGTATACCAAGAGTAATGAAATTGTGGGGAAGATTTATATAATTATAACCTATTAGTTTTGTAAATGGTTTAGTGAAAAAAATCAGAGAATAATTACCTTAATTTTTTTGTTATAAGTTTAATGTTCTTTGTAACAATTAGTGTTTATATTATCTAGATTTTGAGGTAATTATGGTTTTTTATAAAATGGGAAAAATATATTAATTATATTAATATTAATTATAAATAATGAAAAATATATATTCCTGTAAAAACAAGTCACATCTGGTAAGGCTGAAGGGCCTAAACCCACAACTAAAGGAAGATAGTTGTGATGAGTCATCCAAAAGCACACAAGATCTTTTTGGTAATATCAAGTTATAAATACAAAGAATATTTAATACATATATATAATTTAGATCTAGTGAGGTTATTGATTTTTTTATTAATTCATAACTTATGAAAATCATATTGGTTTTGGATAATATTTGGAGATATACTAAAGGTATCTAAAATATTGTATGAATTTTATTATCCTTTAATAGTTAATTATTGTGCATCATGCAAAAAAAATTAATTTTTTTAACATTATTTTGTGGATTAAAAGAAGAAGTGTAAATTGATCAATGAATAATGAAAGGATGATATTTCTATTATGAAATAGATAAATATAGAGTTAGTATATTTCCACATATTCATAATCATGATCGAAAACGAATTCTTCACTATTTTTTTTAAAGGTTGGGGTCGAAGCCTCATTTTTATTATTAAATCAATTCAACGTCCTCTTTTAACTAGGTAGAGGGAAACCCATTACATAGCCCGAAGTCCCAGTGGGCTTGTAGCTCATTACATAGCCCATAGGCCCAAATTCTACAGCTAATTCACATTCTGTGAATAGTAACCTGCTGCTGCAGTACCGCATAGTATCGCCACCGCTATAGTGCCCTGCCGCCGCTACAGTACCCGCTGATGAACAGTGTCTCCACTGCTACAGTACCACTACAGTACTGCTACAGTACCTGTGCCCCATGGGTTTTGAACCCCAATTTTCCGTGTAGTATTACGCGGTGCTTACTACTAAGCCAAACCCCAACTACAAAAACGTGTGTAAGGGTAACGCTCGTCTCCCACTGGGGGCCCCGCCATTCCAGAGCGCACCGCACGTTCTGCAACTATGAAAATGGCTTTAAATCACCCTGTTCATAATACGCACAGTTCCCGAGTCTGGCGGGACTCGAGCCTGGGTCAGTTCCCACGGAGAGAGAGGGGTACAACCAGCGGGTACCACTCGGCTAAAACCCCAAGGGAAAAAACGAATTCTTCACTATTAGAAAACAATAAGATGATAAATGTAAATAATATTACCATTATATCTGATAAATCAAATCATATATTAAATATTCTCAAATATATGGTATTTATGTCTTAATAATTTAATTTATAATTCGATTTATTGTCACCAATTTTCACTATAACTCTCAATATTTTTTTATGTCAATATTCTATGTAAATATCTTAAAATCCCATATATTTTATCTTATATAGAATCACTTTTATATGTTATTCTGTATGAATTTAATATTTCCCATTATTATTTCTCAATAATATTTTTGATTAAACCTTCTGCGATATGGGATTTTCAATATTAGAATTTCATATGGTCAAAATATTTATTTCTGAGATCAATTAACAATTATGAGGGTTGAATTTATTGATGGTGTGGACAATTAAATAATATTTTTATATAATAACATTTTATTTGATAGCATATGAGACTCACAATATCGATCTTTATGAACAAAAAAATATTTTTTATAATCATAATATCTAAAATAGCATAGAGAACATGAAACCCGGATCTTATATTCCCCATAATAAAGAATACCACAATCACTTATCCATTATATTTTAGGGTATGTTCAGCACTTATTAAAAGAAATAAGAATTAATTTGTGTGATTTGTTTAAAAATTAATTTACTTAGAATATAAAAAAATATGTTAAGTGTGAAAATGAAATACCAAAATGTAAAATATAAATTTCATAGACATAATCATCCTATAAAACATTAATGGATGATAATAAACCAATTTTCAGGAATTTATTTTGTTAATAACCTGGTTTTAATTGACTCTTTTCAAAACATCCATGTTTGTCTCCTCCTTATCTTATAAAAGGTTTCCCCCTCTCATACCCTATTCATAATTTTAAAGCCATTTTTTTCAAGATGTATCCAAATAACTTAATTAATACCCACCCAACATAGTATATCCAATTTATTTATCAAAAAAAATTTTTTATGGATTTTGTTTCAAACAAAAAGTGTTCAACTGAAGATGATGTGATGTTCTTAAACATGTGATTTTAGTTAATTTCTTCAACACATCATTAAAATCATATACAATAATTTGAGTATAATAACACCATTATCTTCCATATAATTAGATGTTATTATGTTAAGATTATAACCAATATATTTCCCCTCTTCATTAAATTGTAATCAAAATTGATTATCATTTGTATGATGGATTACCACCTCGTAGAATGATTCAGATCATTGTCAATCATAGAAATTCAAGGATAGATATAGTCATGGATTATGCACATTTATAATAATATTATTATATTATTATACCTATGTAATTTATATATTAGATATAAATTCTTATGACCCATTTCATTTAAAATATGACAACGTTGCTTGTGTGTATAGTGGACTATATCCTTACAAAGGATGTAAATCCTTTATCACATATGCATTACATGGAATGTTATATGTATTCGTTAAATAAATATATGTGATAAATATTAAATGATATTTATTCAATAAAATTACTATAACTTCTAATTAATTTCTCCTTATCCCATTAAATAATTAATAATGTCACTCGTTCATACATACATCATATCGTCTCCACGATGTGATGTCATGCATTCTCTATGTTCAAAATTCAATAATGATTTTAAAGTTTTATTTAAATAAGAAAAATATATTAATAAATTCAATATATTTCTAATGATTATGTAACTACATAATATGTGCAAAAATTTGAACAATCCTGAAAAAACTTGCACGAGAAAACAAGATAATTAACCCAAAAAAGATTGAAAATAATGATATATTATTTAGAAAAAAGTGGTAAAATTTTATAAAAGGAACATATTTGATATTATAAATATAAATATGGTTCATTAATAAATTAATAAATTGATTCAAACCCTTAAAATAAGGATAATAACTTTTATAAAAAGGAAGCATGTGATGAGGGACTTCATCCCAATTTTGATTTATTGAGGATTATTGAAATTTTATGCACCTAATATAATTTATATGATGTATATAAGGACCATTTAACATGTAACTCAACAATTCCATAGTAATTAATTTAAAATTATATTTCAATTTTACTTATTTCATCCATGGTAATTTTAATTAAATGTTACCTAGTCCTAAATAATTTAACAAAAAAATCACCTTTTTGTGTTTTTACACTTCTTAATTATATTAAACATTGTATGATTATGTGTGTAATGAATATTGACAATATTATGTTTAATGTCAATTTATTTATGTGGATTTACATTTTATACACATAATTGATTGATTGGGTGGTTCACATTTCAATATTATGGTATTTGTAAGGGTTTATGTCATAATCTCTTTTAAATGGAAATTAATTGTTCTTGAATTTACATTAATAGAAATTATTTGATCATTTTATAATAAAATCCATTAATTTTATTCTAAATTTGTTATTCATAATTCTTTAAATTTATAGAAAATTTTCCAATTATTTTATAATTAAAATGATTTATATTTTTTTAATAAAATATGATTTCATTTTTCACATCGATTGAAAATTATTTTCCATCAAAACCCATGTTTTCAAAATGAAATATACAATATTTTTTAAAAAATATAACAAATGATTTATTAAATAATTTTTTCCACATTTTTACTCTTTATAAAATCTTTTGAATATAATCATGATGCATTTTTTCGAAGAGTTCGTATTTGGTTTTTTTGAAAAATATGAAAAGGATCAATATGCACTTGGTGGGGGATTTTCCATACCAATAGACCAAAGTAACATGTATGAGGAATCCATGTAATCATTCCTTAATGTTTGGTGATATTTTCCAAACCCATTTTCAAAAAACATATGATATATTTATATTAGATAAATTATATTCCAAATTTATATTCATGATTTACATTGTTTTATAATATTTACAAAAAAATTATAATTTACTTTTTCGTCCAAAAGTAAATTTTTTTGTCCTTACCATATTTATTGACATTGAGAAGATGATATTACTTAGTAGAATAATATCCAAATTACATATTTTTTTGTTAAAAATATTAATATAATTTTTTATGTCATCATGTCAAATTTAGAACAGATTTAAATTTTGGGATTTTTCTAAAAACAATTATTTTTTATTAAAGAATGAAGAATCTTAATAAATACTATAATTCTGTTTATTTTAATTCAATAAATCAATTTGAAAATATAATTACGATTTTAATTTTATAGTAGTTATATTTAAGGGCCCTTTAAATATAAACAGTCAAATTATTTACATATGAATCAGTAGTATGATGGATTTTTATATATGTTCATTTTTGTGCATAAAAATATTTATTTAAATATGATATTCTCTTTTCCTAAAAAGTGATTTTAGGTCAATAACATATAATAATATATATTTATTTTTCATTTTTAAAAAAAATTATATTTTATATTTTATAAAAATTAACAGGTGTAATATTGTTTTTTCTACAGATTGAATTAATGTACATTTGTTTCTACACATAAAATATAAACATCAAAAATGATTTCCCATTTCTTTTTCAGGTTTATTTACAATTTATTCCTTTCAAAAATAGAAATTTAATTTCAAAAAATGGATTTCATATTTTATATTATTATTTATAAACTTATTAATGGCATAAATTTTATTTTTGGTGAATTTTATTTGTAATTTTAGTAAAAAGTGTGTCAAATTAGTAAAATGATTGACACATTGATATTAATTAAAATTGAGTGATGAGGATGCATTATTTTTTTAATGATTATATTTCAACTATAACCAGCATAGTTCAAATAATAATAATTTTTTAACAAAATTATATTATATAATTTCTTTATAATATTTCAATCTTCTGAAATATTCGAAGGGAATCCTCACTCAACCATATAAAAGGAAAATCCATATGTATTTTTTTGAGCAGTTAAAAAAATATATATATTATAAAAAAAATAACCCAAATCCCTTACTAATATCCCCCATATTTTCGAAGAGGAACTAATTTTATCACAATACCCTCATTAGATGGATAAATGTGAAAAATTAATAGGTGTGACTGAATTAGGGGTAAAACATGTAACAATGTTTTTTTATTTTATTCCTTCATTAATTTCATTAAAATTAATATTTAATAAAACAATAAATTATTACATATATACACCATATACATTGATGTTTTTATGTTGATTCAATAACCATTTTCTGTTAATTATTCTATGAAATGTAAAATAAAACCATAGTCCTTGTGTACATTGGACAACCTCCTCATGAACAGATGTAAATAATTTTCGTTGAAAATATCACAAAATTGGTTATAATATTTTATAGATTTTATATACAAGATATTCATGAAATATTTATAATTTACTAATGATAGGAAATAATCTATTTTATTACCCATCTATCCATTGAAAATGATAACATCAATAATTCATATGAGTTAATTACTACCCTCAAAAACTGATTTGATTTTTTTCATCCTCATATAACATGTGTGGAATATATATATAACAATTCCATCATTAATAAAAGACATAACCTTTAAAAAACAAGATAATTCTTTATTATGTAATTTATCTATAGATAAAACGAGCACTACATTTGTTATTTTATCTTATTATATATTATAACATATCATATATAAGATTCCATAAATTACCTTAACAATTGATAATATAATAATTTTACAATGAAAAATTTTTTAGTATAAAAAGTGTTATTATTATTTATAATTTATACAAATGAAATGAGATATGGCATTGACTAGTAGAATTATACTATTTGAAGCTCATTTATCCAATATTAATAGGAAGATATAATAAATATTTTTTACCCCCAATCAATACCATGTCATGATTCAAAAAGTCAAGCTTGATGAAATCTGTTTATAAGAGATGTTTGATCACATCATGATTATAATGGCCCGGACCTCTCTGGTCCATTACTTTGTGAAAATGTGGTGTTGGAGGTGTTCTGGGAGGTCAAGGTGACTTATCCCCAACACTTTTCCAAATTTCCAGTTCTGTGAACAGTGTTTCTAGTTTTATGAACTGTATGGGTAGGTGAACGGTGTTTCTATCGGTGAGGGTCAGTGAATAGTGTTTCTATCGGTGACGTTCTATCAGTGGTCTTCTATCGAAAGGCTTGAACAGTGTTTCCAGAATGGTAACCTTCTAACAGTGAACTTCTATCGGTAGTCTTGAACAGTGTTTCCAGAACGGTAACCTTCTAATGATGAGCTTCTATCAGTAGGCTTGAACAGTGTTTCCAGAATGGTAACATTCTAACGGTGACCTTCTATCAGTAGTCTTGAATAGTGTTTCCAGAATGGTAACCTTCTAATGGTGACCTTCTATCAGTAGGCTTGAACAGTGTTTCCAGAACGGTAACCCTATAACGGTGACCTTCTATCAGTAGGCTTGAACAGTGTTTCTGGAATGGTAACCTTTTAACGGTGACCTTCTATCGGTAGTCTTGAACAGTGTTTCCAGAACGGTAACCTTCCAACGGTGACCTTCTATCGGTAGGCATGAACAGTGTTTTCAGAACAGTAACCTCTTAACATTGACCTTCTATCGTAAGGATTGAACAGTGCTTCCAGAATGGTAACCTTCTAACGGTGACCTTCTATTGGTAGGCTTGAACAGTGTTTCCAGAACGGTAACCTTCTAACGATGACCTTTTCTTTCCTTTTCCAAATTTTGAGTATGTGAACAGTGTTTCCAGCTTCCTACAATTTTTCCCCATTTGACGTTTCCTTTGACATAAAATACATTTAAATCCTTGTTTTAAGTACTCTTAAAGTCGATTCAAATTCCATAAATCCTATATTAATTATTCCTAAGGCCGGGATGTTTTTACTTGATCAAACCGTGTGGGTTAATGTGATCCGTTTTTAATGGAGAATTAACCGGATCTTAAACAGCCACCCCATTAAATCTTCAAAAGGGGAGAGATATCATTCTCCCTTGTTCTTTCCCTTTGTTCTCTACTAAGAGATTCTATAACCTTTCAATCATTCCTGTAGGAGTTGCACAATCAATCTTTACTCCTAGGATTGGTTCTGCTCTGTTTTGGTTGCAACTGAGTTGTGTCGGTCAATCCTCCCAATAAGGTATGTTTTATCGTTGTACTTTTGGGGATCATCTTATCTTGTTTCTCCCTTCCATATTATACCATGTAATTTCCAAGATTCTAATGGGTTTTTCATGGGGTTGGTTGGTACTGTCGTACCGTGGCATCCTCGGGTGGATGCAGTTGTCATGAGAGGAGGATTTCGACCCGTTGTGTGGATAAAGGACGTCAAGAAATCTTCCAGTTAAGGGATTCATGGCTTCTCTAATTGTATATGTGCAATCATAGAATTAGCATGATTTATCCCTTTGGATCACAATGAAATTGACCTAATTATATACTTGAACCGGATTAAAATAACTGGTTGATCGCATGGTGTTTCTTTATACCGTGATAACGGTTTACCTCATGTTTTTCTAGATAGAGTGATATCCATGATTTCGTTGATTTTTTGTTCGTTCTTAAGGGAAATTGATAATGAATGTAAAGCCGGAATTAATTGTTAATTAATTGGATAAAGATAAAGTGGCATGTAAATGATTCTGGTTGATTTCGTAGTTGTTCTAATTTTATGTTAATCAAGTTAGAGAAGTAAGTATAGTTATTTAACTGTGATAGCTTACTGATTAGATATCTCGTAATTGGAACCTACAAATTACAAATCTTCTAAACAGATTGTGTGATAATTTCTTAAAGGGGTTCTTAGTTACCCTCTTTATTGTTAAAGGTCCAAGATCCCATTTATGTGTTTGTTGTTTTCCTGCTGCTTGTGCTGTGATGTGACCCTAGAGGGGTGTTGTGATATGTGGAGGCATGGAGGCCTTGTGGTTGTGGCAGCGGATGACACCTAGGGTGGCGAGATGCATCAGCTTATCCATGTGGGTGTTGGAGGACACCCAGGGTGATGGTATGGGATGAATGTGATGGCTGGATGTTGGTGGTTTTGTTGTGTTTTTTATCTGCTTTACTTTTCACCACTGCTCAGGTAGCTGATCTTTCTTACCCTTCTTCCGAAGGAGGCGATGACACGTGGGGTATGCCACGTTCTTTCCGTGTTTAGCCTCTCGAGGGAGAATGGGTCTATGCTCTTGCTATAGGCGGAAAATACTCGACGAGTAGTATATCTACTCACCTTGTTGAGCACCCATTGTGTTTAGTAGCATAGGATGCCTTTCTAGAATGCTTGGGAATATGAGAAAGTAATTATGTAATGAAAGTTTGATTAAATGGTGAAAATACATGGGGATGGAGATGCTGGAATTTAAAGGTGATGTGAATCTTAAAGGGAGTAGTTGATTTTGAATTTGATGCCAATTTAGTTTAATGTTGAATTTTCTTCATGGTTAATTAATTAATTACGTATAGTGGAAGTGATAAAATGAGAATGGAGTAATATAATAAAGCTCTTCAACTGATTGTGTGCTTACAGGATACCTAGTCATAAAAGTAGTAGCCTGGAATCGGAGAAACGTTAGCTGCAATTGTATCTAAGACTACGTAATACCCATAGTGCGGATATGAGTTATACATATATTCTGTACTTTTTTTGTTTCTATACGCTGCTCCACCCTGTCGGTAAGGGAAACTGACACCCCGGGGATTCTGAGCCCTAGGGGGTGTTTTCCCCAACATTCTGATGGGAGGTCGAATGGCCGACTACCCCCTTTGTCCCCGCTCTCTTCTCTTAGTAGATACATGTACCAACAGGAAAAAAAGTTAGTTTCCCCATATATGTGTGTAGAGGGATGTAATGGCTTGTAGTTGTTTCACACACATGTATTTTAAATATAGTATCTTATGGACTACTTTAGGTGTAACGTGTATAGTCTGTGATGGCTTGAGGATCCCTACTCGGTGTATGGGCTATAATGGCTTTTGGTATAATACCCAATGTATGATACACGTTATACGGGCTATGGTGGCTCCCAGAACTTACCTGGTTACGTTTTGTTGTGAGGATGGTGTGGTGCTTCGCCCAGGTGTCTGCGAAAAAGCCTTTGTGGTGCACGAGGTGCAGATTGTTGAGCTTATCCCAGGTGTCTGCGGCCAAGCGTTTGGAGAGAGATGCACAGAAAGTATGTTGTTGGGGGAATGCGGAAAACTAGTGGGGAAGTAGTAGTGGGGTACCCTTGATAATCTTTACTATATGCTATATTCTTGTATGTGTTACTTGGAGAGAGTATCCATGGTGAGGTAGGGAACTTAGTATACCTATTTAGGTGACGAGTTAGTTTCACTTGTTGTTCACTGGGCTTTAGCATGCTTTCTTTACTTTTGCATGAGAGGCTTGGGGAGGATCCTACTGATTATGCTGTTATACTCACCCTATGTATATATAAACTGTTTTTCAGGTTACTTGGAGCAAGTTGGAGATCAAGCTTGTTACTACTAGCTTGCGGTTGGAGGAGAAGCTGTTCGGGCTTGTGGTCACAGCCGTTTTACTTTATTTTGGGTACTTTTAGTTTCCCCTTTCAGTTGTAGTCCTTTTTCATGACATTTCATATATGGACTTCGGTTTATTTTATATTTTAGATCTGAGATGGAGTTGATTGGTGTTTATCTTATCTCTCTTTTCTGCATGTGTTCTCTTAGAGGGTAATGCCTCCCATTTGTGTGTTTATTATACACTCAGTGCTAGTCGCCAACCCGGGGCCTACTGGAGGTGGGACTCAGGAGTCATTATCTTCCTTCTCACATTGCCGGCACAGGAGGGGTACACATTGTGGGGAGGGTTCGTGACAGAGTGGTATTAGAGGTCTGGTTGAGGGATAGGATGGAGTTTGGAGTTAGACACTGGTGAGGATGCATGGGATGGTAGGGCAACGGTGTCATTCAAGTTTAGAAAGTGAGGTAAACACTAGATACCGGATGAGACATAGGCATTTAGGTCCCCATATCATCTGACGTACGTACCTTTAAGTTTACGATGGATACTAAAAAAAAGTGATACTAGTTGAAGGGTAGAGACCTAGGAAAGGATCATGCATCATTCTTCTTTGCGCCTATGTTTGGATGGGTAGACCTTGGGATAGGTTAACCATAAATTAATAAAACAAAACAATTAATTTATTAATGTTGAGTCTTCGATATTCTAGGATTAGGAGCTCTAACAGTTTTTATTTTACAGGTATGGCTCTAGGTCAACGTCCTCGTCAGGTCTATGTAGAAGATGTCCAGCAGGCTGTTCCAGTGGATCGTCACTGGGTAGGGGTTGACGACGATGGCACTTGGAGGAAGACACTCCGAGAGTTTCAGTGCCGGATTCTACAGAAGTACGATGGCTCCATTTCAGATTCAGTCACAGAATACTGGTTGGAGGAGGTTGAGATAGGCTTCAGTTCGATTCGTGCTCGGAAGGAACACTGGGTGTCCTTGGTTGTGACGATGCTACATGGATCAGCGAGGAAGTGGTGGTTCTTATTCCTCGAGGATCGTGAGTAGTCAGCGATCTCGTGGGAGGAGTTTCGAGACAGGTTTAGAGTCAATTTTCTTTCTTCTACTGTGAAGTCATCCAGTGGCCAGGAGCTTCTTACCCTTCGACAGGGGAGCTCCAGTGTTCGAGAGTTTGGAATCCATTTCAAGAACCTTCTACAATATGCTTCTGACCTATTACAAGATGAGGAGGCCAGGCTGAGGAATTTCGAGGAGGCTTTGCATCCAGAGATCCAGCACCAGGTCGCCCCATTTATGATGAAGACATATCATGAGGTGATGGCGAGGGCAGACGTTGTTGAGAGGACTTTGGTCAGAACCGGATCATCACGAGAGGGGAATCTTCAAGATTCCTCACGAAGCAGAGCTATGGTCCGGGGTTCCCGATTTTCAGGGAAGAAGAGTTTCAACTCACATGGGGGTATGTACCAGCCCTTCCCATCTCATTTATCTGGAGAAAGCAACTCTCAGGCATATGCCAAGGGATCAGGCGCTTGTTTTTCTTGTGGTGGTCATGGTCATCAGCAGCAGGAGTGCCCGACTTTTCAGAGCGTTCATCGTGCACCGGGTGCTCTGCTCCAGGTTCCTTCATTGAGGCAGTTTCAGCCGAGGAAGCAGCAGCAGGTTGCACCGGATTTAGACCACCAGAGGGTAGATGGATCAGGTAGAGGATATCCCCATGGTTCTCCCCATCCTCATAGAGTAGAGTGCGGCTGTGGTGGTGGTCATCATCAGGGTCATAGAGGTCGTGGAGGAGGTCGTGGTCAGCGTCATGCTCTAGCGTTGCCAGCCCCAGGCGAACCAGATGCAATTCGAGGTACCCTTTTCTTGTTTTCTACTTTGGTGTATGCCTTGTTTAATTCAGGAGCAACACACTCCTTCATATCACCTACCCTTTTCTATGCTTTGGGACTTGAGGTAGAGAGGCTTCCAGTGCCCTTGGCGTTGACTACGCCAGTTGGAGGTCGAGCCGACTTGTTTGAAGTATGTAGATACTGTGAGATAGTGTTGGGGCAACACCACTCTTGGGGATATTTCCTATGTTTACGTATACAACCATATGATGTCATACTCAGCATGGATTTGTTGTATTCGGTGCAGGATATTGTGGATTTCTACAGGAAGAAGGTCGTTTTCTTTGATGCAAAAGGAGAGAAAGTGGTGTTTGTTAGTGAGCGAGATCCTCGGATAGGTCATAGACGAGTTCCATCCTTATCATCCATGATGGCTGAGATGATGTTGAGTTCCTCAGAGGTTCTGCAGTTGGTGATCCCTAGGGTCGTAGAGGAGCACCCTAATGTCTTCTAAGAAAAGGTTGTAGCCTTACCTTCTCGATGAGAGATCGAGTTTGGGATCGAGCTACAGCCAGGAGCGTCTCCTATCTCTATATCTCCATATATGATGGCCCCTTCTGAGTTACGAGAGCTACGTATTCAGCTTGATGGTCTGTTGTAGTGCGGTTTTGTTCGGCCAAGTGTTTCACTGTGGGGAGCGCCAGTTTTGTTTGTGAAAAAGGCTGACGGCAGTTTGCGGTTGTGTGTCGATTATCATCAACTAAACAAAGTGACAATAAAGAACCGCTATCCTCTCCCACGGATTGATGACTTATTCGATCAACTGAAGCGTGCAAGTTGGTTCTCAAAGACCGACTTGCAGTCAGAATATCATCAGGTGCATGTAAAGTATGAGGATATCCCGAAGACTGCTTTCCGTTGTCGTCATGGGTATTATGAGTTTGTTGTAATTCCATTCGGCGTGACGAATGCTCTAGCTGTTTTCATGGGGTTGATGAATGATGTGTTCCGTGAATTTGAGGACAAGTTTTTTGTGGTTTTCATCGCCGACATCCTTGTGTACTCTACATCTGAAGAACAGCATGCAGAGCATCTACGAGCCATTTTGGGAGTTCTTCGCCAACATCAATTGTTTGGGAAGTTTTCAAAGTGTGAGTTTTGGGCTCGAGAAGTTCATTTCATGGGGAATGTTGTGTCCCAACAGGGAGTAGTTGTGGATCCGTCGAAGATATAAGAAGTGGGTTCTTGGGCAGCCCCCAAGAAATTGTCAGAGGTGTGAAGTTTCCTTGGTAGGTTTGTAGGTAATTTCTCCGAAGTTGCGACTCCTCTAACATCTTTGACCATGAAGGATCAAGTGTTCACATGGACTGATCATTGTCAGACCTCTTTTGAGTATCTAAAGGAGAAGTAGGTAAGTGCCCCAGTCCTTTGTCTTCCAGCGGAGCGAGTCCAGTATGATGTTTTCTATGATGCTTCACATCTGGGTCTAGGTTGTGTTCTCATGCAGCAGTGGTCAGCTGTTTCTTATGGGTCTTTGCAGTTGCGTCCGCATGAACGCAACTATGCCACCCATGATCTTGAGTTGGAATCCGTGGTGTTTTCTCTGAAGTTTTGGAGACATTACCTCATTGGTGAGCACTTTGTGGTTTTCACCAATCATAAGAGTTTGAGGTATGTTTTCTCCCAACGTGACTTAAACTTGAGGAAGCATAGGTGGATGGAGTTCTTGTAGGAATACGACATTGAAATATCATATACACATAGAAAATGGAATGTTGTAGCTGATGCGCTAAGTCTAAAGTCATGTAATGATATTGTGCATGAATATGGTGATTCCTAGAGAGTGATGGAAGACCTATCAACTTTGCATCTTGATATGAGAGAAGTTGGGGGTAGAGGTTGTCTTTTCCAGATGACAGTGTAGTCATCCCTGATGTAGAAGGTGGAAGAGTCTCAGTTGGGTGATCTAGAGGTGGAAGTTTGGAGAGACATAGTTTTTTGTGGTGAGGCCCCTGATGGTTGGTTGGAGGATGAACAACACCGAGTGTTGTATCATGAAAGGATTTTTGTTCCCTTGGTGATGCGCAAGACGATTCTCTGGGAGTTCCATAGTTCACCCTTGGTAGTACATCCTGGTGTGATGAAGATGTACCGATCCTTGAGGAGTCAATTTTGGTGGCTTGGGCTGAAGCGTGCGGTTGCAGAGTGTGTGTCTCGATGTTTAGTCTGCTAGAAGGTGAAGTCTGAACACTGTGTTCCTGGTGGTCTTCTCCAGCAATTAGAGATTCCTCAGTGGAAGTGGGAGGACATCTCAATGAAATTTGTTACAAGTTTACCTCGATCTCCGAGAGGACATGATGTTATATGGGTGGTAGTGGATCGTTTAACAAAATCGGCCCACTTCATAGTGATCAAGGAGTCAAGCTCAGTGGAAGTTTTGTCGAGGAAGTATCTAGAGGAGGTGGTGAGACCTCATGGAGTACCTAGAACGATCAATTCTGATCGAGATCCTCATTTTACCTCCAGGGTGTGAAGGGGTCACCATCATGCTTTTGGCTCTCAACTGTGCCTTAGCACTACTTTTCGTCCTCAAACAGATGGTTAGACAGAGCGAACCATCCAGACTCTTGAAAACATGTTGCGCTCTTGTGTTCTTGATTTTGGAGGTTCATGGATGAAGCACTTACCCTTGGTAGAATTTGCATACAATAATAGTTTTCACTCTACCATTGGTATGGCGTCGTTTGAAGACTTGTATGGCAAGCCATGCCGTTCTCCGTTGTGCTAGACTGGGGTCAGAGAGTCAGCAATTCTCAGACCATAACTAGTGCAGAATACAACAGAGATGGTTCAGGTGATTCATGAGAGGATGAAGAC
The DNA here is from genome assembly GCA_963277665.1 of Viscum album. Lineage (NCBI taxonomy): Eukaryota > Viridiplantae > Streptophyta > Magnoliopsida > Santalales > Viscaceae > Viscum > Viscum album. Next base: position 195,062,570 of record OY728123.1, on the reverse strand, counting down.
AGTGCAAGATCATCATAAATCATATGCTGATCAATGAAAGAGACCCTTAGAGTTTAATGTTGGGGATCATTTGTTTTTGAAGGTGACTCCCCGTCAAGGGCAGTGAGGGTTTGGTCGTGGAACTAAGCTTTCTCCCAGGTTTGTTGGGCCCTTCGAGGTGTTACCTCGTGTTGGAGATGTGTCATAACGAGTAGCACTTCCCCCTCAGATGATTCAGATACATGATGTTTTCCATTTATCACAGCTCCGTCGTTATCTTCATGATGAATCTCATGATATCGATTGGGGAGAGATCGATATTGATGATGATGCAACCTTCGAGGAGCGACCTGTGGAGATCCAAGACCGCAAAGAGAAGGTGTTGCGTGGGAATTCTATCCCCTTAGTTCGTGTCTTGTGGAGACATGGTGGCATGGAGGAGAGTACATTGGAGCGTGAGTCACAGATACGTGCTCAGTACCCAGAGTTGTTTAATGTTTAACTCATTTCATCTAATGATGTTTCCCTTGTGGTTAGAAATTTCATGTTTTATTTATGTACCTTTGATTTGATGTTATTATTGAATTGTTTGTATATGGATTTTTTGTTCCCATACTCTCGAATGAAGTAGTTTTGTTCCAGCTTTCGAAAAACCCATGGTGGTTTTCCCCTGAGAGGTATCTTATGGGGTGATTGTTCGGACCCCTCTTTTCTTCTGGTTTGTTTTTTAATTCTCGAGGATGAGAATGTTTTTAGAGGTATCTAATGTAATGTCTCATACCTCTCCGGTCCATTACTTTGTGAAAATGTGGTGTTGGAGGTGTTCTAGGAGGTCAAGGTGACTTATCCCCAACACTTTGCCAAATTTCCAGTTCTGTGAACAGTGTTTCCAGTTTTATGAACAGTATTGGTAGGTGAACATTGTTTTTATCAGTGAGGTTTAGTGAACAGTGTTTCTATCGGTGATGTTCTATTGGTGGACTTCAATCGGTAGGCTTGAACAGTGTTTCCAGAACGATAACCTTCTAACTATGACCTTTTATCGGTAGGCTTGAACAGTGTTTCCAGAATGGTAACCTTCTAACGATGGCCTTTTATCAGTTGGCTTGAATAGTGTTTCCAAAACAGTAACCTTCTAATGGTGACCTTCTATCGGTAGGCTTGAACAGTGTTTCCATAACGGTAACCTTCTAACGGTGACCATTTATCGGTAGGCTTGAACAGTGTTTCCAGAATGGTAACCATCTAACGGTGACCTTCTATGGGTAGGCTTTAACAGTGTTTCGAGAATGGTAACCTTCAAATAGTGACCTTCTATCGGTAGGCTTGAACAGTGTTTCCAGAACGGTAACCTTTCAACGGTGACCTTCTATCGGTAGGCTTGAACAGTGTTTTCAGAACGGTAACCTTCTAATGGTGACCTTCTATCGGTAGGCTTGAACAGTGTTCCAAGAATGGTAACCTTCTAACGGTGACCTTCTATCGGTAGTCTTGAATAGTGTTTCTAGAACGGTAACCTTCTAACGGTGACCTTTTCTTTCCTTTTCCAAATTTTGAGTATGTGAACAGTGTTTCCATCTTCCTACAGTTTTTCCCCATTCGACGTTTCCTTTGATGTAAAATACATTTAAAGCCTTTTTTTAAGGACTCTTATGGCCGATTCAAATTCTATAAATCCTATATTAATTATTCCTAAGGCCGGGATGTTTTTACTTGGTCAAACCACGTGGGTTAATGCGATCCGTTTTTAATGGAGAATTAACCGTATCTTAAACCGTCACCCCATTAAATCTTCCAAAAGGGACGAGATATCATTCTCCCCTGTTTTCCCCCTTTGTTCTCAGCTAAGAGATGCTAGAACCTTTCAGTCATTCCCGTAGGAGTTTCACAATCAATCTTTACTCTTAGGATCAGTTCTTCTCTATTTTGGATGCAACCGAGCTGTGTCGGTCAATCTTCCCAATAAGGTATGTTTTATCGTTGTTCTTTTGGGGATCATCTTCTCTTGTTTCTCCCTTCCATATTATACCAGGTAATTTCCACAATTCTAATGGGTTTTTCTTAGGGTTAGTTTGTACTGTCGTACCGTGGAATCATCTGGTGGATACTGTTATCGTGAGAGGAGGATTTTGACCCGTTGTGTGGATAAAGGAAATCAAGAACTCTTCCAGATAGGGGATTCATGGCTTCTCTAATTGTATATGTGCAATCATAGAATTAGCATGATTTAGCCCATTGGATCACAATGAAATTTACCTAATTAAATACTTGAACCAGATTAAAAGAATTGCTTGATCGCATTTTTTTGCTTTATACCGTGATAATGGTTTCCCTCATGTTTTTCTAGATAGAGTGATATCCATGATTTCTTTGATTTGTAGTTCGTTCTTGATGGAAATTGATAATGAACATAAATCCAGAATTAATTGTTAATTAATTGGCTAAAGATAAATAGGCATGTAAATGATTCTGGTTGATGTCATAGTTGTTCTAATTTGATGTTAATCAAGTTAGATAAGTAAGTATGGTTATTTAATTGTGATATCTTACTGATTAGATATCCCGTAATTGGAACCTATGAATAAAAAATCTACTAAACATATTGTGTGATAATTTATTAAAGGGGTTCTGAGTTACCCACTTGATTTTTAAAGGGCCAATAGACCATTGATGTGTTGGTTGTTTTCCTGCTGCTTGTGTTGTGATGTGACCCTAGAGGGGTGTTGTGATATGTGGAGGCATGGAGGCCTTGTGGTTGTGGCAGCGGATGATGCCTAGGGTGGAGAGATGCATCAGCTTATGCATGTGGGTGTCGGGGAGGACACCCATGATGATGGTATGGGATGAATGTGATGGTTGGATGTTGGTGGTTTTGTTTGGTTGTTTATCTGCTTTACTTTTCACCACTTCTCAGGCAGCTGATCATTCTTACCCTCCTTCCGAAGGAGGCGATGACACGAGGGGTATGCCACGTGCTTTCCATTTTTATCCTCTCGAGGGAGAATGGGTCTATGCTCTTCTTATAGGAGGAAAATACTCGACAGGTAGTATATCTACTCACCGTGTTGAGAACCCTTTGTGTTTAGTAGCATAGGATGCATTTCTAGAATGCTTGGGAATATGGTAAAGTAATTATGTAATGAAATATTGATTAAATGTTGAAAATCCACGGGGATGGAGATGCTGGAATTTAAAGGTAATGAGAATATTAAAGGGAGAAGTTGATTTTGAATGTGATTCCAATTCAGTTTAATGTGGAATTTTTTCATGGTTAATTAATTAATTACATACAGTGGAAGTGATAAAATGATAATGGAGTAATCTAATAATGTTATTCAAATGATTGTGTGCTTATAGGATACCTAGTCTTAAAAGTAGCATCCTAGAATCGGAGAGACGTTAGCTGCAGTTGTATCTAAGACTATGTAATTCCCATAGTGTGGATATGAGTTATACATATATTCTTTAGTTTTTGTGTTTCTATACGATGCTCCACCCTATCGGCAAGGGCAACTGACACCACGGGGATTCTAAGTCCTGGGGGGTGTTTTCCCCAACATTCTGATGGGAGGTCGAATGGCTGACTACCCCCTTTGGCCCCGCTCTCTTCTCTTGGTAGATACATGTGCCAACAGGCACAAAATATAGTTTTTCCATATATGTTTATAGAGGGATGTAATGTCTTGTTTTTATTTCACACACATATATTCTGGATACAGTATCTTATGGACTACTATGGGTGTAATGTGTATAGGTTGTGATGGCTTGAGGATCCCTACTCGGTGTATGGGCTATAATGGCTTGAGGTATAATACTCGATGTATGATACACGTTATGCAGGTTGTGGTGGATCCCGGAACTTACCTGGTTACTTTTGGTTGTGAGGATGGTGTGGTGCTTCACCCAGGTGTCTGCGGGCAAGCCTTTGTGGTGCATGAGGTGCAGATTCTGGAGCTTAGCCCAGGTGTCTGTGGGCAAGCCTTTGGAGAGAGATGCAAAGGACATATGTCGTTGGGGTAAAGTGAAAAACTAGTGGGGAAGTAGAAGCGGGGTACCCTTGATAATCTTTACTATATTCTGTATTCCTGTATGAATTACTTGGAGAGGGTAGCCATGGTGAGGATGGGAACTTAGTATACCTGTTTAGGTGACGAGTTAGTTTCACTTGTTGTTCACTGGGCTTTAGCATGCTTTCTTTACTTTTTGACGAGAGGCTTGGGGAGGATCCTACTGAGTATGCTGTTATACTCACCCTATATATATATAAACTATTTTTCAGGTCACTTGGAGCAGGTTGGAGATCAAGCTGGTTACTACTAGATTGCGGTTGGAGGAGGAGCTGTTTGGGCTTGTTGTCGCGGCCATTTTACTTTCTTTTGGGTACTTCTAGTTTCCACTTTCAGTTGTAGTACTTTTGCATTACATTTCATATATGTACTTGGGTTTCTTTTATATTTCATTTCTGAGATGGAGTTGATTGGTGTCTATCTTATCTCTCTTTTCCGCATGTGTTCTCTTAGAGGGTAATGCCTCCCATTTGTGTGTTTACTATACCCACGGTGCTAGTCGCCAACCCGGGGCCTACTAGAGGCAGGAATCGGGAGTCATTATCTTCCTTCTCATATTTCCATCCCAAGAGGGGTACACTTTGTGTGGAGGGGGTCGTGACAATGATCACATACAGAACCATGTTTATTGAACCACCTCATGAAAATCTATACATCACACACCTTACCCATATAAATTCACTTGCGTATTAGAGGTATATGTATCTATTCACTAATAGATGAACTAGAATATTTCAATTTTATGAAAATTATTATATTTATCCATTTTTAATAATACTTTTTTAATGATTTGATTCTGAGTTACATAAAAAATTATTTTAATAATATAATACAAGAATTTTTTTCTTAGGAAATAAATCGATCAAATCACGAAGCTCTTTTTTAAGAACTTATGATTTTTTAATGAAATTATATTTTTATAGAATTTTATTATGATATAGTATTTTTTAAATATAATTTATTGTATATTTTTATGATGCCCAAAAAAGTTCATTGAAAACTATTATTTTCAACTAAACGAACGTGTTTCAATTTATAGAGATTTTTTATATAGTAATATAAATCCTAAAATTTTATTAATTGATATTGATGAAATAAATATATTTTTCTAATCTGAATAAAGAAATTATCTAAATGTGGAATGTTCTTATATTCCAAAAATAGTTTATTTTTTCATTAAGAATTCAATACATTAAAATATTATGGTATATACTATTACAATATAAAAAACCAAAATTTATATAGTAAATAAATAAATTTCTACCCAAAAAAAATAATAGTTCACCTATAATATAATGTTTTCATAATGTTATGGGATTAATTTAATATAAATTTAATTAATCCTATGAATTAAATTTTATATTTTATTGTTATAAAATCAATTTTTTATAAACATGACTCAGTTCCACATCACTGAGGGAACATTTTGTTTTGGTTCCTATAATTATTAAATAATTACATCCAAATATCTTTGGAAGAAACCTTGGGGATAGTAATTAGAAATATTTTTCTTTGTTTAATTTACCATATATAGTGAATACCCAATGTTTGGAAATTAATAAACAATTCTCTACTATTTTTTAGGAAAACCCACCAAACCACCCATTGCAATTCTCTAAAAATCATTATATCAATAAATCACTTTATCTGTACATCTCTATAGGACACAAATAGTTCCAAATTATCATAATAAGTTAAACACAATCATTTATAAACTCTCTCTCAATGTTGTTGATACACTCCTCCTCTATATTCAGGAACCTTCCTTATGTCATGCCTTTCGGGAAAAAAATCTTTCTTATAGTGATATATATCTATAAATTTATATAAATATATTTTTGATTTACATGTAATGAGATTCCCATTTAAATTACATTCAAAACTTACATAATTTATTATGTACACCCTTTATGCTTCCTTAATTATCATATGATATCTCATTCCAAACATTTCTATACAGCCATCTCGATTTATAATCAAGGGTATTAACATAGTTTTATCCGTCATTAATTTATTTGGGATTTAAATTTGTATAACACAAAATCTATAATCATGTTGTTAGAATATATGGAATAAACTCTTATCCTGTATTATATAAGTTGAAATATTTTTCATGTTCTTGAAATGAATGTGATTGTTTTGAATAGAATTATAGAGACCTCCTATGAATTGGGAAATATTTTATATCTTGAGATTCCATGTGTGTTTATCATGGGGTTATCCTGTGAACACTATGTTAGGATGTTTTGGAATTAGAAATTGAAATATTTTTATGATGTCACATTTTATGTTTTTCTAAATTTTCTATGTTTCCTTTATGTAATCATATCATATCATGCCTAATTTTACTTTGTTATGATTATCAACGATTGTATGTTAACTTCTTATGAATATGGGATCACATATAAAAAATTAACATGATATAATATTTTATTATTCATTTAATTGTATATTTATATAATCTATTACATATTTACATCCCAATTTTATTATATCCAGTTTTAAAAAAAGGATAGAAATAGAATGAAATTTTGTAAATTCATTCATATTTGGAAGAAAATAATGAAAATGATACAAAACATAATTCCCCAATAGAGGACCTGGATATAAAATTTGAAATGGGTGCTTAAATTTATATTCTTAAGGACCAAAATTCCTAGATCATCCAAAAAAATTTTATTTCGATGAGGAGCTTTAATAGAAGGAAGATAAATTTAGAGGAGTACATCCAAACATGGGAAAATTTAGCCATCTACTTTGAATACTTAATCCAAGAGAAACTAAGTAAAAATACTGAAGCAATCTAATGGAGAATATACCATGTTAATGATTCTAATAATATTATCCATTTTTTAAGGATAATGTGATTTATTTCTCAGTTGGCTGACCATTGGAACTGGAATTTCTTAGATTCCCACATTTTCATCAAAAAATTTATTAAATAAAATTTTATTTTCCATCAAATAAATAATGATGTGGATTACAATTTTGATGTTAATTATCTTTGAATTAATCTCACATAGAATCAACACATCATGATCATTAATAGTTTTATTTGTTTTATATTTATGTAATAAATAATTTATTAAGTTTCATAAAAACATGGTTTAATATTGTTGGTATTATAGGATAGTACAGTAATTTTTTGGGGGATTAGTACTAAACAAATATCATGAATGAGTTATAGAAAATTATAAACATAATAAATAATAGAGGACTTTTTTTAACACCATGATAAGTGATTTCCTTTAAAATGCCTTAATTTAGGGAAACCACCAGCGAATTTGGAACATGAATAGTACTTCCTATGGTTAATAACCCTAGAACGGGTGCATTGAGCTCGACTCCGACATTACCTCGTGAATTAATATAGTCGTTGACACACAACTATTTTAACACTCCTAGGGATATAATTTGGTAAATCCAGAAACACATTATGAAACATTATAATTTTTAGTAAGATGAAAATAATATTTTATGATAAGAAATAATTCATGTAGTACATATATTGAAACCACTAATGTCATTTATTAATGAGTACATTCCATCGATGATTTATCCCAATAATATTAATTGTTTCCTAACTATTTCATTTGTAGATAAAAAGTTTTTCCCTAAAGGATTCTCTATTTATATTTCATGTCATGAAATAGGAGGATCCAAGTCAACAATCATTGATTTGGGAAATGTGATACCTTCCCAGAAGAGATACCCCGCCTGAAGGGGCATGGAATCATAAACATCATTATAATAAATTACTAATGTAATTTTGTTTTGAATAAATTTTTAAATTAATATGAATTATCAAGTCCACCATATAAAGGGAATGATTCATATTTGACCATTATATGAAATCGTAACTGACATTAATTGTATTTTTTATTCCATCCCTGAATATTCATTTATGAAAATAAGATAAATCCACAGCTAATAATAGATAGTGGGTTCTTTGAAATGGAATTAAAAGTTTTATAATATTATGGGAACCATGTTATGATTGATAAATCTATTGAACCCAAATCATTTTTGGGTTACATGTAGAGTGAGGTTGTAAAATATTTGGTACCAATTTTTTTAAAAAGATATCAGATATAATTAAACTTCAGTGAAACATTAATGAAAAAAATCACTATAAATATTATATTTCATATTAATATTCACGAATTAAATAAATACGGTATCACATTTGAGATTTTTTCAATGACTAATCCTGATGAGATGTCATTACCCTTATCATAATTAACCTTTAGTAGTAGAAATATTTTTATTTAACTATTAATTTCATTATTTCAAATTTACAAAATTATTCCAAAACAAGAGACTATGTATCATCCACTTCTCTAGGTGGGAATTTATCATCCACATTCCACTAATGAATAATTAATTTTTTTAAATGAATAATCAGGTTTCAAATTCATCTATTTTTACTATAGAATGAATAATTTATTCAGTATGTACATTGTTAATTATGAAAAAATTGAAGATATTGTTCTAGAAAATCCTCATTCAGAGAATAAATCGAATGATGTTGTATTACATCATACATAAATTCTTCAATTAAGAATAAACAACATGTGAATGAGATTATATATGAAAAAACTTTATACTTCCACTAAATCATAAATCACTGGTGTCAATGAATTTATAATATTTTTCTTTGTACAATTTTGAATCATAGATACAAGAATGACAATTATATTTTCAATATTTCACTCTTTCTAAAAGAATATATTCCTATCTAAAACCTCTCAAAAAAATCTTCCTTATTTAATCTTCTAATATATAGATATAAATATAAACAAATAATAAAAAATATATTTGGAAAAAACTTTTTCTCTTCATCATTAATGATCATTCATCACTGACACCCTAAATAGTTAACATAACAATAATTAGGAATATTTTTGAATGCCTGAATCCAAAATTTTCATGATGTATGTTTGATATTCTTGTAAAATTAGACACCCAAAACACTATTCAAATTCCCGTAATTTAAATATATTATAAATTAATGGGTAAAAATATATATTTATTTTCTCCAATGTAAGCTTTTTATGATTATGTAATATCACCATCATTTATCATCGACTTTTATTTTCTTCAATAATGACCCACACGAAGTACCATGATGTTTAATCCCAAAATATTATATTTATTATGTCTTCTTATTTAATATATTCATAATCCTATGATATTATAAATTACACATTTTTACCACATGAAATTTATTGTGCATAGTTCTGTTTTCCCTCAAATAGATCAATTTCATTAAAATTTTAAAATAATTGAATTTCTATATCCCTAAACATCATCCACATATTCATATTCAATTACTGAGTGTCCAATTAACTCATATATATTCAAATTCACTTAGGTTGTTTCCAATTATATTTTATATAAATAATTTTCTTTTCCCATTTCATCTAAAATAATTTATATTGAATAAATCTATTTTTTATCTTGGCATTTCCACATAGATAAATTTTCCTCTATAAAGAAAAATTATTATGTGATTATAACAAAATTAATTGTTAGAAATACGTTTAACTTTATCCTTTTTCAAAAATATAATAATTCAATACGAACCAACTGATGAAAATGTATTATTTATATTTCATTTTTAATTTCCATTTTGGAAAACAAAATTTATTCTACAATAAGGAAATATTTTTTGAAAATATAAAATACCATAATTAAATGATTTCTTATAATTTTTGTTAACATAAAAAAACTTCTCATGAAACTCAACTACTTTCTCATATAGTGTAAAAAATAAATAAAAAATCTTCATCAATTACATGTGTATGTTATAATGAGAAAACCAGAATGTGTGGATATTAGGGAACCCTATACTAACAATATCCATATTATGGTTTTTTGGAAATTGTATAATCATTAACCGACATGTAATATAATATAATATCATAAGTAGATATCATTAATAATTTATGTATATTATAAAAATTGTGTCAAAAGAATTAAACATAACTCACACTTAGCCAACTTAATTCAATCACCAAATGAGAAATAATGGTTAAATTGATATTTTATCAATTAAACTCAATACAAAAATCACAATCCTTCCAAATATCTTAATTATTACCCATGGTTCCAATATATAAGACCATCCTCCAAAAACAGAATATCTTAGTTCATAACCCAAATCCATCATGTAATGAAGTTATTATCTTATATTTTCTAATATAATTATTTAAGTTTATTTATCGCATTCTATAAAAGGATCATGTGTAAATATCACCTAATAAAAATTAATAACATTTTCACCTGATTAATTATCCAAAATTAAAAATATTAATGGGTTTTATATGAATTCAATGACATAATTTTCTTTAATAATGTAAGTACACATTTCTATAAATTTCATATTTATTATGTGACATGTACATGAAAATTTAGTAAGTAGTAATTCTCTAATTTATACTATTATGAAAAACATATTGTTGAGTTGGTGTTGATCACTAATAAAAATGTTGTGGAAGATTATTTGACTCCATGTTATGGGATATACTTCTCAAATATACCTGTTGATTATTCTCTTGACATGTTTTATATAATCTCATACAGAGATGGGATATAATTTAATTTAGATAACCATTTCTTGAAAATCTCTAATACAATGGGAGACGTAATTTCATGGTCCTACTAAAATAAATGGAATTAAATATTAATAATAGTTTATTTTTCAAATTTAGTTAGTATTAAATAACAAAAATAAATAATAATTCCATCAACTAATCATTTAATCTTGATAAGTTTTCTATGATCATCATTAATGATAAAATATTCAAATTCATAAGTAAATAAAGATACATAATCTCTTTTAATTAATTATTCATGAAATATTTAATTCTCCAAGATTTAAATAACTATAATATAGTTAACAGTATCATCGACTAATGTTTTTTATCAATATAAAAATATTCAAATTCATATTTAAATAAAGAAACATAGTATCTTTTTTTAATAATTCATGAAATTTTTTATTCTCCAAGATTTAAATTACTATAATATAGTAAATAGTATCATCGGATAAAATCTTGAAAATCTCTAATATAGTGTGAGACACAATTTCATGGTCCTATTACAATAAATGGAATTAAATATTAATAATATTTAATTTCTATAACTTTGTTAGTATTAAATAACAAAAATAAATAATAATTCCATCAACTAATCATTTCATCTTGATAAGTTTTCTATGATCGTCATTAATGAAAAAATATTAAAATTCATATTTAAATAAAGATACATAATCTATTTTTTAAATTATTCATGAAATATTTTATTCTCCTAGATTTAAATAACTATAATATAGTTAACAGTATCATCGACTAATGTTTTCTATAAATATAAAAATTCACTAACAACTCCATAAAAATTATTCAAAATCAGAATAAATTGAAATCATAGTTTCATTAATATAATTATTTATTATTTTAATAAATATGATGTATCATTTTTTTCAATAAATTGATACATTTATAATTTATGAATAAATCAATTATGTCAAAATTCATTATAATATCTATATGGTCCTAAAATAATATCCACCCAATCAATTGAAACTGCATACATTAGAGTATTTTTAAAGGATCTTCTATGAAATGACTACACTAGTGTATAACGGTTCCACCACTATTCTATGATATAAATTGAAATTTTATAAACCAATAAACTACAAATATCCATGAACAACACATATATAAAATCACGTATAATTATGTTTGTGACAACTGGGTCCCGGTGACAGCACAGCCAGACCGCCTTAACATGGTCATCGGGTCCTGGCCAACAAGGTACCACCACTTGCCCTCAGACATGTGGGGCCCACCCTAGGGTCCACCCACGTGCCTAAACAGGTCATCTGACTAATGATAGTCCCCACAAGCCAACACATGTCCTTTCCAGTGTTCTTTGTCCTCACTCACACACAACCTAGGAAACTTCCCATAATGTCACCCATCTTGACCACTACTCCAGGCCAAGCTCACTTAACCCTAGAGTTCTAATTAGGAAGACTCTCGAAAAGGACAGTGCACCTTGTTGACATGAGTCATAACATTTTACTCATTTAACCCCCTGTCATTCGGTGGTGTTACATTCACCCCCTCCCCACCCCACCAAACCACAATGTCCTCGTTGTGGGCCCTACATCTCAACCTAGGTAGTGCACCGCACTTAAGGTTGGGTACCACCTCTGATACCAAATGTGACAACTGGGTCTCGATGACAGCACAACCACCCCGCCTTAACATGGTCGTCGGGTCCTGGCCCACCAGGTACCACCACTTGCCCCGCAGACACATGGGGCCTCAGAGAGAGGTGGGCCCACCCCGGGGTCCACCCACGTGCCTGAATGGGTCATCTGACTAATGATAGTCCCCGCAGGCCAACACATATCCTTTCTAGTGTGCTTTGTCCTCACTGACACACCCTGGGAAACTTCCTAGAAGGTCACCCATCATGATCACTACTCCCGGCCAAGCACACACTTAACTGTGGAGTTCTAATCAGGCAGGCTCCTGAAAAGGAAGGTGCACCTTGTTGACATGAGTCATATCATTTTAGTCATTTAATCCTTTGTCATTAGGAGGTCTTACAATGGTATTGAAATCAATTATTACAATACGATGAAGTTTTTTGTTAACCTCCACCATATATATAAAATAACTACTATTTTACATTGTATTTAAAATGATGTAGAAATAAAATATTTATAACTACATAAATTTATTATGTCCATCTATAACCTTAGATAATAACAATACAAACATGCTATCCTATAAGAGAATTTGATAACAAGGTTAAGGATCTCATTTTATTATATAATAATTTCAAGATAACATAATCACAAAACATTGTTAGGAAACAATCCAATAAACTTCTATGACTCAATTAAATAATTTATATATGTAATATGAATGTTATGATTCACCATCACAATGTTCAATAACTAGTAATTTTTAATTATCCAAATCCTCCCATTTATATTATTTTTTAAGATTAAATGACAATCCTAAAATTATAGGTGATATTAAATGAATATTCATTTTAATATTTCCTCAATTTTAATCGTCATCACAATAATATCTCTGTATTCCAAAAAATTTCCAATTATAGTAAAATGGAAAATAAATAAACAAAACACAATCCATAATTTGATATCATGTACCAATGTTAAATGGTTAAATTCATTCCAGAAATACATTGTCAGATGAGTTAAATTGATGTGATTTATGTTTATCTTCACTAAAAAAACAAAAATAATTAATGTAAAAAATGTTATGTAATACAATTTAACTCAATACATATCATCATAAAACATAAATTTATATTTAAAATAAGATATATATATAATTTTATTCATGTATCCCTACAATCAATATAAAATAATAGAATTCAATGTGGAGATTTAATTGATTACAAAAACTCAATGAAAATGATAACATCATATGGAGGAACATTAAATATTAATATGTTTTATCCACAAATAGATTTTGTAAAATCCTAGGAATCACAACTAAAATATTATTAATATAAACATATGTAGGTATAATAAACTAATTTCATCCAAAATATCAATAATTATATATATTTATAAATTCATTAAAATTTATCTAGATTTATCACTCATCTCTCCAACTTATGAAAAATATATTCTAGGGGCTCACACGACAAAATAATAATTCCCTTCTAACTTATTATTGTGATTCTATCAATGTTGGTTAGCTAGGAATGGTTTTTTTTCACATACATGTTGTACCTTTGTTTGTTTCAGTTCATTGGATTGTCTGGCTGAAATTCTAGTGCTTTTTCTCATCACATCATGTGGATTAGCCCCAAATGGAGAAGAAAGCATGAAATTGTCACCGAATATTTCCTTTCATATTTTTTTTCTGATAGGGTATGGATTTTTCATCGGTTTTATGCCCTTGCACTGCTGCATTGGACTGTTTTTTGAAGGTTCCTTCTTTGTTGAAGGCTTCAATATGGTTCAACTACTGGGGAGGAGCAGATCTTATGTCAGTTTTTAGTTTTCTATTTTTATTTCCTTGTGAGGTGTTAGATTTCATGGTTTATCACTTTTAATATAAAGTTTTTTGATAATAAAAAATTAATTTTCACTCATTCTAACTTATTATAATCCAAAATCTCAACAAAAAAAATTATATACACCTCTAGATGTTGAGAACCCATATTGTTTTCTAAAATTAAAAAATCATGGCATCATATAATTGAAAAATCCAATGATTGTTTCCGTAATATAAGATACAAAATTATATTCATCATTTTAGCTAACCTACATATAGTGAAACTGTAACACCCCAAGCTTTCATGGTACATTTACCTTTTAATAATGCAATTGCTTGCACTGTAAACAACTTCGAGATTCTAACACACCACGACCAATGAAACTAACCATTATGAATAGTAATACACACTTTTTAAAATTTTATAATTTTTTTTTCAAAATGGACTTCATTTTTGGATTTGGAATATCAAAATTAGCTTTGGGTGAATTTTTAGTACACTTCTAAGAAAATTCACTTTTTGATGAATAATGAAAAAATACTAAATTTTAGTTAAAAACAACTTTTTTAATTGAAATAATTTATAGTATTAAACTATATATTTGAGTGGTTTTATAGTATAATTAGAATATATTTTTATAATTTAATATAATTTAGGTAATTGGATGAAAGTTCACATTTAAACTAGACATAATCAAGTGTCTATCTTTTAATAGTTATTATATCATAAAAACTTGCTTTTTGTTTTGAAAACGGGAATTAATTTTAAATTAATTTCTTCCACTTCTGTGTTTTAAATTTGAAAATTGGATTCCATATTTGGAATCAAGAGGTCAAATTTGTGTAAATAGTTATCTTTTATTTTTAGACATTATGAATATTTACTTCAGTAAATATTTTATTTTCCATGGTTAAAGGGTAAATCTAGTAAATAAGGGTAAAAAACTATTATTATAAAAATATTAAATTTCCCTAACATGTTTCCAATTCCTATTGGTTGATACATGTCTAACCATGGTCATCATTGGGTATATTTTTTGGACACCATGAAGCCACTTGAGAGTGATGATGACACACTATCTTAATTTATTTAAAGTAAAGACAAAATGTCATAAAGATATATCCTTTAGTAAAATAATTATTATAATGGGTTATACAAGTTATCATTTAGACAATAAATATTCATTTGAAATCTAAAACTATTTCCAACATCAACCTATTTTTTTTATTTTTTATACATCATATAAATATAATTATTTATGACATAATAATGATGCAGTTTTACCTCAATAAAGAATGGTTAAAATAAATGAGATTATAAAAATTAAACAAATATCTAGATACCTGTCCACTTCTTATTGGATGATATTATTTCGAGCATGAGGCATCCTAGCATTGACTTTAATGAGTTTTGGACCTTTCGAAACCGAAAATCATTATCTAATAATATAATATTTTCAAACATTCCAAAAAAGCCCCACCTCCCCTTATAAAAATCCCTCACCTCTAACCCATTTCTCACACATCTCAATCCCCTTGGATTCTCCAACCTCTACCCAATTAATCTCCATACATCCCTCTCTTCCTCTTATAAGCATTACCTTAGGTAGAAGGCACTTCAAGGAAGCCTTTTGGTTCATTTATTTTCCTTTTCCAACCCCCTAAACTCTCTTTATTTCTTTATTTTATAAAAACACCAGTATCCTCAATATACATGGTTATTTTTATGAGATGTATTTGAATTAAACATACTCACTCCTACATCTAACTGGTATAGTACATAATGTTTGTGTGGACGGTGAACTACTGCCTCACGAAATGATTATTTTTAAATCTTCTATTATCACCTCTTATGGTGTCCATTATGATGGAACTGTAATTATATATGATATATATGAAATTTATTTTATATATAAGCTTATGTAATTATCTTTTATTGCATACCAGTATTCTTTTCATGTTGTATATATACGATAATTTCATTTGTGGAAGTGTAGACTACCTCCCCCACAAAGTGATATTACATGTTCATGTCATACATGGAACAAATAAAAGATGTGGTTAATGAACTTATGTAAAATATATAAAATATTATATTGTACTGAAATTATAATATACCTATATATCATTTGGTTTTCATTCATTTTAAAATAAAAAAATGAAATTTATGTAGTCTTCGTTTGTACCTATGGATTTCCGTCTCCACGAAAGCAATGAGATTCATTCCCCATCATAACCATTCAAGTATAATTTTCATTTTATTATTAAAAATAATATTTAAGAATATAATATCATTCTTGATTATAATTAAATACATCTTATCCATAACAAACATGACTTCCAAAACAAAACATATAATGGAAAACAAATCAATTAACACCAAAAACAATGATACTACTAAAATATTATTAACAAAGGAATATTATAAGATCATATATGATATCATATTTGTGTATGTGTTTCTTGAATTATTTAATAATTATCATTTTACTATTATATTGGAGGTTAACATAACCTCAACCAAAGAAAAGTAAAAAATCATGGTTAATTCCTCAATCTCATTATTATTCGAGATTGTTTGTGTGAATGTATTTACTAGGACATGTTTATTATCCATGTCCATAATAGATAAAGGATTTTTAGAAAGGATTATTTTTAAGGGACTCATCATCTAAAATATCATTTTAATGGTTTAAATATTTATTCTTCTAAATCATTCTAAAAGACGTCCATGTTTTAAAAATGGTTTTTAAATGATTTATTTACATGGACATGAATGATTTCAAATATTAATTCTTTGAAAAGTTTAAAATTGGTATGGGACACTTTTATTCCAAAATTTCTTGTAAATGTACTCCTATATAAATTGTGGGACTTTTAAATGTTTTCATGAAAAATGGATAATTCTCTCAAAGAGATTTACTAATTAGTTTAAACTATCTCAACGTCATTTTGGATACCATTGTTGATTGAGGTTGATTTATTATAAATACGATCTTCAATATTTTATTGAATGAGTTATGATATAATTGACTGTGAATGGGCTCTTTTTATACAATTCATGATATATGGTTAAAGTATTGACATTTGGTATGATATTTTTAATACGGATGTTTATTTTATGGTTCAACATCATCATATGTGGAATGCATTGTACTTAGTAAGTGACAGGTGGAGCCTTCTACACCTCCTTGATGCATCAGTAGATCTCATGAGACAAACTAGTGTCTTGGGATAAGGCCTTGAAAAAAATCTTATGTGTAATATTGGAACAAGTCCTTGACTATGTGGTTATGATGTCTATAATTATACGTTCCATCATTATGAAATTTTCTATCCATATCAATTGTGATTATTCAACTAGTAGAATATCCATGTGAATAATTAAATGGAATTACTTGTTTTATATTTTCCATATTTTTCTGAATTTTATGTTTAGAAGGATTTTTTTTAGTTTTATACATTGCCTTTTGTTTTTATGCTTATTTATGAATGTTTCCAGTATATTTTTATCCTTACCGACCATATGAGCTCACCCCTTAATATTTTTTGTTTTCTAGGATGTGAAGAAGTATAATATGACTGACCTACAGGGATAGTCTAACAGATATGAATGTGGTCAAGGGAAACAATTTTGTTCTTTTTTTCATATTATAATTTAATGTAATGATCATGTGTGTAATCTATTTTCTAAGACTGATAAATTGATCAGTTCTTCGGGACTTGATTACTTATAATCATGGAAATTTATTAAAATAATGCACCGACTCTGGGAAACTATGGTTAGGGCATTACAGTTGGTATTAGAGGAATTTTAGCAATAACCTTGAAAACTAGATTTATATAAACTCTGATTAGAGAACGTTACCCTAAGATAGACTTTGAGGATTAGTATAAAATAACTTCCTAGAGTTTTGGTAATATAGATATTTTTGTATTTTCCAAGTAAAAAATCCATGAATGGATATGACCTGGTTGAGGTGTCTTTGGGACAGATTTACCTATGAGTGAAAACTCTGACTAGAAGTTTCAGGCATGACCCTGGGTAAACAGGTACACGACAATGGGCCTTACTGCACTTTTAGTTATGACACTCCTTAGGGGTTTTCTAAGGATAATTCACATTTTCATTAAAACCCATTATGAAATATTTGTGAGTATATACCTCCTCAAAGATAACATTTTTATGAATATGGATTATATACCAAAATAGTTTAATTTTTGTTAAGTGTTTCAGAATATTGGAATAATGTATTTTGATTCGTAAACTAATGTGGTTTATGCCATTGTTTAGAAATGGCTCCTAGTGGAAGGAATGGGAACTGTATCAATTCACATAATACATGTAGGTATTTCCTTCATACTCAATATAATTATATTAGAGCTGGTGGTGAAACTGGTACTGATGAGCTTATCACCATACCTGGATAACTCACTCAGGTTATGAATAATAACCTTACCTGTATGGAGAACCCTAATCTACAACGAGCATGATCAATGTTAGACAGATTCATGAGGCTACAATAGATAACATTAAATTGGACTACAAATCCATTTTCAACTGAGTAATGGATATGTTCCATAGAGAAATTATTTCATACATTGGGGATTAACTAAAGGGAAAATGTTTTCATAGAAGTTTATCACCACATAGGAGATGCAGATCAATGGTGGTCATTAATTCAAAACACAAAAGAAGGATAAAGATGTATAGAATATGGAATGGAGGGTTTTTAAAGATATTTTCTTAGAAAAATACTTTCCTCCTGACCATTGAGTGGATATGGAAAGACAATTTATGTGTCTGAGGAAAAAGGAGGATGAGAATGTCATATAGTATAAGTAAAACATTAAAAAGTTAGAAAGGAATGTTGTATATTATATAAATAAACCAAAGAGTAATATTGATCGTTTCTTTAAGTGGTATGTCATTTATAGTGATTCTTAAAAGAAAGGACTTGGTTGTGTCCTTAAGAAAAATGATATGGTTATTTCTTATGCAACACAGCAACTAAAAATTCAAGAACAAAATTATCCCACTCATGATATTGAGTTATTAGCTATAATATTTGCTCTATAGATATGGATACATTATCTATATGGTGAAAAATATGATATTTATTCTAAAAAAGATGTTGATGTATATT
The DNA here is from genome assembly GCA_963277665.1 of Viscum album. Classification (NCBI taxonomy): domain Eukaryota; kingdom Viridiplantae; phylum Streptophyta; class Magnoliopsida; order Santalales; family Viscaceae; genus Viscum; species Viscum album. Next base: position 195,043,325 of record OY728123.1, on the reverse strand, counting down.
TTCTCACAAAAAGAACTCAATATGAGGAAAAGGATGCGGCTTGAACTACTCAAGGATTATAACTGAACCACACACTACCACCAGAGGATGGAAAATATGGTGACAGATGCTTTGTGTAGAAAGGATCATGTTGTTTTGAACAAAATGAGAGTTGAAAGGGTTCCTATGTCCATGGATCTAATAAATATGGGTATGGGAATAATCATGGAAGGTAAAACATCACAAAAAGTTCAAATGGTGGTTAAACCATCTTTAATAGAAAGGTTAAAAAGTTATAAATTTGATGATGAGGAGTTTCAAAATTAAATTAAATCTAAGAACGAGGGGCGATTAATCGACATTGTATATGAAGATGGGATTTTTGAATTTGGGAAGAGACTTTTTCTTCCTGACATACTTGATCTAAAAAATGAATTTTTTGATGATGCTAATTGATCCAATCTCTATATACACCCTGGTATCACTAATATGTATATAGATTTGAAGGAGAATTTTTTGTGGGACAACATGAAGAGAGAGATTACTAATTTTGTGTCAATATGTATGGTTGGTCAATAAGTGAAAGTTGGAAGACAACATCCTAGAGGAGTCTTGCAACCACTTCTAATACCTGAGTGGAAATGGGAAGATTATTTCGATAGAATTTGTCATGGGGATACCAAATACTCCTAGAAGGAATGATGCATTATGGATCATTATTGACCATCATACCATGTCAGCTAATTTTCAAGCTATAATAGAAGATTTAACACTTTAAAATATTACAATATAATATACTAATGAAGTTTTAAGACTTTATGGAGTACCCCTATCGAATGTTTCTGATCGTGATCCCTATTTTACTTCTATATTCTTGAAAAGTCTTAAGAAGGCCTTATATACTTAACTTCATTTGAGCATAGCCTACCACCCTCAAACTGATGGAAAATCATAATGGACTATTCAAACATTGCATGACATGCTGAGATCTTGCTCACTTTACTTTCAAGGTATGTGGGATCAATATTTTCCTCTCGTAGAATTTTCCTATAAAAATAGTTTCCATTATAGAATTTAAATGCCACCATATGGAGTGTTATATAGAAATAGATGTCGCAGACCAATTTATTGGGATGATGTTGGAGAAAGAAAACTCATAGGAATAAAAAATATTGAGGAATCAATGGAAAATGTTATGTTTATCGAAACCCACATCAAAGAAGCTCAAAGTAGGAAAAAGGGTTATGTCAATAACCAAAGGAAATATTTGGAATTTCAAGTAGGGGATCATGTTTTCATGAAGGTACCTCCCTAGAATTGGGTTATACGATTTGGTAAGAAATGAAAATTAAGTCCTAGGTACAACACACCTTTAGAAATTCTAGAATGAATTGAAGTTGTATCATATCATTTTGCAATGTT